>CM037474.1:5559129-6777879 GCA_021014325.1 Plazaster borealis
TCACTTAATTTACATAATCATAAATCATGAACAATATTCTTGCTTGGCAAAATTTGACATCAGGAAAAAACCTTGCTAAATTTTTAAAAGGATGTGACTATGATTAGCGTAATAATATAATACAAAATCATGAAGGCCGAACTTGCACGTTTGTCTTCGAAGCGGAGAATAAATTTGCTATTGGTAACGCGATGTAAAGTGATTCCCTCAAATTGTTCTGATGTTAAAGGCATCGTACACGTTTGGTAATTACTCAAAATATATATAGCATAAAAACTGACTTGGTAACGAGCAACAGAGAGCTGTTGATAGTATAAAACATTGTGAGAAACGACTCCCTCTGAAGTAACGTATTTTTTGAGAAAGAGGTAATTTCTCACTAAAATAATAAAAAACTTCTTGCAAGAAGTTTTTATTCCTGTCTGAAAGCACACAAATTTGTACAACAAGAGTGTTTTTTCTTTCATCATTTTCTTGCAACTTCGATGACCAATTGAGCCCAAATTTTCACAGGCTTGTTATTTTATGCATGTGTTGGGATACACCAAATGAGAACACTGGTCTTTGACAATTACCAAACGTGTACGATGCCTTTAAAATCATACAGACTTATCAAGGCATTTAGCCGATACGTACTACTAACAGTTGTCACCTTGAAGTTTCAATCAATTCTAGCTTATTGATCAAATTGTTGTCAATAGGTAATTTCCTCCACATTCTAGAATAATTCATTCGGAGGCGAAGTGTGGTGTTGTTATAACAAGTCAGTATGACGAATATTGTGAAACAGTCAATGCGTTTTCATGGTACTAAACTACCATTGAATTAATTGACATTGGATGCATTGAATAGACAACCTCGCGGGGGAAATTAAAATTAATATTATATTACAATAGTTATAAATGAAATTCATAATTGCTTCCGGTAAACGAGCAGTGACGACTATAACGGTAGGCCTGCAGATATTATGCAACGGGCAAAATGTAAATTGCTATTGTGTCTTCATGCAAAGAATAATTGTCTATATAGTTTCAGAAAATTTGAGTCAAAATGTGGACTGATTTATGGAAAATATAGTGTCTACGGTCATTCAAAAATCCACTTCGAATTGAGGCCCTTTGTATAGATCGACGAGCATCAGCGACAGTTAGATTTGTAATCTGAAAGCATGCAAAAGGTTGATAGAGTGTACAAATTAGCTTGACAAATACTTTCGCTTGCTATCCTTAAAGGCACTGTACACGTGTGGTAGTTACTCAAAATATATATTATCATAAAAACTTACTTGGTGATGAGCAACAGAGAGCTGTTGATAGTATAAAACATTGTGAGAAACGACTCCCTCTGAAGTAACGTAGTTTTTGAGAAAGAGGTAATTTCTCACTATTAAAAATAATAAAAGACTTCTTGCAAGAAGCCTTTTATTCCTATCTGAAAGCACACAAATTTGTACAACAAGGGTTTTTTTCTTTCATCATTTTCTTGCAACTTCGATGACCAATTGAGCCCAAATTTTCACAGGCTTGTTATTTTATGCATGTGTTGGGATACACCAAGTGAGAACACTGGTCTTTGACAATTACCAAACGTATTCAGTGCCTTTAATAATATGGTCGACTATTTTTTGTGTTTACCAATTTAAATAAATCATTACGTGTTGTGGTATACATCTACAAGATAAACAATAACACGAAGAGTTCAAAACCTCTTTCTCTTTGTAAACATCAATTTTACAAAAAAAACTAAAACTAAAAAAAGTAATCTTAGAGTGGGTTCCAACCGAAAGCTTACCCACATTTTAAGTAAATCAAAAAAATACAATCACCTTACTTTGTATTTAATCAAATTAAAGCTTCTTATAGATTAAAGCAATGTCATTCACCAGCCTATAAAAGGAAACATTGATGACCTTGACTATAAAATGTTTGCAAGGTTTTTCTGTCCCTATAAACACAAAGCCATCACTTAAAGGCACTGAACGCGTTTGGTAATTGTCAAGACAAGTGTTCTCACTTGGTGTATCCCAACATATGCATAAAATAACAAGCCTGTGAAAATTTGGGCTCAATTGGTCATCGAAGTTGCAAGAAAATGATGAAAGGAAAAACACCCTTGTTGTACAAATTAGTGTGCTTTGAGATAGGAATAAAAGGCTTCTTGCAAGAAGTCTTTTATTATCTTAGTGAGAAATAACCTCTTTCTCAAAAACTACGTTACTTCAGAGGGAGTCGTTTCTCACAATGTTTTATACTATCAGCAGCTCTCTGTTGCTCGTTACCAAGTCAGTTTTTATGCTATATTTATCTTGAGTAATTACCAAACGTGTACAGTGCCTTTAAATTAAATTATACTTAACCTTCCAGCATCTGAGTTTTTAAATAATAAACAAGTTTTGAAAGGGATTGTAAACGTTTGGTAATTGGAACCCATTTTTTCAATCCTATATAGTTGTAGATATATACCTTAAAACTGCCCTGTGAAAATTTCATTTCAAAAGGTGGTAGCGTTTTTGAGATATTGCTGAAAATCAGGAGCGGTTATGTCCACGCAGGAAGAATAATCTGAAATTGGAATACACAATCTGAGACACGTTACTGTCAGTAATGCTTCTCAGATTCAAATTTTTGGGGATATGAAAAATTGATATTTTTTTCCATAATCGTATACTTCTAAGTGAAGTTTCTCAAAATGCATTATACTATCCAAAGCTGCTGTACTTCTTACCAAGTAAGTTTTAATTGCCATTAATTTTCAGAGTCGTTACCAAACGTATACAGACCCTTTAAAAGAGAAATGCATTCTTACCTATTGGGATGTTGCTGCATGCCATTACTCCACCGGTGGCCGTCATAATGATAACACACGGTACAACAAAAAATGGATTTATTCACTCGTTCACTCGAAAGCGTTTTCTCGGTTGTCAAGAACGTTTACACGCCATTCCGAAATTAAACGTGTCCAGGTTTTTGTTTTACTCTTTGGGGATGTAAGAAGTCAGTTATACGGTCCACACTGCTGTGCATCTTCTGACTGCATTGGTTGACAGTTTTGTGAGATCTATCACAGTCAACGTGAGTCAAGCTGGTGGAAGAGACGAGGACAAAATGATAAGTGATGGTGATGATGATGCTGTGGGCATCCTCTGTTTCGCGCGCTGTTCATTAAAAATCGAAGCCCGAAGGCAGTGGTGTGCCAGGTCGATGTATGGAGGGGTAACATCACGTCATCGATGTGATATGACTACTATACGCTGTATGCGTTAATACCAGTAAGGCACAGCGTATGTAGTTTACCGCCTGAATAATTTCATTTCAGTCTAAGCTCGATTTGAAAAATGTTGACACAGCACGGGTAGTTCTGCTAATAATAAGAAGAGAATGTTAATTTATTTTCGTATAATTACCACTGAAATACTCTCTATAATCGAGTGACATTCTCATCATGTCATCTAACATTTGATAATAAACGGGACAGGAGCCACCATGTGGCTCAGTTCAAAGGTCACATAAAGAAGGGGGTCACATTTATCATACAGTTTCTAAAAATAGATCGATATCAATGTCAATCGATTATACAAATCGATTTTAAATAAGTGTTTTACGTGTTGCGTAAAATACTGTACACAACGTCGATCTGTTGGTGCTCTCTAAAAAACGTTCCTGTCAGAATTTCCCCAGATTCGGGTCCCATGGGGCTTGATCCATTATGGGTCAGTATGGCTCGGAATCGGTGTCAAAGTTACCATGAAAATGGGTCAAACTAACGCAGAATCATATTCAAACTCCCATTTCTTAACGGCATCGTACACTTTTGGTAACAGCTCAAAATCATTGTCCAAATTTTGTGTGATTCAACATATGCATGAACAAACAAACCTGTGAAAGTTTTAGCTTAATTGGTCATCGAGGTCACGAGAAAATAGTGAAAAGAGACCTTATGTGTTTTCTGTTTTTTTCAAATTATCGCGGGTGATAAAAACTATTGTTTTACTCATTTCTCAGAAACGACAGCATTTTAGGCAGAAATATTTTAAGGAACCCTTTCTACCATTACTTACTTTCAATCATGTGTGTGAATCTGTGAACATTGTGGTTTTCGATCTTACCAATAGTGTACAGGGCCTTTAAAGGTCACATAAAGAAGGGGGTCACATTTATCATATAGTTTCTAAAAACTGATCGATATCAATGTCAATCGATTATACAAATCGATTTTAAATAAGTGTTTTACGTGTTGCGTGAAACAGTGTACACAACGTCGATCTGTTGGTGCTCTCTAAAAACCTCCGGGTTAGATTTGATCCAGATCCGGGTCCCATGGGGCTTGATCCATTATGGGTCAGTATGGCTCGGAATCGGTGTCAAAGTTACCATGAAAATGGGTCAAACTAACGAAGAATCATATTCAAACTCCCATTTTTTAAATACAAGTTTCCGGGTCAACCTGACCCAAAATGGGTCAGGACCCCCTTGGACTCGGAATCAGGGTCAATTCTGACCCGGGAGTTTTAGAGTGTTGACCCAGATCTTGGTCCCATGGGACCTGATCCATTATGGGTCAGTATGACCCGGAATCTGTGTCAAAATTACCCCAAAATGATCAAACTGACGCAAAATCCAAGTTAAAAATCCCATTTTTGACCACTTTCCGGGTCAGCCTGACCCAGAAATGGGTCAAAACTCCAAGGAACTCGGGTCAATTCTGATCCGGGAGTTTTTAGAGTGTAGTTGATGAGAAAAGGTTTGATTGTCTTTGACAGAGAATGAATTCTCGAAAGTAACGCCATTTAGAGACGGAACTATATCCCAGATTAATAATAGCTTCACACCAAGTATGCTTTCATATATGACAATCAACAATTATTAATTAATTATCTCATTACCCCTATACCTTATAATTGACTACACCTATTAAAAAAGGATTCGACAACTAACAGTATGAATGAAGAGAAGCATGGTATTTTTTAACTCTAGAAGAAACATCTCTTTGCATTATCCAAACAAGACTCGGTACAGGAAAATTTGTAAACATAAAGCCTTGAAGTAGAAGTATATCAACTATAATTTACTACACACATTTAAAAAAGCATTCGACAACAAGCATGAATGGAGAGAAAGTATTGTATTATTAAAACTATAAAAAGAAACATTTCATTGCACTATTCAAACAAGACTCGGTACAGGAAAATTTGTAAACATACAGCCTTGAAGTAGAAGTACATCAACTATAATTTACTACACCTATTTAAAAAAGCATTCGACAACAAACAGCATGAATGGAGAGAAGGTATTGTATTTTTGAAGTCTAGAAGAAACATCTCCTTTGCATTATTCAAACAATACTTAGTACAGGATGGGTAAATATACAGCCTTAAAAAGTAGAAGTATATCAACTATAATTTACTACACCTATTTAAAAAGCATCGACAACAAACGGTATATGAATGGAGAGGAATTGAGCATGTCTTTTTGAAGTAGAAGAAACTTCTCTTTTCATTATTCAAACAAGACTTGGTATGAAAAATGGGTGTAAATCTATACTGCCTTGAAGTAGAAGTATATGGGGCCTAATTTGCGATTTGGTTTGACCTCCAGTTTGATTAAAGGGATCGTACACATTTGGTTATTGGAACCCACTGTTTGTTTTAATCCTATAGTTGTAGATATATACCATAAGACACGTTTTTTGAGATATTGCCGAAAATCTGGAGCGGTTATGTCCACGCAGGAAGAATAATCTGCAATTGGAATACACAATCTGAGAAACGTTACTGCAGTAGGCCTACCGGTAACGCTTCTCAGATTCAAATTTTGGGTAACGCTTCTCAGATTCAAATTTTGGGGGATAACAAGTGATATCTTTTAACCGAAGTACTTCGAAGTGAAAAGTTTCTCAAAATGCATTATACTATCAAAAGCTGCTATACCTCTTACCAAGTTAGTTTTTATTGCCATTAATTTTCAGAGTCATCACAAAACGTATACAGACCCTTTAAAAAGCATTCGACAACAAACAGTATGAATGGAGAGAAAGCATGTCTTTTTTAAGTAGAAAAAAATATCTTATTGCATTATTCAAAGAAAATTTAGTATGAATATGGGTAATTCTACAGCTTTGAAGTAGTTGGGCTTGATAATACAAAATAACTGCTTCGATTCTCCCACAGGGCCTGCGGTCAAATTACGAGAAATTTAATTCGGAAATCAATGCGGTTTGGAAATATTAAATTTGTGGAGTGACATTAATATCAGAACCATCATTTTGATTTTAAAGGCACTGAACACGTTTGGTAATTTTTAAAGACCAGTGTTCTCACTTGGTGTATCCCAACACATGCATAAAATAACAAGCCTGTACAAATTTGGGCTCAATTGGTCATCGAAGTTGCAAGAAAGTGTTGAAAGAAAAAAAACCTTGTTGTACAAATGTGTGTGCTTTCAGATAGGAATAAAGGGCTTCTTGCAAGAAGTCTTTTTTTATTTTAGTGAGAAATTACCTCTTTCTCAAAAACTACGTTACTTCAGAGGGAGTCGTTTCTCACAATGTTTTATACTATCAACAGCTCTCCGTTGCTCATTACCAAGTCGTTTTTATGTTAATATATATTTTGAGTAATTACCAAACGTGTACAGTGCATTTAATCAAACGTTCTTTTTTTCCTGGTTTTTAGGCCTACTCAAATCCCTTTTCGATTTTTGATTTTTTTGTGGGTAAAAGAAATTTCCATTGCCATTTTCAAACGCAGTAGAGCAAGGCTAAAATTACAAAACCACAGTCAAAATTGAAACGAGAATTGCCCTATAAATCACGGTCGCGTGGATCCCATTTCCACTGTTTTCACGCGATAAACAGTCTCTTTATTTTGTCTTTCCATTTTCCAGTTTGGAGTAATTTAGAAGACTAATAATTTATGTAGTGGGCTGTTTTGACAATTACTTTCATTTTCTCAGAAATCGAGGTGATTTAAACATCAATTGCTGTTTCCACACAGGCTCGTTGTGGCCGCCACCATTTCTTTTCGAGGTGATTATTCAACTAGGGCCTATAACTACACACATTTTTAAGTAGCCACAAAGGCTCATGTGTTAAAAATGAAGCATTTCTACATAATATTATGGTTTGATACCAGAGTACCATGAGGTCGAACGATTTAAAGGTATTATACAGGATTGGTAAGGTTAAAAATAACATTTTTTAATTTTAGTCTGACAGCTTACGGTACTGATTATAAAGTTCATACTATACAACCATTTTTTCTTTGAAATATTTCCCTCTGAAATGAAGTCATATTCGAGAAAACCGTATCTGAAAACCTAAAAAAAATTAAAAAAAAAACGCCACAGCTGGCTTCGGTTGATACAACCAAAATTAAGAACAATGTGTTAACAAATCTTGAAAATTGTGCATTGTTTTTTAAATTATTTTCTCAATGCACCACACAACGGATTAAGCCCAAATTTTCACAGGTTTGATATTTCAATATAGATGAACACTGTCTACGACTGTTTGGTTAGCTCCATCAATCCTGTACAATACCTTTAAAGGGTATGCATAACATTGGTAAGAGTTAATAAATGTTCAAAGATTAGCACAGAACTTACATGGTATAAAGTTGGTCATGGTGGGAAACTCCCTTTAAAATATTTTTGCTTGAAATGCATTAGTTTTTGAGAAATGAGTAAAACAATTAGTTTTGATCTTGCGAGTCAATAACTCAACGTTTGAAAACGGTGAAAACATTTAAGGTGTTTTCCACTTTTTTTCTCTCGTGACTTCAATGACCGATTGAGCTTAAACTTTCCCATGTTTCTAATTTCATGCATTATGTTGGATCACATCAAGTGTGGATACTGGTCTTTGACAATATTACCAATGTGACACATGTGCTTTAATAGACAATTTTTGTAAAACGAAATGTATACACAAAGGGAGAGATTGTCAAATATTCCTCACCCCTTCCTATCACACAAACTAAGAGAGACTATCCTTGAAGCATCGAGGACAGAAAGAACCAGTCCACGGTTGAACTATCACAATGGTATCTCCTTCTATTCATGGAGGCACGTGCCCAGTTCCACAACACCGTAATTGCATTACGTTAACGCACAGCCAAGCAAATTGATGACATTAAGGTACGAGTTACAATCCCGTTAACACCTGCCTAACCCCGATGCCACCTTCTCATTCAGCCACGATCCAATTTCAGACACTTTATTTTTAGTCGCAGTACACTTTTCCTGTTTTTACCTGAACAGCTGTTCGAAGAAGAAGGGAAGATCCTTGGGTCCTATACGCTAATTGAAACCCACCGGTTTTCTTTTGCCCCCCCCCCCCCAAAAAAAATGCAAATTCAGACCGAAACAATCCGGGTCAGAGTTGACCCGGATCCGGATCCCGTGGGGCCTGACCCATTTCTCGGGTCAGTGTGACCCGGAATTGGTGTCAAAATGACCCCCAAATGGGTCAAACTGACGCAGAATCCAAGTCAAAACCTCATTTTTGACCCAGTTTCCGGGCCAGCCTGACCTCGAAGTGGGTCAAGGCCTCTGGGACCAGGAATCCGGGTCAATTTTGACCCGGGTTTTTTGTTAACAGAGTGTAACCAACACACAATACTGTTCCATTTTCGTGGCACATGGTGTTCATTTATTGTTCATACAGTCTGTTGCCAGATTAAAAAATAACATGATTAATCATTTCTGTTTCAATCAATAATGTTTGCAGAATTCTGATAGGACTCGAGAGTAAAGTGCATGGTGACATTTTTTGAACACATGTTCTGTTGAACACTAATGTAAGTAGTGCTCAAGATGGTGAATGGGGGGGGGGGGGGACGACGACGATGGCAGCCTCGCTATACACCAAGCAAAAAATAAATGTTAATCATATATTGAATTCAACGATTATTGTTAATGCCGAATCTCCAATCTTCGTTTTATTATTTTGTTTATGAGAGATCGCCTAACATCACAAGGCCAGATGGGCACTTCAAGGTGAGGGCTACACACTTAACTGATTCGGGCTGCTGACCCAAATCAACTGGTGACAGTTTTAATCACAATTTTCGATCAACGGGAGAACGGAGTCATGAAATTGAAGAGTAAGAATTAATCACACATATGATGAATCTAAATGGAATATTATCCCTTGCCTATCCCTCAATACACAAACAAGGTTGTTTTTTTGATAATGAGTGATTAGTAATTTCAGCAACCGGCTGAACGCCGCAGCCAGTCACAACAACTGTTTGATAAATGTGGTTGGTAAGAAACGCGTCTCGCTCGAAAACTCGTTCACCAGCAGAGGCACCAAAAAGTCACCTTCGCGTTGAACCGTGGTTCGTGCATATTTCCATCCATCAGGAGAAAATCGCAATTTCATGGCCGTCTGTCGTTCTTCAAAATGTGAGATAAATACAAAATTTCCCTGCATCATAATGGATATGACCTTCTTTAAAGGCACTGGACACGTTTGGTAATTGTCAAAGACCAGTGTTCTCACTTGGTGTATCCGAACATATGCATAAAATAACAAGCCTGTGAAAATTTAGGCTCAATTGGTCATCGGAGTTGCAAGAAAATGATGAAAGAAAAAACACCCTTGTCGTACAAATTTGTGTGCTTTCAGATAGGAATAAAAACTTCTTGCAAGAAGTTTTTATTATTTTATTGAGAAGTTACCTATTTCTCAAAAACTACGTTACTTCAGAGGGAGTCGTTTCTCACAATGTTTTATATTATCAACAGCTCTCCGTTGCTTGTTACCAAGTAAAGTTTTTTATGCTAATATTTGTTTTGAGTCATTACCAAACGTGTACGATACCTTTAAAGAATTAAAAGGTGAAGTGTATTTTACATTTATAGGCAGGATATACGTTTGATAAATTGTCAAAGACCAGTATCATCACCAGTATCCAACATTATGCATAAAATGACAAACCTGTGAAAATGTGGGCTTAATTAGTCATCGAAGTTGCAAGAAAACAATGAAACAAAAAACACCCTTGAAGCCTTCATGCCTGAAGCCTTTCTCAGATTCAAATTTGTGGGTGAAAAATTTCCTATTTCTCTAAAACTCCATATTACTTCAAAGGGGGGTCGTTTCTAACAATGTTTTATAATATCAACAGCTCTCCAGTGCTCTTTACCAAGTAAGTTTCTATGGTCATTAACTTGTGGAGTAATTACCAAAAGTATACCCTACCTTTAATTTTTGTTGTAACATCCGAAATCAGCTTGCGTTTTTTAAAAGGTTTTCACATAGGCCCCCTCCAGTTTTCATTTCAGAGAAAAATATTTCACCGGAAAAACAATGGTTCTAGTATGAATTTCATAATCAGTAAGCTTTCAGACTCCTTTTATCCTTACCAATCCTGTACAATACCTATAAAACAACACCGTTTTTCTATGCGGTTTTATATTTCACACACTGATTTCACTGATAATTTCAAACAGACGGGACACCATCAGAATATTAACCGCTCATTTAGATCTACAGAATTTGAATTTTGATTCTCAATTAAATTGGTTTCTCTCGTTATTTTGTTATTGTCGGAAGGTTTAATGGAAACTAATTTAAATAAATTATCAGTTGGGGATGGACGCAATCAAGAAACTCTAATGCCCAGATGATTGCCTTTAATAATTAAAATGTCAACAAGCCGACCTTCCTTATCCCATCTTATTTAAAGGGTGTGCACATTACTACATGGTATAAAGATGGTCATGGTGGGAAAACATCCCTCGGAATATTTTTGCTTGGAATGCTATAGTTTTTAAGAAATGAGTAAATCAATTAGTTTTGATATCGCAAGTCCAAAACCTGATGTTTGAAAACAGTGAAAACATATGTTTGTGTTTTCTTGTGACTCCAATGACTGATTGGCCTAAAACTTCCACAGGTTTGTTATTTCATGTGTATGTTGGGTTACATCAAGTGTGGATACTGTTATTTGAAAATTACCAATGTTGTCATTGTGTGTTAATGATTCAATACATGCAAGATGTAAATAAGGACGTTTCAAATAGCTACGGGTTGATAAACAAAAACTCAAACATGTTTTGTTTCTTCAATAGCCGTGCTAAAACAGTCGGTTTAGCAAACTATTTTTTTTAAAGAAAAAGTATCACCTTACTTAAGTTTTACTCTGCATAAGGTGTTTTCATGAAAAAATAAAATGTTTACTTTCCTCAATATTTTTTCGGATCAATATGCTTTATCAAAGGTATAACACAGGATTGGTAAGGATAACAAAAAAAAACATCATTGTTTGATTTTAGTCTGAAAGCTTACTGATTTTGAAGTTTATACTAAAACAATTTTTTGTTAAAAATATTTTCCTCTGAAATGAAGAAAACTTTTTTCGAAAACCTTTAAAAAAAAATTAAAAAAAATTTTAACAGCTGATTTTGGTTGTTAAAACCAAAATGATTAAGGACACAATGAGTCTGCTGAAAATAGTGCATGCTTTTTCATTCTTTTCTCCTGACTCACACAACAGATTAAGCCCAAATTTTCACAGGTTTTTATTTCATGTGTATGGTTGATCACACAAAACATGAACACTGTCTGCGACAATTTTGTCAGCTTTACAAATTGATCACACAAAACATTAACACTGTCTGAGACTATTTTGTCAGCTTTACAAATCCTGTATAACACATTTAAAATTGCTTTATTATTACCTTATTTAAAAAAATGTGTCGATATAAGATTCTTTAAGATAAGATTGCACTACCAGTCGATCCTTGTAAGAGATGAAATAACATACAACTGAATCGTTCTCAGGGGAAATAATGGCAGATTTAAACAGTCGAATAGAAGCTACACTAGCACATGTAATAAACTCGCGCACTACAGTCAAGTATTCTGTACGATAACAACAAACAAAAACACTCCTTAAAAAATGAATTTGTGATGGAGAACTTTTTTTTAATTTAATAAATAAAAAGTCAAAATTAAATGTTTATAACTGCATCCCCAAACGTTTCCAAGAGCAGTACAAAAGATATCGCCGCTCTCGCTTGTCAATGTCTATATATTTTTTAATTTAATAGCTATAATTAAAACCATGGGAAAAAACCCATAATTCAGGTCGATTGGGTCCAGCCATGCCTAAAATTGTCCCAATTTATACGGCCCGGTTGTTTTTCTATAATAATGGTCCTTCCGATAACCAGAGGGCATCTATAATGAAATGTTGCTTTTAACCTCGGTCATTGAGTTTGCGATCAGCCACACACTAAAGATGCCCAAGATGCAATGTTAAGGCCGTAGCCGAAGTGGCGGCTACAGCTACGGTGGCTACGGCTACGACTGTTGCTAAGGATGATACTAAGGACGTCAGGAAACATTACTAAGCCTAGAGAATTGGAAAGAATGTACTCTTCCAGAACATGACTTAACCTAGCGGGTTGGAATGAATGTGCTCTTCCACTAGAAACATTACTAAACCTAGAGGGTCGGAATGAATGTACTCTGTCTTCCAGAAACATGAAGACCCTATAGAGGATTGGAATAAATGTACTCTTCCAGAACATGACTTAACCTAGAGGGTTGGAATGAATGTACTCTTCCAGAACATGACTTAACCTAGAGGACTGGAATAAATGTACTCTTCCAGAACATGACTTAACCTAGAGGGTTGGAATGAATGTGCTCTTCCACTAGAAACATTACTAAACCTAGAGGGTTGGAATGAATGTACTCTGTCTTCCAGAAACATGAAGACCCTATAGAGGATTGGAATAAATGTACTCTTCCAGAACATGACTCAACCTAGAGGGTTGGAATGAATGTACTCTTCCAGAAACATTACTAAAGAGGGTTGGAATGAATGTACTCTGTCTTCCAGAAACATGAAGACCCTATAGAGGATTGGAATAAATGTACTCTTCCAGAACATGACTTAACCTAGAGGGTTGGAATAAATGTACTCTTCCAGAACATGACTTAACCTATAGAGGGTTGGAATGAATGTACTCTTCCAGAAACATTACTAAAGAGGGTTGGAATAAATGTAGTCTTCAAGGAACATCGCCAAACCTAGAGGATTGGAATGAAAAGTACTCTTCCATGAACATTACTAAGGGCTAATAATGCAGTCTTCCAGAAACATAACTAAACCTAGAGGATTGAAATGAATGTACTCTTCCAGGAACATTACTAAACCTAGAGGATTGAAATGAATGTAGTCCTATAAAGAAACATCACCAAACCTAAAGAGGGTTGGAATGAATGTAGTCTCCCAGAAACATTACTATACCTATAGTATTAGAATAAATGTACTCTTCCAAAAACATCACAAAGCCTAGAGCATTGGAATGAATGTACTCTTCCGGAAACATTTCCAAACCTAGAGGATTGGAATCTCTTCCAGAAACATTACTAAGCCTACAGGATTGGAATTAATGCAGTCTTCCAGAAACATGCCCTTCAAGAAACATTACCAAGCCTATGAATGCAGTCTTACAGAAACATGACTTAACCTAGAGGATTGAAATGAATGTACCCTTCCAGAAACATTACTAAGCCTATAAATGCAGTCTTCCAGAAACATTACTAAACTATAGAGGGTTGGAATGAATGTACTCTTCCAGAAACATTACTTAACCTAGAGGATTGGAATGAATGTACTCTTCCAGAAACATGACTAAACCTAGAGGGTTGGAATGAATGTACTCTTCCAGAAACATGACTAAACCTAGAGGGTTGGAAAGAATGTAGTCTTCCAGAAAACAATACTATACCTAGAGGATTAAAATGAACGTACTCTTCCAAAAACATCACCAAGCCTAGAGGATTGGAATGAATGTACTCTTCAAGAAACATTACTAAACCTAGAGGGATGGAATGAATGTAGTCTTCCAGAAAACAATACTATATACCTAGAGGATTAAAATGAACGTACTCTTCCAAAAACATCACCCAGCCTAGAGGATTGGAATGAATGTACTCTTCAAGAAACATTACTAAACCTAGAGGATTGGAATGAATGCAGTCTTCCAGATAACATCACCAAACCTATAGAGGATTGGAATGAATGTATATACTCTTCCAGAAACATGACTTAACCTAGAGGATTGAAATGAATGTACTCTTCAAGAAACATTACTAAGCCTATGAATGCAGTCTTACAGAAACATTACTAAACCTAGAGGGTTGGAATGAATGTACCCTTCCAGAAACATTACTAAAAGCCTATAAATGCAGTCTTCCAGAAACATTACTAAACTATAGAGGGTTGGAATGAATGTACTCTTCCAGAAACACGAAGAAAGAGGATTGGAATGAATGTACTCTTCCAGAAACATTACCAAGCCAATGAATGCAGTCTTACAGAAACATGACTTAAACTAGAGGATTGAAGTGAATGTAGGCCTACCCTTCCAGAAACATTGATAAGCCTATAAATGCAGTCTTCCAGAAACATTACTAAACTATAGTGGGTTGGAATGAATGTACTCTTCCAGAAACATTACTAAACCTAGAGGCCTGAAATAAATGTACTCTTCCCAAAACCATTTAGCTACTATATTTTTTTTAATAGTTTTCTTAAAAACCTCGAGGCTTAGGAATGAACTCTTCCAAAACCCAACTGTACATCTTATTCATTTCCATCACCATACCATAAGATTGGTGGTGACCATGGCCTTCCTAGTACCGTCTCAGAAGGATTTAAATATAATAGGCTTTGAAGGCTCAAGAAATTCTTAAGCTATAATATTTCCCATTGAAATCTAATAAAATTAAATTGACCTGTTTTTTTTTATTAATGGAAGTATAGGGGGAGTAGAAGCGGCAATCTAGTGGTGTTCTATTGAATAAATAACCGCTGTGAGAGTTCGTCATGCCACGACTGATAAACATATTGGGACATCTTTCAGATGCTCCTAGTTACGATTACAGAGGGAATAAGTAAACTGATATATTATTTGAGAGGGGATATCTTGGTAGTACCGGTATAATCGCCTGCATTTTTTTAGACAAGCTTATTATATCCTACATTTAAATTGGTATTTCACCTGTGGCCAAAACATCTCAAAGAGAATTGAGCATTTAAAGGCACTGAACACGTTTAGTAATTGTCAAAGACCAGTGTTCTCACTTGGTGTATCCCAACATATGCATAAAATAACAAGCCTGTGAAAATTTGGGCTCAATTGGTCATCGAAGTTGCAAGAAAATGATGAAAGAAGAAACACCCTTGTTGTACAAATTTGTGTGCTTCCAGATAGGAATAAAAGGCTTCTTGCAAGAAGTCTTTTATTATTTTAGTGAGAAATTACCTCTTTCTCAAAAACTACGTTACTTCAGAGGGAGTCGTTTCTCACAATGTTTTATACTATCAACAGCTCTCCGTTGCTCGTTACCAAGTCAGTTTTTATGCTAATATATATTTTGAGTAATTACCAAACGTGTACAGTGCCTTTAAATAATATAGACAATTTACAGTGGCTCCTTTTTCATAGATAATGTCATAGCGTAGATGCAAAATTTTACCATATTGCTTTTGCAATTTATGTCCTTTGGGACATAAATGGGGGCCAATATTTTATTCTGATTTGTAAAAACAAATTGACTGACTTTAAATGGAGGTCAAACAATCTTCCCTTTCGGCATCGGTTTGATATTGATTTGAATGGGGCAACGAAGATGACCAAGAATGTTCAAAGATTATTCATAAACGTTTTATATAAAAGTCCTTCATTGTGTTTATATACATTGGGGTTGTAAACAGTCATTTTGTAAAGACAAGCTGATCCCGGTATGAAGGTTTACTTCTTTAATTTTAAAGTTTTTGATTGGAATACCCTAATGTTCTTTCTTTGTCATCATTATGAGCCATTGCAGAGAGATGATTGCTGTATTAAGCAAAAGCTTTTGCTACAAGACGGAGACATGGGACTTTTGAAGACGGGAACAGGGGACTTTTGGACAAGGGATTTTTGAAGACAGGGACAAGGGATTTTTGGAGACAGGGGCAAGGGATTCTTGGAGACAGGGGCAAGGGACTTTTGAAGACAGGGACAAGGGACTTTTGAAGACAGGGGCAAGGGATTTTTGAAGACAGGGGCAAGGGATTTTTGAAGACAGGGGCAAGGGATTTTTGAAGACAGGGGCAAGGGATTTTTGGAGACATGGACAAGGGATTTTTGAAGACAGGGGCAAGGGATTTTTGAAGACAGGGGCAAGGGATTTTTGGAGACATGGACATAAGACTTTTGAAGACTGGGACAAGGACTTTTGAAGACAGGGACATAAGACTTTTGAAGGCAGGGACATTGGACTTTCTGAGGACAGAGACAGTGACTTTTGAAGACAGAGACAGTGACTTTTGAAGACAGGAACATTTGACTTTTGAAGACAGGGAAATAAGACTTCTGAAGACAGGGACAAAGGACTTTGGAAGACAGGGACAAGGGACTTTTGGTTCAGCAAGTTGTATTTTAAGAATACTTTATGCACATCACAAGACAAAATTTAATTCATTGATAAATAAAGACAAAGTTAGTATTACAGAACTCATGTAAAATAATGATTTAATTTTATTTTGAAGGCAGAGAATCAAAAGCAAATAGTCAAATTTGCCTAGCATAACAGTCATGTAACAAAATGATGAAGAAAAAAAATCATAATAATAGAGCAATTACATGTGAACAAATATCTCAGTGTCCTTCCAGCAAGGATGAGATTTGATGTTTGACGAAAGTGAAAATTCCTAAAATGTGCCCGCCTGGGTTCCTCCTTAATCTAGACCCCAAATCTCCCAGATGTTAATATTCAGGAGGTATACACACAGTGCATCACTACAAACACAAAACTACAGGTTTGGACACAATGTGGACCATTTCTCTCTCCCCTTGGTGACTGCTTTACTTCTCTCAAGAAAATCTGAAGGCTCAAGGAGGTTTTTGAGAGAATCCTGAAGTCAGGAAAATTCCTGAGAAAGCCCATGCCAGTTCCAAATGATGCGTTGACATGAAACATCTACACGTTGCATACCAAGAACGTGTTCAATGGGTGATGTTTGGACACTAGGTGGCAGCAGACTTGTCCAAGTACTTTGAAGTCACAAATAGTAATCCTGGTAAATCTCCTTCCATTAAAAATCTTTGGGGATTTATTTCAACAGTCTAAAAAGTGGTAACAATTGTTCCATTGACGTCTCAGTCAAGAAGAAGAACAACATATTAAGCAATGACGAAGCAATCCTGATGTCATTCCTGCCCCGATAAAAGTTACCAGCTGAACCATACATGAAATAGTCAATTACAATGTCTTTATGCACATATTAAAAAAAGAACAAATTCCCAGTGGCTGTTTCATTTACCCATGTTACCAGCATTGGCTCTTAAGACTGCGCCAGGACTGGGGTAAGGTCTCATCTGAAAGAGGGGTCCATTTGCCGTTGTGTCTACTCCAGTCTTTGCTTCGTTTGTCTTAGGGAGACCCGAGGACCAGTTACCTCTGCATAGAAGAAGAAGAAGAACATCAAAACTAGAACATATTCAGTCACTGTGATGAATCTGTACAAGGAATAACTGCTGGGAACCATTGGATCAAGCTAACACACATCATTGTATCCGAGTTAAAGGTAGGATCATAGATTGGGGTTTTTTCAACGTATTGCTGATTTATACAAAAAATTATCAAGAAAGATGCAATATAAGTCACATGTGAAAGTTTCAGCTGAATACAGTGTCTACTTGCTGAGAAAACAGCAAAAAAACCTGTCACGGTATATTCATAAGAACGTCGAATCCATCCATGCTTAGCGAGGTGACAGCGGGTACCAAATCGCATCACTAGCCACAGCATTCGCGAACGGACACCAACCCACAGAAATCTGAGAAACGATTCATGCAAGAATCGTTTCTCAGATTCAAATTTTGAAAAAGTGTGAAAATTATTCAAACCATATAACTTTGGAGGGAATCCTTTCTGAAAAATAGTTTATACTATCAACAGCTGCTGTGCTCGCACCAAGTAAGTTATTATGGTCCTTAATTTTTTAGAGCATTTTCCAATCTATGACTCTACCAGCAGCAGCAGCAGCAGCAGCAGCGAGCAAGGTTACCTACCGTGGAGTGTCGGAATAACTGCTGGGATCCATTGGATCAAGCTCATCATCCTTCTTCCGTCTCTGTCTCTGATGAGAATCTGAAATGGAAAAACAACAATCACTCAATAAAGCTGAAGAATGAAGTTAAGGAACAGTAGACGTTGGTACAGTGGTTGATTTCTTCAGTCTAATATCTGCAATTACATGGACATCTATGGGTTTTGAGGCATTGCACGGTGAGGTATCAATGTATATTCAGTTTGCAGTAACACCATGTGTATATATCTACTAATAGCTGTGTAGATTTGTTTTTTGAGAACTTGTCTTGCTATTTATTCTACTGACGCGGAGTAGATTGAGGAATTTGGGAGGCAGCTTAGTTCTGAAAAGAACTGTCCTGCTTATTAACTCTTCTTGGAGGGGGGGATGGAGGTAGGAAATCCGCTGGGACTACTAATTTCGCTTAGTGTATCGAGGGTACTTCTCAGTAGTGAATTTCATAACAAGAAGTCCCCTCGATCCGATAAGCAAAAGTAGTAGTCCCGGCCAATTTCCTTCCCCCCCCCCCCGCCCAGGTAGCAGTTAATAAGCAGGACAGTTCTTTTCCGAACTAAACTAGTCTCCCGCGAATTATGAAAGCTATACCACGGCAGTAGAATTAATAGCAAGACAAGGTTCTCAAAGGAGCGAAGAGTGATGACGGAAACTAATAAATCACATAAGGGATCTAGGGTTGATATGATCAAGTTCTTACCTCTGTCTTCTCTGTGAGGTCTCTGATACGGAGACGGTCTCTCTGTTTGTTTACGTAACTCAATACCGGGCCTCATTGGACCAACCTGATCAAAAACAAATGCATTATAATATTAGTATTGTAAAGCATCTTCTTTTTCTTTTTTAAAATTTTACACACATACACCAAAATGTGAGTAATAATAATAATAATACTGGCTTCTTGTATAACGCTCAAATCCGTCACTCAGTGACGCTCATGGCGCTCCAACATTCAGTATTTTTCCTACAAGGTATGTGGAGCTACGTTTTTGAAGCATGAGACCTTTTTCCTTTACATAGCACCATGTACTGGTTTACAACGTGCTGTGGCGCAACATGCAGCCAATCAAACCAGGAACACCGGCGTGAACCCCTTCTCTTTACAATAAGTGCACTGGGTTCTTTTACGTGCATTACACAACACACGGAACCTACGGCTGTACGTCCCATCCGAAGGACGCAGCAATAATGGTTAAGTGTCTTTTTTAAGGACACAAGTGTCACGTTCGGGACTCACACCCACACTCTGCTGATCAGAAACACCGGAGCTTGAGTCCGGTGCTCTTATCCGCTTGGCCTCGACATGCCATTAATATACTATATAATACAGTATATAATTGCAATAACTTGCACATGTGTGTGGATGGAGGTCTCCAAAAAGCATAGCTTGACATTAGGAGACCCGTCTTTATACAATAACAAAACAACTAAAACAAACCAACAATTAATATGATAAACAAGACAAACTTAATAACAACTCATTGATTGGTATAACTAACTCATTAATTAACTAGTGCATAAAGATAAACCTGTGATAAGAAAGTAACAAGATGAGAAAATAAAACTAGCTGTTGCAAACGGCTTACCAACCAAAAGGACCTATGGTATAAATGCAAAAAAATAGTTAATGGCCTGGCGTTTCGACCCTAGCAGAGTCTTTCTCACTAGTTAGTCTTCGAGAAAGACTCTGCTAGGGTCCAAACGTCAAGCTATTAACTTTTTTGTTTGCAAAAGAACAAGATATCACAAAAATAACCTTTGCTAATTAGCTAATTAAATTTACACTCAAATAATGGTTATAATACTCTGCAGCAGTAGAATATAGCAAGACAAGTTCTCAAAGAACAAAAATCTACACAGCAAAGTAGATATACACATGGTGTTACCACAAGCCAAATATACAATAACAAACATATTATACTAACATTATAACCATACAAACTTAATAACAATTTAAAAACTGGTATAACTAATGTCAGGAGAAAGCCTGAGATTAGGAAAAATGAAAATTAACCTTGTAAATATTGGAAGGGGTTGGGGTAAGATAATACCATGGGTGTGCCGTGGGTGGCTAAGGTGTAGAGACACCCATTATTTTGGGGTTGTTGCAGAAGGGAATTGGGGTAAACTATCTCACCGATGGTGCACCGTGTCTCTCTACTGGGTTTCTTGTCTCAGTCCCTGGGGGTAGTGGTTGAGCTTGCATCTTGGCTTTACGATCTTGGACTTCTTTCAGCTTCACAGCTGATAGTGTTATTTGCGCCTTAGGATCTGAGAAATTGACGATGCATACAATCAGTCAAAGAAATCAGAGAAATTAACAATGCATACAATGTACCAAAAGAAATCAGAGAAATTGACAATGCATACAGTGAATCAATGAAATCAGTGAAATTGGCAATGCATACAGTGAATCAAAAGAAATCAGAGAAATTGACAATGCATACAGTGAATCAATGAAATCAGAGAAATTGACAATGCATAGAGTGAATCAATGAAATCAGAGAAATTGACAATGCATATAGTAAGTCAATGAAATCATAGAAATTGACAATGCATACAGTGAATCAATGAAATCAGAGAAATTGACGAGGTATACAGTGAATTAAAAGAAATCAGAGAAATTGACAATGCAAACAGTGAATCAATGAAATCAGTGAAATTGGCAATGCATACAGTGAATCAAAAGAAATCAGAGAAATTGACAATGCATACAGTGAATCAAAAGAAATCAGAGAAATTTACAATGCATACAGTGAATCACAAGAAATCAGAGAAATTGACAATGCATAGAGTGAATAAATGAAATCAGAGAAATTGACAATGCATAGTAAAATCCTATGACATTTTCTATTTCGACATCTGGTTAACCCTTTAATCCTCAAACCGCCTTGCCTGTTACTCCTCTAACCGCCCTGCGAGTTACTCCTCAAACCGCCTTAAACCGCCCTGCCTGTTACTCATCAAACCGCCTTAAACCGCCCTGCCTGTTACTCCTCAAACCGCCCTGCCTGTTACTCCTCTACTGCCCTGCTAGCTACTCCTCAAACCGCCTTAAACCGCCCTGCCTGTTACTCTTCAAACCGCCTTAAACCGCCCTTCTTGTTACTCCTCAAACCACCTTAAACCGCCCTGCCTGTTACTCCTCAAACAGCCTTAAACTGCTCTGCCTGTTACTCCTCAGACCGCCTTAAACCGCTCTGCCTGTTACTCCTCAAACAGCCTTAAACCGCCCTGCCTGTTACTCCTCAAACCGCCTTAAACCGCCCTGCCTGTTACTCCTCAAACAGCCTTAAACCGCCCTGCCTGTTACTTCTCAAACCACCTTAAACCGCCCTGCATGTTACTCCTCAAACAGCCTTAAACTGCTCTGCCTGTTACTCCTCAGACCGCCTTAAACCGCTCTGCCTGTTACTCCTCAAACAGCCTTAAACCGCCCTGCCTGTTACTTCTCAAACCACCTTAAACCGCCCTGCCTGTTACTCCTCAAACAGCCTTAAACTGCTCTGCCTGTTACTCCTCAGACCGCCTTAAACCGCTCTGCCTGTCACTCCTCAAACAGCCTTAAACCGCCCTGCCTGTTACTCCTCAAACAGCCTTAAACTGCTCTGCCTGTTACTCCTCAGACCGCCTTAAACCGCTCTGCCTGTCACTCCTCAAACAGCCTTAAACCGCCCTGCCTGTTACTCCTCAAACCGCCTTAAACCGCCCTGCCTGTTACTCCTCAAACCGCCTTAAACCGCCTTGCCTGTTACTCCTCAAACCGCCTTAAACCACCCTGCCAGTTACTCTTCAAACCGCCTTAAACCGCCCTGCCTGTTACTCCTCAAACCGCCTTAAACTGCCCTGCCTGTTACTCCTCAAACCGCCTTTAACCGCCCTGCCTGTTACTCCTCAAACTGCCCTGCCTATTATTTCTCAAACTGCCCTGCCTGTTACTCCACAAACCACCTTAAACCGCCCTGCCTGTTACTCCTCAAACCACCTTAAACCGCCCTGCCTGTTACTTCTCAAACCGGCATAAACCGCCCTGCCTGTTATTCCTCAAATCGCCTTAAACCGCCCTGCCTGTTACATCTGGTTAATACAAATATATGCTTCTGATGAGACAGGATTTGCCTTTTAGAGACTTAACTTTCTATAAACCATGAAATTTGACATTTGTACACAATTGCTTACCTTTTGGTGTGAGCCAGGAGACCAAATCTTTGTCTGAATCCCAATAATAGTAATAACCACTGTTTTAAAAACAAAGAGAGAAATAAAGAGAAATAAATGACATTGTGTTCAAATGTTCAGAATAGAATTCAAGCTTAGGAACTGGAATGCCGGTGATTGCCTTCTCAAGTTTCTCACAAGACAACATCCAATCAGGGAACTAATTATGAAAAAGTCGGGGGGGTTTCATTGTGGTAACGATATTTTCGAAGGGAAACGATTACTCAAGAAGCTCCAAAATGTAATGAAAAATAATACTGTGGAAGGGTACGGATTTTTTTTTTAATACCAACGTGAAATGGTTAAGAATTAAGACACTTGCCTGATGTGATCTTTGACCTTGAACCATCCCGAGGGAAGTGTCTCCCCCGCCGCTGGTGCAACGACTACATCCTCACTAGAGGGCGCTGTTTGTTGTACAGGCGGGTCATCGGAGTAGTCAGCAGCTATGATTTCCTCATGTGGATCTAGAGTTCAGGAAATTAAATACGGGATCAAAAGATGCAAACGAGAAAAAGGAAAGATGGGATTCAGTACTTTCACCATTACAAACTGATGCAAGACTTCTACAGTATTCTACAGACCTTTGCAAAACTTACTCCATCCCTGTTCTATTAATAATAGTCTTATATAGCACATGTATCTACCAATAAGGTACTCACGGCACTTGAACAAACAAATCACGCCAGTGACAGGTTTTTGAATTTGGTTGTTGAAATTATGACCCCAATTTATGTAGCACCGCATTCAGCAGCCACTGCCAGAAACATAGGGATAAACCCCTTCTCTTAGCGATAAGTGTAACTGGGTTATTTTACACAACACCGGGACCAGCAGCTTTACGTCCCATCCGAAGGATGAAGCAATATTGGTTAAGTGTCTTGATTAAGGGACACAAGTGTCAAGACCGGAACTTGAACCCACACTCTGCTGATCAGGAACACCAGAGCTTGAATCCGGTGCTCTTAACCGCTCGGCCACGACATAGATTTGCTGCAATCATCGGCAAAGAGACATCGTACAGGTTTTGCTCGGCCTTAGTTGGTAACATTGGATTGAGTAGACCTTACTCTACTTCCAGAACTATGAGGCTATTACACTATCATCTACGTAACTGTAATGACGTGTCGTGGCCAAGCTGATAAGAGCACCGGACTCAAGCTCTGGTGTTTCCGATCAGCAGAGTGTGGGTTCGCGTCCCGGTTGTGACACTTGTGTCCTTTAAGCAAGACATTTAACCATTATTGCTTCTCTTCACCCAGGAGTACAAATGGGTACCAACGAGAGATTGGGAGTAACCTGTGATGGACTAGCAGCCTGTCCAGGGGGAATAGAAATGTTCTCAGTCGTTTAATGCCAAGGAAACCGGATATAAACACCAGCCTGATGAGCCATATCGGCTCATGACAGACTTGACTTACTACGTAACTAGTGGAGTAACCTTACTCATGAGTCATACCCTTTGTAACCTTCATTCCTCCTAGCCCAATAAATAGTGCCAATACGCTGGACTCGTGGCCCTGGCCCCACATAGCATCAGGAACTGTGATGATCTTTCGAGTAGAAACGTACAGTTTGTCATCGCTCATGCACATCATGCCAGTTTCCAATCGAAAGATCCCCACAGTTCCTGATGATATGTGGGGCTGGGGCCAAAAAGTGGAGGTAGTCCAGCATATTGGCACCATTTAAGGGTGGGGCCACATTCCTAGATTTCTTACCTTGGGAAGTTAAGTCTTCTTTAATCAGACCTCTTTTCTTAAGTCTTGCGGCTAGTGCTGCTGGGAGTGGCATCTTCAAATTCCAGATCTACAACAAATCTATAATCAATAATAATAATAATAATAATAATAATAATAACAAGTTCTTATATTGCGCATTTTACAATAAACGTCTCAATGCGCTTTACATTAGTGCCCTGGTCATTGGGCCAATAACATTCCTTTAACCTTTCTCAGCTCCCTGGGGAGTATACAACCCTGGGCAACTGTGGCGCTCCGAAGGCTTTTTCAAACACAATATCAACCTCTACCCTCGCAGGTACCCATTTATACCCCTGGGTGAAGAGACGCAACTATAGTTAAGTGTCTTGCTCAAGGACACAAGTGCCATGACCGGGATTCGAACCCACAACCTGATGACTAACCACCAGAACTTGAATTCGATGCTCTTAACCGCTCGGCCACGACACCCTACAATGCCAAGTGAAAAGGTGGTGGTAATCATCTTTCCTCTACTTATCATAGTTTGTGGTTCAAGGACATTTCGTTCAGTCTCTGCTGGTAAGTTTTTGTTGTTTTTTTTCTTCAAAATATTCTCTCGATGATGTTTTAAGTGTTCTAAATTGGTTCATTACACTTTGAAAATCAAATCTGTGTTCTTAGAATGTGTGTCATGATTTTTGAAAGTGGTAAAAATTTGGCAAATCTGGTCACTAGTCTGACAAAAACATGGTTGAAACTGCACAGGACTAATACATAGGATTACTACTACACGGACTGTGTCGTAACCCTCTTGTCTGTGACCTCCGTCAGGAGGATGGAGGGTTAAGATTATCGCAATTACACACATCATTCTTTTAGCGCACGTAAATGGGTCCCGTCTAGACCCAGTAACTGGGGCGCTGTACTCCTTTTTCAAAATTTTGACATCATCAGTTGTACGAGCGCCCCAAATTACGGCCCTATTTTCCTCGAGGGATCTTCATCCAACTCTCGGTTGGATTTTAGACGGGTGCTCTGCCACAACCGGTCTTGGTTATACATAGGATAGGATTACTACTCGGACTGTGTCGTAACCCTCCGGTCTGTGACCGTCAGGAGGATGGAGGGTAAAGATTATCGCAATTACACACATCATTCTTTTACTTTTACTTAGCGCAATAATGGGTCCCGTCGATATATAGCCACTGTTAATGTTACTGTAGGCGTAGCCACAAACCTCTCTACACACTTTGGACCTAAACTTTTTCAACCCACTCCCGAAGTAATAGTAAAATACTATTTTTTATTAGACACAAACGAGTCCTTTTTTATGCACTTTATAATTGGTCCCTTTCATGCAGCTTCTGTATAGCCACGAACCAGCACACACTTTTGACACAAACTAGTTTTGCAACTGCTGTACCGTCTGTCCCCCTATCTATTCAATCCAGCTCAATCGGTTCATCTCTCCTCACCCTTTCGTGCGATTAAAAAATAGCCTGTTTTGTTCAGTAGTTACTTTTTATTCGAGGGGAAGTCCCGGTAGTCCCTGTGCCGGGTAAAAAATCATTTTAAAATTAATTAAATGGAGTGAATATTATTTTAGAGTGAAATAAGCGAAACTTACGTTTTGTTTACCTGCATTCGCCGTCGAGCATAACTTACTGCTGCATGCAGTCTGTATCGTAATCCACGATGAAGCGCAAAGCTTCTATTATCCATGGGCTATAAGAACGTTTTACCCACAATGCCGTGGGACAAACTTTGATCACGATTTTGTCGAGGCTTCTTCTTATATTCCAATAAAACTAGGGCAGAAACAACTTTCTAAAAATTGCAAAGGACGACATTTTTTATATTGTATAGATGGCAATGTGATGGCTTTATAATGTAATTATGGCAAGTCCATCCATAAAATCTGACAAATAATTACCAAATATGTTCACTTTCTTTTATCATTGTTTTGATGCTGATTAGTGTTTGCATGGAGGAAGGAAAAGAGTGTTTGCAAGTGACTATTTTTTTAATTTTCAATGGTCGTTTGTTCAGATATGCAATCTGATTTTCATCATGCGGAGAAGATCTGATGTCATTTAAACAAACTCATGCTTATATTATTATTTAATAATATTTAATACAAAAGCATCACAATATACATGTACAAAGATTGATTTTCTTGTTTGTAATAAACCGACAAGGTTCCCAAACCATCTCAACTTATGTCGAATGGAGTCTAGTTTTTTTCCTTACATAGATTGATTTGAGGGCGCTATTTATTTACGCGTGGATTTTTACACCATTGGAGAAAACGTGTACAAAAACAACCCATAAATTGAGTCAGGTTTTACTCTGTGATTACGCTCTTAAAATTAAATTGTTAGCTTCTCAACATGACAAATGAAAAGGGGGACGTGGGTGGTTCAAGAAAACGACGAAAAGAATCTCAAAAATCCCCTCGAAGGACACATCAAAAAGACAAAGTTGCAGTGACAGAGTCTACCGACAAAAGTGGGGAATCACCGGCGGTGACTGTTCCGACTGCGCCTGTCGAGACACCACCAACCCCGGAGTCTAGGCGTAGCGCAAAAAAGAGAGCGGCCAAACAAGAAAAGGTATACAATTTGTGTTTTTGCAAACTGTTGCATTTTAGGGTATTTTATCACTTATCAGTTGTGAGCAATTATTCCGTGTTTTTATTTATAAAAGACTGTGTTTTAACACTTGTTCTTTTACAAAAGTACAATTTGTTTTGTATCTTGCTTGATAGAAATCTTGGGTCGGTAGAAAGCCAAAGGCTTATTTGACCCGTATCATCAATGACTTAAACGCAGACACTGTAGAGGGGTATTAGCTGCAGACAATGAAGTTAAAAGCGAGGAGCACAAACGAGAAAAAGATTTGTAATCAAGGTTTTTCCAGTATTTGTTTAACTTTAATTTAAGTTAGTTTTGAATTGGTTAATAGAAGGAGCTGCAGACAATCTCATTTGATAAATTGTTCCAATGTTCCATTGCGCTGTACCTCTGAAATGTACTTTAAAGCTTTACTTTAAAACACAGTTTTATTAATGGAAACAAGGAATAAATTGACATTTTGTGACAACTGAAGTATGGGACAGTTATTTTTTTTCCGCTTCCCTTTTCTTTCAGGATTCAGAATCTGCTCCCCGTGGTTTTTTCTCAAACTGTTTCCACATTGGAAAGTATGTAGTTCTAGTTTTGGTTTTGCCTGCAATTCTCAACCATGCATCGTTGTATAGGGAAGCAGCTGAATTAAAACCACAAGGTAAGGTGTACTTTCAGTTTCATACGAGGAATTTTAAAGGGGTTGTATACGTTTGGTAATTGGAACCCACTGTTTGTTTCAATACTAGATAGTTGTAGATATATACCATAAAACTAACCTGTGAAAATTTCATTTCAAAAGGTGGTAGCGTTTTTGAGATATTGTCGAAAATCTGCAGCGGTTATGTCCACGCAGGAAGAGTAATCTGCAATTGGAATACACAATCTGAGGAACACTGTTCGTAACGCTTCTCAGATTCAAATTTTTGGGGATAAAAAGTGATATCTTTGTCCATAACTGCAGTACTTCAAAGTGAAAAGTTTCTCTAAATGCATTATACTGTCCAAAGCTGTTGTACCCTACCAAGAAAGGTTTTATTGCCATTAAGTTTCAGAGTCATTACCAAATAAATACAGGCCCTTTAAATTACTATGTTTATATACACGATGACACATGTGGTTTAATTAAATTAACTTTGTGTTTCATTCCACTACAGTACATTTTGAATTTAATCAGCATTTGTAAATATGATCTTGGGGCTAGATCTAGTAGAGGTAAACAAACATTTGTCTAAGGTCTTTTAGACTATGCAAAAAATAGTTATTGACCTGACGTTTTGACCCTAGCAGAGTCAGAGTCTTTCTCAAAGGCTAAATGACAATACAACACACATAAACAGGTATACTTGTGTAACAGAAGCAGTGAAGTGGAAAGAAATTAAAAGAGAGAGGCAGAAAGCACACAAAAGCAAGGGATGAACAATGGAGAAAAGGGGGAGGGAAGGGGCTGGTTTAACCACAAGAGGTTGGAAACAAAATCAAAGGTGGGAAGAGAGAGAAAACGTAATTAATTAGTGAATGAGACTAAAAAGGGGGATATCTGTTGAAAAAGGAGAAGGCAAAGACAAAAAATTATTTGTCACTTCCTTCCAAACTATCTAGTTACTTTGTTAAAAGGGTAGGCCTATTGTTTTCTAGAAAGTAACAAACATTATATAGACTACATCATTTTGATGACCATTTTAAATTGTTTTTTTCTTAAGGTGAAATGTATGATGTTGGATGGAATCACAAGATGCTTTTACACTGCACTGGCACAGGCTCACCAACAGGTACCAATTTGAGTGTTGTTTCCCCATTGATTTGTTTGTTTGTTTAGATGATCTTCCCAACAAGGGAACTCGGCAAAGCTCCCACAAGGGGATATAAACGCCAAGCTGGCAACAGCCAATCTCTCTCATACAAACATGGGTTTAATGTCTATGACTATGAATTGCACAAAAAAATAAATTGTGATTCAGTCACTAAACGACAATATTTATTCTAGTCATTGTGACATCAGCGGTTAGCTTGGCCGGATTCGAACCCTTGACCTTGCGATTGCAAGTGATGCAGTCTAACCACTTGACCATGGTAACTTATCCATGGACCAGGCATACTGATCTTATAAAGGTCTAACATATTGTAGCGACGGTGCTGATCGACCAGTAGGGAGATCCAGCACGACTCCGCAGTGGAGCACCACTGGCCGCCTCTGCCGGTCGATCAGGAAACCCGCTCACCAGAGAACATCCTCTATTGGTTCTTCTGGACTTTTTAAAGTTTCGAGAGTAAACAAAAGAATAAAAGGCTCTTGTCAGACGCCCCCAAAAACAAGAGAAACGGTCGCCTTGTGTCATTATAAGCTGTGTCAATCCGCAGAGCTAAGTTCACGCTACAATATATTGTTAGTATCTGAACATCATTCGTTCCATCTTTGTGTCTTTAGTTGTTCTTGATGCACCAACTGGTATGACGTCAGATGTTTGGTGTTTAATTCAGCCGAGGATTGCTAAATTTACTCGAGTAAGTAGAGAAAGTAGACCTCCGTTCCATTGACAAACTGACCCAGCAAACGGTTTAAGTTTTATTCTTCAATTATTTTCATATTCATGAAGATTCTTGAGGTGTCACTGAGTAGGCCTATGTTTTATTCAAAAGCCAAAGTAAAACTCAATGACTTTGAAACTTTTGCACTTATAAGGTAGGGTCATAGATTGGTTTTTGTCAACGTTATGCTGATTTATAGGCACAATTATAAAGAAAGATACAAAAAAAGTCACATGTGAAAGTTTCAGCTGAATACAGTGTCTACTGGCTGAGAAAACAGCAACAAAACTGTCTCGGTGCTTTCACAAGAATGTCGAATACACCAACATTTAGCGAGGTGACAGCGGGTACCAACCGCATCTCTGGCCGCAGTATTTGGGAACGGTCACCAACCCTCAGAAATCTGAGAAACGATTCATGCTTGAATCTTTTCTCACATTCAAATGTTTTGGGGTGAAAAATTATCCAAACCATATTACTTCGAAGGGAATCCTTTCTGAAAATAGTTTGAAATACTCTCAACAGCTTCAGTGCTTCTCACCAAGTAAGTTTTTGTAGTCATTAATTATTGGAGTAGTTACCAATCTATGACCCTACCTATAGAACTATCTATTTCTAAATCTTTAAGAACTATCTATTTCTAATAACATTGATTATGAAGCTCAGTCCAACAATGAGATAATCAATATTCTTACTTAAGAGGAGAGGGGTTAGGTGAAGTTTGGTTTGTTGACAATTTGTTTTTCTATGTACAGGTTTGTTCTTATGATAGAGCTGGTCTGGGCTTCAGTGAAAGGACACCTGTGGTAAGATAATAAGCATGACATGATTCAACCTCGTTCCCAGGGGTGATTGATCTCGTCGCCTCACCATTTTTTTTACCAGCGTGCGCTGCTCGCTCATAACCCCTGGTATTGGTCAATTCAATATTGCCAGTATATGGCACATTTTAGTTAGGCCTGTGGCCAATCCACTTTACCTGCGTGCTCAAGTATGGTAGCCTGCAGAAGAGGTATCAAGTCATAGAGCAACTGGTCCCCCTCTCTTACTTCTTTGATCTTTTGACTAACTGTATGCAGTTTAGAGTGACCATGTAAAACATGACTTTATTTTATTTATTTTATTTAATTTTTTTTTTTTGGGGGGTGGGGAATCACATCAAAATACTTGCATTTTGACCTGACAAGAATAAAACTAATTATGTTTGAGATTTAAAGGCACTGAACACGTTTGGAAATTGTCAAAGACCAGTGTTCTCACTTGGTGTATCTCAACATATGCATAAAATAACAAACCTGTGAAAATCTGGGCTCAATTGGTCATTGAAGTTGCAAGAAAATGATGAAAGAAAAAACACCCTTGTTGTACAAATTTGTGTGCTTTTTGCAAGAAGTTTTTATTATTTTAGTGAGAAATTACCTCTTTCTCAAAAACTACGTTACTTCAGAGTGAGTCGTTTCCTACAATGTTTTACACTATCAACAGCTCTCCGTTGCTTGTTACCAAGTAAGTTTTTATGCTAATATTTGTTTTGAGTCATTACCAAACGTGTACGATACCTTTAACTGATTTTGTTCTTTCATTTTAATCAAGAATTTTACTTCAGAATCCCGCAATGTTGTGAATGAAGTCAGAGGACAAGTTAGTACTGTGGAAAGGCAAGTTAACCATAACAGGTTTTGATTTGAGTGTTTCTGTTGTTTCAAAAGTATCGGTGGTGACGGTTATCTCAAATCTTGTTAGCTATGTTGCCCAACATGATTGTGAGAGGTTCTTGAATATAAATACTATAAAAAAACAACCCATCACTTTCTTGTGATGTGTCATGGCTGAGCGGTTTAGTGCTTCAAATTCAAGTTCTGGTGGTTAAGTCATCAGGGTGTGGGTTCGAAACCCGGTCATGACACTCGTGTCCTTGAGCAAGACACTTCACCCAGGTGTAAATGGGTACCTGTGAGGGCAGAGATGGTTCTTGTGATTGATTTTGCTTGGTGTGCTACATACTTGGCAGCACAGGCTGTATACTCCCAAGGGAGATGAGATGGTTTAAGGAATGAAATAAATGGCCCAGTGACCAGGGGTAATAATGTTGGAGTGCCATGAGCGTCAAGTGAGCGACGGACTTGAACGCTACTATAAGAAGCCGTTATTATTATTATAAAGTAAATTCAAACTGTTGATGTATTTTGTTTTAGTCATCAGAATAAATGAGGGAGCTGAAACTCGGGGCAATGAACTACACTCGGAACAATCTAAGAATGCTCACACTGTTGACTAGTTTTAACAGAATTCTGTTTTGAACTCCCCTGTTTCAGAATGGTAGATGACTTGTATCACCTATTAAAAGTAAGCAGCGATCAGCCTCAACCATTTATCATGGTGGGTTCTGAATTGGGATCCATAAATGCAAGGTTCTTCACTCAGATGTATGAAAGGTAAGTGTAAGATGGAAACGGGAATTGTGGACCTTCAATTGGTAAAAGAGGTAAAACAATAAATAAATAAACAATTTGCAAGGCTAGTCATTCTTACAAGCAGCTGAGGAGCTGAATTGCGAAGGATGCGGCTACAAGGTGTTCGAGAAGCAGCCATGCGAGGGCACCTTTGGCAGCCAGCCACATCAACCCATATATGACCACGTAGCACAGCTAGAGATTGAAAGTGTTTGATTTTTCAAGAGGGAGGAAAACCGGAGGGCCCGGAGAAAAACCATTTTGGCATAGGAGAGGACCACAAACAACTCTACTCACAAATGGCCTTAGCCTAGTATCGAACCAGGGCCACATTGGTTAGAGGCGAGCGTTTTACGCACTAGCCACCAATGCCACCCGATGAAACGATGGAAAACACACATCTATGTGCGCGCATTGAAACAGGGAGGGCCAATGAGCAACTTTCTTTTGACCTCTAGCCGAGGGCGCCCTACTCAAATGACCCCATGTGCATGAGGTCTATACTGTTAAAATGTTGAGATTTATCTCTTCTCTTCTCTTTTTTTTTGTAAACGATTCGACCCTAGCAGAGTCTTTCTCGAAGGCTTAATGGCAGAGTCTTTCTCGAAAGGCTAAATTGATTTAGCCTTCAAGAAAGACTCTGTTCGGGTTGAAGCGTGACTAACTTTGTTTTGCATTTATACCATGGGTCCTTTTGGTTGGTAAGCAGTTTGCAACAGCTAATTCTATTTCCTCTTTTTTTTTAAGAAGAGATTATCAGCAAACAGATTTGTTTATATATGTATATTGCTTAAAATAATACAAAACCAAAGATTATAGCGCGCCGAAGGGGCAATGGGGAACTGGAGCCATTGTTGTTGGAACGTGAAATAAACATGGGTGCCATTTCAGCAAGCAAATGTTTTGCTGTATCATTGGCAGCAGTGGTCATTGTCTGCACTGATCTATTGTTGCATCAAAAGAGTTGCTTGCTGAAATGGCGTCCAGTGAAAATTTCACATTTCAGCCCGAGTTCCCCTTCTTGCGCCTTCGGTGCTCAATAGTTTTTGGACACAACAAGAGTAATAAACAGTTTTTATCAAGAACCAAAGTCTGTCCAGATATACGAACTTATATACGAAAAGATAAGTAGTTTACAATGTTTTCCAACACTTTGGATGTACACCTATCAGTAAAACCATGTGAATCTTCAGAGATTTCGACTCAAATTTTCATCCTGTAATCTGCTGATTTTCAGGGTCCAAGGCCAGATAATTACTTTTTCTATTAACATTTGCGCTTGACTTGAATTTTTCTTTGATACAGTGTTGTTTCTGACTTGGTTCTAATCGATCCTCTAGCTGAAGGTATCTTTGAGATGGACAATGGAATATGGAGTAACTTTTGGTGAGATAGATTCAAATCAAGTCTTTCTTGTACCGGTAGGTCTCAACCAAGTTCCTAGTGTTTTACAAGAGCTTTTCTGTAAAGAGAAATGGAGAAAGGAATGGCACCTGATGTGACAACTAATTGATTGATTAAAGACCAGCTTAAACGAAAACGGCAACAAGTGATCTTTGCTGAAATTCATTTAAAAAGTGTTTAATCATTAAGGAAATTGAATTAACATGAGAGTAAACAGATTTGAATTGTAAAGAAAACCCAATCATTTCGAAAACCCTTCTCCGGTGCTTTTCAGAAAGATTCGCAAAAAGCCATGTGACGTGATCTCTCCTGTTACGTCATTTGTGGGAGCTCCGTTTTGTATAGCGGCTTTGTTGCAACAACAAAGCAACATCCCACAGATGACGTCGGAGTATTGTCATTTTGACGCACGCCGTCAACAGCAGAAGTCTACTTTTTCAAAACCTTAAGCTTGGGGGCCTAATTTTTTTAATTATATTTACGACAAATTCAGAAGTGTACAAATATCAAAATTACATTTAAATGATAAACAAACACATTATAAAGTTTAAATAGCACTCCTACCAACAATGTTTTCGCTGAAGTAGCTGTTTAACCATTTAGAGACCATAGCGGCTGGAAACGGCTTGTACCATAATGCCCATAGCGGCCGCAAACGGCTGCAACATCTGACCTACTACCACTCAAACAAAAAGGTCAGAGCTAAGGTCACATTGACATTTTCCAATGTTTCCCATAGTTAAAGGCACTGAACACGTTTGGTAATTGTCAAAGACCAGTGTTCTCACTTGGTGTATCCCAACATATGCATAAAATAACAAGCCTGTGAAAATTTGGGCTCAATTGGTCATCGAAGTTGCAAGAAAATAATGAAAGAAAAAACACCCTTGTTTTACATTTGTGTGCTTTCAGATAGGAATAAAAACTTCTTGCAAGAAGTTTTTATTATTTTAGTGAGAAATTACCTCTTTCTCAAAAACTATGTTACTTCAGAGGGAGTCGTTTCTCACAATGTTTTATACTATCAACAGCTCTCCGTTGCTTGTTACCAAGTAAGTTTTTATGCTAATATTTGTTTTGAGTCATTACCAATTGTGTTCGATACCTTTAACATGGTATCTATGTTTCTGAAACAAAACCGAATTTCTGTTTCATATTATTTTCTCAGACACTTTTAGAGAAAAAATTGTGTCCAAAATTGTGTCCAAAATTGTGTCCAAAATTGTGTCCAAAACTCAACAATATTAGCCATGTCTGGTCGTTTGGTTATAATTATATAGATATGAATGGTCTCTAAAGGGTTAAGATTGATGCATCCAGTACTGCGGTACACAACCGCCCTGTTCAATGTCAATAAGCTGACAATACCAATCTTATCAGGATCCAATTACAACATCTGTGTTCATTTACCATTGACTTGAAGACTTTTTTGAATAGCATGGAACAAGAATCAATCGATGTTTTCAACAATTTTTACGCCTGCAAACTTTTCACCATTTAGGTTTCAGCACCTAGTGCCCTCCTTCCAGTCTCTTCAGCTCTCTGCTGCGATTGGTCTATCACGCATCGCCTTATTGTTAGGTCTCATGGAACAGCCAATCACAGGCAACGTTGTACCAGACAATGTGGTCATGAGACAGGTGAGATATTTTCATTTGATTCAACATTGTACAATTATGAACTAAGACAAATTGCCTAGAGCGGAATTTGAATCTGCGACCTCTGGATTAACGTGCCGACGCTCTACCAACTGAGCTATCTAGCCCTATTCTGTCAATATCTTTGTTCGGGGGTGCCAGTCAGAAGTCATTCAACCTGTAACTGCCGTATAGCCAGGAATCACATCACAGTTTACGATACAACCTGGGAAGCGGCAGCAGAGAGATCACCTTAAGGGACTTTGTATTTCAATTTTGGCAACACTGTTACATAAATTGAGTTACATTATTTGGTGTTGTTATTCTTTATTTCTACAGAAATATTTGCTTTGTCAGCCACGTCATCTGAGTTCAATTGTTGATGAGCATTATTTCATCAATCAGAGTTTAGCTCAATTAAGGTATGTGATTCCAGTGTTGGGCGGTCGGGTTGGCGTAGTGTAGTCTTCCCTCACCTTCCACCTCTGAGACCCCGGTTTGAATTCCGCTAGGGTTACTATGTGGATTGGGTTTTGATTCCCTACCTGATCGCATGGGTTTTCCCTGGAATAATTCTCTGGGGTTTTCCTCCCACATCTAAAACTGAAACTTCCTTCCTTGTCTTCTCCTCCATTAGTCTTTTTGAGATATGGGTGGACACTATAGGAGTGCAGTGTTTGGGTTGGGGTGTATACAGACAAATTACCCAGACCTTATAATGTCATACATAGTATTGTGTCCACTATATCTCAAAATGGCTTATTGGGTTGCTTGGTTAGTATAGTGATTAATGTATATTAGGCTTGCGGTCACACAATGTGTATTATATCTACTTTGCTGTGTAGATTTTTGTCTTGAACTTGTCTTGCTATATTCTATTGCCGCGGAGTAGATTTCGGAATTCGGGAGACTATTCTACTGCCGCAGAGTAGATTTTCGGAATTCGGGAGACTACCAAGTTCTGAAAACAACTGTCTTGCTTCTTAACTACTACCTGGGCGGAAGGTAGGAAATCGGTCGGGACTACTACTTCCGCTTAGTGGATCAGGGACTTCTAGTTATTAAGTTCACTGCCGCGGAGTGAGTTCTTAAGTGGTCTCAACGTTTCGACTAGCTTGCTCTAGTCATCGTCAGGAGAATATAGCAAGACAAGTTCTTAAAGAACAAAAAATCTACACAGCAAAGAAGATAGAAACATGGTGTTACTGCAGGCCTAATGTACATTGATACCCACCATGCAATGCCTCAAATCCTATATAGTGATTAAGTTCACGTTTCTGAGAATCCTTGGCTTCACAACTTGTTAAATAAATAAATAAAAATTGCTCATCGGAACAATAATTGTGTCAAGCCTTGACGAAAGTTAACTCCTTTATTTGTAAATTTTGTTTCATCAGAACTGCCTTTCTAGTGAAGCCATTCCCAAAGTCTGTGTCAGTGACAGTTATCACTGGAAACTACTACGACGAGCAACTGCCAAGCTCTCTAAATAAGGTAAAGACAATGGACATGAGGCCACTTGGCTGCCATGTTGTTACCCTCTTTAGAACCATGCATTATGCGATATGTATGTGTTATTTTTATGAACAGAGTGGTAATATGGTGGGTTAATAACTACAAACATGTAGATTGGTGTTTCTGATCAGTAGAGTGTGGGTTCAAGTCCCCGTCGTGGCACTTGTGTCATTGAGCAAGGTGCTTTTCCATAATTGCTTTGTTCTTCCGGATTGGACATTATGCCGTAGGTCCTGTGTACTAGGATTGGTAGTGCACGTAAAAGAACCCAGAACACATATCGTGGAAGAGTAGGGGTTAACCCCTGTGTTTCTGGTTCACATAGCAAGCACCCTTGTTACAAGTTTCCTCAAGCTTGCGAGCTACAGTTATTAAGTTCACTTTGGAGGCCCCCTTGTGGCAAGTCGTGGCCGAGCAGTTAAGAGCACCGGACTCGAGCTCTGGTGTTTCTGATCAGCAGAGTGTGGGTTCGAGTCCCGGTTATGACACTTGTGTCCTTGAGCTAGGCACTTTATCATAATTGCTTCTCTTCACCCAGGAGTACAAATGGGTACCAGCGAGAGCTGGGGAGCAACCTGTGATGGACTGGCATCCTATCCAGGGAGAAATGCCAAGGAAACTGGGTATAAACACCAACCTGATGAGCCATATTGGCTCGGGACAGAATTTACTTTACTTTACTGACATTTAACAAATTCAATAATGACTCCCATGTGCAGGTATGGGCCAAAGCCCAGCAGCATCTGATGTCCAAAGCACACACCGATGCTAAGCATATTCTGATCAATGGTGCCGATCATCACATGCTGTACCGTAATCCAAATTCAATCGTGGAACCGGTCCGTAAACTTGTCAAACAATGGAGGGCTCGACATGACGGAACTCCAGAAACTAACGACAGTCAGAACACAGGTTCTAATGGAACCGTGCGAAGTGAAAAGTCATGATAAACAACAAGTACTTGTAATAACTTGAAATATTTTACTTTTTTTTTTAAGTGTACGACCTGGGCCCAATTTCATAAAGCATGCAAGCACAAAAACTTGCTAAGCACAGAAAACTCTTGCTTAGGAAAAATAGGTTACCAGCCAAACTACTATATAGTTACCATTGATGTGACTGGTACCCCACTCATTTCTTGCTAGGCAAAGAAATTTGCTCAGCAGAATTTTCTGCTAAACAGCTTTATGAATTTGGGCCCTGGGCCTAATTTCATGGCTCTGCTTACCGCCGAGCTCTGCGCTTGCGATAACCATTCTTCGCTTACAGGCAGTAGCCGAATTTCTGTGCTAGCTGTGTAAGCGAAGAATGTCTAGTATTGTGGAGTACGCATGTGCACAAGCAAAAATTCCCTGCTTACCTGTGAAATTCGCTTGATGTAAGCGTGGAATTCCCTGCTTCCGTAAGCGCCGATTCTTTGCTTACGGTAAGCAGAGCCATGAAATTGAGCCCTACACACACAAGCATTCAGCTGAAGAATTTTCATATTCAAACAAGAGTTTAAATTTGAATTTAAAGGTTCACTGATTTGAAATGTAATGATGATGTTGCCTTATTGTTTACTTTTCTAAAATTAAAGGTAGGGTCATAGACTGATTTTGTTGAAGTAATAATAATAATAATAATAATAATAATAATAATAATAATAATAATAAAAAGACTTGTCATGCGCACATATCCACCCTGCTGGGTGTTCAAGGCGCAGTAAAAACCAAAAACAAAACAAAACAAAGAAAAACAGACACAACAAAATTAGTCCTTGAAAACCTGTGACATAAGATAAGTTTTGAGAAGAGATTTGAATTTTGTGGTACAAAGACAAGATCTAAGATTAAGTGGTAGAGAGTTCCAGATGCGTGGCGCAGCTGAATTGTGATGGCCAAATTATTAATAAAGATACAATCAAAGTCACCTGTGAAAGTTTCACCAGAACACAGTGTCTACTTGTTGAGAAAACAACAAAAAACTGTCCCAGTATTTTCATCAAGAACGTTGAACCCATTTTTTCGGGCTCATTACCAAAGTATGAACATACCTTTACGATGTTGGAAAGAGGTTATTGGTGGACCTTCTCTTTTGAAAAATTGGGGAATAAGAATATTAGAATTATTGTGGATGAAAATGTGTTTGTTTGTTTGTTTGTTTGTTTGTTTTTTTTTTGAGGGGGTAGAAAGTACTAGTTTGAGCAGGACCCAATTTCATAAAGCTGTTTAGCAGACAATTCTGCTAAGCAAGTTTCTTTGCTAAGCAAGAAATAAGTGGGGTACCAGTCACATCAATGGTAACTGTAGAATGGTATTTTGGCTGGTAACATATTTTCCTGAGCAAGAGTTTCCTGTGCTTAGCAAGTTTTTGTGCTTACATGCTTTATGAAATTAGGTTCTGGTCAACAAAATATTTTTAAGCTCATTAATATTTGTAATGATAGATATTTTGACAAATTTTTTAATAAGAGCAACATGTTGAATACAATATGAATTTGAAATAAAACTACGTAAAATCGAACAAAACTCAAAGTATTTTTAATTTTAATATATATTTTGTTCTCAAACAATTCTTGAAGCAGAAACAAAAATTAATTACTCATTCATATATTTCAGTTTCTTAACTCAATTTTAACACACAAAAAATCATTTACAATTCAAAACAACAACAATGCTCTATTTTTGTGATGGTCCAACAGTCAAAAAATCAATTTAAAATCTTTCACACCAAACCCTATCATCTAAGAATAGAATATTTGATTCACGCATTTCAAACAGCAACAATTTTTATACAGGTATTTTACACATGAAGTTGAATACTTCATACATTAAATGATTAATTCCTGAATTTCTTTTCACACTGTGTAGAGATTGACTTGTATCTTGGCATTGGTAGGTTCTTACCACATTGTCTAAAATATTTGATTTACACGACTTATGACGGCCAAGCTGTGGCAAAAAAACAATTAACAAGATATTCCTATATAGAAGAGAATTTGGAGAAAATATCAGATCTTAAGGAAGAGTTAGAGATTTGCATTTGACATCAACACACTCAAGTCACGGTGGGTTTCTTTTACTTTAACCATATCACTTTGAATGACCGCTTTACCCGCAAATTCTATTCGGACAGACTTACGGCGGATGTTTTTTAACGCCCGGAACAACTTTGGTTTTGGCCGACAGCCGGATGGCTGATGTTTATATCCACCCAGACTTTCCAGTGTGTAGCGTGCACAGGCAGGCACCTACCGTGGAACGCTTTGTTTCACCCATATAAAGAGCGACAACAGTCTCTGGAAAATATGCCTTGTAAAATCCCTTTCCGGGGGTTATTTTGTGACCCTTGATTCCAGACCTTTGTCCTGATGTTATACAAATGTGGCATACAAGAATGGACAGGCTGCCACTATTGTTTGTCATTATATTCGGCTCAATGGGAGGTAAGTCTGAGCGTTCCGAGATTCCAGCATACCATGGCAGATTCTGCGAATCACGGTGAGTGCCTACTCAATTTTCTCACAGGACAACATCAAAATCTCGGAACTAATTATGAGAACATTTGTTGTCTTTCCTATGTCAAGTCAGGGTTTCATTGTGGCAACGATATTTTCAAAGGAAAATGATTACTCAAAAAGCTCCAAAATGATCCAAAAAATAACACCGCAAGTGGGCACAATTTGTTGACTGACGTGAAGTGGTTACATCTTCACTGACAGAGAAAACAGTAGAGTTTTGTTAAGACAACTCGACAGCACCAAAAAAGAATAATTTATTTTTGAAAATGTTCGGTAAAGCCTAAAAGATTAGTCACATTAAATCTACTGTATCAGTACAGTCGAATACAGTAATAAATAAAATTGTCAATGCTGTTTTTTTGTCATTGCACAAATACCTTACATAATGAACAAAACATTTTTTTACACAGCATTCTTAAAGAAATTGACAAAGTTTAACATTAAGAATAATCTGAAACCAGACAGAGAGGCAAGAGAGGTATAAAAATTCCATGCATTTGAAATGCACAAACTCCTTTAGGTGGGACAAACTTTCCAGTCCAAAAATACAGTAAAAATCTTTCTTTACTGATAATGTGTTCATAAAATATTTGTTTCTCTTTGAAAATACAAAACAACTTTGTTATTGTTGTGCGATTGTCTATCGATACTTACTTAGAGACAGGATGGGGTTGGGGGCAGCTTTATCTATAGGAAAATACAGTTACTGGATCTTTGTAGACACTTGAGGGCAGTATGCAACATTAGTAAAGCCTGTATTTATAAATTCCAAATAAGGTATTACAGTTAAATCTACTGGCCGACAATACTTACTAGGCACAAAGTTATTTTGAACTAATACACGCGTATAGTTCACACCCTCAAAGTTGCATTTATGTGCAGTTTGTCATTAAATTAATCTGGGCAATGATTTTTTGTGGAATGGATTGTTCAGGATATAACAAACTAGAAGTTTTCTCTGTGTACAAAAGTTTGTGACTTGCTGGAGAGAGCATTAAGTCCTTTCTTGCATTTGCCGCATTTTGCATTAGATTTTAATTGTTCACTTGGCAAGAAATAAGACATTAAAACAAATCAAGGTAATTTATTTTGGCAAATGTTCAATCCCACTTGTTGAGAAGGAAGCTTAAAGGCATCGTACACGTTTGGTAATGACTTTATGGCAATACAAACTTACTTGGTAAGAAGTACAGCAGCTTTGGATAGTATAATGCATTTTTAGAGACTTTTACTCTGAAGGACTGCGGTTATGGAAAAATATATCACTTTTTATCCCCAAAATATTTTGAATATTGAGAACGCTTCTCAGAGTGTGTATTCCAATGCAGATTATTCTTCCTGCGTGGACATAATCGCTCCAGATTTTCGGCAATATCTCAAAAACGCTACTACCTTTTGAAATGAAATTTTCACAGGTTAGTTTTATGGTATATATCTACAACTATATATGATTGAAACAAACAATAGGCTCCAATTACCAAACAAGTACGATGCCTTTAAAGGGGGAAAGTGGTTGAACATGGAATTATGAACTCTCATCCAGTTACTGCTTGCACTGGCCATAACGTAAACAGTCTAAATATTTATCAACACAAAAACAAAAATTAGTTTGGCAAAAACTTTGAAAAGTATAACTTGAAGTTAAAATATTATATAAGAGTACAATATATAGGTACAGATAAGCTTTTGGCAATCCATATCCTAATAAACACAACTTCAATTTTTTTAAAACAAAAGATTATATAAGAAGACAAACATCCCACCAATAACCCTAGCTCATCATTCTCCTCAAAATATAAGACCAAAAACTAAACTCTACAAACTTGGAAACAGGAGCAATTTCCTCTTGCCACAAGACAAATCCCTCATTAACTCTTTCACGCAACGACCACTCACTAGCGACCGGTTTAAATCCCTTCAGAAAAATAGTTATAGAACGAGAAATAAAGATCGCACGGCCACACAGTTTTCAGAGTGGGAAAGAGGACTCTTGAGGGCGCTATTGTGACCTGTTTTTTGTAGAGTTCATTCCTAGTACTTTTGATGGGCCTTCTTTGGCTGATCAGCAAGTTATCAAGTTCAATTTAAAAAATCAAAGTTAAAAACCCAATTATAATGTCTAACTTTTACCAGTTGTTTTTGTCCGACCGTTTGTCTCAGCGGACCCAACTCCCTTACCGCCGGAGTACGGTCTGTCTTCGACGCTGATCTTCTTCTGTTTTAGAGTATGTCTTCTTCGGGCTGTCTTGGCCCTCGGGAGCGACCCGTTGAGCTGGGATGAGGACGAAGTCGACGAGGAGGAGACATCGGTCAACTGACGAGTATTTGATTGATGTTGGGGTAGAGAGCTGATGGTACAGGACGAAGCTGCAATCAAAAAAACAATTGGAAACAATTGGTTGTTGAATTTGTGATTATTGCCTTGGCTAAATATTTATTTATTTATTTATTTATTTATTGTGCAAACCAACAGCTAATATACATTAAAGGGAAACAAAAATAACTGAATTCTTTAATTTTATAAATACATAAACGTTATGAAAATTAAATTAGAACAAATAAATAAAGTATTAAACCACAAGAGAAACTGACTGGGTACATTTTAAATATTTTGAGGTTGAACAAAGACAAATTGACTAGAGCAGGATTTGAACCAACGACCTCCAGATTAATGTGCCGGCGCTCTACCAACTGAGCTATCTAGCCCTATGTTGGCGGTCTCCCTATTTCAATATCTATGATCGGGGGTGCCAGTCAGAAGCCATATAACTGTTAGCTGCCGTGTTGCAAGGGATCACACCCAAGTTTACGATACAACCTGGGAAGCGGCAGCCAAGGGATCACCTTAAGGGGATGCAACTTTTTTATTTCAAATATCAAATAATAAATGGTAAATTTGTCTTTGTTTAACCCCCAAAATAAATAAATAAATAAACAAATAAACAATAACTAAATATATAAATAAACAAAATAAATAAATACATACATACATAAAAATAAATTAATGGCATGGTTTATAATTCTTCACAAACTAGAAAATCGAACGAGCTGTTACAAACTGCTTACCAACCAAAAGAACCTATGGTATAAATGTAAACAATAGTTAATGGCCTGACGTTTTGACCCTAGCATAGTCTTTCTCAAAGGTTAAATGACAACACAACACAACACACAGGAACAGGTATGCTGGTTTAACAAAAGCAGTCAAGTGGAAAGAGATGAAAGCAATCAGAAAAGCAGGGGATGAACAAGCATAGTACCACAATACTACATTTTAAATCATCATACATGTGTATACACTTATAAAGTTGCGTTAAAACAAATTTCACAAAAAGGCAAAAAGGAAATCATGCATTCTTGTTGGTAATGGTTGAAGCACCGATGCCCGCCTGCAAAAGAATAGCAACATCAGTAGAATACAATGGCATCTCAATACACATTATTCACAAAAAACATCATCAGTAGACACATTTCATTATAAATGATACAATTATCTGAAACACTTTCATGACTTCTAACGATGAAAAGAAACACATCATGCACTCTTCAAAATATCCTCCTTATCAGGGTGTAGGGCTTGCCCTTAGCACTAGCCCGGCGTACATTGTCTCGAGTAAGCCTAGGGGTCCCATTTGACACAGGGATGCGATTTGATAAAATGTGAGTGTTGAGTGATTTCAATGGTTTTACCTGATGTAGCTCTGGAGAGAAGCTTTGGCGAGTTCGACAATGAAGATAACCTGGACGTCTTGATGACAGCGTCTAGAGTTTCATCCATTAAGGAAGTGAAGGTTGTCTTATCGTAAGCAGCATAGCATCCCTGCCAGGCTAGATAACCTAAAAATAAACCAATCAAGAAAATTCAACACTCAGCATCCACTAATATTTAGGCAATAACAGTGTGAAGACCCGCTCCTCACACTGTTATTACCAGTAATAAATTCCTTTAACTGAAAAACCCCACTAAAAATCATCAGAATTTGTGCTTTTTCCTTCACCGATATTTGTAAAATTGTTTTATTCATGTTCAAAGGGCCATTCTTTAGGCTGTTCAATTTTTGCATAGGACCTAGTCTCTTACACATATTTAACTATTAATGCATGCAAGAACCAGACTATGAACTTTGAAAATTAACAGTACCATAAATATAAATCTTTTGGCTGGTGTTTGGCTTTATGCTTTGCATTATGATGGTTTCATGCGCGTACCCACCAGGTACCTTAAATTGATACATTGTCTGCGAGTCACGCATACATGTGCTATGCGCGTGCACAGGCACAATCTCTCCTTGCCAAAAAACCCATAAAAACAATACGCACAAAGAAAATTTATTTAATAGTTCACGCACAACAAGCACAGTGCAAACAGAACGTTTACAAAGCAATGTGTTTATTTAAGGGCCATGTATTCGCTAGTTCACAGAGCCAGTCTTTATATCACATGTAAATACACCCCCCACGTGACCAGTCTTCGACCAATCAGAGTGCATAAACTCTCTGAGGTGTTTATTAATATCCAATAAGGCAAGGGATATGGGGGGGCCATATTATGAAGTCAAACTTCTGGTAATTACCTTCTGGATGAAGAATAATAATCATGGGCGTGGCACGAACACCAAACAGCTCAGGAACACTGATGGCCGAAGATGATGAAGACATTTCCATCTGATCAGCATTGGACTCTTCAGTAACTTGACCTAGAAAATAATCATCAAACAAGTCATCGGCACACTGTGTATCGTTCACCTAGAAATAGATGCACAAATCAAAACTCACAATTCTTAATCCGGCGATCAGAGGTTCAAGTCCTGCTCTAGTCAATTTTTCTTTGTTCAACCCAGAATTATTTAAAACTTTCCCCAGTCCATTTCCCTTGTGGCTTATTACTTGATATTTGAAATAAAAAGTCGCATCCCCTTAAGGTGATCCCTCTGCTGTCGCGTCCCAGGTTGTATTGAAACTTGGGTGTGATCCCTGGCTTATACGGCGGTTACAGGTTGAATTGCTCTGACAGGCACCCCCCCCTCCCCGAACAAAAATATTGACAAAATAGTGAGACCGCCAACATAGGGCTAGATAGCTGAGTTGGTAGTAGTAAGCCTGGGCGGATACTTCCAATATCTGAGGATAGCTGTTGTTGACAATCCGGATATCCGCGAGGGGCGCAGATAACTATAAATAATTTGGATAGTTCTCAAATGACGTGTAGGTAACACGTTTTACACGTTACATGTTCTGATAACCGGATAACTATAAATAATTTGGATAGTTCTCAAATGACGTGTAGGTAACACGTTTTACACGTTACATGTTCTGATAACCGTAAAAAAAATCGCGCGAAAGTATCTTTGTTTGGGGGTGCCAGTCAGAAGCCATTCAACCTGTAACTGCCATATAGCCAGGGATCATATCAAAGTTTACAATACAACCTGGGAAGCGGCAGTAATACACTGACTGGGTAAATTTTAATTAAATTTATGTTGAACAAGTAAAATTGACTAGAGAGGGATTTGAAGCTCTGACCTCCAGATTAACATGCCGGTGCTCTACCAACTGAGCCACCTATAGTCTGTTGGCAGTCTCCCTATTTTGTCAATATCTTTGTTCGGGGGCGCCAGTCAGAAGTAAAAATTTGTCAGACTAATCTTTAGAGTACCTTGTTGAGTTTCTGCTACTCCTAGTGTACTTCCTGGCATCATGCCACCATCGCTGCTGTAACAGCTACAGCTATGCCTGATCACACCATCATCTCTCCAGCCGTGCTGCATAATCTGTCTGGATAGACTCTGTATATGTGACTCGCTGGAAGGTTCTGAGCTGTTACAACAACATGAAACGCATATGACCTGAAGGGAAAAAACCCAAATAGAAACTAAGCAAATGAAACTTACTTTTACCATAGATAAAATTGTCTATAGTGATGCACTTTAAAGGTATTGTACACTTTTGGTAAAGCAAACAAAACAACTGTGGAAATCATTCAAAAGATAATTTCATCTTCTACAAAGTTACCTAAACTTGTAATACAAGCAAATAATCACGAAATTTATAATATTTGCTTCGCTGTTATTGAATGCGCTGCCATACTGATAATGACAATAACATATTATTTGTAGAATATTATTTGGTCATACCTTTCCAGCACGGTTCTTAGCATAGTCAACAAAATGACCCATCGCTTTCATCGAAGCAAGACACCTGAGAAGAAAAAAAAGACAGACAAAGTTCCACTTAAAACCAGACCATAATTTTGGGAATAATGAACACACAAACAATATCATGGATTAAAAGTAATGAATGTCGGTTTTTTTCTCCTGAGTTGAGGGAAAAGTTTAGTTTGAAACTCGTCAATTTGACTTCAGTAATTACCATCTTGTCCAGAAGAGCAACATCGTTGGGCAGCGGTTGGTGAGTTTGGTTGGAATCAGTAGATGTTGAGCCTTATCAAATACATCCATGACAGACACGGAGGGTGGGGGGACATGACGGCTACTCGCTAAGGGCTGGTGGAGACTCATTAAGATGGATGTGGCGTCTGGTGATGCTTCGATAGCTAGGGTCTGCTGGAAGTTACAACAACCAGCTTGTGGGTGCCTGGAGGAAAGGTCAAGAGAAAGAGGGTTTAGAAACTGCGGGCTAAAGTTACAAGAGGGTTGTTTTCAGAGCTGTGGAGCCTGGTGATCCTTCTACAGCTAGGGTCTGCTGAAAGTTACAACCAGCATAAGGGTGTCTGGAGGAAGGGTCAAGAGAAAGAGGGTTAGAAACTGCGGGTTTAAGTTACAAGGGGCAGCAGATAGAAGGTTGATTTGAGAGCTGTTGTGTGGAGTCTGGTGATGCTTCTATAGCTAGGGTCTGCTGGAAGTTACAACAACCAGCTTGTGAGTGTCTGGAGGAAGGGTCAAGAGAAAGAGGGTTAGAATCTGCAGGTTAAAGTTACAAGGAGCAGCAGATAGAGGGTGTTTTTAGAGCTGTTGAGTCTGGTGATGCTTCTATAGCTAGGGTCTGCTGGAAGTTACAAACACCAGCTTGTGGGTGTCTAGAAGAAGGGCCTGGAAGAAAGGCCAAGAGAAAGAGGGTTATAACTTGTGGGTAACAGCTACAAGGGGCAGTAGATAGAGGGTTGTTTGAGAGCTGTGGAGTCTGGTGATGCTTCTACAGCTAGGGTCTGCTGGAAGTTACAAACACCAGCTTGTGGGATATGTCTGCAAGGAGGGTCAAGCGACCAAAAGAAATACGGCTTTGATGAACGATTGGAGGAGTGTTAAAATGAAGATACAACAATGAAGTTGTGGGTGTCTGAGATTTGAAGAGAAAGAAAAATAGAATTAGCTGGTGCAAACTGCTTACCAACCATAAGGACATATGGTATAAATGCAAAAAAATTGTTAGTGACCTGATGTTTCGTCCCTAGCAGAGTCTTTCTCGAAGGCTAAATGACAACACAACACACATAAACAGGTATACAGGTGTAACAAACGCTTTCAAGTGGAAAGAGATGAAGAGAGAGAGAGAGAGGCAGAGAGCACACGGGAAAAACAAGGGAGGGGGAGGGAAGGGGCTGGTTTGACCACGAGAGGTTGGAAACACAAAGGACAAAATCAAGGGTGGGAAGAGGGAGAAAAAGTACTTGATTAGTGAATGAGGCAGACTAAAAAGGGGGATATCTTTGGGGAAAAGGAGAGATTTGAAGAAAGGAACAGTTACTACTTGTACTCATTGTGCATCCATACACTTACCTGCTGTTCTTCCTATGTGTGGTGTGCACACAATAACATGAAAAGGGTAAGAACGGACTGGTGTTGATGACAGTCACTTCTGATGGTTCACTATTGCCGACTGGATGGTCGGTGACTGCTATCACAGAGATCTTATGTATACCGTCGTAGGCACTCAACTGTTAAGACAGACATTGATATCAACATGAGTCAGAAAACACTGTCCACGGTCGGAGCAATAGGTGGCAGTAGACTTTTATCAGGTGAAACCATTGTTCTGAGATTTGTTATTATTTTTTTTATGAGAAATCGCCTAACATCATAAGGCCAATTCAAGGTGAGGGCTACACTGATTTTGGCTGTCAACCCAAATCAACTGTCACCAGGGGCACATTGCCACCTACTCCTGGGGCTGGAACAGGGTTACCCCCTTCACAGTCCGTAAGGATGTAGGCATGGGTATCATCCACTAGCACCTAGGAGCCTGGCTGGTAGAGCAGAATGCACTAACTTCCCAACTTGTTAAGAAGTAATTATGGTTAAGTGCCTTGCACAAGGGCACAAGTGTCATGACTGGGATAGGTGAGCATGCTCTGAATCATGTACATAATGGAAAAATATTGTCTAGCTGCAGCTATTTGGTCTCTTGCTACGGACTCTTTCTTATCTCTCACAATCTCTGCCTTCCCTACCTAATATGGCGTGTCGTGGCCGAGCGGTTAAGATCACTGGACTCGAGCTCTAGTGTTTCTGATCAGCAGAGTGTGGGTTTGAGTCCCAGTCATGACACTTGTATCCTTGAGCAAGACACTTTACCAATATTGCTTTGTCCTTCGGATCGGACATTAAGATGAAGGTCCCGTGTACTAGGATTGATAGTGCACGTAAAAGAACCCAGAACACTTGTCGTGGAAGAGTAGGGGTTAACCCCACTGTTTCTGGTTCACATAGCAAGCACCCTTGTTTACAGGTTTCCTCAGGCTTGCAAATACGGTGATTTAAGTTCACTTATGAGGCATCCTTGGTTTCATTACCAGATATATGTATAATAATAATAATGTGTTGCACTACTCTGTGTCAAAACAAATTGCAATAATTCATTGCATCAGAGCAAAAACGTTGTATCTCGATAGAACATTGTATTTTGCACTAAAATGCTCCATGCAAAGAATGTTGTATCTCAGCCCCTATTGGTTTTGTGTTTTGATCCGGAATATTTTAAGCAAGATACAATGTAAGAATTAAGAAATAACTATAGATAAGTTTTTAAACTTGCGGGTACAACCATGTGTAAATCTCTTTGTGCGAGTGTTGGCTCTGAAAAGAGACCACACCGGCAAGTTTACTATTTATTTGTAGTTATTTCTTATTTCTCCACACCGTGCAAAGCTTAAACAGCACCCAAGATACAATGTTTTGACATTTTCAAACTCACATGTAATGTAAATGCTATTTAAGAAGATACATTTTTTGCACCGACACATTGACTTCATCTTTATTCAAGAACAAACCTGTCTGAGTAGCTAAGAAGCTAGCCAGTGATTTGGTCATTTACCTGGAGAGATATCCGATCTATATTGGAGTGAAGCAGGAAGCCATGTTGTTTACCGTTGACTAATACTTTGAATCCCGATAGGTTGACGTCTTTCTTGTCTGGGATAAGATCCCAATCTAGATCCACTGATAATGTGCCTGTTGGAATAAAAAAAGAGGTGTAAAGGCCCTTTCATAAGAGCACCAGTAACAAAAGTCCTTGGTAATGGGTGCTGGTTGTCTGTTAGACTGGTCCCCTGTCTTTATCAGCAAGGATAAAGACAGGTACTGGTTTTACAGACCCAATGATTTCATTGGATACAAGGATTTCATTGGATAAACGTGCAGTGATGTAAGCTTTCCACATCTGTGTTATGATTGGTCCGCTCCGAAGTGACGTGTTTGTCAGCTCCACCATACAGCATGAACTTTTTGATCGTCTGCTGCATGCTGCGCGCGCGTGTACATAATGTTTGTATGTATTGTTGTTTATACACAATGTAATGCCTGTACCACGTGTGTGTGACTACGAATCTCTGTGTGAATGGATGCGAGGTCAAGGGTACATCTACCAGGATCCCTCCATTGGCTCACGGCCGCCATCTGGCGTTATTCACGAGCTTCGAAGTGTGACGTCAGATGTTCGGGCTAGTTGTCTGTCACCTCGTTCGATTGCAATTATTTTACAAGCTTTCATATGACTTCTTAAAACACAATTTTACCACCGTCCCTTGTTTTTCGGGGGGGGGGGGGGGGTAAAGGTCATGATGGTTCATTCACTGAACACTTTCTTCTACTAGTGACACATTCTATGCATGAGAATAATGATATCGCCATAGCAAGGGTCCTATATCGTGATGTTAACATGGTTGCTATGTTTTGGAGGTCTGAATTACTGTTAAAAATAACAAGGGTCCTTGATTATTATTTAACAAGGATAGCTTTCAGACAACCGGAATTTGCTATTTTTTAACATCGATGCGATTTTAGTCAAGGTCGTTTGTTAAAAATTGTCTTGTGTGAAAGGGCCTTGCCAAGCAGTCAAGCGCATCAGATTCAAGCTCTGGTCTTTCTGATCAGCAGAGTGTGGGTTCGAGTACTGGTTTTGACACTTTTGTCCTTAGCGAGACACTTAACCATTATTGTTTGGACCTTCGGATGGGACGTAAAGCCATAAGTCCTATGTGTTGTGTATTAGTCGTAAAAAGAACCCAGTTATGCTTATCGTTAAGAGAAGGGGGTTCGCCCCAGTGTTCTTGTATGGTTGGCTGCAGATTGCTCCACAGCACCTTGTAAACCTTTACAAGGTGCTATGTGTAAATAAATGGGTCTTATATTTCAAACATGCTTCGCATACCTTGTAGAGGAAAATAGTGAGCATTTAGAGATGCCCTCCGGTGTGATAAAGCGCTATATAAGAACTGTGTATTATTAACTCAAATGTGGGTTTCTATCTGATACTGTGTGCAGCCTTAACATGTACAACCAAATAGCTCAAGACAAACCATCACATCGTGATAATCTGAATGACTGACTCTTTTCTTTGACCTTTGGCCATTTAGCCTTTGAGTAAGACTCTGCTAAGGTCGAAACACGAGGCCATGAACGATTTTTTGCTCTTTTCTTTGACATAATTTCTGACCAAATGAGGACAGAACACCGATAAAACAACCAAGCTCTGAGAGTTTGGGTTGAAGATAAGAAGACTGAGTAAAGCACTGTTGAATACCCAGGGTTCAAATCAAGATGCTCCAACTAGCTCAAGTTACTCCCACCAGTCCGCTTTACCTGTGTAAGGGAGAAGTGTCTCTAACACTTCGAATAACTGCTCCTCCATCTCAGCTAAAGCTGATAAAGCATCAGAGATCTGTGTTACAAAGGAAATGAGGAGGTTAAAGGTGCGCTCATCGCTTGGTTTTTGTCATCGTAATGCTTATTAACAGGCAAAATTATACAGAAAGATAAAATGAAAGTCACAATGAAAGGGAGGGCAGAGATGGTTCATGTGATTGATTTAGCTGGGTGTGCTACATACTTGGCAGCACAGGCTGTATACTCCCCAAGGGAGCTGAGATGGTTTAAGGAATGAAATTAATGGCCCGGTGATCACAGGTAATATTGTTGGAGCGCCATGAGTGTCACTAAGTGACGGATTTGAGCGCTATATAAGAAGCCACTATTATCATAATCAAAACCTTTTCAAAAAGCACAAAAACATCAAACCATGCACAAGAAAAACAACTGAAGACTGATTATAAGTGAGCATCTCAAAAGTCGGGTACCTTCTAGGCACAAAATAATCTTACTGTGGGCACAAGCCCACAATCCATTGGACCGCCAGAACGTTCCGCTAGACCGCATCATTGTGCCAAAGTACAGGAACAATCCTACACGACTGAATATGCGCATTAGTATTTAGAACGTTCCAAAGGAAGTGTCCATGAGCACGTAATGGAATACTTATCCGATCCAATTAGAACACTCCTAGCATTCCAACTTTTGAGACGCCTCCCTAATTTAGAGTGACTTACTTCTGCAGCATGGTCTGAATGTTCTATATCCCCAGGAGGCTGACTAGGGCTACTGCTGTCCTGCTGGTAGCCGAACAACTCCTGTAACAACCTGTAGATTAGACATTACATAACTACCATCAAGCAGTGAAACAATGGACAAGAATATGATGATTGCTTGACAATGAGGTTGACATTTCTAAAGTTTCACAAAAGACAAAGCTAAAGACAAAGAGATTCTTAACCCCTTTATATCGGATGACATCTTTTTCCACTAAACCTTTCAAAACTGGCTTTTTTTTTTACCCAGAGCAACTCCGGAGAGATCTCTTATTAATGCGGTCAGTTGTACAGCTGACGTGTATGCTCACCCAAACATTCCATTGTGTAGTGTGCACAAGCATGCACCTACCGTGGAACACTTTGTTTCCTTTGTACAAAGAGGGACAGAAGGTACTGGAAAACATGTTCCTAATCTCCCGTTTTGCAGGGGGTTATTGTGTGATTCCCGATTCCAGACCTTTGTTCCTTTTTTTATGCAAATGTGGCTTACAAGAATGGACAGGCAGCCACCATTGTTTATCATTGCATTCAGCTCAATTGGAGGAAAGTCCGAGCATTCCGAGATTCCAGCATACTGTGGCGGAGTATCAGCCGTGGCTTACAGCAGACGTTTTGTGGGTCGGTGAGTACATACTCATATATTCTCATAAGAGTACAACGAATCCCGGTGCTTATTATGAGAACATTTGTTGTCTCTCCTTTGGCAAGTCAGGGTTTTGAAGGAAAATTATTACTCCGGAAGCTCCAAAAAATTTGAAAAAAAAATCGCACAAAGGTACAAATATTTGTTTGGAATACCGACCCAAAGTGGGTTAAAGGTTCTGTATACGTTTGGTAATGACTCTGACAATTAATGGCAATAAAAACTTAGTTGGTAAGAAGTACAGCAGCTTTGGATAGTATAATGCATTTTGAAAACTGCAGTTATGGAAAAAGATATCACTTTTAATCCCCCAAAATTTGAATGAAGTGTTACTGCAGTTATGTTCTCCAGAGATGCCAACATTGAATTCCCAAAAAGAGTAGCACCGCCGAGCACTTAAAACTTAAGTTGCAAGTCAGGCATAAAACTCACCGAGTCGTAAAAAGAGGAAAATTATGACATTTATGATATAAACTAATATTTTCAGCGAAAATCACTTATTGCAAAGCGGCCTGCTCTAGAGGTCTAACAATTATGAATTGTATTCTCAGTCTTTAAAAAAAAAATAAAAAAAATTTGATGATTTTTTTTTGTATCGGACCGCAATTTGCACTAGCTTGTGCATGAAGAGAACCCTTTCCAACTAAATTCAACAAAATGCTGTAGTTTCTGTCCCATTGTTTATTCAAATGAATAATGCTCACGTTTGCACAGCAAAATAGTAATAAATAAAAATACGTCACACCACCTGACCACAGCAGCAGGCCAGTCAAGTCTTCAAACGACTTCAGCAAGAGCAGTTTCGTCAATTGGCCTGTCCAACCAATTCCATTTCCACCCACTGCATTCTTATTTTTATCGACAGTTTTCATCAGATCTTGGCCTCCATTGCGATCAATGAAATATTTTCTTGTTGTCACCTTTATTTTAGTTGATCGCTGCAGCGATCGCGATGTTTCAAACAAACTCTACGACGGCGCGCGCTGAACTTGCGAATTGCATTTCAGATAAAAGTTATCACAGGGTCTGTTTGCCGCCGCATCCCACAGTCGTAAAGCGTTAAAAAAAACCTGCGGAACCAGTCTCTACAAAAGCGACTGTAGAATGTATGCTGTACAAGGAGCCTTACGGCTCAGTGTGTGCTCTGTGCTACGCGTGTGTCGGGTAGGCAAATCCTGAGTGCGATAGTTTATGGGATTGGTACCTCCTAAATAAGCACCAAAACGAATGATTTCGGCGCCGCATCGCTTTAACCACGCGGCAGCAGTCAACATTCGTTATAGTTTTTTATTTTATAAATACTTTTAGTATTAGTTTTTATCATGATACATTGTTCGTAACTACATTTACACTGGGCGGCTTGTTTATCGTATTTAATTGAAGATTATCGTAGCGGCGTATTCACGGCTCAAAATCGTATTTTCTACGCCCAAATCGTGTATGTTGGCATCTCTGTGTTCTCAGATTGTGTATTCCAATTGCAGATTATTCTTCCTGCGTGGACATAACCGCTCCAGATTTTCGGCAATATCTCGAAAAACACTACCACCTTTTGAAATGAAATTTTCAAAGGTTAATTTATGGTATATATCTGCAACTATATAGGACTGAAACAAACAGTGGGTTCCAATTACCAAACGTATACAATCTCTTTAACAAACCGTTCTTATAAAGTGCATTACACATCTAATTCCAAGAGAGTATTGTCAATAGAACTTTCCTACACACACCTGTGTCTCATGTTAATAAGTTGGCACGCCTCCATTTCCAACGCTCTCCTCTCTTCCAACCCTCTAACCGTCACCCTGACACTAGGGGGCGCCGGTTTCCTCGCAACATACTGCTTGTTCATCGGTCGGGATCGTATCGCCTTGCCTATCCCACTGACGTAGGTATCGAGTAGGATGGTGTGGGCAGCATGAGGCGAGAGGTTCGGGAACTCAGCATAGCGCTGGTCTGGGGACAGAGGTCCTAACGTTTTCAGGGGTTGCCGTCTGTCTGGTGGACGGGCTTTCTGACCGGGGCCAGACTCTTCCACACACATCACCTGCAAAGGAATCGAGTTGAATAGTACACTTCGTGAAATGTTTGTAAATTAACTCTCTCTCAATTCAATGACATTGTTTTGGTGACAATTGAAACAACAATATTCTGGTTGATAATTATAATTTGGGAGGCAAATCATCCTTACTCACAGCTGAGAAGCTGAATTGCGAAGGACGCGGCTAAAATGGTCCGAGCTGCAGGCATGCAAGGGCACCTTTGGCAGCCAGCCCCATCGACCTATATATGACGGTGAAGCACACCCCGAGATCGAAAGTGTTTGATTTTTTTCGGAGGGAGGAAAATCGAAGGGCCCAGAGAAAAACCCTCATGGCATAGGAGAGAACCAACGCACAACTCACATATGACCTTTGCCGGGAAGTGAACCAGGGCCACAGTGATGAGAGGCGAGCGCTATACTCACAAGCCAACCATATTTATGTTGACAACCCACCTGCTAACATAATCATGTCCAACAAAACATAATAAATATTGTCTTTGGATAACTGACCTTATATTGTTGAACTTTAGCCCCTCCAGTGACCTTAGGCTCTGGCCAGCTGACCTTAATGGCGTTGAGTTTCGTTGTAGCTGCTCGATGTAAGGCAGGAGGAATGACCCCTGGCCAGGTCACAACCGCTGGGTCAGAGTCCTTACTGTGTAGATGTGGGATGTAACACAAAGCCTAGGATGGTGAAAATAAAACTGTGTTAATGATAGGAAAGAAATTTGGAATTTAAATGATGGCTATATCTTTGATGAAGTGTCAGTTAAAATGTGTCTAGACTTCACCAGAACCGAGAGGTATGTAGAAAAATTAAGTTTCTTCAGCTCAAAGGTAGGGTCATAGATCGGTAAATACTCCAAAAATTAAAACAATAAAACTTACTTGGTAAGAAGCACTGCAGCTGTTGATAGTATAAACTATTTTGAGAAAGGATTCCCTTCCAAGTAATATGGTTTGGATGATTTTCACCCACAAACATTTTAATCTGAGATCTGAGAAATGATTCATGCATGAATCATTTCTCAGATTTCTGTGGGTTGTCTGAACATTCAAATTTCTGTGGTGTCAGTTCATGAATGCTGCAGCCAGAGATACGGTTGTTACCTGCTGTCACTTCACTAAATGTGGATGGATTCGACGTTCTTGATGAAAATACCATGACAGTTTGTTGCTGTGTTTTCAGCAAGTAGACACTGTATTCAGCTGAAACTTTCACAGGTGACTTTTAAATGTATCTTCCTTTATAAATTTGCCTAGAAATCAGCCTTACATTGACAAAAACAAATCTATGACCCTACCTTTAAAGAGATTTCATTTTTTGTTACAAGAGAAACAGTTGTAATGCAAGTTTGTTTGTCATATTCTTAAATGTTGAAACTGATTACCAGCTTATGACTTGTTTAACATTTAACAAACATTTCAAATATCATCAGATTTCACATCACAAATTTTCAAATTTCACCTTCCTCAATAAAAACTGCAGAGAAAATATATTTAAACTGTTATATGTTAGTAAAAAACAACAACACACAAACACAATAATAAATTTGACAGAACTTCTGAGAACTTTGACAAATTGTTACAAACCTTAAGCGTGAATGCATACTCTTTACACATCTTGCCTGCCGTGAAAAGATACGTACTCGTACCAGCTGGTAGTTTGTCATGATCTTTACCATTAAGTCTTAACTGGTAACCGATCAGGTGTGCATTACCAAACTGTGTTGGCTTCTCCCATTCTAGTATACAGCCACTGTATGTACAGGACCTAATGGGGAAAAGGTGAAGACAAAATGTGGATACAGTTGTACTTTAATTCTATTAAAATATAATATTTTTCATTTCTGCCCCTCCCCACCACCCCCCAGTGCCCTAACCAAGTCACAATTTACCAGTGTCTAATTCTTTGACTGTTCATCAGGAATTACAATGGATCAAAAGACAGTTTGAAAGGTACCAGTCTGCCAGTGACATAGGCCGTGTCCGAATTGGCAGCTACAGCTACGGCTATGGCTAGATTTCCACGTCATCATGCGTTGAAGAATAGGACGTCCTTAGCAACACCCTTAGCAACAGCCGTAGCCGTAGCTGTAGTCGCCAATTCGGATGCGGCCTTAGACTTATTTTGGCATTTGGTGCTCAATACGGGCATGGTGGTACCCCTCCCCCTATTATGTCTTCATTGTGTGCTTGGAATCTCAGGAATTCTTTAAAAGGAACTAAGGGGGGAGGGGGTTACTTCTGTACAAGAGGAAAATAGTGTGTTTAAGTATGGAAACATTTGGGGGACACACCCTCTGCCCCATATCAGGCATTGTATAGTCTGTTTTGACATAGCCCTATTTTGGTTTCTGTAGACTAATATGTTAAATTCCTTGGCTGTTTCTATGTAATTATGTTTGAAATTTGTCCAGGTTACCAGAGTAATTTGACACAAGCCTCTTTTTGACATTTGGTGCTCGATGTGGCATGGTGTACCCCTAGCCCTATGAAGGACACTTCCTCTGTGCTGTACACAGATACAGAGTCCCAGATATCAGGGCCCTTTTCTGGGGCAGAAAATTTTCAGGTAAGATTTGAGTTATGAAGCTTTGAAAAAATTTCCGCCCCAGAAATGGACCCTGATATCCAGGACGTCACTGTAGTATACAAAAGTGAAGGGCCACCAGGGCTAGGTGTATACCCCCTCCTATTGTGTCTTCATTGTGTTCTGGGAATCACAGGAATTCTGTAAAGTATTTTAGGGGGGCGGGAGTACTTCTGTACAAGAGGAAAAGAGTGTGTTTAAGTATGGGAACATTTGGGGGACACTCTCTGCACATATCGGGCATGGTATATATTTTGGTTTCTGTAAAAATGTATGTTTAACTCCTTGACTGTTTATATAAAATTCTGTTTCAAATTCATCCAGGTTACCAGACTAATTTGACACAAGCCTCATTTTGACCCTAATTGACTCATGTAATACTAAACACCAAGCCTCAATTTGACTTCAATAGACTTGTGTATTGAACAAACCAAGATGGAGACACCACTCACCTGATTGTGAGATTGGGAGTAGCTAGAGGAGCAGAAGTCTGCACGGTGACCTGTCTCGACCTGTGTATGACTCTATCTCCTTCATCTAACGCTACCACACTCACAAAATGATTGGTTCCGGCAATACAGCCCTTGATTGAGTACTGAGTGGCGGTGGGTTTCAGAACAGCTTCAAGCTCCTAGCAAAAAATATATAAAGGTGTAGTTGTCAGTAATAGAGTTGTTTCTTGCAATACCAGTGTCCTGTCTAAACTAAGTTCCTTTCTTCTTACTGAATGTCTATTCCTACATTATAAATCGCTTTTCCCTCCTTAGTTGAATATTTTCTACGGCGCTTAAAACATAGAAAGACTAAATCAGCTGATCAGCTTGAATCCTGTTCTTTACATTTGTAATGAGATCTTAAATTGTCAGAATTTTGTCAAGCTCTATTTGTATTTGTGATTGTTGAATGCTTTAGGGACGGGGCTTACCTGCTCAGTTTTTGTTTGTTCTTGGTTAAACACTGTTTGTTTCTGATGTATACAACATTCATAAATACCAGGGACAGTTTATCCATTCTGATCGGTCGAGAGGAGATCACGTGGCCACGTATATACGTGTGATATAAACACGGTCACAGTCTGTTTAAACATGACCAGGGCCAATTTCATAGAGCTGCTTAAGCAAAAAATATTGCTTAACAATTGTCTGCTAAGCAGAAATGAGCAGAATACCAGTCACAAATTGTACATGTGACATGGTAGTTTGGCTGGTAACCTTATTCTTGTAAACAAAATGTTGTATGTGCTTAGCCACTTTTTGTGCTTAAGCAGGTCTATGAAATTGGGTCCTGAGTCACAGAGCGTGCTATCTGATGATTGCGTTGAGCACGCAAATTTCATGGCCCAATTTAAGTTGGTAAGTCGCATATTTGGCTCACGCAAGTTTGAAACTTGCATGCGATAGTTTGAAACTAAAGCAAGCAAGTTCGAAACTTGCACGAAGAGGTATACTCATCACTCAACACATCAAGTGCACTAAACCGTCACATTTGTTCTCAACTTTTAAAGGTTTTTTGAGGTTTTTAATGGAAAGGTATTTATAAATGGGAATCAAAGTGTGTTGAATCCGTTTTAAACTAGTGGTTTAAGCACGCTGAGGCCTGGTTCTTGATAATTTTACCTCGACTTTGTCTCGGTAAAATTATCAAAAACCAGGCCTCATCGTGTTTATACCACAAGTTTAAAACCTCTTCACCGTACTTTGATTCCTTGATTATAAACATGATTGTATGGCTTACCTTTGGTCTTGCAACACTACTCCATAAAACTTTAATCCGATCCACAAGCTGTTGGCTCTCCACTGTAAACACAAAGGAATTATACAAAAATTGACCTCTTTCCTTTGGTGTCAGTGGCTCTCTAATATGCTTCAAAATATTAACCTTAAGTTTTTAATGTGATTTTCTTTTAGAGTGATATATAAAAGAAATTCTCCACCAACACTAAAGATCCACATTGTTTTCAATCAACAAGAATAAGAAGACAACTAGACTTGGTTCAATTCGGGTCTCGTACCAATCAAGTTGCAGTAAACGCTGTATAAAGGAAGCTATTTGTAACTGGCGCCCTCTAGTGTCGATAATTGCCAATCCGGTGAGTTGCGGATCGCAAAACCAGATAGCAGAATTGATTGGCACTTTCCTGGTGAGTGAGGGCGCACACAAGAGAGTGCAGAAACAAAACTGCGATGTTTATGTGGGGTGCATGCAGTGGATATTTAGACGAACAAGGACCTGACGAAAGTTTGACTTGGGTAAAGTCTACAAGGAGCCATTCATGCATATCCTTACATCCGATCAGTGGTAACCTCCACTCTAGTACAATCAACGTCTCAGCGAGTTCCAATACACCGACGGAGATATCCTCCGGACACTGTGAGACGAGACTGCAGCCATCACCTTGACCTCTGTACTGGTCTCTCTTACTGGTAGCAGCTACCTGGGCAGCGGGTTGTGTCTCGGAAGACCAACAGGTTATAACCACTTCCTCTGACAGGTCCGAGTCCCGGTAGTTTGGGTCTGCGCTCAAGGCTACGATACTCATGTGGTACGTTCTGAAACAAGGAACAAAATATGTTGTTAATGGTTGCTGTTGGTAACATTGAGGAAGTTTCAGTCTTTGATAACACCATTATTATTAGTTATGTATTCATTTTACTTAAAATCTTGCTGAGCGGACTGGGTCTTTCTAGGTCTTATGAGTCTTTTCTGCTCTGAGCCGACTGGGTTATTCTAGGTCTTATAAGTCCTTTCTGCTCTGAGCCGACTGGGTCTTTCTAGGTCTTACAAGTCCTTTCTGCTCCGAGCCGACTGGGTTATTCTAGGTCTTGTAAGTGCTTTCTGCTCTGAGCTGACTGGGTCTTTCTAGGTCTTATAAGTCCTTTCTGCTCTGAGCCGACTGGGTCTTTCTAGGTCTTATAAGTCCTTTCTGCTCTGAGCCGACTGGGTCTTTCTAGGTCTTGTAAGTCCTTTCTGCTCTTAACCAACTGGGTCTTTCTAGGTCTTATAAGTCCTTTCTGCTCTGAGCTAAATGGGTCTTTCTAGGTTGTATAAGTCCTTTCTGCTCTGAGCTGACTGGATCTTTCTAGGTCTTATAAGTCCTTTCTGCTCTGAGCCCACTGGACCTTTCTAGGTCTGATAACTCCTCCTTTCTGCTCTGAGACGATGATGTACTCATCTTCAGGAGAATGAAGGGCAATAGACTGTGCAAGTCTCACGCATAATTGAACATTGGGACCCGTTAAAGTGTGCAAGTTTGTTTCCTTCACACATTAGAGCAATGTACGTGGAATTAAAGTGGTCCCAAACATTTTCGAAACACAAGCAAGACTTGCAAGGTTTATATATTTACCTGTTAGGACGGCAGGGGATGGCAGCTTTGTAATGAGATGCACTCAACTCCTGACCAACTTTCTTATCATTCATGTAAACCTGTTCAATTCAAACAAAGAGCAAAAAGCACATTTTTAAAATTGTTGCAGTTGCTGCTATAATAAATATAAACTCAAACTAGCTCTGGCTACTGGGGTGGCTCTGTGGCCTGGTTGGTCTGCTCTCTGAATGGCAATGGCAAGGTCGTGGGTTCGAATCCAGTAATATAATATGACTGTGATTTTTTTTCACAGGACTCGGGAAAGTACTGAGTATACAGTGCTTTACACACATCGGTGTACAGGTAAAACCAAATATAATAAAAAGCACATTGTTATGCCAATCCAGTTGATGATGACATCCTTCTCAAAGCTCCAAATTTACACTGGACTGCAGGCCCGAGGCCAGTGATTATAGCATTGCGCCAGAAAACTCATGACTGGACAAGTTCGGCAGTCTTGTGTTTTTGTTCAAATGTTGACTTTCAGTCTGATAAATCTCTTTCAGTTCTGTCTTACCCATAACACAATAATCTAACTTTTTTTTTTTTGTTTTTTTTCATTTATTAAATTAACCTGGCAATTTTTTTTTTCTTCTCACAATTCTCTGGTCTTGTAAACAAAATTCCGGTCAAGTAAATATTTTGAGCTACAAGTCACGCTTGTGTTCACTTTCAGTCTGATAAATCTCTTTAAGTTCTGATGAGTACTGAAGAATTCTTACCAATAATACAAACGAGATCGATCTTCTCTTAGTGCTCATTAAAATTAAAACAGTTTAAACAATAAACTGTGTAGGTATTTTTGTTCTCATTTCAATTCTGGTCTTGTACAAAAACAAAAAATTGTCCCAGTATACATTTTTAGCTAAAAGCTCTACGGTCTTGTGGATGACCCAAAAAACATTTCGAGCCCTGAATTCTAAGAATAGGGGTGGGATCTTTCCTCCTACCTGGTATCCCCTGATTGTCACCCCTCCATACAGTCTTGGTTCTCCCCATTCTAGAATGAATTCTTCCTGCATGACTGAAGTGCAACAGAGAGTGGGAGGATCCGGTGGTCCTGGGATGACACATTGAATGCTAGGGCTTGGTACGTCCTGCCACATGTCATCATGCTGATTGGCTTGAATAGTCATCTTATAAATGCATCTAAAAAACAAAACCAACACAAACAAAAGAAGAGTTTGAATTTAATAAGGGAATAGAAGAGTGATGATGAGGTCTTAAACGGCCATTTAAAACCGGCAGGGTCGCGGCCGTGTGATTGCTTGTCCACGACCCTGCAAGGTTTTAAATGGCTGTTAGACCAAGTTATTACTCTTTTAATCCGATTAATAATTGGAGGGCCGGCCTCCCATGCCTCTACGTAGGATCTCATGGCCGAGCGGTTTAGAGCACCGAATTAAAGTTCTGGTGGTTTAATTATTGGGGTGTGGGTTCGAATCCCGGTCATGACACTTGTGTCCTTGAGCAAGATGCTTTACTATAATTGCTTCTCTTCACCCAGGGGTATAAATGGGTACCTGTGAGGATAGAGGTTGATATTGTGTTTGAAAAAGCCTTCTGAGCGCCATGGCAGCCCGGGGCTGTATACTCCCCAGGGAGCCGAGAAAGATTAAAGGAATGTTATTGGCCCAATGACCAGGGCACTAATGTAAAGCACATTGATACGTTATTGTAAAATGCACTATACAAGAACTAGTTATTATTATTACATTGACATGCTGTATTACCTGTTATGATACACTGGTATATCGTAACCGAGTGCAGTATGGGGTAAAGTAGCCACTCGCTCTTCATCATCGGCGTCATTGAACCACGTAGCGTCATATCCCACAATGCCTTGCTCCTCGCCTGTCCCACAATCCTGCAGGGCCCATTTTAAATGAATGTCACCCTGAAGATCGCTGTAACCAAATGTAAGACAAAAACTACCATCAATGCATCTGATGCAATTGTTATAAAAGCTAATAACAGCATAAGAATGGCTTGGAAAAGATGATGATTCCAGGTCTCCCTTTAGAATTTTAAAGGTATCATACACGTTTGGTAATATTACTCAAAACAAATATTAGCATAAAAACTGACTTGGTTACAAGCAACGGAGAGCTGTTGATAGTATAAAACATTGTAGGAAACGACTCCCTCTGAAGTAACGTAGTTTTTGAGAAAGAGGTAATTTCACACTTTCTTGCAAGAAGTTTTTATTCCTATCTGAAAGCACACAAATTTGTACAACAAGGGTGTTTTTTCTTTCATTATTTTCTTGCAACTTCGATGACCAATTGAGCCCAAATTTTCACAGGCTTGTTATTTTATGCATATGTTGGGATACACCAAGTGAGAACACTGGTCTTTGACAATTTCCAAACGTGTTCAGTGCCTTTAAAGAGGGGCTGCAAGGTCAAATTCAGTTTTGTGATTCACTCATTTTCCAATAGATACTTATGAAAACGGGGGAACAAAATTAACAAGTCTCTAACCTCACGTTAAAACGGTTTAAAAATGCAACTGTGTTTGATACCCTTCAAGTACAATTTTTGTCAAAATCCAAAAACATTTGATGACGTCATATTTCAGATATTTGGTCTGTACGTTTTTGTGCAGAGAATTTTTAGTTCATTCCTGAATCTTGATGATATTCAATCAAGACAGGATTTGACCTTTTGACTAGAACAAAAACTTCCTCTTTGTGTTGTACTGACCCATTTGTTTTTGATGTTCGATGACGTCATGTTTGAAATTTCGCTATGAATGAGTGTCAGATCAACACCGTTTTAGCATGAGGTTAGAGACTTGTAATTTTCTATCCATGAAAAATAAGTACATCACAAAACTGAATTTGACATTGAAGCCCCTCTTGAAGAACAGTCTTGTCTTATTCCAATAATTTAGGTTTCACTCGGAACACCTGTTCATTTTTAGTCATATACAATATTGGAAAGCACTGAGAAGGGAAGTGAAGACTCGACCGACTCTTTGAATAAAATCTTCCGTTTTATTAAAAAAATTCTCACCTATTTTCCTCCGACTCTTCATTCCGTCTTTCTACGGAGGGATGAAACGTCGCACCCAGCTGCACTATATTACCTACATGAAGTGTGACATAGTTAAAAGTAAAGAGTTTAAAGAAAGCAGCTGTAAATTCATCTCACAAAAATCTGATTTCAAAATATTTCTGAATCAAGTAATTTTTTACCCCTCATTATAAGTCATGAACTCTGATTGGTAGTAAAAGTAAGGCTGTATTCGAATAAGCCATATGTGAGTTAGATTTGAATAATGTCTGGTACAATGACTTGCTTAGTTATGAGGTACCGCTTCAATTTGAATTCCTTAGACTATAGAGACAGTTGCTATGTCAAACGGTTCGGGGCAAGTTTTTGTATAACAACCTTCGATTGAGCAAACCCTGGTACCATTGTGCCATACACATTCATTCAAAACTGTGTATGGGTGTGCGCCGTCTCTTACGTAACTATGAAAAAGCTTGCTCCGAATCATGTGACGTCGTAACTGTCTCTATAGTCTGAGGAATTCAAATTTAAGTGGTAACTTGTGACTAAGCAAGTCATTGTACCAGACATTATTCAAATCTAACTTGCAAGTGGCTTATTAGCGGCTACAGCTATGGCTATGTATGTTGCTAAGGGTGTCAGTAAGGACTTCAACGCATGATGACGCTGCAATACAGCCGTAGCCGTACCTGTAGCCGCCAATCCTGACAAGGCAAGGTTTGCCCACCATCTGATCATCTCTTTAGAGTAACTAGTGTTGGCTCTGAAAAGTGCCAGTTTATTACTTGACATTTGGACCGGGAGCACACTGGTTGAAACTTGGAGTAACAAACTAGCTCTTCTCTAAACCTGGTTCCAAGTCTGTGATCGTGGTTTTTTAGTCGACCCGGTAGCCAATACAGTATTGCCTGAAATAGCGCCCTCTTGTGGCCTACCTTCCGACATAAACCTTCGTTTTGTGTGGCTGATGCAGAGAAATAACTGGATCTCAGACTTGAAATCAAGTCTAGCACTTCTCAGGAGTGTGGATTTGTTTTGCTGGTCTCGATCATGGTCAGGAAAAGACTATGGATCCCATGCTTGTGCAGAGCAGAGGTACATTCACACAATATGAACTTGACAACGTTGTGTTCTTAGGACCATGGACCCCCTGCTTATTTCCCTCGTCTGAGAAAGGTTATAGACCTAAGATTGATGACTCCTCTGGGTCGTCATGACCTTACCTGATTGATCTTTAGGTAGAGTAACAATGACAGTCTTGGACGCAGACTTGTCGTACATCCCTTTATACTCAGCAGAGTCTAATCTCATATGATGAGGCTTAGTGCTAGCTTTCTTTGCTAATCCCTTATCTGTTGTCGTGATCGCAATCAAGACGATCTCGTAAGACTGAGTTGATGTGCATTGGATCGTATACTGCTGGGTGTTAGGTTTCAGGGTTGCATAAACTGCTCCGTTGACCTCAAGTTTGTATGCGAGGAGGGTACGTCTAAGACATGTTGAGCAGACAGGATCGTCTGCAAGATGACAAAATCAGATCGGAAATCAAGTCACTGGATCGACATTTGGAGATGGTTCTTATAATGAACCCTTGCACAAGGTGCAGCGTACTTACACACGCCTATCCTGTCCGCCATTTTGGGAGTCAAAATGTACACAAAGGGACATTTGGTGCTCTATAATTGGCACAGTGTACCCCTCTCCTATTGTGTATTCATTGTGTTCTAGGAATCTCAGGAATTCTTTAGAGGTTAGGAGGGGGGGGGGAGAGGGACTTCTGTACAAGAGGAAAAAAGTGTGTTAAAGTATGAGGAACATTTGGGGGGGGGGCACCCTCTGCAACATATCGGGCATGGTATACAAAGGGATTGACTCCCAAAATCCTGGAAATGGTAGACGGGCATTGTGCAGAGGTGCGTTCAAAGGGAAAGAGATCAATATATAACCATGATAAACCATGATTTTTTGGCTTGATTAGTTTGACCAGGTTAGTTTAACTGGGCAAAAAGTTGCCGGCTACACTACCCATTAGACTCGGTTAAGTTACCTGGGTGAAATTTTCTAGGCTGTTCGCACTGGACTTAAATTGGTCAAGTTACCCATTTGCTCAGTTAGTTTACCCCCAAAAGTCCAATGTGAACACGGCTTAAGAAGTCTCTTTTACTAAACAGGTGCATTAAGTTACCACCACAGTTTCATAAAACAGGCTTACAATGCTTTTGTTAGAAGTATTAGTAACAACTGAACCTCCACGGTGGGAGCGGCTTACCCGAGTTTCTGAAGGAGGTCACCAATAACGGTTTCTCCCAATACACATCGACCCATGAGGGACCATAGCTGGTTACCATCACATCCGGCGCCACACACGGCGCTGGTACTCTGACCGCAAACATCTCCGATTCAAGCCTCATGAGGGTCTCCTTGCTGTGATGTCGTTTCTTCTTATCTCGTTTCTTCGACGTTTCTCTCTGTTTCCCCGGGTCCGTCTCCGAGATGACTGCCACCACCATGAAGGAGTACGTCTTTCCTTTTATCAATCCGGGGATATCACATGTCATTTCATCGACGACTTCAATCATTTCATGAGGGTCACTTCTTGCGACCACAGCTCCGGTGTTCCTCACCTCTAACCATCGTACTTCATACTTCTTCAAGACACCCTGGTGCATTGTAGGTGCCCTCCACATCAACGTCACCGCATCATCCTGACCAAAGATGCAACTTAAACCACTAGGGGGCGCCAAACCTGCGGTCGTCATCTCAATGCTGACACAAGGCAACCATGGACAGTCAACAGGTATGTCGTTCCAATCGTCTGGGAGACTCCGGAGCTTGGATCTCGGACTGACCACAGATACGGACCCTTCTTCAAAGTACTCATCCGTGATGGTAACTAGGTGTACGGTGTATGTCGTGGATTCTACGAGATGTTTGATTATCGTTGAGGTCGCATCGGGGAGAAGGTCAGTGTGGTGTACGGTCTTGACAGAGTCATCCAAGAGTATTGTGACGTAAATACGCAACCCTGGTAATGATAATAATGGTATTTTAATTAGTCAGAAACTCTTGAAGACAATTTTATAAAACCCTAGTGTGTAGACATGAGGGTAATGTTAACACTACATGGGTTTTGAGGCATTGCATGATGAGGTATCAATGTATATTCAGTTTAGAGGTACCTTTTGTTCTCGGTTTGTTTTTATAAATAAAAAAAATTAAAACAATAACAATTTATATTTTATGAGAGATCGCCTAACATCACAAGGCCGGACGGCCACTTCAAGGTGAGGGCTATCAAACCAAATCAACTGCCACCAGGGGCACGTTGCCACCTACTCCTGGGGCTGAAACAGGGTTACCCCCTTTACAGTCTGTAAGGATGTAGGCATGGGTATCATCCACTAGGAGCCTGGCTGGTAGAGCAGAATGCAATACCTTCCCAACTTTTTATGAAGCAATTATGGTTAAGTACCTTGCTCAAGGGCACCAGTGTCATGACCAGGATTCGAACCCACACTCTGCTGCTGACAACACCAGAGCTTAAGTCTGGTGAACTATTGAAAATTGGTTGATCAGATGCTAGAAACTTGTTTGCTCGTTGTCATAATGTGAATTAAAAAAAAGACGATTCCTAACGGGTTGGGAATAGCCAGTATTTATCTACAACCGTACCTATAACTTCCGCACCCCTTTCAACAGGTGCCTCCCATTTGAGCTGGACAGTAGTAGCTCCTACAGAGGTTACATCCAGATGACTTGGTGGCTGGGGTGGGCTGGCTGTAGTGACAGTTGTTGACTCAGTCTGACTCAATACTGGTACGATGTTGTCAGTTGTAGTTTTCCCATCTGCAGACATAACGTTTTTATATTAAAATTTTAGTCGGCTTGACATATCAATCAATTTAACATGTATTTCGATACAGTCATACAAAAAAAGTGATACAATAACGAACAGAATAGACTGAGTTATTATTGGCTTGAACAAGCGAAGAAAGGAAACAGTATGGAGGCCGATATGATAAAGCGAGGCTTGTAGTAATCAGCCTGTGGACATACAGAGAGAAGACAAATGGACAAACAGACAGTATGGAGGCTGATTTGATAAGCCAAGGTTTGTCGTAATCAGCCTGTGGACAGACAGAGACAAGACAAACGTACAAACAGACAGTATGGAGGCTGATTTGATAAGCCAAGGTTTGTAGTAATCAGCCTGTGGACAGACAGCGACAAGACAAACAGACAAACAGACAGTATGGAGGCTGATTTGATGAGTCGAGGCTTGTAGTAATCAGCCTGTGGACAGACAAAGACAAGACAAGCGGACAAACATAGGTCGTACAGAAATGAATGAGACAACTTACAAACAACAACAATGCTTAATTAACTACAATGAAATGAAAATAATGTTTAAGAAAAGAAACGAACAATTATGATGTACCACACAAAGCAGTCTATAGAAAGAAATTCTTCCTATTAATTTCAAAAGAAGGTAAACAGACCCTATTTCTGTAATGCCCAACTTCATACAGCTGCTTTATAGTAGAAATTATTGCTAACAATTGTTTTACTTGTATTGGTGTACGATTGATTTTGAAAAGACTCACCCGCTGTGTGTTGTTGTGTATGTTTCCCTTGAGATTGTACAGTGATGCAATACTTAGTACCAAGATCCAATCCATCAATCAGCAAATGGTCATCTGTGTGGAGTTTATCATAAATACAGGGATGAGTTTTGCCAAATGTGAACATTACTGAAAAATGGCTCGTTGGCCTGGGTTCCCTCTTATTCCAGACCCGAAACCTCCCAGCTGTTACAATTCAGGAGGTTTACAGACTCTGTGCATCACCTGAAATAGAAAACTACTCACATTTTCTCACAAGACAACAACAAATCCTGGTGCTTTTTATGAGCACCTTTGTTGTATTTCCTTGGTCAAGTCAAGGTGTCATTTTGGCAATGATATTTCTAAAGGAAAATGATTACTCCAGGAGCTCAAAAAAAGTTCTACAAAACAATAAAGGCACAGAATATTTTCAGAATATTGACACTAAAGCCCGGTTCATACTTCCTGCGAATGCAAATACAATGCGATTTTTGACGTCACAAATTCGCAACGAACAACTCGGAAGAGTTGAAATGTGCTCAACTCCTGCAAAACATTCGCAGCAAAAAGAGAGCTGTGACGACAAAATTAGCTTCGCATTCGCATTCGCAAGAAGTATGAACCACGCTATAGTGATTAAAACACAATTTGCACTTCTAAGTGCCTACTTCTTTTTTTATTCTTTTTTTATCGTCATCGTTCTTACCTGATGTGATTTTTCTCTGTGGTGGTTCTCCTGTTTTCTTAGAAAGCTCCCACCACATCACAACGTAATCCTCAGCTGCTTTATAATGTTTACGAGGTTTCTTTCCTAGAGGCAAAGCAAAAAGAACTATTAAGACTTTGTGAAAAACGCACATATGCTGAGGTCAATTTGACAGAGGTGTGATAAAATACAAAAATGAAAAATCATGAAAATTATTGAGAAATAAAACCCTTTCACATGTTCATTCCATTAAGAGAATTTACAGATTTTAAAATCGCCACAAATTTCACGTCTTTCAAGAAATGTTGAAGGTAAAGGAAGATCTAAAATACATTTAAAAATCCCCAAAACAAGAGAAATCCAAGGAAATTACTGATAGGATTTAATATTTGAAATATTCTCAGGTCAAGAGGGTTAATGTTGTGTTTAAAGGTAGGGTCATACTTTGGTAATGACCCCAAAAGAATTTGAGTAATTTCTATCTGAAAACCTTTGTGTTATCAAGATGGTAATGGTAGTAAGCATCCTGTGAAATTATGTTAAAATGCCCCCATTAATTAGAAATCAATCAAAGCATTTGAATCTGAGAAACGATTCATGCCTGATTCGTTTCTCAGATTTCTGAGGGTTGATCCATCCACGAATGCTGCAGCCAGAGATGCGGTTGGTACCCGCTGTCACCTCGCTAAACGTGGATGAATTCAATGTTCTTGTGAAAATACAGTGAAAGTTTTTTGCTGTTTTCTTAACAAGCAGAGGATGTATTAAGATGAAAATTTAAAGGTCATGATGGTGACAGGGTCACCCCAACTCACCTTTATCCCATACTATCATGACTGAATGACATCTGACTAACTCACACCAGAGCCTAGAGGGCGCCTGTACAAGCTGGTCATATTTCACTTTCAACCCTTCACTCTGGAAGATCAGATTGGGTGGATGAGTCTTCAACACTTCATATGCATCTGTTAAGATATGAAAGATGACCTTTACGTCATTCTTTAATTTGAGGACAATCGCCACAAGACTGCTGTTTCAAGTTTGCTTACACTCTTTGAATCAAGATAAGGTACAGTATTGACAATGCCAATGGGGTGTCTTGGCCGAGCGGTCTAGGGCGGTGGACTCAAGTTCTGTACTTCACAGAGTGTGGGTTCGAATCCTGGCTTGGTCATTCGCGACACTTATGTCCTTGAGCACGGCACTTCATCAGAATTGCTTCTCTCCACCCAGGAGTACAAAATGTGTACCGGTGAGAGCTGGGGAGTAACCTGCGATCAACTGGCATCCAGGAATTGAAACATTCTCAGTTGTTTAATGCCAATGAAACCAGATATAAACACCTGCCTGATGAGCCATATTCGCTCGGGATAGACTTAACTTTTGTTATTGAAAATGCTTGCTAAAATGCTGGTATAATTAGGTTCTTTGAATCAAGATAAAGTAGAGTTCATGAATACGGATACACCTGCATCTACTGCTATGATTAAATTCTTTATATGAACTTGCAAACTATTCTGTATCAAATCGATTTATGTGTACACACAGAGTTGTCAGTTTTATAAACCATGTGACCTGTGACATCACATGTTTACAAAACAGCCACATAGACTGGACTTCCAGCAATGAAAGAAACTATAAAATCTTATATTTTATGGGGATTACACTGTCTGATTTTTACCAACTATTGATATGAAGACAAGGGGTACATCTCAAAACTTGTTCAGCTGTTACTTTATAACTCTTGAATTTATGTGGAAATTATTATTATTATTATTATTATTATTATTATTACATGTATATATTTCTGATAATGAAACCAAGGACGCCTTATAAGTGGACTTAATCACTGTAGCTCGCAAGCCTGAGGAAACCTGTAAACAAGGGTGCTTGCTACGTGAACCAGAAACACCGGGGTTAAACCCCTACTCTTCCATGGTTCTTTTACGTGCACTACCAATCCTAGTACACAGAACCTATGGCTTAATGACCCATCCGAAGGACAAAGCAATTATGGCAAAGCATCTTGCTCAAGGACACAAGTATCAAGACCGGGACTCAAACTCATACTGTGCTGATCAGAAACACCAGAGCTTGAGTCCAGTGCTCTTAACCGCTCTGCCATGACACGCCACAAAATGTAAAAACTTCCCGTAAAACCAGTACAGTATCTTGCCTGCCAGAAAGGCATTGGATTGTACAAGCTCACTCTTTTTGAAAACAAAGTATACATGGTCTAGAGGAGATCCTATGAGGAGTATAAGAATATAAACCACGGCACCTTGAGCGGTCGATCCATCAGTGTCTTCATCAGCAGACACCAACTCTGTTACTGCAAGTACTTGGACGGTTAGACTGCTGCCAGGCTTCAGGCCTGAGAGGGTAGTACGAGTCACAGTTGAAGGTAGAATGTTACTGATGTAAGGTTGGCCATCCTTCAGAATGATGAATCCCTTTAGAGATAAAACAGTCTTTGTTAAATTAATACATCTGTCAAGTTGAAATCAGGGACGAGGTACTAGATGAAAAACCTCATAACACACACCACTCGATCATTGAGGCTTCATTGAGGTCTGGTACTATACCCTAAGCATGGATACACCCCAGGCTGAGGTTCAGTGATGAGGGTACTAGATAAAAACATCACACACACCACTCTAATCTTACCCTGATCAGTGAGGCTTCATTGAGGTCTGGTACTACCCAAGCAATGTCAACACCCTCAGCATGAATACACTCCAGGTTGAGGTTCAGTGATGAGGGTACTAGATAAAAACCTCACACACACCACTCTAATCTTACCCTGATCAGTGAGGCTTCATTGAGGTCTGGTACTACCCAAGCAATGTCAACACCCTCAGCATGAATACACTCCAGGTTGAGGTTCAGTGATGAGGGTACTAGATAAAAACATCACACACACTACTCTAATCTTACCCTGATCAGTGAGGCTTCATTGAGGTCTGGTACTACCCAAGCAATGTCAACACCCTCAGCATGAATACACTCCAGGTTGAGGTTCAGTGATGAGGGTACTAGATAAAAACCTCACACACACCACTCTATACTTACCCTGATCAGTGAGGCTTCATTGAGGTCTGGTACTACCCAAGCAATGTCAACACCCTCAGCATGAATACACTCCAGGTTGAGGTTCAGTGATGAGGGTACTAGATAAAAACCTCACACACACCACTCTAATCTTACCCTGATCAGTGAGGCTTCATTGAGGTCTGGTACTACCCAAGCAATGTCAACACCCTCAGCATGAATACACTCCAGGTTGAGGTTCAGTGATGAGGGTACTAGATAAAAACCTCACACACACCACTCTATACTTACCCTGATCAGTGAGGCTTCATTGAGGTCTGGTACTACCCAAGCAATGTCAACACCCTCAGCATGAATACACTCCAGGTTGAGGTTCAGTGATGAGGGTAGTGGAGTAGAGGAATATGCCACTGTGAGGATGTTGGATGCTTCACTCATCACACCACATGTCACCTCATTAGGATGGTCTTTCTTGACTGACATCCATCCAGCATGAGCCTGCGGAAAGAAGAAAGTCCAATTATCATCTCTTCATCTCCTTGTAGTTTTAAAATTGCACAGTCTTTTATCTCCTGATTGGATTTTTAAAGGCATTTATAAACCTTGACCATCCATGAACTTGTACATATATCATCTGCGACTGGCCTTTGTTAAAGATCAAGTTGAACAAAACCACTCAAACTAATTTTTGAATATTTTTATCCATGTTCATTTTGTGTTTATTTATTATTTAATCATCAAAGTGAAGTTTTCCTCCCTGTAATTTTGTTGAAATTTGATCGGTAAAACTACCCCCTCCCTTTCAATTTCTGAACAAGTGTTTTTCCTGCCGCCTGCGGCGCCCTGCATGGTTCCCAGCAAAGACCCATAAAAAACGGCATTTGAAATCAACACTGAAGTACCAGTGCCTCAGAAAACAAGCGTAAAACCAGTCCGTGTTGTGACGTAAAATACGTCACAACAGGCTTGGATGACGGTTGTTTATCTTCATTGCTGTGCATTTTCCATTGTCTTGTTTGCACCGAGTCCGTGGTGTGACGTCACAGTGCTGTTTTAGTTCATAGGCCCTTAGGGGCTTTTCGTGAAACTCTGCTTTTTTTACCAAGCGTGACATTGATCAAAATGTCACGTTGATCATTAAGGGTGTGGGTTCTGCCTAAGGTTGGAATTAGAGTCAGGGTCAGGGTCAGAGTCAGGGTCAGGGTCAGATTCAGGGTCAGGGTCAGATTCAGGGTCAGGGTTCAGGGTTCAGGGTCAGGGTCAAAGTCGAGGTCTCAATCTTAAAGCAGGAAATCTAAGAAAAACTTACTTTGACCGAGACGTTGTATTGTCTTCCATTATCTCTCAGGTTATGCAGTGTATATCTGTGATTGGATTGCTTCTTGGAACTCTTAGCTTTTATTTCACCTTGGAGTTTGCCATTAATGTAAACACTGAATAGGAATCAAACCAGAACAAGCTTTAAAATGTTGCCACACAAAGAGGAGACTTTTAGGGATGCTACAATCCCTGCCAAAATGCTTGGGCCAGGATGAGAAATGAGCAGGATACCAGTCACAAATTGTACATGTGACTTGAAAGGTATTTATAAATGGGCATAAAAGAGTGGTAACTCAGTCTTTAAAACGGCTGTTTAAAAACTTTCAGGGTCGTGGCCGTGCCGTTTTTTTGATCTCGCATTCGGTTCGGTCCTTTATTGCACAGCTACAACCGTGCCGTTTTTTAACACCATTTTAACCCTTTCATGCACCATTTATTTTAGTGATAAATTGATCATATGGACACATTAATTGTTTACTCGTTTTTGGTGACCCCCCCCACCCCAAAAAAACCCAAAACCCCCAAAACAGGTCACAATAGCACCCTCAAGAGTCCTCTTTCCCATTCTGAAAACTGTGTGGCTGTGTGATTTTTATTTTTCGTTTTACAACTTTTTTTCTGAAGGGATTTAAACCAGACACTACAGCGACCGGTCGGCGGGTGAAAGAGTTAACGTGAGGTTAAGAGACTTGTAATTTGTTTTCCCTTTTCATAAGTACTCTATCTATTGGAAATTGAGAGCATCACAAAACTGAATTTGACTTTGGACTCCGTCTTTAAGATCAGAGAAATGGACCCAAGATGTCTTTACTGGTGCAATGACTGGTGTAATGAAGACTTACAAGTATAAAGAGATGTGTTTATGCTTCTGTCTTGGCCAGACAACGACTGCCGAGCTCTCTTCCATGGAGCGTTCCTGTCTGATGACTGGAGGGTCAGGTAACTCTGGACATGTCACCGTGATCAGATTGGATGCTTTAGTCTGTCCAGCGTTGGTCGTTACCATAGACAGGCCAAAGTATTGCTTGGTACCTGATGACCAAAAGAAAATCAAACCGAATCTTTCTTCAATTTTCACTGTACAAAGAAAATACAACTCAAGTTATTATTTATTCCTGTGCTTCTCACCCAATAACTGAGAACAAAACTTTTGCTGGTTTTTGTTTCATACCCATTATGATACTTCCAATAGTTCTCAGTGCTATACAAACCGGGGCCAGTCTGTTTTCCTATAGAGGCCTCCCTCTCGACCTCGTTCCCATGGGTGATCAATCTCGCTGCGCCATTTTTTTACCCTGGACACGTTGCTCGCTCATAACCCTGGTCTTGGGCCTGTGGCCGATCCACTTTATGCTTGTGCTCAAACATGGTAGCCCGCAAAAAAGGCATAAAGTCATAGAGCAACTGGTTTCCGTTCATTCTTCTTTGATCTTGTGACATGTCTAACTGTATGCAGTTAAGGCTGACCGTGTTAAAAATATTATTTACTTGAAATGGAATCGCATCAAAATACTTGCATTTCAACACGTAAGTACTAAGTACCTCAAAGCACCATACAAGCGCTCACAAGTTTTTAACAAGCGTGTGCGCAAAGCAGTCACTTTTGGTAAGCCAATCAGCATTGTTTTCCACCACATCCCTACCATGGGTTAGTGAAGAGAGGTATCAATACGGCGCGCTTCCCATGGTAGCGAGGCTGCTTGCTCCCTCTAGACTTACCAGGTTGTAGATTCTTAATCAACTTCTCCGTCTTGCCATAAGGAATGATCTCCGACAAAGGTTTGCCGTTCCGTATCATCTGATACCCCATGACATCAATGTCCTCATGACAGACACCTGGTGTCCATGACAATGTGACTTCTTGTAGACCGACAGATTTAGCGAGGAGTTTCGGAGCCTGTGGTGGGCCACCAGTTGTACATACGACCGGTTTTGAGCTGGCCTTCATGTGACCCTGATGTGCTGCATCCTTGTGGTGGTACGTCGCATGTACGGATACGCTGATTGAGACAAAGAACCAGAGCAGTTATTATTGTCACCATTCAAAACTTTACTTGTTCTTCACACAGGAATATATTGACCTTTACAAATAGGAAAATTTTGATTTTTAAAACCCTGCAGCGAGGGACATGTTTGGTTGCAACATCCCAGTGGTATGTTGTCAGCACATGCTGACAAGTTTTTCCATAAGTTACAGGCACTGAACACGTTTGGTAATTGTCAAAGACCAGTGTTCTCACTTGGTGTATCCCAACATATGCATAAAATAACAAGCCTGTGAAAATTTGGGCTCAATTGGTCATCGGAGTTGCAAGAAAATGATGAAAGAAAAAACACCCTTGTTGTACAAATTTGTGTGCTTTCAGATAGGAAATTACCTCTTTCTCAAAAACTAGGTTACTTCAGAGGGAGTCGTTTCCTACAATGTTTTATACTATCAACAGCTCTCCGTTGCTTATTACCAAGTAAGTTTTCATGCTAATATTTGTTTTGAGTCATTACCAAACAAGTACAATACCTTTAAGAGGGTTTGTCTTGCATTTTTTAAACAATGGTTTTTTCTTAGTGTGTTTTTCCAGGTATTGACTGGGTGAATTTAAGCTTACATATTTGCTTAATTAATTAAGTTTTGTGGGAACAAGTAGAAAGCCTTGGTTCACGCTCAAAACATCCTGATAGGAGGAACCAGGTTGGACACACTGGTGGCACATTCACCATGAAAATATCTGAGTTACCTGTAAGTAGAGTTTTCTGAGAGTCCAGTGAGTACAAAGACGTGTCCTCTACCTGCATTCCAGCTGTGGTGAATCTCAGTCTCTCCCGAGTCTGTAGTAATCTCTTGCCTGCATCAACAAAAAAAGTTAGTCCGTTTATTTATCGTCACTTCAAACCCACTGGACGGGTAATATAATGAAAAAGCCGTATTGAAACTTCCTCAAATTCAAATTCATTTTTTTCACAGGACTCGAGAAAGTACTGAGTATACAGTGCTTTACACACATCAGCGTATGGGTAAAACCAAATATTCTTTATCCCCGCTGCAAATTTTACATCTATTAAAATTGTCGTGGAAGCCACTGCTAAAATATAAGGTTCAAACTGCCTCTAGCTACCGGGCAATCTCGGTGGTTTAGTGGTAAGATATCTGCTCTGGAATGGCAAAGGTCGTGGGTTCGAATCCCACCCGAGTAATATGCTTGTGGATTTCTTTCACAAGACTCGGAAAAGTATTGAGTATACAGTGCTTTACACACATCGGTACATGGGTAAAACTAAATGATACAAATTGAAACAGTTTTTCCCCCGATTCTTATGAATACTTTCAGCAATGTTAAAGAAAGGAAAGTTTTCAGGAAAAGTTAAAAGGTGCTTTCTTCATCATTTTTCGATTTCAGTCTAGACTCTGGAGACAGCTTTGTGTTCTCACAAATGTTTTTTTTAATGAATTTCAGGAGTGAAACCATTTGAATCTATTTGGCACAATCCAAGATTTCCACAAATAAATCAAAATCAATGTAGTTCACTAAGATTTTGATACAATCAAATTTCATAAACTTGATTTTTAAAGGGGCTGTGTCGTTATGATCAAACAGGCCTGTGGTTGTACGCGCCCTCCCTCCAAATCATATCTAGGGAGACAGCACGCGCGTGCAGTAACTTGGTGAGAGTTCATAATTCCATGTACAGCCACAGGCCTGCTTTGATCATGTTGACACAGCCCCTTTAATAGTTATGGTTATTGAAATTAATTGAATATATTATGTTCAGTGGCATAACTAGACATTTTCATTTGTTGGGAGAGGGGGGGCAAAGACATAATCTGAGGGCTGGCTATTTAATTTAATGTATCGAACTATTCATTTGGGGGGTCAAGGGGGGTAGCAAGGGTTCTGAGCGAGGGGGGGGCTGGTTACACCACTGATCATGTTCTTACCTAGAATGACTGCTGATACTAGTATCAAACTGCCTCCCCGCTACACCCACATTATAATGATGTAGAGCATAGGGAGTATGACGACTGGATGCAATCTGCCAGCGGATGTGTAGTTCAGTGTTTATAGCTTGACTACGGACACTCACCACAGGCCTAGGCAGTGAGATCTTCTCCTGCTGAATAATGTGAACGGCACATAACAATCAAATATTTTACTCATTTCATCCAGAGCCCAATATTATAAAGCCGTTCAACCACTCTTTGTACTTACTATAGCACACAAATATTGACTGCTTCGAGTGATGGTTAAAACAGCAACTCCCGAGGTGATCCTCGACAATGAAATCTTTTACTTCTCATTTCATCCAGAGCCCAATATTATGAAGCCGTTCAACCACTCTTTGTACTTACTATAGCACACAAATATTGACTGCTTCGAGTGGTGGTTAAAACAGCGACTCCCGAGGTGATCCTCGACAATGAAATCTTTTACTTCTCATTTCATTTGGAGCCCAATGTCATAAAGCCGTTCAACCAATACCATTCTTTGTACTTTTTACTATAGTGCACAAATATTGACTGCTTTGTGTGCTATGGTTAAAACTACGACTCCCGAGGTGATCCTCGTTTTATTTTTCGGGACCACCGAAGGGAGTCATAGTTTTAACCATGGCACAGAAAAAGCAGTCAATATTTGTTTCACATCACCCCATACATATTATTGTGCCTTACACGTCTAGATGACGAGAAGGTGCTTTTACTATGGGTATAGTACATTGGTTGCTATGGGTTAGAACATTGGTTGGCATGGGCATAGTACATTGTTTTCTGTGTGTATAGCATGGCTTCTTAATAAAAATAAGACATATCATGTGACGCGCCCTAACCAAATCAAAAGGCAGAATCCTTGTATAGGGGTGTTATAAAAGAAAACATGCGTTTAGCGAAAGTGTATCTCATAAACGATCATGACAGTTTGACAGCAGTTTGTGCATGTATGTTTTGCTTACAAAAAGCTGTGTTTGTGAAATAAAAGGTCCACTCTGTCGAGCACAAAATGTCTGATTGCAGGCTTTATAAAAATTGGCCCCTGGGCCCAATTTCACAGTGCTCCTTAAGCAAACAATTTTGCTTAACATTTTTCTGCTCAGCAAAATTTGCAGGAAACCAAGCAAAGATGGTGCATATGGCATTGTAATTTGGCTGGTAACCTTTTATTCTGGTGAGCATATTTTTGTTGTGCTTAGCTGCTTTTTGTGCTTTAAGCAGCTCTATGAAATTGGCCCTTGGTCTGATGATATTCTAAGCCGTTTACTACACGGGGGATTTGCTTCTAGTTAGCAAAGTCTTTACAGAAGAGTATGAAATTAAGAACACTGGATTGACAAAAACAAAATGGAACAAAAAACACTACGCAGGATTTATGAAATGGACCGAGGGCATTAGAACTTAAGGTGATGTCACACAGGTACATTTTTACAGGCAACTTGGAGGCAATCAACTGCACTGCATGCAGAAGGAACACTTCGGCAGCACAAGAGACAATCTTCTAGCTGTAACTCACTATCCCCAAGAAAAAGAGAGAAACTGAAATGTGAATGAATTTCCTTCTTTGAGATTGCCTGGAAATGGTTGCCTGTAAATTGCCCCATGTGACATGGCCTATAGAAATACGAACAAATAGGAATATAAAGACATTGAGGTGATATGAACAGTGTGGTGAAATAATGGGTAGCGTGATAGTGGTTACCACATGCAGATACCTGTGAGTTCACTGGTCCCCTGTCACAATCACTTTCACCTCGTCCGACATCCACACTCGGCTCTTTCCCACCACCACCACCACCAGCAAGCAGTGTATCGGTACGACTTGTCTGTACATGGTCTGGTTCCCTGTCTCGTTCAAGCATTGTTTGCTCATCATCAGAGGCTTGATGATCAGAGCCACTGTCTAGGTCTACATCATCATTGTCGGGTTTACCCTCTTCGTTAGCGTCATGCGTGACATCGGGTGCAACATTCTCACTGACTGACAACACATTACTTGGTTCACAAACAGATACATTGCCATGCAACAAAGAGTCACCAGCTGGGGTACTATCATGCACTACATCATCACTATGGGGTGGAGCTTCGGAACGGGTAGAGGGGGGACTCCCAGGGGGTGTGTCCGCAACATCACTACAGTGTGGATCTTCGGAACGGGAAGAGGGGGGACTTCCCTGGGGTGTGTCCCCACGGTTTTGATCCTCAGAAGGAGAGGAGGGGGGACTCCCAAGGGGTGTGTCCGCAACATCACTACCATTTGGTTCTTCAGAAGGGGTAGAGGGGGGTCTCCCAAGGGGTGTGTCCTCAACATCAGAACCCTCTTTCTCTGTAGCGCTTAGATATTTTTCTGAAAGGACAGGGCTTCCAAATACTGCACCCGTTTCAATATCCATGACAGCTTCGTCTACTACATTTCTACTTCCCAAAAACTCTTGCTCATTTTGTGCTTTTTTGTCATTCAATTGAAAATGGGTTCCTATAACAATGTTTTCAGAGACCTCACTTTGGGTTTCATGATTGACGTCTTCTTTTAAGACACTGTTCTTATCAACGGGTACTTCTAGATCTTCATCTTGAGAAGATTGGGTGCTAGAGGGAGCCTTTAAGGCACCAGTGTCTGGGTTGCACTTTTCTGGGTGCTCAGGGACATTTTCATCTGTGGTTTGGGGCTTTGAACTGGATCCCAGATCTTCCCTGGTAATTGGTACGTCCGGTTCTATACTGCTACTATCAGTGTGTCTCTGAGGTTCATGCTGGGAACCAGTGGGGCTACCCTCTTCCCTGGTAAACGGTACTTTGGGTTCAATACCGCTGTTATCAATATGCCTTTCGGGTTCATCATGCTTGGGACCAGTGGGGCTACCCTCTTCCCTGGTACACGGTACTTTGGGTTCAATACTGCTGTTATCAATATGTCTTTCGGGTTCATCATGCTTGGGACCAGTGGGGCTACCCTCAATGCTTACACTGTCTGACTTGGAGTCTGTTGGGGTATCGGTCTGGGTTCTGGATGAAGGCTTGCTGAGGATCTCTTCCCCAGTGTTGTTGAATGTTTCCTCACTGTAAAATAACAAATAGAACAATACAGCATACAGTCAACTGGTGTGTGAACATGTTTGTCAATTCACCACAAATTTGTGTCATTATATATATATTTTTGGCAATGAAACCAAGGATGCCTCATAAGTGAACTTAATCACTGTAGCTCGCAAGTCTGAGGAAACCTGTAAACAAGGGTGCTTGCTATGTGAACCAGAAACACAGGGGTTAACCCCTACTCTTCCACGATAAGTGTTCTGGGTTCTTTTACATGCACTACCAATCCTAGTACATGGGACCTACGGCTGAATGTCCCATCCAAAGGACAAAGCTTTTATGGTAAAGCATCTTGCTCAAGGACACAAGTGCCATGACCGGGACTCGAACTCAAACTCTGCTGATCAAAAACAACAGAGCTTGAGTTCTGGTCCTCTAAACTGCTCGGCCACGAAACGCCAAAATGAATTTGGAGCAAATGTACTTGTGTGAACATTTGATTCACACACAGAGCTGTACAAAGTGACTTTCGCTAAAAATTTGTCCATATAATAGAATTACTATCTGTACCCAGGGATAAAACTATTATCATTCACAGTGAATTAATCCAAGAACTAATATTATTCTTGTAATGACACAATTAACTCTTAACACTTTGACTGCTGAAATATTTTACACCGTCCCTCCCCATTTATTACATAAATGTCTATAACATCAGTTTAATGACAACATGACCTTCAGTTGGGCAAAATTATTAATTGTTTACAAGTAACCGGAAAAGGAGGTCAAGTCTTATTCTCAGGTTTTCTTTGTTATTTTGTTGCATTGACTTTACTTTCATATTGTTAATCACTTAGTATTACATTGCCAACAACATATATAATTTTCATAGCCATAAACTAGGTTAAACTAAAATAATTGACACCACAAAATCCCGCCAACGTAAAAGTCCATATAGTTGGGACCACAATGATCCTGGAAGTTCAAATATGCGCGAGACTTGCACAGTCTATACCGACCCAAAGTGGTTAAATGTTAAAGAGAAAAGACTTCAGTACTACCATTCTAATGATCTTTTGACAATGGGATCGTGTGGATCTTCAGTCAGGGTAGTCCCCGGAGCCGTTAAGGTTGAAGCTGAACCATCAAAACTCTCCTGAGGTGCAACAGATGGCAGTAATTCAACTTTAGGATCTAGGAAAATAAAAAATCAACATAAGTGAAAAAAGTACTCCCCAATAAGCCATTTGTGAGTTAGATTTGAATATTTGTTGGTACAATGACTTGCTTAGTCACAAGTTACTGATTAAATATGAATCCTCAGACTATAGAGACAGTTGCTATGTCAAATAGTTTGGGGCAAGTTTTTGTATAGCAACCTTCAGATGAGCAAACCCCACTGTTTCATACCCAATCATTCAGAGTTGTGTATGGGCGTTCGTCGTCTCTTATGTAACTACGCAAAAGCTTGCCCCAAATCATGTGGCATAGCAACTGTTTCTATAGTCTGAGGAATTCAAATTTAAGCAGTAACTTGTGACTAAGCAAGTCATTGTATTTCAAATCTATTCAAATCTAACCGCTATGATCTCTAAAGGGTTAAACAGACTAGAAGTGTATAATTACTCGGGTGGGATTCGAACCCACGGATTTTGCAATTAGTGTCTTACCAACTAGACTAGACTCTTGAGCCGTAGCTCACTCACAGGAGGGAGAAAGTACTGAGTATACAGTGCTAACACACATCGGTGTATGGGTAAAAACCAAAATTTATATACTTTATCCCCGATGCAAATTTAACATCTATTATAGACTAGAAGTGGCCATCTTAGTTTTCGTAATACACAAAATAATGCTAGTCAAATTGAGGTTCGATTCTACTATACTGGTGCTTGTAACATGTTTACTCTGTCAAAGTGATCTTGATAGATATAATCAGGGCAGTCTACCTGGAGGTTTTCCGGATCCTTCCTTGATGATGAGGTAGAGTTTGCCGATGAGATTACCTCCGTTGGGTACATACATGTTGTCAAGGCTCAGTGGTAACGCTAGCTGTAGCTCATTAGACAGGTGTCCATCGGACTCTTCTGGAATTTACACCAAAAGCAAGGTATATGAAATAGATAATAATTAATAATAATACTGGGTTCTTATATAGCGCTATATCACACCCCTAGGTGCTCAGTATTTTTTCCTGCAAGGTATGCGGAGCTACGTTTTGAAGTATGAGACCTATTCCTTTACATAGCACCATGTAATGATTTACAAAGTGCTGTGGCGCAATATGCAGCCAATCAAACCAGGAACACCGGGGTGAACCCCTTCTCTTTACGATAAGTGCACTGGGTTCTTTTACGTGCATTACACAACACACGGGACCTACGGCTTTACATCCCATCCGAAGGGCGCAGCAATAATGGTTAAGTGTCTTCTTAAGAACATAAGTGTAATAATAGTATTGTAAATTGCTTATTTATTTCTAATTTAGGCAGGTTGGTATACTTGTAAAGCGCCATGAGCAGAGGAGATGTACGCTATAGAAATAAAATTATTATTATTATTATTATTATTACGACCGGGACTCGAACCCACATTCTGCTTCAGACATGTCACAGATGTAGTGTTACTTTTGAGCCCCGTGAATACCCCTACATGTCAAAACTCTAAGCCTACAACTTTACAAATTATATTCAAAGGATCAGGCTGGCTCAGTGGTTTCTTTCCCTGCCTTCCACCTCTGTGGACCCCTGGTTCGATTCCCACCTCAGACCGGAGCCTTGCATGTAGATTGGGCATGCAGTCCCTACCTGGGTTTTCCCCCATTTGAGGTTTTTCTCCCACCTAACTGAACATTTCTTGTCGCTTCCTAATCACTTGCGCTGTTGGACGTGTAATGAAATAGATCATTTTAGGTCGAACAAAGAAAAATTGACTAGAGTGGGATTTGAACCAACGACCTCCAGTTTAACATGCCAGCGCTCTACCAACGGAGCTATCTAGCCCGATGTTGGCGGTCTCCCTATTTTGTCAATATCTTTGATCGGGGGGCCAGTCAGAAGCCAAACAACCGTTAACTGCCATGTAGCCAGGGATCACACCCAAGTTTACGATACAACCTGGGACGCGACAGCAGAGGGATCACCTTAAGGGGATGCGAAATAAATAAAATAAACAAAGTATTTCTTACTTGTGTTTCCTTCGGTTAGAGCCAGGACAAAGACAGTGAGTGGAGCTTGGAGTACCTCCCTCTGAGGGAGAATCATTCTGCATTTCTTGTACTGACCAACAGTCTTAACCTGTTTCACAAAAAACATGATAATTAGAAATACATCAATGGATTAGTCAACAATAAAAAGACACTGCTGAATCTATCAAACTTGTTTCTTCTGCACATCCGTGGCGCTTCACGCACAAACAGGCACTTTCTGTCAACAGAGATTATTATTTTATATTCAGGCATGATATTTGGTCCTTGGAAAAAAAGTCGGAATATCTTATCGAGTACAAGGGCTGACCTACATGTACATACGGTGTAGGCTTTAGAGGACTTTTCAGGCTATTTAATCACAATTTTTCTGATTTTTCCAAATGGCAAAAAAATTAGAAATCAGATTATCATGCCTGTATATTTCTGGTAATGAAACCAAGGTGCCTCATAAGTGAACTTAATCACTGTAGCTCGCAAGCCTGAGGAAACCTGTAAACAAGGGCGCTTGCTATGTGAACCAGAAACACCAGGGTTAACCTTTACTCTTCCACAACTAGTGTTCTGGCTTCTTTTACATTCACTACCAATCCTAGTGCACAGGACCTACGGCTTAATGTCTCATCCGAAGGACAAAGCAATTATGGTAAAGCATCTTGCTCAATGATACAAGTGTCATACCCGGGACTTGAACCCACACTCTGCTGTTCAGAAACACCAGAGCTTGAGTCCTGTGCTCTCGACCACGATGAGATTTGATGAACGAAAATGCCTGGAAAATGGCTTGTGGGCCTGGGTCCCCCTTATTCCAATAATAATAATAACTGTACAGAAGTCCAGAAGTCCAACCAATTAATAATAATAATAAAGCGTTCTTATATAGCGCATTTCAGGACCGAAGGAGCTCTCAATGCGCTTAACAAATCAGTTAATAAACAACAGTCTGAACGTGTGTGATGAAAGAGCAGTCTATTGGAAACTGCTCTCAAATAAGTAGGTTTTCAGGCAGTTCTTAAATGATTCCAGTTTAGTATTAGAGCGCAGTGACAGTGGGAGAGTGTTCCATAGCTTAGGACCTCCACATGCAAATGATCTTTCACCATAGCTCTTCATTTTTCCAGGGTTAAAGGTGAGAAGATGCTGGGAAGATGATCTTTGGAGCCTTGATGGGATGTAAGGTACAAGTAGTTCTGAGATGTAGGCTGGACAAAGACCGTGGATTGCTTTGAAGATAGTGAGAATGACTTTATAATGGATGCGAGACTGTACTGGCAGCCATGAGTGTAGATGTTTGAGGATAGGAGTTATGTGGTCATTTTTCTTAGCTCTTGACACTAAGCGAGCGGTAGAGTTCTGGATCCTCTGCAGTTTGGAGATTTCTTTCTCTGGAGTTCCCAAGAGGAGGCAATTGCAACTATCTATCTACATGACATATAGCTCCATCCATACTAACCTGACCGTTATTCTCTCTGCCGTCAATGTAGACTACATACTGAGCTTGATCAGTCAAGACATCATCCATTGATGTCCAGACAAGATTAATTTCATCTTCCTGCTCAGTGATTTCACATGATAAGATGGGACCACCAAGTTCATACATTCCTGGACAGGTCACTTTCTGTAGACATCAATCAAAAATTAAAAACACAACTAGGATGAAATTCCTGTTCCCAGGACTTAAAACCCAAGGAGATTCCTGGGGAATTTGAACCCCAGCGCCACCCCACAGAGCATTCAGTACGCTAGCCCTGGGGTTAACTCACTGCACCCTTCTACCAAACAGGGGATGGCTTTTTCCTGGGAGTTTGCAAGAATTAGCAGTTCAAGTAAAGCATGATATTCAACCCTTGAAAAAAAGTGGGACATTTTTGTTTTGAAAAAATAGAATTCGCCGTATTTTTGACCGCGTGAGGGCTTATGAGGACCAATTTCACGTGATGAAAAACAAGTTAACAAACAGGGTTTTAATCTTTGTTGTTACTATATTTATGTTTATGTATTTCATTATTGATGCAAAGACCACGTACAGGCAATTAACATAAGATGAAACTGTAATTGTGATGCAAGACATTCCCTGATGAAAGCGCCCTCTTGCGGTCAAAAATATGGTCATTTAGCTGATAACTGCTTACCAACCAACTATGGTATAAATGCACAACAAATAGTTAATGGCCTGACATTTACAGTGCCCTCTTAAGTTGTGAACAGTGAACAGCAAGTAAAAAACTGAATCTAGAGAAACTAAAAAACTTTCCTTTAATTGTTGAATTGCTTATTTTTGAATTGCTCATGAGTTAATTGATGAATTAAAACAGTTCGCTAAAAAAAACCTGATTATTTTTTATATTTTCTAATAGTCGTATCTTTGACTGAGGGGTGTTATAAATTATACATGGACTGGTATAAGTCGGTCACTAGTGCACGTCTATCCCCCTCGGGCCTGTGAGTGACCAGAAGAGGGTTCTATCCCCCCTCGGGCCTGTGAGTGACCAGAAGCGGGTCTTATTTCCCTTGGCCTTCGACCTCGGGGAAATAATAGGTCCCTCTTCTGGTCACTGACAGTCCCTCGAGTGCATAGACCTGCACTAGTGACCTCATTGCCAGTCCATATGTATAGACATTTCTATTGTTGATAAACAAACCGCACTGGTTGGCATGGACGGCCAAATGTTAGCAAATCATTCAATCGTGTTAACAGATTATAATATGACAAAATTTAACATTTCTGCAAACTTCCAATTAAAAAAAATGCATCCCATAATTGGTTGCCTTGTTTCCAACAAATTCAAAACTATTTTTGAATATTTGTGTAATTGTTACAAACTGTGGCTATCTGTTTTTCTTTGCATTAAAGGCTTCCCATAGTTTTCCAACCTTGGTTGGCAAAAACTCGGGCTGTGACGTTGCAATAGAAAGGTCACTACTGTGATATCAGACATGTCAGAGAGAAATCAGATTAGGTACCAGTCTATTTGATTCCTGTGGCAGTAATGTAGAATCCTTTGGTTGTACTATGATAGATACAGTGTAGGTCTGGTTCCCAAGCAGTCCTTCTACAGTGATACTGTTACACGTTGGTGGTAGGTCATTGTGGTAGCATATACCATTCACAATCAGCTGTGGGTAGATAAAAAAAAAACAGCAATAAAACTTAAAAGAGAAATTCTAGATTGATCACCACTTTTATCAAACTTGTTCAAACAAGACAATGACTTGTATATATAAAACGGGTATTCACAAAAAAACAGTCTCACTCAGGCTAGCTCGGTGGTCTAGTGGTAAGACATATGCTCTAGCAATGCAAAGGTCGTGGGTTCGAATCCCACCCGAGTGATTTTCCTATGGATTTTTTTCACAGAACTCTGGAAAGTACCGAGTATACAATGCTTAATACACATCGGGGGAAGGGTAAAAACAAAATTATATATATCTATCTATCTATCTTTCTATAAAACATCTTACCTGATAAGATTTAAGTTGTCCTCTGTAAGGAATACTAGGCAGGTCCCAGTAGATCTCAATAGAGCTATCAGATGACGTATGCAACCAACCGCTGATGGAGGGTACACAGTTCCACCATTGCCACTTATTGGTCTGATGAAATGAACAAAACAAAAAAGTCTCATTTAAAAAAAAAAGTTTTAATTTTGTTTTTTAATGCAAGTTCGCCCCAAACAAGCCTAAAAGCCACTCTTGGTAAGGGGCTACAAGAAGAAAATTATTAAAGATGAAAATAACTCAGGGGAGCTGAAGGTAGGAATTGATATTCCTCTTAAAGCAGTGTAGATTGTAGGATGGAGGGAAACATGCACCAGGCAAGGAGTTCCAAAGAGATGCAGTACGTGGAATAAAGCTGTTGCAATGGCTCTTTGTTCTACATCTCAGCAAAAATGTAGGGTCACTGATTTTAAATACTCCAAAAATGAATGACTATAAAAACTTACTTGGTGAAAAGTGCTGCAGCTGTTGATAGTATAAATTTTGAGAAAGAATTCCCTTTGAAGTAATATGGTTTGGATAATTTTTCACCAAAACAAAATTTGAAACGATTCATGCATGAATCGTCTCTCGGATTTATGAGGGTTGGTGTCCGTTCGCGAATGCTGCTGCCAGAGATGCAGTTGGTACCTGCTGTCAACTTGCTAAACGTCGATGGATTTGATATCTTGTGAAAATACCGTGACTTTTTTTTGCTGATTTTTTAGCAAGCAGACACTGTATTCAGCTGAAACTTTCACATGTGACTTTTATTGTATCTTTCGTTATAATTGTGCCTATAAATGAGCATAATGTTTACAAAAAACAATCTATGACCCTACCTTTAAAAAAAATGTTAAGAATTCAATGGATAGCCATAAAAAATGAAGCAAAACCAATCAAAAAGATTCTTCCCTCAATGGGGAAATATGAAAACAAATAATTGAACAAGTATAAATCTTACAGGTCCAGGACCACTATTTTGCAGTTCTGCCTCAAAGTCTTCAGTTGCTATGGAAACCGCATCATCTTCCTCTGAGCTATGGCCAACATTTCCTTCCAGAACCCAGAAACGTCTAGGAGACAAAGAAATGAAAAAGGTGAGTGTACAAGTTTTGAAATAGGGCGTGTAATGTTTAACTTTAAAGGTCATACTTTGGTAATGACCGTGAAAATAAGTTTTGTAGTTTTTATCCGAAAGCATACTTGTTTTAAAGATAGTAATGGCAGTAAGCATCCTGCAAATTTGTTTCGTTTGAAATGTATTTCAACAAGTTTGAATCTCCAAAGATCACCTACAGGCGAGTTTTTGAAATTTGCATGGTGTCCGTTTCAATGCTGCCCTCAATACGGCCAGAGATGCGGTACCCGCTAAATGTGGATGGATTTGATGTTCTTGATGAAAATACAGTAACAGGTTTTTTGTTGCTGTTTTCTGAACAAGTAGACACTTTATTCAACTGAAACTTTCACAAGTGACTTTTATTGTATTTTCTTGATAATTTTGCCTATAAATCAGCCTTACATTGACAAAAACCAAATGATGACCTTACCTTTAAAGTGCAAATGGTTGAAATAAAAAATAAATGCCTTGCAAAGTAGTTTAAACTCTGCCTTGCTACTTTTATGCCTTTTACCATTGTCCATCGTTTCATCAAAATCACTGTTTCCTTGGAATCATTGCAGGTTATTTTTAATTAAATATTTCTTTGGAAGTATTCATACCCTGGGAGTAGTGTGCTCTCTACCAGGGCTTGCCCATAGCACTAGCCTGGTGTACCTTGTCTAGTAAAAACTGCTACGGGCTCGTAAACACCACTTCTCAACTTACCCTGCGGGCTACTAAAAACTGTCCAACCTACTTGTTTATCTTGCTCATATTTCTTCATTTTCAAATGTGAATACTAAGATTCAAAAAGTGTTAATTTATTTTTTGAGTGTGTGACTGTAACTTCATTTAACCATTAAACTGGTTTTGATCGCTACCGTTAATACATCAGAAAGAACTTTTGACAATACACGTTTAAAATTTGGGCAAATATAACTTCCTGGGGTTTAAATAAAATGCACAGTTTACTAGCCCGGTGGGTTCTTTTTAACAAGCTCAAGTCGAAAGGCCTGTACTCTCTATGTTTACAATGATGTTGTGTTTTTGCAACTCACTTTGATGTGAAGACTTTACTAGGCAAGGCTCCAGCGCTGATTCCAATAGCTCTGATGATAAGAAGACCTGGACGCCTTAAAATAATTCTTCTGTCTGATTTATAAACCTTCAAACACAAGAATAAATGAAGAGCGGTTAAGTAAAACAAAAAAACAAACATCTTACAAAATCCACAGAGCACTAACTGAAGACTTTCTACCAAACTAATTCACTTTTAATAATTCTGGGTTCAACAAAAATTAATGAGCTGGCACTCCACCAACTAAGCTATCTAGCCATATGTTGGCATACTCCCTATTTTGTCAATAGCTTTGTCCGGGGTGCCATTCAGAAGTTATTCAACCTGTAACTGCCGTATAGCCAGGGATCACACCCAAGTTTAAAATACAACCTGGGAAGGGGCAGCAGAGGGATCACCTTAAGGGGATGCGTCTTTTCATTTCAAATATCAAGTAATAAACCACAAGGGAAACTGACTGGGTAAATTTTAAAATAATTTTGGGTTGAACAAAGAAAAATTAATTGGAGCGGGACTTGAACTTGAACATTATTTTTAGTAACAAATCTATTTATTCTTCATGGTTTTTTTCAAATTAATTTAGACTAAAAGCCAAATATCTCTAAACTGAAATCATCTTTGAAGAAAGTTTGAAATTATGCTCAAATCTATGGTCAAATGTAAGATTTCTGTACACCCTTTTGATGTGTATACAAACTTTCACAAAAAAAGCCCTTGTGTATTAATATTGTATGATATATTTCTGGTAATGCAACCGTGGATGCCTCATAAGTGAACTTAATCACTGTAGCTCGCAAGCCTGAGGAAACCTGTAAACAAGGATGCTTGCTATGTGAACTAGAAACACCCGGGTTCACCCCTACTCTTCCACGATAAGTGTTCTGGGTTCTTTTATGTACACAACCAATCCTAGTACACAGGACCTACGGCCTAATGTCCCATCCGAAGGACAAAGGTTAAGTATCATGCTCAAGGACACAAGAGTCAAGACCGGGAATCGAACCCACACACTCTGCTGATCAGAAACACCAGAGCTTGAGTCCGGTGCTCTTAACCGCTCGGCCATGACACCCATATATAAGGCAATGATCTCTGTTCAAAGAAGATGATAAAAGTTGTAAGTACCCTTGTTGCATTGCCATGGAGTTCCGGTATAGAGCCATCTAATGTGTAGAGGATAGTAACTGTCTGTGATGACGATTGTAACTCAACGGTGTGTGCGCGTTCAACAACGCCTCCATTAATGCTAGATGTGATGGCAGGAATTGATGTCAGTGATTCTGTAAAAAATAACAAGGTTGTTAATTTCAGATCAGCATGTGTTATCCAATTCAGAAATGTTGATTTCTACAAAACAGATAGAATTGTGACATTATACATGACTGCATAGATGAAGAAGTTATTATAGTGTAAGCTTACTCAGTCTTTTTCTAGTATTGTAAAGGCCTCACAAAAGAGACAATTCTTTTAACAGAGTTACGCCCCAAACAAGGCTAAAAAGCCACTAGCTACCTACAGACCTATCTTTAAACAGTGTACTTCATTGTCACTTTCAGGAAGTCAAAAGTGAATTAATACTGCTTTCTGAACAAATGGAATGCCAAATTTCACACATTTTAAGTTGATTAAAAGAGCATATTCGGTTTGCAATAACACCATGTGTATATCTACTTTGCTGGGTAGGTTTTTGTTCTTTGAGAACTTGTCTTGCTATATCTACTGCCGCGGAGTAGATTTCGGAATTTGGGAGACTACTTAGTTCTGATAAGAACTGTCCTGCTTATTAACTACTAACTGGGCGGAAGGTAGGAAATCGGCCGAGACTACTACTTTCGCTTCGTAGATCGAGGGGACTTCTCTTTATTAACTTCACTGCCGCGGAGTAAGTTCTTTAAGTGAGAGGGGTCTTCTCGATATTCACTTCACTGCCGCATAGTGAGTTCTATTAGTGGATCGAGGGGACTTCTCATTAATAACTTCACTGCCGCGGAGTGAGTTCTTAATTGGTCTCAACGTTTTGACTAGCCTGCTCTAGTCATCATCAGCAAAGAAGATAATATACACAATGTGTTACTGCAAACGGAATATACATTGATACCTCACCATGCAATGCCTCAAAACCCATATTAAAAGAGCAGTTGTGAAAAGTGAACAGTGAAACCATCTTATTATAGAACCTCACCATCGTCAAGGACGTGTATAACTCCAACACATCCTGGTGCTCCCTCAGACGTCTCGTAGAATGTTCCCGGTTCCTCAAAGGTAAACATGTAGCTGTTATTCGGCTCTGGGTTCCCGCTACTGAAGGCTAGAGGACCCTGCACCGGACTGTAAGGTCGTTCATGGGTTGGAGGAGTGGCGTGGACGATGTTGTGGGTCTCCGACTGACTTCCTTTCCAAGACCACAACACTGACTGACCCTGTCATGTGCACAAGCAAAATGGTCAAGTGGATCAAAGGTTTAATAGATTTTAATTTTGCATCGAGGATAAAGATTATTATTTGGTTTTGTCATTGCACCGATGTGTATTTTAAGCACTGTCTACTCAGTACTTTTCTGAGTTCTGTCAACCAATGCACAGGCATATTACTCGGGTGGGATTCGAACCCACGACCTTTTTCCATTCTAGAGCAAATTTTTTACAACTAGACCACCAAGCTAGGCTGTTGGCTAGAGGCAGTTTGAATCCTATATTTTAGTAGCAGTTACCGCAATGATTTAATAGACGCTAATTTGGCATCAGGGATAAAGATTTTCTGTACTTTTCCGCACTGCCCATGGTAGAAAAGGCTGAGACCAGGTACATACATTGTTCTTGGAAATGTGCGCACGTTCAGACTGATGTAAGTGACGTCTGCTGCCACCTAGTGTCCAAAATCTGCCACTGTTTTTAACTCACCCTTTGAATGTTGACCGAAGGAGGTTTAAAGCCTTTACTGGATACCATGACAGTGATGGGTCCACTGGGATTACTGACCACTACACTGCTTAGCACTGTCTTACTGCTGTGCTCATACTGTGGATAGAGAGAGTGGAGGAGCCAATCAAACAATTAGCAATAACCGAGTGTAACCGGGCAAAATATGCCCGATTAATTCCTTGCCATATTTGTTGGTGTATTGTTATTAACTTTCATAATTACTAACTTTTTCCTTTTTATTATTTACTCTGATTCTAAATTGAGTCCCTGTAACCCCAAAACCCAAGCATTCTTACCCAAAACAATCATTTAAATTGCCCTCAAGGTCCAGTCGACTGGACACTTCATCCTTGCAAACCGAGTGATTTATAATAGCATCTCCATCCAGGGTGGGAGGTAATGGGGATGCTTTCATTTAGAATTAGAGTAAATAATAAAAAGGGAAAGTTAGTAATTATGAAAGTTAATAACAATACACCAACAAATATGGCAAGGAATTAATCGTGCATATTTTGCCCGGTTACACCAGCATCAAGTTTTCAACAGTTTTCTTAACCACTTCATGTCGGATGACGTGTACTGTATGTCCGCCAAATTTTTGTGGACTGGCTTTACAATGGGCGTTTTTTCCCCCACTCGGAACAACTTCGGAGTGCCCTCAATTTTTGTTGCAGTCAGCCAGACGGCTGACGTGTATATTCACCCGGACATTCCATTGTGTAGCATGAACAGGCATGCACCTACCATATGTTACACTTTGTTTCGCCAAAACAAAGAGAAACAGAAGGTACTGGAATTTATGCTCATAAACTCACTAACTAATTTTTTGCATTTATACCATAGGTCCTTTTGGTTGGTAAGCAGGGCCCAATTTCATAGAGCTGCTTTCATAAGCACAAAAATGGCTAAGCATAACAAAATTATGCTTACCAGAATAATGTTACCAGTTACCAGTGACTGGTATCTTGCTTATTTTTGCTAGCAGAAAGTTGTTAAGCATACTTTTCTGCTTAAGCAGCTCTTTGTACAACAGCTACATGTAATTCTATTTTCTCAAAATAACAAAGGTTATAAAAATCCATTTCCGCATTAGTTCTTACCATGAATTTGTCCGTCTTGTTAGAGAATGCTTTGCTGTAGTAATGATACACCCCAGGGTTAGAGAATCTCAATGCACAGCATCTCCTTGGAGTCACTATATCCTGAGTGTACGTCTGTAACTCAAAGACTTGCTGAGTGTTAGTCAGCTGAGTCAAACCGTGCTTTCTCAGCACCGGCCAGACCCAAGCGACGCAATCGTCCGTCTGGGCAAGAACTGGATCTGGTTGTAAGTGGTTCTTGGATACGAGGACTTGGTGGACCTAGATGTGTGAAAGAAAAGAAACAAATTATCATCTTGACAACTTATATTCCTATGTCCATTCCTATGTACAGTGTATGGGCCTTGGTGGACACAAGATATGGCAAAAACCAAAGCCGAGTGGTAAGAAGGGGAATCAAAGTGTGTTGAATCGGTTTTAAACTAGTTATTTAAACACACTGAGGCCTGGTTCTTGATAATTGTACCGAGACAGAGTCGAGGTAAAAATATCAAGAACCAGGCCTCACCTCAATTAAACCATTAGTTTAAGACCGACTCAACACACTTTGATTCCCATTCATTAATACCTTTCCATTAAAACATCCAAAAACCCTGTAAAAGTTGAGAACAAATCTGACAGTTTAGCCTCAGCTCACCTCGACTCTGCGTTGAATTTCTATAAATGTGTTGAGCAATGCGTAGCTCTTGTGCAACTTGCGCGCCTAAGTTTCAAACTATCGCACGTATGTTTCGTACTTGCGGAGCCATTTGTGACCTACCAACTTAAATTAGGACATGAAATTTGCACGTTCCGCACAATCATCTGATAGCGCCCTCTTTTGGCTCAATAAGGTCAAGTCATGTTTAATCACTTCTAATTGTGTTAATAACATCGCACAATTAAACATGGTCACGTGATCTCCTATCGACCAATCAGAATGGATAACTTGTCCAAGGTATTTATGAATGATTTATCCAACCATCAACACAAACATTCAAAGATGGAAGTTTGAAATAGAATCAAAAACGCAATGTTTTGTTTCAAATACAGCTTGGATAAAACTGTTCTCTAAAAGCATGACAGCATGTTGAGTGAAAAACAAAGTTCAAGAGTAGTAGATTGCAGTAAATCTTTCTTGCTAATCTGACAAATTAATTTCTCTTAGTGAAAGCTTGGTTTATTAAACTCTTTACCTGAGCTTGCTCAACCATCACCACGGCACCGTACATCTTTGGCAAACCAGCACTACAGGAAAAAAAGACAACAAATCAGACTCTATCATTATTACAATTATCAAGTAATAAACCACAAGGGAAACTGACAGGGTAAATTTTTCACTAATTTTGGGTAGAACAAAGACAAATTGACTAGAGCAGGACTTGAACCTGCGACCTCCGGATTAACGTGCCCAACCTCCACCAACTGAACTGGCAGTCTCCCTATTTTGTTAATATCTTTGTGATCCCTGGCTATACAGCAGTAACAAATTGAATGGCTTCTGACTGGCACCCCCGAACAAGGGAATTCCGCACTTATGTCAAGCGCATTTCAAGTTAGCAGGGAATTTCTGTTTGTGCACGTGCATACTCCACGTTACTAGGCATTCTTCGCTTACACAGCTAGCGCAGAAATTCGGAAGTTTGCCCCGTAAGCAAAGATTGCTAATCGCAAGCGCAGAATTCGGAAGTAAGCAGAGCCATGAAATTGGGCCCAGATCGCAGAATGAGAACAGTTTACATTTAATCTTTGTGAGCATACAATATACGAAAAGACTCCAATCCCACCTTTGGAAGTAGACGGCTGCTCCTGCACTGAGTTGACTGACGAATGCAGCGGGGCTGTCTTGAGGGAAACCACTGCAGAATCCGTCCTTGATTGGGAGACCCTGATGAGATACCTAAAAGCAAGATAAGCATAGTCAAACTTTAGCGGCTACCAGCTAAAATACCACGTAATGTACACTATCAGCATCTGGTGCCCAGCTAATTTTAGCTTTGCAGAAAGGCTACCAGCCAAAACACCACTTAATGTACACTATCAGCAACTGGTGCCCAGCTAATTTTAGCTTAATTTAGCAGAGAGGCTGAGCTAAAAGACCACGTCATGTACAATATCAGCAACTGGTGCCCAGCTTATTTTAGCTGTATTTACATGTTATATAATGCATGTAAAAGAACCCAGTGCACTTATCGTAAAGAGAAGGGGTTCGCCCCGGTGTTCCTGGTTTGATTGGCTGCATATTGCGCCACAGCACCTTGTAAACCATTACATGGTGCTATGCAAAGGATACTTCAACACGTAACTCCACTTACCTTGTAGGAAAAATACTGAGCGCTTTGAGACACCCATCGGGAGTATAAAGCGCTATATAAGAACTGCGTATTATTATTATTATTTAACTGTTCACCTGTATGATATTATGCTGCAGTTTAGTGTCCTCCCAGATCCACCATACTCTATCCCCAGGATGTATAGTCCAATATTTGCATATTGTACGTGTTATATAACTGTTTACCTGTATGATATTATGCTGTAGTTTAGTGTCCTCCCAGATCCACCATACTCTATCACCAGGATGTATAGTCCAATATTTGTATATTGTACGTGTTATATAACTGTTTACCTGTATGATATTATGCTGTAGTTTAGTGTCCTCCCAGATCCACCATACTCTATCACCAGGATGTATAGTCCAATATTTGTATATTGTACATGTTATAAAACTGTTTACCTGTATGATATTATGCTGCAGTTTAGTGTCCTCCCAGATCCACCATACTCTATCACCAGGATGTATGGTCAACACTTTAGGTTCAAATCCCGTATCGCTAACTGTAATACAATGATCCTAAAAGAAAATGCAAAAGAAAATTCATTGTTTCATCATCGTTTTACCTCTAAGATGACGCGTGATGATGTCAATGCATAAAGTCCAGAGACCTTCCAAATCTATCACGTATTCAAATGTTTGGACCCATTAAAGTGCACAAAATTGTTTCCTTCACTTGTTAACCACTTTTTGTCGGATGACATCTTTAGACGCAAAATTCTTTCGGACAGACTTACGGCTTACGTATTTATCCACCCAAACTTTCCAGTGTGTAGCCTGTTGAGGCAGGCACCTACCGTGATACACTTTGTTTAACCCGTACAAAGAGCGACAAACAAATTCTGGAAAAATTGCCTTGTAAAATCCCTTCTTGGGGGTTACTGTGCAGGCCTAACCCCCGATTCCAGACCTTTGTCCTGTTGTTAAAGTGGCAAACAAGAATGGACATGCTGCCACCATTGATTGTCATTATGTTCGGCTCAATGGGAAGTAAGTCTGAGCGTTCCGAGATTCCATCATACCGTGGCAGATTTTCAGCTGTGGTTCACAGCCGAGGTTCTGCGAATCACGGTGAGTGCCTACTCAATTTTCTAACACAAAAAACAACACTAAATCCTGGAACTAATTATTAGAACCTTTGTTGTCTTTCCTTTGTCGAGTCAGGGTTTCGTTGTGGCAACGATATTTTCAAAGGAAAACCATACTCAAGAAGCTCAACAAAATTCTGAAAATAATACCACGGGTGGCAGGGAAGATTATTTTTAAGAATCATCTTATACCTTTTGTCCAGGGTTAACGATGACGGAGCAGCAGCCGACATTGTTGGCTGTGTCCGATACACGGTAGTGGTACACACCAGGTGTGTTGAGCTGAACCGTTGCCATGCCGATGTTGGTTACCATAGCAGCAGCCTCTTTGGATAAGTATTTACAAAAATCTGTGAAGAGAGATAACGCCCAGATGGTTAGACAAGTGGAAAGTTGATATAACATGTTTTGGACTGAACCAATTATGGGGGGAACAATTACTTTTGAAACAACGCTTCAAAGAATCCAATGAAAATCCAAATTGCACTCCGATATTAAATTGTGGAGCATCATGGCAGTGTATATGGCAAAATAAAGGATGACATGTGACGCGTGTTCCACCAATCAAATGGCAAGGATCTGTGTGTGTGTGTGCTATAAAATTGTACTTACTGTTACAATCGACTTCTGCAAGTATTTTGTTGTCACTGGCAACACAGCTATCAACCTGTGATTAAAGAAAGACATATGCTATCACTCTAGATCAACTATAAACAATAAAAGTAGGGACATAGATCGGTTTTTGTTTACGGAATGCTGATTTATAGGCAAATTTATCAAGAAAGATACAATAAAAGTCACATGTGAAAGTTTCAGCAGAATACAATGTCTACTTGCTGAGAAAACAGCAAAAAACTATCAAGGTATTTTCACAAGAACGTTGAATCCATCCACGTTTAGCGAGGGTGACAGCTGGTACCAACCGCATCTCTAGCCGCAGCATTCACGATGGACACCAACCATTAGAAATCTGAAAAACAATTCATGCATGAATTGGTTTTTCAGATTCAAATGTTTTGGGGTGATAAATTATTCAAACCATATTACTCTACTTTCACAAAATAGTTTATACTATCAACAGCAGCAGTGCTTCTCACCAAGTAAGTTTTTATGGTCATTAATTTTGTGGAGTAGTTACCAATCTATGACCCTACCTTTAAGTAATTTATCCCTCTTAAACATAAATAACGGGTTGAAAAAGAAATCAAGTGAGAAATGAAAATCTTTCAAACCTGCATAACAGAGAAGCTTTCTTGTATTCTATCAACATCCCAAGTCCACCAGATCCGATCTCCACTGCTGATTACACTCAGATCTACAGAGATAAAAATTTAGGTGAAAAATCAACTCATATTCAATATCAGCATAAACTCAGATGGAATCTAGCTCTCATCTGGCTATGTGATTGTGTACAAATAATGAATGTTTAATGAGTGCAATGGTGAGAATATTTTCATGAGTTGAAAGATGGAATGTTCCCATTCAACGTTATCGCTTGGACAACATTCATTCTTTTCCAGCAATAATGACCGTGACATTTTTATCTAGGGGTGCAAAAACAATAGGCTTCTGGGTGATAAAAAGACAAATCCAACACCAAGTTTGAAGATAATATGCCAAGTCCTTCTCGAGTTATCACTCGGACAACATTTCTTTTGTTTTAGCCAAAATGACCTTGACATTTGTTGTAGGGGGTCCAAAAACATTAGGCTTCTGGAGGATCCCGGACCACTTCACACACTAAGTTTGAAGTTAATATGCCAAGTCCCTTTTGAGTTATGGCTTGGACAATGACTGCATACATGGACACACACACACATAGCTTACAAACACCTGCAATCGGGGACCTCCTATATTGTCCCTCTTTTGTTTGTACCCTAACTTTTTGGCAACAACTCCCATTGGTTTTGTACACGCTCTCCGACTGGGGACCTTCCCCCAACCGGGGACCCTATTGACCTCTTTTGTTACAGTTCTCTGGTTTGAATGAGTATACGTACCCACGCAACAACACCCACACAAGGAAGGACAAGGCAAACACTATTCGCCCTTTGCACGGTCATCCATTTGCATGTAGAGCCTCGAATTGGGGACAGCAGTGAATAGAAGCATTATATAATTCTGTATTGTCACGGTAATGTAATGACACTTTCATCCAAACAGATGCATCAATACAATACAAATGAAGCATGAAGTCGAGTCTCTACACATACATGGTGAACCGGTGAAAAGAGCGAATATGCCCCTTCGGCTTTGCCGGCAGGGCATAAAACAATATTTTTTTGGGGGGGGGGGTGGTGGGATGAGAGACATATTACTGGACAAACCTGGGTAGAATCCTTCGGCAGTGACTTCAATATGATGTTCTTTTGCTCTTGGTTTGACAATCACAACACCCAGATATTCTCTGTTATCTTCGTAGTTATTATCACAGTAGTAATACACACCGGCATCTTGGAATATATGAGACAGCATACCAGCTCGGCTGTAGCAGATAATGAAATCTCAGATTTAATCATTTCAGTCTTGGAGCTAATTGTCACTAAAAGATTCGCTGTATTAAACAATTCTAAGAAGTTGCTCTATGAACGCTGACATTTCTTTTGGTAAGCATTTGCTGTGCTTAGCGTCTTTTTATGCTTATAAAGGAATTGTATACTTTTGGTAATTGTCAAAGACCAGTATTCTCACTTGGTGTATCCCAACATATGCAAAAAATAACAACCCTGTGAAAATTTGGGCTCAATTGGTCATCGAAGTTTCAAGAAAATAATGAAAAAAACAAAACACCCTTGCATAGAATTGTGTGATTTCAGATGCCTGAGAAAGGCTTCATCCTTGAAGCCTTTCTCAGATTCAAATGTTTTGGAGAAAAATTACCTCTTTCTCTAAAACTACATTACTTCAAAGGGTGTCGTTTCCAACAATGTTTTATAATATCAACAGCTCTCCAATGCTCTTTACCAAGTAAGTTTGTATGGTCATTAATATTTGGAGTAATTACCAAACGTATACCCTCCCTTTAAAGTTCCATTGTTTACCCACCTTGTATTTGAAATCTGTTTTGCTGTGAAAATTGTAAAAGTTGGCAATCACTTCAAGAAGTTATTTACTTCAAGGAACCAGGGCCCACTTTCATAGAGCTGCTTATGCATAAAAAACTTGCTAAGCACAACAAAATGATGGTTACCAGAATAAGGTTACCAGCTAAAACACCATTTTACATGTACAAAATGTCCCGCTTAGTTTTGCTAAGCAGAAAATTGTAAACAATGTCTTCTGCTTAAGCAGCTTTATAAAATTGGGCACTGAAAGGTGAATATTTTAGAGCAAACAAGTTTTTGGTATGCGAATCAAAACAAACTTTACACTAATTTAATTGCATGATTTTTTATGATAACAGCTCAAATGTATTCATGTTTGTCCGTCCTAACCTATGGAAAAGCTCGTCAGCATGGTGATGACAATGAACCACAGGGGCGTTGCAAGCAAACAGGCCGCTCGCTGCAGGGTTTCAAACTAAGTAGAAGCTGTATATTCGGTTTGCGGTAACACCATGTGTATATCTACTTTGCTGTGTAGATTTTGTTCTTTGAGAACTTGTCTTGCTATGAATTCTACTGCTGCGGAGTAGATTTCGGAATTCGGGAGACTATTTTACTGCCGCAGAGTAGATTTCGGGATTTGGGAGATTACCAAGTTATGAAAAGAACTGTCCTGTTTCTGAACTACTACCTGGGTGGAAGGTAGGAAATCAGTCAGGACTACTTCTTTCGCTTAGTGGATCGGGGGGAATTCCCCGAGATTTCCTACCTTCCGCTCAGGTAGTAGTTGAGAAGCAGGACAGTTCTTTTCAAAATTCCGAAATCTACTATGCGGCAGTAGAATAGTCTCCCGAATTCCGAAATCTACTCCGCGGCAGTAGAATATGTACATAGCAAGACAAGTTCTCAAAGAACAAAATCTACACAGCAAAGTAAATATACACAAGGTGTTCCCGGAAACCGAATTTACATTGATACCTCACCATGCAATGCCTCAAATCCTATATAAGTAGAAGTTATTACAATGTGAGTTTGTTAAAGACTTTGTTAGGTTTTTAGTTTGACCACTAACCTAGGAGCATCACTGCAGAATCCCCCTTTGACTGGTCTCGGGAATGGGTCAGGAACCCCTTGACCGGTAGGAATGTCCACTTGTAGTATTCGGTGTTTCTTCTTACACTGTCAGTAAGTAATAAACGGTGCATAGTGTTAGAAGTTTAGTGTGCATTATGGAGCTCTAGTATTGACGAGAGAATGCCTTAGGGCAAAGCTGCCAAGATTTGCATCTTGCAATCAGGGAGATTTTGTACAACAATCAGGAAGATATTTAGAATTACATTCAACATGGAAAGATTGGTTTATTTTCAGGGAACTTTCTGCAGAATCAGGAAGAGTTGGCAGCTCTGTTAGGGCATGGTCATACATGGTCGTCCAAAGAGTTTAAGACCGTGTCCGAATTGGCGGCTATGGCTACAGCTATGGCTGGATCGTCGCATCATCATGCGTTGAAGTACAGGACGTCTTTAGCAACACCCTTAGCAACAGTCGTAGCTGTAGCTGTAGTCCCCAATTTGGATGTGGTATTACAGTTTATTCAAACTTCCGCGACCAAGTTGGTCCCAACAATATTGAGTTTTATGTGTGCACAATTCTGTTTCTTCAAATACTTGAGTCTAATGTAAGTTATGGCTTGACAAATTATATTATATTGTTGGGAAAGTAAAATCAATTGAACAAATCAACGAAGAAAACCCAGAAGTTTGCCCAACTGACGTACATGTTCTCATTAAACCTTTGTAATGGTCGCACAAATTAGGGCGTGAATGGCAAATGGGGTTTCTAAACAAAAAGCATCCGGCCCAAGTTTAATTTTGTTTCAATTTTAATTTTAACAATATTTTTGTATTATATAAAAGTTGAAATTGTATTGATATAAAATTGCAATGGGTATTTTTATTTTCTAAGAATTTTTGGTATAAATACAATTTAAAAAGATTTGAATTCATAACAAAAAAAATATATAGTCTTCATCCAACTTGTTTTCTCGTTTTTGATACGTGCGAGACTAGGATCAAAAGTCTATTGCAGAGATGGAAATATCTAAAATATGCAATCCCTTCTTGTGTTTCCCTTGCTGACAATCTCAGAGTGTTGGCTGTGGTCCTTGCCCATATGGCTGGCTCTCAATGGCACTCCCATCATATCAATGATATTAATAACATAATCAAATCACTAACATTAGGATTGGTTCAATATAAACTCCACCTGTTTTAGTCAGTTAGTATTGGTTTTTCATTGAAACTTATCAAAGTTTTGATTTAAGAAGAGATCAGTATGTTATTAGAGATTATGTTAAGCTTTTCTTAATTAGGGAGTCTATGGAATCCTCAGTGGGGATCCTCAGTTGACATTTATAACAGAATAACCGGATTAGGATAACAGAATGTCATGATAGGGATATACAGAATGTCCTGAATGGGATAACATAATATCTTGAATTGGGATAACAGAACAACCGCATTGGGATAACAGTATTCTGATTGGGATAACAGAATAACCTGATCAGGATGACAGAATGACCTGATTGGGATAACAGAATAACCTGATTGGGATAACAGAATAACCTGATCAGGATGACAGAATGTCCTGACTGGGATAACATAATATCCTGAATTGGGATGACAGAATAACCCGATTGGGATAACAGAATGAACTCAATGGGATAACAGTATTCTGATTGGGACAACAGAATAACCTGATCAGGATGACAGAATGACCTTATTGGGATAACAGAATAACCTGATTGGGATAACAGAATAACCTGATCAGGATGACAGAATGACCTGATTGGGATAACAGAATAACCTGATTGGGATAACAGAATAACCTGATCAGGATGACAGAATGTCCTGACTGGGATAACATAATATCCTGAATTGGGATGACAGAATGACCTTATTGGGATGACAGAATAACCTGATTGGGATAACAGAATGAACTCAATGGGATAACAGTATTCTGATTGGGACAACAGAATAACTTGATTTGGATAACCGAACATCCTCCTTGGGGTAGTTTAAAGCACAACTAACCTTAAATCTATCCCACAGCCACCACACTCGGTCTCCCTGAGTGATTGTAATCAACCTAGGGTTAAATCTCCTATCAGTCACTTCAATGTAACAGACTATCCTGATTGGGATAACCGAACATCCTCCTTGGGGGAGTTTAAAGCACTAACTAACCTTAAATCTATCCCACAGCCACCACACTCGGTCTCCCTGAGTGATTGTAATCAACCTAGGGTTAAATCTCCTATCAGTCACTTCAATGTAGTGATGCCTCTGGGTTGCTTTGACATGAACGATGCACAGCTGTATCCCTCCGCTCTCAGATCCTTCTGACTGGAAATAAAATAGACCAGGATTCCTGCAAAATAACAAAAAGGGCAAAGTTTTAAGACAGATTACTGCGATAACTATATACATTTATGTTTTTGTAATATTGTTTTGTTGTTTTTCCCTTTAGGCGCCTTGAACACTCTTAGGGTGGAATTGGGTGCATTGTAAGTTTTGTTATTATTGTTATTATTGTTATTTTAACACTCTTATTGAAATAATAATAATACTCTCAAGCACTTTCTCACTTTAGAAAAGGAACGAATGGACGGTGATAAATTTGTGTCTATATATGCTAGAAATAATACCCTGTGCTATATTAATAAGGATAATCACATGGAATTCAACTATTAATTTCGATCCAATTGTACATACTCAATCTGCATTATTTGTGTACTTCTAATAAACCTAATTAATGACTCCTCTCTAATAATTGTATCCGTTGTATATAACTCTAGGCAACCTAAACTTTGTATATTATCATATTAATTACTTTCGCTCCTTTAATTTGTAAATAAGATTTAGTGTGTTTTGTTTGTGAATGATGTAATCAATTTCAGTGTGCAATAAACGGAGTCGTATAACTCCAATCAAAAGAAAAAAATAATACTGGGTTCTTATATAGCGCTTTATCACACCTCTAGGGGCGTATAAAAGCGCTGATTATTTGTTTTTAGGATAAGCAGAGCTATGTTTTGAATTATGAAACCCATTTATGTAGCACCTTCTAATGGTTTACAAGGTGCTGTGGCGCATTCAGCAGCCATTGCCAGAAACACTGGAAAAAACCCCATCTCTTTGCGATTAGTGTACTGGGTTCTTTTACTGGGTGCATTACACAGCACACGGGACCTGCCAGAAACACCGAGGCAAACCCCTTCCCTTAGCGATAAGTGTAATTGGGTTTATTTTTACAAGCATTACACAACACATGGGACCTGCAACTTTACGTCCCATCCAAAGGATGAAGAAATAAAGGTTAAGTGTCTTGCTTAAGGACACAAGTATCAAGACCTGGACTCGAACCCCACACTCTGTTGATCAGAAACAACCGAGCTTGAGTCCAGTGCGCTTGATCGCCCGGCCACGACACGCCATGCTCTTGACAAATTGTTGGATTGTGTCAAGACGAAGAAGAACTGGCGACTAGGAAAGTGAATGAAAGAGCAGGAAACACAGGAAGAAAATGGAGAAGTTTTCATGAGAAATACTCCAGCTACTTACAGGAATTCATGCTTGTATGATCCAGACTGCATGGGAACAGACGTTCTGAATGGGAAAAATAAATACAGAACAATGTTTTTTACAACTTTGTTTATTGTACAATATAAAATACAACTGGACTATAGTCCGAAAAGCAAACAAGTCAAGTTAACAAAGATGAAATTTTACAATACAAATTACCGATTAAGAAGGCGTTGAATTGTTAAAAAGTTTACACTATGTTAATACATAAACAACATTTTTAAATGATGAAAATGGGAATTCCTGTTAAGGACAGATTAATAAAAAAATCAATAAGTTGTATTCACAAGCAGTGTATTTTTCTGGTGATGAAACTAAGGGTGCCTACATAGTGAACTTAATCACTGTAGCTTGCAAGCCCGAGGAAACCTAAAAACAAGGATGCTTGCTATGTGAACCAGAAACACCGGGGTTAACCCCTACTCTTCCACGATAAGTGTTCTGGGTTCTTTTACGTGCACTACAAATCCTAGTACACGAAACCTTTGGCTTAATGTCCCGTATGAAGGCCAATGCAATTATGGTAAAGTATCTTGCTCAAGGACACGAGTGCCATGGACCGGAACACTCTGCTGATTAGAAACACCAGAGCTCGAGTCTGGTGACCTCTTAAAAGCTTGGCCATGACACGCCACAAAGATGGAGAGGGTTGTGCATCTATGATCGGCAAGGGAGACAATGTGGAATGATTCGAGGAATTCAACATACATGTACATGTAGTCTGTGTGCTCAGGGAATGTAATCATGCAAAGAGCCCAAAGTTTTAAAATTATAAATAGAATGAAACTCACATATAAAGACTAGACAATAAATTAATTCCAAAGAAAATCTAACTTTCTAGTAGAAACATACTTTCGACAATCTACATTCATAAAAACCTGAGAAAGTTCATCCATTCTGATTGGTCGAGAGGAGATCAAGTGGCCATGTTTAAACGTGCGATATAAACACGGTGAGGAGTGTTTAAACATGGCCTGAGGAAGTTGAGTCAAAAGAGGGCGCTATCAGATGATTGCAAATTTCAAGGCCCAATTTGAGTTGGTAGGTCGCATTTGGCTCACGCAAATTTAAACTTGCATGCAATAGTTTGAAATTGAAGCACGCAAGATCTAAACTTGCCCGAGGAGCTACTTTGCACTCAACATGGATAGATATTCAACGCAGAGTCGAGGTGAGCTGAGGCTAAACTGTTTTTGTTGTCAACATTTTGGATGTTGGATTTGGTTTTTGGATGTTTTTAACGGACAGGTGTTTATGAATAGGAATAAAAGAGTGGCCACTCAGTCTTAAACGGCCATTTAAAATCTTGCAGGGCCGTGGCTGTGCGATAAAGGACCTCACTATCAGCTTGGTCCTTTATCACAAGGCCATGACCCTGCAGGTTTTAAACGACTGTTTAAGACCAAGTCCCCACTCTTATATTCCCTTATTAACAGCTAGCTGACTACTAAAGCAAAGTAATGACCTGGGCCCAATTTCATAGAGCTGCTTAAATGTTGCTTGACAGTTTCTTTGCTTTGCAGAAATAAGCAGGGTACCAGTCACAAATCGTACATGTGACATTGTAGTTTGGCTGGTAACCTTATTCTGGTAAGCACAATTTTGTTGTGATTAGCATATTTTTGTGTGCTGAAGCAGCTCTTTGAAATTGGGCCCAGGCCCAGAGGGACAGGCAGTACACCATTGTTGATCTGACCTTGACCCAATTTCATAAAGCTGTTAAGCAGAAAACACTGCTTAGCATATTTGTTTGCTAAGCAAAAAATGAGTTGGGAACCAGTGGTAACAATGTAATCTCTATCAAATTTTGGCCGGTTACCTGTTTCTTCTAAGCAAGTTTTTTCCGTGCTTAGCAAGTTTTTTGTGCTTACAGGCTTTATGAGATTGGGCCATGGTTTTACGGGCTTTCTAAAGACGAAAAATTAGCCAAATCAATCTCAGTTACACTCACCCTCCAGTGGTCTGGATGATTCCATAGTGTTTAGGGCACAGCTTGATTTCGTTAATGACATGAGGTCTTTGGCAGGAGTTCCATGTCCATTTGACGCTGTTACCTTGCTGGATGTGTAGGACACTCGGTCGGAACTGATCGTCTGTAAGCTGAAAGACATCATCAATAAAAATACAATCAATTAATTCACACACAAAATACATTTCACTCTTTTCAAACTTGCTCTATAATTACCCTTCAGACTTAAAGGCACTGTACACGTTTGGTAATTACTCAAAATATATATTAGTATAAAAACTGACTTGGTAACGAGCAACAGAGAGCTGTTGATAGTATAAAACATTGTGAGAAACGACTCCCTCTGAAGTAACGTAGTTTTTGAGAAAGAGGTAATTTCTCACTAAAATAATAAAAGACTTCTTGCAAGATGCCTTTTATTCCTATCTGAAAGCACACAAATTTGTACAACAAGGGTGTTTTTTCTTTCACCAAATTTTTACAGGCTTGTTATTTTATGCATATGTTGGGATACACCAAGTGAGAACACTGGTCTTTGACAATTACCAAACGTGTTCAGTGCCTTTAAGTCGATTATCGATTTTGAATTTCTCTGTCATCCGCTTGAGAGGTGGATCATATAGGTGGTATATTTTATGAAAGCTGGTGACGAGCCGGCTTGGAATTACACGAAGGCCATGGCCTCTGTTGCCCCTGGTCTTGGCCATAATGCCCCTTTGAAAGTTGCCCACAGACTTTAAGATTTTCCAATAAAAGTGCCCTTTGCGAAATAGAAATGGCCTTGTCCTCTCAAAGATGAAAATTCTAGGCCTGGACGAGGAGAGTTTCAAAGTACCACAAACTTTTAAAACGATCAACCATCGTTTGACAATATTTCTTGTGGAGCGGGTTCCACATTATTACTTTATAAATACCTCTGCTGTGATGACAGATCGGGACTTGACTGTTACAACGAGAACCTTGTTGCTGCTGGCTTCATACCCATCACTGTCGATAAAAAGAAACACTTATATCAAACCAGAAAACAATTTAGGCGGGAAACGATCCATAGATCTTACATTGAGTACCTTTAAGTATTGATTGCATTACGCGTTATTAGCGCCAGTGTATAACCTCACTCTGGTAACATTAAATTCTATGTTCAAATGGATCCAAATTTATTGACAAGAATTATTTAAAGAATTGAAAGGGCGGGGGTCAACCGAGTACAATTGGTGTTGTTTTTCCCCCTGATTTGAAATCCTTAAAGTCATTTTAGAACCTCCCTTTCCACTGTGTAGAGATGTTTGTTTTGGGGGGTTTTTTATGATAAATTTCATGCAATGTAGAGACACGATTCTAATGATAAGTGTTGCCATTTATCAAACATGATTTGCAAGAGTACAAGACGAAGAAGAAGTTAACAAGACCACTTCTTGCTGAAAGTCTCCCATGGGAAATAAGCCAAACTGTCTTCTAGCGAGGAGTAGCTTAGAATGAACTATAAATCCTCATCAAATTATTCAACCTTAAACCGATGGGGAAGGTTTTTTTTTTAAATTTCATTATGGATAAGATCAGAGTTTGATCCTTTAATAATTGCTTCTAGGAGCCCTTGCTGCAGTGTGTACTATTAAAGGCACTGAACACGTTTGGAAATTGTCAAAGACCAGTGTTCTCACTTGGTGTGTCCCAACAAATGCATAAAATAACAAGCCTGTGAAAATTTGGGCTCAATTGGTCATCGAAGTTGCAAGAAAATGATGAAAAAAAAACCCTTGTTGTACAAATTTGTGTGCTTTCAGATAGGAATAAAAACTTCTTGCAAGAAGTCTTTATTATTTTAGTGAGAAATTATCTCTTTCTCAAAAACTATGTTACTTCAGAGGGAGTCGTTTCCTACACTGTTTTATACTATCAACAGCTCTCCGTTGCTTGTTACCAGGTAAGTTTTTATGCTAATATTTGTTTTGAGTCATTACCAAACGTGTACGATACCTTTAAGACAATATGCAAGTTATCCATTATTCATTGAAGTGGGTTTTAACCTTTTCATGTCAAAAAAGAATGGATGTAAAGTCGTCATCTTTTCATGCAAATCCAAAGAGGGGAAAACCTTTGTAATAAATTTGTTGGATTTCAAACAGTGTAGTTCAAGATTACTTTCTTGGTAATTCAAAAATATGTTACAGAGCGGGAGTGGCTGAGAGGAAAGAAAACAATGTGTGTACACTTATAATGGGTGTGTCTGTTTGGTGTAATATTGTCCTTAAATGGGCACATTGCCTTCGGATTGGGCGCTTTGGGCTATAAAAAGCATTTGTTTTGAAATGATGGTTGGAAATTTATTTTAAATGTAGAATATAATATAAAAGATTTTGCATCAGGGATAAAGAATATAATTTGTGTTACCCTTACACCGATGTGTATCAAGCACTGTATACTCAGTACTTTCCCATGTTCTGTGAAAAAAATCCACAGGCAAATCACTAAGGTGGGATTCGAACCCAGGACCTTTGCATTGCTAGAGCAGATGTCTTACCACTAGACCGCCGAGCTAGCCCGATGGCTAGAGGCAGTTCGAATCCTATGTTTTAGCAGCGGGTACCGCAACGACTTAATAGATGTTAATAATAATTCACATAAATATCCCTTGAAATTGTGTGGTATTTGTGTAATTTCATGACAGAGCACGATGCGCTATTTTGTAGAACCAAGTTTTTGACTCAAAAAAACGCCCGACCGTAATATTCCGCTGGTTGTGTTTCAAGAATCAGATTTATGTTCATATCTTTGTTCGATGTTGACAAAAGAGAGAGACTGCCAACATTAGGGCTAGATAGCTCAGTTGGTAGAGCCGCGGCACATTAATCCGGAGGTCGGAGGTTCAAGTCCAGCTCTAGTCAATTTGTCTTCGTTCAACCCCAAAAATAGGTTAGAGACTTTCAATTTACTTTCCACTTTCATGAGGACCTAATTGGGAAAATGAGTACTTCACAAAATTGAATTTGACCAAAACGCATTGCTGCATTTTTCCCTTGACGACACGCACCTTATGAATTTGAATTCTCCTTGTAAACTGAAGTTAATGGTGAACGTTCCAGAGGAGGTCGGAGAGCCACTGTTATAACCACCCTGGACGGGGTACACCGTCTGGCCATCAAACACCACCTGAACATCAAATAATAATAATAATAATAATACTGAGTTCTTATACAGCGCTTTATCACACCCCTAGGGGCGTATCAAAGCGCTCAGTATTTTTTCCTGCAAGGTATGCGGAGCTACGTTGAAGTGTGAGACCTCTTCCTTTATAGCACCATGTAATGGTTTACAAGGTGCTGTGACGCAATATGCTGCCGATCAACCAGGAACACCGGGGCGAACCCCTTCTCTTTACAATAAGTGCACTGGGTTCTTTTACGTGCATTACACAACATACGGGACCTACAGCTTTACGTCCCATACTGGGTTCTTTTACGTGCATTACACAACACATGGGAGCTTTATGTACCATCCAAAGGATGGAGCAATAATGGATAAGTGTCTTGCTTAAGGACACAAGTGTCACGACCGGGACTCGAACCAACACTCTGTTGATCAGAAACACCAGAGCTTGAGTCCGGTGTTCTTATCCCCTCGGCCACGACACGCCAAATACATGTACTACTGTAAATCATCAACAAATACCCATGGAAACCTTAGTGTCTCTTATTACTAATGAATGTATGCACAGGTGAATCATGTCCTTGAAAATAATATTGAACACACACAGTGAGGGAACATGGTGAGTTTGCAAGCACGGTTCTCAAACATTGTTACTCTGTTTAAACATGATGTACAAGTAAAGTGTACACAGCGCAAAATGTCAATCCATTTACATATTGATTGTGGAAAACTATACTTCTTCTTACATGTGTATGTAAAAAAAAACCTTTTGTGCATATTTGACTTCTGAACATGAAGGCAAAATGATTGAAAAAGAGAGGGGCTGGTACAAGGAAATAAAGGAATGGATGCGAAGGTAACGGGAAATGGGTGGAAGGAAAAGGGAAAAGAAAGGCAAACTGGGTAATAAGGAAACCTTTGAAACAATTAAATGATCAGCCCGAAAGGATCGGATGGGAAGATAATGGGAAATGGGAAGAAGGAAAAGAAAAAAGAAACGCATCGGGGCTCGAATTTAGGGGTAAAAACCACAAGACTACAGGGCTTGTAGCTCAAAATGTTTACTAGACCAGAATTTATGTCACAAGACCAGAATCAAAATGAGTTGACCAAGCACTAAGAGAAGACCTAGATACCTGTAGATCTCATTTGTCTGATGTGTAAGCGTACTTTGATATTCAAGAGAATTGAAAGATATTATAAGATTTTTTCACTAAGATATTACACAATGAGGTAGCCTAATATTATTCAATTGGAAAACACAGGACCGCTGGGCTTGTCCGGTCGAGAGTTTACTGTCCTGACAGTAAAATCACTGGCCTCGGGCCTGCGGTCCAGTATTAAATTCGAGCCTTGCGCATAATGGTAACAAGGAAATCTTGGAAACAATGAAATGATCAGCCAGAAAGGAATGGCTGGGAGGGTAATTGGGAAATGGGAGGAAGGAAAAGGGAAAAGAAAGGCAAACTGGGTATTAAGGAAACCTTGGAAACAATGAAATGGTCAACCAGAAAGGAATGGATGGGAAGGTAATGGGAAACAGGAGGAAGGAGAGGGAAAAGAAAGGCAAACTGGGTATTAAGGAAACCTTGGAAACAATTAAATGATCAGCCAGAAAGGAATGGATGGGAAGGTAATGAGAGATGAGATGAAGAGGGAAAAGAAAGGAAACTGAGTAATAAGGAAAACTTTGAATAAATGAAATGATCAATCAGAAAGGAATGGATGGGAAGGTAATGGGAAATGGGAGGAAGGAAAAGGGAAAAGAAAGGCAAACTGGGTATTAAGGAAACCTTGGAAACAATGAAATGATCAGCCAGAAAGGAATGGATGGGAAGGTAATGAGAGATGAGATGAAGAGGGAAAAGAAAGGAAACTGGGTAATAAGGAAAACTTTGAATAAATGAAATGATCAGTCAGAAAGGAATGGATGGGAAGGTAATGGGAAATGGGAGGAAGGAACAGGGAAAAGAAAGTCAAACTGGGTATTAAGGAAACCTTGGAAACAATGAAATGGTCAACCAGAAAGGAATGGATGGGAAGGTAATGGGAAACAGGAGGAAGGAAAAGGGAAAAGAAAGGCAAACTGGGTATTAAGGAAACCTTGGAAACAATGAAATGATCAGCCAGAAAGGAATGGATGGGAAGGTAATGTGAAATGGGAGGAAGGAAAAGGGAAAAAACAGCAAACTGGGTATTAGGGAAACCTTGGAAACAATGAAATGATCAGCCGGAAAGGAACGGATGGGAAGGTAATTGGGAAATGGGAGGAAGAAAATGGGAAAAGAAAGGCAAACTGGGTAATATGAAAAAATTAAATAATCAGCCAGAAAATGTGTTTGTTTGGTTGAAATAACTCTGCCATGTTGACAGAATAAAATTTCAAATAATAAGTCCACCACTGATAAACCAACACTGATCGACAATCAAATCAAATTGTGATTAAAATCACAAAAACAACCCCAGGAAGTCACAACATAGAAGTACAATATGTTACGTTCAGTATTGAGATGCCGTTCACTCAGGCTAATTTGCAAAAAGTCATTTAAAAATTCATCAGTTAGTCCACCACAGGGCAAAATTAAATTGCCAGTGATTAATACTTTATGAATTACGTACCTGCCTGATATTATGAATGATTGTGCCTGAAGCGACATTCCAATTAATCTCCACCGTCTGAAACAAAATACGGGAATAAATTAGCCCTGGGCTTAACAGTACACTGAGAAAAATGGTATTCTTTAAAGGCACTGGACATGATTGGTAATTACTCAAAATATACATTAGCATAAAAACTGACTTGGTAACAAACAACGGAGAGCTGTTGATAGTATAAAAGAGGTAATTTCTCACTAAAATATTTGAAAGACTTCAGGCCTGAAGCCTATCTCAGGCATCTGAAAGCACACAAATTTGTGCAACAAGGGTGTTTTTTCTTTCATTATTTTCTTGCAACTTCGATGACCATTTGAGCCCAAATTTTCACAGGTTTGTTATTTTATGCATATGTTGGGATACACCAAGTGAGAATACTGGTCTTTGACAATTACCAAACGTGTTCAGTGCCTTTAAAGGGAGAGTATACCTTTGTTTTTTGGAACCGCTTGATTGTTTTAATCCTATAGGCCTATATAATGTAGATATACAATCAAACTAAACTGTGAAAATTTCATTTCAAAAGGTGGTAGCGTTTTTGAGATATTGCGAAAATCTGGAGCGGTAATGTCCACGCAGGAAGAATAATCTGCAATTGGAATACACAATCTGAGAAACGTTACTGCAGTAACGCTTCTCAGATTCAAATTTTTGGGGATAAAAAGTGATATCTTTTTCCATAACCGCAGTACTTCAAAGTGAAAAGTTTATCAAAATGCATTATACTATTGAAAGCTGCTGTACTTCTTACCAAGTAGGTTTTTTTATTGCCATTCTTTTTAAGAGTGATTACTAAACGTATACCTTCCCTTTAATAGAAAAAATGTTATTTGACGACAAAATTTGTGTGTCACTCCCCAGACAAATTTTCTATTGAGATATTTTAGGAGTGACAAAAGTTTTCTTGAAATATAAGATTTTTTTCTTATTTCAAGAATATCAAATTCATTAGTGCATGGTTTGATTGTCATTTGTTATTTTGTTCAATTTAGATCTTGTCTAACTAATATTTGGCATGAAATTTGGACCTTGAAAAAAGTAGGACAATTGATTTGAGTACAAGGGCTGACCTACATGTACACATGGTATAGGCTAATATGGATTTTTCATGCTTTTTATTTTAATATCAATTTTGCTGTCATTTTTGAAGGCAATACATAAAGAAATCGGACATCCGATTGAAGTAAGAAGAATATCATGCCTGTAATATTGAACAACTGGCTGAAATGGAATTTTTTTCAAATGACAAGAACCCATAAGTTATCATATTATCTCACACAAATGATGAAAACGAACTCAAGACCCTTCAGACTTGTTGGTTCCTAATTGCCACGCCAAGCTCCATTGTTTATAATGTTGTCAATTAAGTAACTAGAATCCACCAAAAAACAGGTTCACAGGAATGATTTGTGAGGAATTGTGGGAGTTGGAAAAGTCTCAGCCTTTAAGATTTCTCGTTTCTGTCGTTTGCAATAATTTCAAGTAGTTATTAAAGATCAACTTGAAACAAACCATTCAAACTAATTTGACTATTTATCCTTGTTTAGTTTGTGTTGAGGTATTATTATTTGGTCATAAGTGTGAAATTTTCCTCCCTGTAATTTTGTTGAAATTTGATTAGAAAAACTAGCCCCTCCTCCCCTTGCATGATTTTTGAATCAGTGTTTTTCCCTGTGCCCTACATGGTTCCCAGCAAAGACCCATAAAAATGAAAAGTGAAATCAACACTGAAGTGCGAGTGCCTCGGAAAACCAGTGTAAAACCAGTCCGTGTTGTGATGTAAAATACGTCACAACACGGACTGGATGAAAGGTTGTTCATCTTCGTTGCTATGCAGTTTCCATTGTCTTGTTTGGATCGAGTCCGTAGTGTCACATCACAGTGCTGTTTTGATTCCTAATAGGCGCTTAGGGGATTTCGTGAAACTCTGCATTTTTGCCCAGCGTGACATTGATCAAGACCATGTGACACTGGCCCCTCCTAACCAATATATAAAGGTCTTATTTTCCATGCTCAGTCTCTTTCTATTCTCTGTTCTGTTAGCCCGGTGTAACATTGTACACTGTGGCCCGATCCAGTTTTACTATAGACCCATTGCACAACGCGCAGCGTACTCACTGCACCTATCCTGTGTGTCATTTTGGGTGTCAAAATCGTATACAAACATGCACAAAAGAGAGTTTTGACACCCAAAATGACGCGCATTGTCGGAGGCGTGTTCCGGGGTCTATAGAAATCAATAGGTCCCCCTTGCATAACGCGAAACGCTACAGATACGCTGAGGTCACGCGCACGTTTTACGCACAGAGAACAGCTATCGTCCAATGATCTGCCTCCTTTTTGAGAGTGTGACGTCATATGCAATGGGTCTATAACAAGCTTACAACATTATGGAACCATTTTTATTGAGTTTTACTCAATTATCTCAATTATATGTAATCATTCCACACTCGTTTACCTTAAGTTTCTACAACAAAAGCACAATAATGTTAATTTCATTCAAGTTGATCTCTAATTTGTTTTCAAAAAGAAATTGAAAATATTTTCCCTCATTGTGGAAAGATTGCACGACATTTTGACATCATCTCTTCGTATGCACTACGATAATCAATAGAGAGGTTTCGCAACCGTAAGGATACAGATACAGATACAGATACGATACTGATACAGATACTGATCACGTTGGATTGTGTTTTTTTTTAAAGTAATCATAAAGTAATGGCATAGGCAGGCCAAAGTATAGACACACGTTTGGCATAGTTTTATGAAAGCAAAAAAACAAAAAAATTTTATGTATGTTATGTTTGATAATTGATTTGTAATTTTTTTAAATTTATTGTTTAAATAAATTCGTTGACACACACGCGCAAAGCACAAAAAAAGTTCAAAGCAAGCGCGGCAAAATAGAGATGACGTTGTTACTGCATTTTTACCCCCATATTTTGCTTACATAATGATTAACATTTTTTTTCTAATGATGAATGAGACCTTTAAAAATTAAAAAGGGAAAAAATTTTTAAAGGGCAAGCAAATAAAACTAAAAAGCAAAAAACGTTTTTTTTTTTAACGTAACGTGTACCCGAGTCCGTATCCGCTTGTGCAAACGTCCATGCAAAACCATCACGTCGTCACCGTCACACAACACACAAAGTGTTGACGTATCCGTATCCGTATGTGTATCCGTAGCCTTGCGAAACCTCTCTAATAAAGAACTTCATACGAAGTATCTAGCAATATAGTCACATAAGGGAGAAATTTATTCAGGCATTTCTTTACTCTCCAATATATACGCTGAAATAATATTATTTATTCTTGATGTTTGGCCAGCTAGTCCCTGGGTAAACATTAACCACATCAAGACTTTGACAGCTTCATTAAAACCCACCGAGTGTGAAAATCCATCATGAAATTGTCATAAAAAAAAGAGGAAGATAAAAAACATTCTGACTAATGCAGTTTTCTCCACAAGGGATTTTTATGTCAACGGGGCACTTCATCCTAAAAAATGAGGTATGATGGTTTGCAATGAATAAATGTATTAGAAACCTTTTAAGTTTTTTAATTGTATTCCTTCCCATTCATTTGATTACTACGTGGTAACAACAAAGAAATATAATACAAAATATAACAAAAACTATTGTGTTTTTGCTATTCATGAGCCCAAAAAACCCATTAAAATATCGTCACTTGTCATTATTGTTAAAAAATTGAAAGGTTGATGTTTACATACACACTAATGGGAAACCACTTCCAATACAGTTAACTTCATCAGTAAAATGAGAGCCTAGTCGCGGCTTGAATTTGGCAGGCATGATATTTGGTCCTTGAGAAAAAAAGTAGGAAAATTCTATTTAGTACAGACTAATGTATGCATGGTGTAGGCTTCAATAAACTGTGCAAGTCTCGCGCATATTTGAACTTTCGGGACCATTGTGGTCCCAACCATATGGAGATTTACGTGGGCAAGATTTTGTTTTGTCAATTATTTTAGTTTAACATGGTTTATGACCATAAAGAATATATATGTTGTTGGGAAAAATAGGAAAGTAAAATCAATTCAACAATATAACAACGAAAACCCGGGAACTAAACTTGACCTCAGCTTCCGGTTGCTGCAAAAAATATAGAATTTTGTGCTCACCTCCGATCACAAAACTTATGTAAACCCTTGTTTTGGATGCGCGATGATAATCGCTAGAGGCTGTAATTGCAACGCGAAGCCTTTTCATAGCAGTCTATTGTTGTTGTGGCGTCAGCGTCCTCTATAAACTGCGTCAAGCGCTAATTTTACGCCTGTGTGACCATCGCGAATCCACGTAAGTGGTTTCTGAAAAGTTCAAATAAGCATCCTTGTCCCAGACTTTTAATTTTGCTTCAATAATAATTAACACAGTATTTGTATATAACTTATTTTATAAATGTGTAATGAGTAATTTTGTTGTTCATTAAATATAATTTAAAACAAAGATTTGATTTCAGAGCAAAAAATGTTCTTCGTTTGACGTGTTTTCTCGTTCCGATACGCGCGAGACTTGCATAGTCTATAGAGTTTTCAGGCTATTTAATCAGTTTTTCTGATTTTTCCAAGGGCAACAAAATCGGAAATTAGACTAAAGTAGGAAGAATATCATGCCTGATTTGGAGAAAGAAAATCCACAAGACTACAAGGCCTTGTAGCTCAAAATGTTTACTGGACCAGATGTTTTTTTTTACAAGACCAGTCATTTAAGAAAAGATTTGAACTGTTTAAATTGAACAACCACTGAGAGAAGATTTAAATCTCATTTGTATTATGGGCAAGTATTCTTCAAAACTCAACAGAATTGAAAGGTTTTTTTATCAGACTGAAAGTCAACATTTGAACAAAAACACAAGACCACCAGACTTGTAAAGTCAAAAGATTACTGGTTCGGTGCTGAAATCACTGGCCTTGGGCCTGTGGTCGAGTGTAAATTTCGAGCCCTGCTAGTTTGCATCATTGAATAAAACAAACCTTTTACCTGAAAATTGTTGAATATATTCTAGCAAAGTAGATATCAGTTGATGTCCAATTTTTGAACAAATATTTTATATATTTAGTTACTTCCATTTATTTGCTGATTTAAACAAAATTTCAGTTGTGGCTCACTTTCACAATGAAAATGGTTCACTCCCTGAACTGAAGGCATTTAAACACTTTTACTTATTAACTTTTCGATTTTTATTTGTATGTTTGAAAAAAAAAAAAAAAGTTATTTGTTTATTTTATTTTATTTTATTTTATTATTATTAAATATTATATTTGCTGTAGGGAGTGGATTTTAATTTTCTAAACTAAGAAAACAATTTAATTACAATATTCTGTTCAGTGGCTTAACCAGACATTTTATTTATTATTATTATTATTATTATTATTATTATTATTATTATTATTATTATTATTATTATTATTATTATTATTATTATTATTATTATTATTATTATTTTTTTTTTTTGTAATTGAATTATTTCATTTTGTCACAGCATGCAAAAGAAATTCATAATTATTATTATTATTTTAATTTATTTATTTATTTTTTTTTGGGGGGGGGAAGCAGGGGCAAATACATTATTTTTGAGAGATACTTATAAATCAATCCATTTATTTGTGAATTTTCCCGATCCCATTTAGGTGGGGGGGGGGGGGCAAGGATTCTGAGTGGCGGTACCCCCCCCCCACTGTTGTTAATGTTACACATACAGTCTGTACATTGTAATTGTAAGCTGTCTCTCCTCCGTAAGTCTTGTTTCCATAGTATTAAAACCCTCATAAAACTAGTCATCCATTACATTAATAGAGGCAAACACAATGTCTCTAGTAGAAGTAATCAGGATAAGCAATTTTCCCTCTTTCATTTTAAACTACATTGCAACTTTAATGGCTCATTTGTTATAATGGAGAACCTAGTTTGTTCCATGTTTCTATGGCTACATCACTGCGATCAGTGATTCTGGACTTACACACTGGACACATAGGTCTCGTTTCTCCGTCCAAAATGCTTAAATTGGACAGAGAATCTTCCCTATAATAATATCGACTCTTATATAGCGCAATTCCAAAGAATGATCATTGCGCTTCAAACAAAAGGAGTCCCTACAAGAGAAGTGTTCGTATTCATTACACACATCCACTACCTTTGTATATAGACCACAATATATAGTCCAACATAGATAGTTCCCAATAGACGCCATCTTTACGGGCAAATTGCATTTTGGCTTGCAGGGGCATCAAGCGCTCAAACTATTAACGCATGGCGTTGTTCACTAAGCAATCGTGCAATGAGTTTTGTGAAATGTGCGCGTGCTGCACACCGTTCTCACGCAAAATTTATGACTGTGTGTTCCAAATTGCCTGTTAAGATGGCCGATTTGAACAAAAAAAAACATTTTAGGAAGGTTTTTTGAATTTTTTGTGTTGAAATTATGAGACCAATTTATGTAGCACCTTATAATGGTTTACAAGGTGCTGTGGCGCATTCAGCAGCCACTGCCAGGAACACCGGGGCAAACCCCTTCTCTTAGCGATAAGTGTAACTGGGTTCTTTTACTGGGTGCATTACACAACACACGGGACCTACGGCTTTACGTCCCATCCAAAGGATGAAGCAATGATGGTTAAGTGTCTTGCTTAAGGACACAAGTGTCACGACCGGGACTCAAACCCACACTCTGCTGGTCAGAAACACCAGAGCTTGAATCGGGTGTTCTTATCCCTTCGGCCACGGCACGCCAAATACATGTACTAAATCATCAACAAATACCCATGGAAACCTTTGTGTCTCTTATTACTAATGAATGTGTGCACAGCCACAGGTGATTCATGGCTCGGTTAGTTTGACCAGGTTAGTTCACCTGGGCAGAAGGTGGCCAGTTAAACTACCAATTGGACTCGGTTAAGTTACCTAGGTGAAATTTTACTAGGCTGTTCACACTGGACTTAAAATGGTTGAATAACCCATTTGCTCAGTTAGTTTACCCCAAAAAGTCCAATGCGAACACGGGTCAGGTTGAAAGCCAACAGAATTCATACCTCCAGGACTCTCGTGTGAATACTTACTCATTGATACTGTTTTTTTTGCAAACAAATAAAAGAAAGAAATCAAAACTTACCTGTCCCTCAGAGAGAGTGACATCTCCTGGAGAGAAACCTAGTTTGGTCAGCCCGACTCGTACGACATTCGACGCTGCACTCCCCTTCCCTGAAACGCAATCAATAAACATCCTCCTCAAAAACATTTTATGGGCAGTTGGGTTGGTGGTATCTTTCCTCGCCTTCCACCTCAGGACCCTGGTTCGAATCCCACCGGAAACACTATGTGGATTAGGTTTTCAGTCCCTACCTGACTGCGTGGGTTTTCCCTGGAGTATTTCTCTGGGGTTTTCCTCCCACATCTAAAACTGAATTTTCCTTCTTTGTCTTCCATCAATTGGGATATATTGGCTAGTATAGTGATTCAGTTCGCTTTTCTAAAATTCCTTGGCTTCACAACCAGAGTTAATAAATGAAATGAAATGAAATTGCTTGCATTTTTAACTCTTTTCCAAGCTCCAAGAATTACAACAAAAAATACACTATACATCACCTTTCATTTTGGCTGGTAATACTTTCCGTCCAGGTAAAGCTTTCCTGTGTTTGTTGTGATTTTTGTTTTTAAAGAGCTTAGGACATTCGGCACGGACTGTTGCCCTAATTACCTTTTGTTGGTGAATGCGCCTTCGTGCGGTAATTATGACTGTTCTTCCGTGGTTTCTGGCTCGGTGTCAGAGACGCAGCGGAGTTTTTAGACGCACCAGTCCCCATGGTGATGTTCTGATTACTTCTGGCTCACTACGTCCAGACACAAGCAGCTACATCTATTATATATCCACCTGAAGGTCATCGTTAGGAGAGTCAATTAAACTACCTCGGTGTTCCTACCCACTTGTGTGTGGCGTGTTTCTATAGAAAAATTGAGAAAAACAAGCTATTTTATAGATAGAGAAATATAATGCTGGATACTAAATAACCACCCAGAATTTACAGTGTTCTGCCCAGGATTTCTTTAGTGGCGGAAAAATGTTTTCCCTAGATCATAAAAATAGACTCTAACCAAAGAAATATTTGAACTTTATGGTTTTGAGGCCATTTCTTTTACTGGTAAATACGCAATTTTACATTTCGTTGAAAACCTTTGAAAGGCAATTGCAAGTTAAATTACAAATTTTGGATTATTTGTGGTGGTCGGAAATAGAGAAAATTCTCCCAGGCTGGTGGTTGGAGAATGCCGAGTGCCGGGCGGGTTTTTCGGCACCAACCACTGTGGGCAGAACCCTGGAATCAGTAAATGTATCAATAACAGCTGTTTAATTACAAAATCCCGCGTATAAATAATTCATGCATGATATTTTGGTCTTTGGAAAAAAAGTAGGAAAATTATATTGATTACAAGGGCTTACCTAAATACATGGTAGAGGCTTTTAAAGGGAAAGTATACATTTGGTTTTTGGAACCGTTCGATTGTTTGAATCCTATAGATGTAGTATACAATATAACTAACCTGTGAAAATTTCATTTCAAAAGGTGGTTGCGTTTTAGAGATAGCGCCAAAAAAACTGAGCGGTTATGTCCAAGCACTAGGAAGAATAGTCCGTAATTGGAATACACAATCTGAGAAACGTTACTACAGTAACGTTTCTCAGATTGTGTATTCCAATTACGGATTATGTCCAAGCGCTAGGAAGAATAAGAATACACAATCTGAGAAACGTTACTGACAGTAACGTTTCCTCAGATTCAAATTTTGGGGGATAAAAACTGATATCTTTTTCAATAACCACATTACTTAGAAGTGAAACGATTCTCAAAATGCTTTATATTATCGAAAGCTGCTGTACTTCTAACCAAGTAGGTTTTTATTGCCATTAATTTTAAAAGTGATTACCAAAGTTAAAACCTTCCCTTTAGGGACTTTTCTGGTTATTTAAAACAAGATTTGGCTGATATTCCTGAGGGTAAAAGATCGGCAATCAGATTGAAGTAGGACAAATATCATGTCTGGTTATTTGACAAAATGTTTTGAAAATCTTTGAAGATGCACAGCTAGCCTAGTAATCCTCTTGGCTTATTCATAATGCATAGTTGAGGATCTTGTAGGTTTTTTAATATTAAGTTATTTAAGAAAAGGAAACTTTCTACGTCTCCATGAAGTACAAAACTCAAAGAAATGATGTACTTCTTACAATTTGATGTTAGATTTGAACAATGTCTGGTACAATGACTTGTTTCTCCACAAGCTACCACTGAAATTGGAATTCCTCAGACTAATGAGATAGTCCCTGTGTAACATGATTCAGGGCAAGCTTTTGCGTAGTTACATAAACAGACGGCGAACACCCATACACAATTCTGAATGAATGTTTACGGCACAATGGTATCAGGGTTTGCTTCTGGAGGTTGCTGTACAAAAACTTGCCCAAACCATTTGACATAGCAACTGTTTCAATAGTCTGAGGAATTAAATTTTAAGCAGTAACTAAGCAAATCATTGTACCAGACGTTATTCAAATTAAACTCGCAAATGGCTTATAAATTCAAAGCATCATAAAATATCCAATGACAAAAAATAGATTATTCTTATAATTTTTCTTTCTTCAGAAAACAGCATACAGTGCTTATAATAAATAATAATATCGGCTCTTATACAGCGCAATTCAAAGAATGATAAATGCACTTCGAACACTGGGCCATTTATTTCATTCCTTAAACCATCTCAGCTCCCTGGGGAGTATACAGCCTGTGCTGGCAAGTATGCAGCGCATCAAGCTAAATCAATCACAAGCACCATATCTGCCCTCACAGGTACCAATTTACCCTGGGTGATGAGAAGCAATTGTAGTTAAGTTCATTTATTATATTATTATAATTATAGTTATAATTATAGCTCAAGGACACAAATGTCATGACTGGGATTCGAACACACACCCCGATGACTCTGCAACCAGAATGTGAGTCCGGTGCACTAAACCGCTTGGCCACGACACGCCACACATATGTTGCTATACTTATGTCACAATATTTTTGTTTAAAAAAATGCGTCAATTAAATTGGCTATTAGGTAGCAACAGAAGTTTTCTTTAATTTGTTAAAAATGAAAATTGTCTCAAAATTGTTAAAAATTTGAATCCAGTTGGTTGCCAGAATCTACATCGTTCAACATCCTTTCATAAAACCAAATATAATTTTCTTTATCCCCGATGCAAATTTAACATCTATTAAATTGTCGCGGTCCCCGCTGCTAAAATATAGGATTTGAACTGCCTCTAGCTACCGGGCAATCTTGGTGGTCTAGTTGGTAAGACATCTGCTCTAGAATGGAAAAGGTCGTGGGTTCGAATCCCACCCGAGTAATATGCCTGTGATTTTTTTAACAGGACTCGGGAAAGTACTAAGTATACAGTGTACGGGTAAAACCAATTATACTGTCCTTTATTGCGTTAACCCTCTAGAGACCATCTGCATAATCATCACCAAATGCCCAGACAAGGTGTTATTGTTGATTTTTTTTCTTTTCTTGTAAAAGTGTCTGACAAAATAACATAAAACAGAAGTTTTGTTTTGTTTTAGAAACATAGATACTACATGTATGATAACATGGGAATCCTTGGAAACTATCAATTCAGGTCATAAGCTAAAGCTTTGACCTTTTTGGTTGAATAGACCGTGCAAGTCTCGCGCGTATTCAAACATTTTTGGGACCAGTATGGTCCCACGCACATTGCTTTAACAGGTGAAGGAAACATACTCATGCGCTTTAACGGGTCCCAATGTTCGAATACGCAAGAGCACAGTCTATAGACCTTTATCATGGTGCGGCCATCTTGATTTTCACCCATTCAAATCAAAGTAACCAAACCGAGGCTGGAAGGAGAAATAGTCTGGTTCCTTTTTATACAATGAATATTATAATTCATTACTGTTATTAGATACAAGGAACATGACCAAGATGGTGGCAGCATGATAAAGGTGTATTGAAGTAGGTCAGATCTTGCTGCCATTTCAGGTTTGGAATTACACAGAGGTGTCCATTGCCCCTGGTCTTGGCCTTGGTGCCCCTTCAAAATATGTCCCATAAACTTTCAGATTTTACAATGGAAGTGCCCTTTGCAAACTGAAAATGGCCTTGCCCTCTCAAAGATGAAATTCCAGACCTGCCATTTGTGGCCACTATCCCATTTTGGTACAAGCTGTTTCCAGCTCTGCTATGGTCTCAAAGGTGTTGAAACAGCCACACATGCTGTGCATCCACACACTAACAATTGTTGATACAAAGGTCAACAACCAACTTATCGATCTGGTTTATATGGCAACCACCATTAATTGATTCCCTGGCAACACATCTTTATAACATTCCTCGTGATAAAATACAGCTAATGTAGCTTTATGTGATATTGTTAGAAATGACAGACTTCATTAATCTACATGTAACTGCTGAACTTACAATATGTACACTGATTCATTGATGAACTGTATTTCATCTGTACGAGAGCACTCAGTGTGCAGCACTCAGTGTGCTTATCACATTTCCTTGGCAACTGTCTACAAGACTGTGCAAGTCTCAGGTGTATTCCACCATCCAGGACAACGCTGGTCCCAACCATATATTGAGATTTTTATGTGTGCGCGATTCTGTTTCTTCAACAAAAAATGGCTATCAAAATGTTATCATATTGATGACAAAGTAAAATTTTGCCATGAAATAGTTATAAAAGTAAAATAAATACAACAAATCAACAAAGAAAACCCGAGAATAAGACTTGACCTCATTTTCCGGTTCCTTGTAAACAGTTAAGAATTTTGCCCAAATGACGTTCATGTTATCATTCAACTTTTGAAATGGTCGCACAAATTCGGGCGTGATTGGCAAATGGGGTTTCTAAAAAATAAGCATCCTCTTCCCAAGAATATTTTTGTTTCACTGTTAATTTTAACAAACTATTTTGTGTTATATCGCCGTGTGCCCGATAAAAGGACGTAACGAAAAGTTACTTGAGAAAGGGTGTAAGCAATTGATGTTCAAAATTGCGTTTCAAGAAAACTGAGCGTGAAGATTTGATCGGTTTTCTGCCTTTCTAAGTCATTATAGAAAGGTTAAATTATGCACGGGAGTGGAAAAATGGGGTAATTGCAGCAACAACAATGTAACAGTAATGCCATATTTTGTTGCCGGAGGAGCTATTTTATTGCTTATTGGCTTTTGTTACTGAAAAAAGTACTTTGTGTGCCCAGGAGAAGGTCGTAGATATGAAACTTGAAATTGTATGCATAAAAATTGCTATGGGAATTTTTATTTTCAAGAATTTTGTAATTAAATTAGATTTTAAAAAGATTTGATTTCAAAGAAAAAATAGTCTTTGTTCAAGTTGTTTTTTTCTTCATTTTGATACACGCGCGAGACTTGCACAGCCTATAGCAATTGGCAAGTTCTTTTGTTAGTCTGCAATCTTGAATGGGTTTGCCATGAGCTTGTGCTCGACAGAAATGAACTTCATGTCATAATATAAGTTCCTTTTACCACTAAGAATCAGAGAGCCAAGTCTGTAATACATGCTGATAAATAATGTATGCTATTAACATAAAGTAGAAATCTTGAACCTGTTTATAACCCTTTAAAGGTATTGCAAGAAGTTTTTATTCCTATCTGAAAGCACACATATTTGTACAACAAGGGTGTTTTTTCTTTCATCATTTTCTTGCAACTTCGATGACCAATTGAGCCCAAATTTTCACAGGCTTGTTATTTTATGCATATGTTGGGATACACCAAGTGAGAACACTGGTCTTTGACAATTACCAAACGTGTTCAGTGCCATTAATAGAGACCTTTCATTTCTGTTTAACCACCACCATACGCCCAGACATGGCTAATATTGTTGAGTTTTTGACACCATTTTTTCTTGTAAAAGTGTCTGAAAAATAATATGTCAGAAAAATAGATGATATTTTAAGATGGAAAATATTGGAAAACTTCAATTCAGGTCATGACCTTTACTTTGGCCTTTTTTGGTTGAGTGAAAATAGGTCAGATCTTGCAGACGTTTGTGGTTGTTATGGGCATTTTGGTACAAGCCGTTTCCAGCAGCTACGGCCTCTCAAGGGTTAATATTTTGACCATTTCATCTTCACATCTCTACGGAGCTTTGGAGGTGCCATCCGACATGTTGAGATCCTGACATGCCTAAGATAATTTACTAGAGGATGATGACATCATAAACGAAAGATGACGACATCCTTAGATGATATACCTTGAGAAGACGTCATCCTAAAGTAAGATGACGTCTTCTTGATACATTTTATCTTAAGATGTCGACATCATGACAGTAAAGATAAATTATCTTGGGATGATATCATCCTGAAAATGTTGAGAACACTATCTTGAGAAGACAACTTCCTATATTGAGGATGTCGTCATCCCCAGATAAAATGTTTCTGGAAGATGGCATTCTTCTTTCAAGTTGTCATCATCCTGCAGTCAATTTTGTCAGGATCTCAACAAGTCGGACGGCACTTTCAGAGCTCCGTACACATCATACAATGAATCAAATGGTAATAATATTTGTGTTTAAAACACAACAGTGACCAGATTTGTGTTGAACTTTTTAGTGATGCAAAGTGTTTATCTTTGTTTTAAAAAAAATCACTATTATGTGAGATATCGTATTTATGTACAATGAATAAAGGCCCTCCCTAGGGTTTTAGAAATTTGAGTTTTTAAAAACTTGTTTCATTAATATGAGGTCAAATTCAAAACGTAATTTGTTTCAAAGGTTAGAAGCTAAACAATGCATAAAGAATACTCTTTTTTAGCACCTCTGCAGTTTTGTGTTTGGTCGCATGTTTTTCAAAATCTTAGCTATTCACCAAAAAGTACAAATTTTATTTGCATTTTAACAGTATCAATATGTGTGACCAATGTTGCCGGTACAGGCCTGGAATTTCATCTTTGAGAGGGCAAGGCCATTTTCATTTTGCAAAGGGCACTTCCGTTGGAAGATCTTAAAGTTTATGGGAAGCTTTTGAAGGGGCACCAAGGCTAAGACATGGGGCAACAGAGGCCATGGCCTCTGTGGCCTACATGTACATCTATTGCCAATGATGTTATCACTGTGCAGTGGTGCATCATTTTGAGTGTCACATTTGCTGTTTTTGGAATCCTCATTTTCTGCGCCAAGTGAGGCAATGAGAGCCTTGTATAATGGTGCCACCATCTTGAGTTTATGCCATTCATATCAATGTAACCAAACCGAGGCTGGAAGGAGTAACAGTCAGGTTCCTTTCTGTACATTGAATATTAGCATTCATTACTGTCATTGGATACAGGGAACATGACCAAGATGGTGGCACTCAGCATGATATTGGTCTATTCATGAGGATTGTCCACATGTGGCTGTTTTTTGGCATTAGGATATATTATTCATTATTTAAGTTTTTCACTCACAGCTTGATGTACGTCCCTGGGGTTCCTCTATCAGCGTTATCAAATCTAGACAATGCTTCTTTAAATTATTTGAGAAAGACTCTGCTAGGGTCGAAACATCAGGCCATTAAGTCCTATTTTTGCTTTTAATTAGGGGTAACAGTGTGATGACCCGGTCTTCACTGCGTGGTAATGACCGGGTCGGTGGCTGGCCGCTGTTAATGGAACGAGCCGAAGGCTAGGTTTATTAACAGCGGCCAGCCACCAACCAAGGTCATTACCACGCAGTGAAGACCGGGTCATCACACTGTTAATCCCATTAATAAATACCTTATAACGAAAAAATGGTAAAAGTCATCAGAATTTGTGATTTTTCTTTCACCGTTATTTTTAGAAATGTACTACTCATGTTCAAGGGCCATTCCTTTGGCTGTTAAACTTGTGTGTGGTACCTAATTGCTTACACGTAGTTAACTATTTATGCATATTTTCAAGAACCAGACTATGACTTTGCATTATGTTGGTTTCATGCGTGTACCAGCTACCATAAATTAATACATTGTCTGTGCGTTCACGCCTATGCGTGGTATGTGCGTGAATGCGGCACCATCTGTCCTGTTCAAAAAAACAAACAAAAAATATGCACAAAAAATGACTTGATTTGTTGATTTGATACTGGGGTAGTTTCCCGCACAACAAGCACACAGTACATAGGACTTTTACACAACAATGTGCTTGTTTAGGGGCCATTTATTCGCTAGTTCACCGAGCCGGTCTTTATATCACATGTTAATACACCCCCACGTGACCAGTCTTCGACCAATCAGAGTGCATAAACTCTCCAAGGTGTTTATTAATAATGAAAACTAAATAAAATTCTTAGTATCCATTGCTAGGTCTCTGCAAATGTCTTCCTTGAATCTTAATGAATCTGTGTGATATTCTCCAAGCAAACTTGAATCCTCGATTCTGATTGGCCATTCCATGGCAACAACAGTGTAATATTAAACCATATTGCACGGTCCATATTAACACCCTGTGTATTGCGTTCCTCTATCTCCGTGTATTGTACTATTTTAAGCTGCATGTCAAGTTTGCTTGAAGATACATTTGTTATCACGCGCGCCCATGGAATACAGAAAAATATAGCACATCTGCGTCCCATATCCAACGAGGCCAAATTTGGGCCCCAAAATCACTATTTTGTCCGCATTCCCCTCGCACTTGTCCGATAACTAATATAATACAGTTCTTCCTTGGTCTTGCTTTCCTCTAGTGACATCAAGGCTACATAAAGTCGCTGCTTGGCCATTCCTTTGCAGCTCCCGAAAATTCTTCATTTTTTTTTCTTCTTCTTCATTGGTAAATGAGCTCAATGTCACAAAACACTAGGATTCATAGTTGAATTGTCATAATTATGTGATTTGTCATCACATTTATTTAATTGCGACATCACACTTTGCTTAGCATCTAAAGATTATTTTTTCCAGAAGCACTTGGTGAAAAAAAGCCTGTGGCCCAATGTTATAGAGCTGCTTAATGCTCATAACAGATTTTGTTTACCAGAACTAGCCGAAACACCATGGCCCAATTTCATAAAGCTGTTTAGCAGAAAATTCTGCTCAGCAAATTGTTTTGCTAAGCAAGAAATGAGTGGGGTACCAGTCACAGCAATGGTAAGTGTATGGTATTTTGGCTGGTAGCCTATTTTTCTTAAGCAATAGTTTTCTGTGCTTACATGTACATAGTTTTTGTTCTACATGTAACACACTATAGGGCAATTTGCCCTTGTCATATGTACCATCTGTGACTGGTTTCCTGCTTATTTTTGCTTAAAAAATGTTAAGCAAACTTTTTTGCTCAAGCAGCTCTATGAACTCAAGCCTAGATTTAAGCAGCTCAGCTTCATCCCCCAGTAAAGATGGTTCAAGGTAAGACTTTCCCTTCCTGAGCTTCTGAACTGGGCGAAAATTTCATAAAGCTGTTGAGTAGAAATTCTGCTTAGCAAATTTCTTTGCTAAGCAAGAAATGAGTGGGGTACTACAATGGTAACTATGGAATTCTGGCTGGTAAAGTATTTGTGCTATTAAAGCAAGAGGGTTTTTTTGATCGGCCAGTTTTTGTGCTTACAGGCTTAAAGGGTCTGTATACGTTTGGTAAATTAATGGCAATAAAACCTTACTTGGTAAAAAGTACAGCAGCTTTGGATAGTATAATGCATTTTGAGAAACTTTTCACGTCGATTATGGAAAAAATATCACTTTTTATCCCCCAAAATTTGAATCTGAGAACCGCTACTGACGGTAACGTTTCTCAGATTGTGTATTCCAATTGCAGATTATTCTCCCTGCGTGGACATAACCGCTCCAGATTTTTGGCATTATCTCAAAAACGCTACCCCCTTTTGAAATGAAATGTTCACAGGTTAGTTTTATGGATATCTACAACTATATAAAAATGTAGGATTGAAACAAACAGTGGGTTCCAATTACCAAACGTATACAATCCCTTTAAAAATGTCAATCTGTAAGACTTTCCCTTACCGAGCTTCTGAACTGGGCCCAATTTCATAAAGCTGTTGAGTAGAAATTCTGCTTAGCAAATTTCTTTGTTTTAAGCAAGAAATTAGTGGGGTACTAGTCGCAGCAATGGTAACTATATATAATTCTGGCTACTAAACTATTTTTGCTATTAAAGCAAGAGTTGTTTTTTTTGCTTAGCAAGTTTTTGTGCTTACAGGTTTAAATCCGTTTTATACCATTATATGCAAATGTTGTGCTTACTGTAGCAGAAATACATGTGAAAGCAAAAGTGTCTTTCATAAATGAACAAGAAGATTTCACAGCGCATGTGCGCAATCACAATTGATTAACAGTTCATCTGCTTACAAGAACCGCCAGCAGGTTAGCATGCCTTTTGCTTTGTTCACGGTAAGGAGTGTTTATGAAATAGAAACTGTGCTAAGTGCTGCACCATAAGCATAAAAGTGTCTGTCTGTTTACAGGCTGATGAAATTAGGTCCTGGGCTTATCTTGTTCATAGCCCTAAAAACATATCATTCTCGTTGTGTGTATTTGTCCCCAATATGTCGAGAGTAACTAGCTTCTCTTTAGAAAAAATATCAGTTCATGCTGGACACAAATTAACGCAACATTTATTACACAAACTTTATTTTTCACTATTTACATTAGATACAATGTAATGAGTGGGACCACTAATGAGATTAATTTTGAATAACTTTGGGTTGAACGAAGAAAAATTGACTAGAGCAGGACTTGAACCTGGACCTCCTATTTTGCCAACTTGTATCGTAAATTTGGGTACCGATCTCTCGCCATACGGTAGTTACAGCTTTAATGGCTTCTGACTGGCACCCCGGAACGATTGACAAAATAGGGAGACCGCCAACATAGGGCTAGATAGCTCACTTGGTAGAGCGCCGGCAAGTTAATCCGGAGGTCACAGGTTCAAGTCCAGCTCTAGTCAATTTTTCTTTGTTCAACCCAAAATTATTAAAATTTACCCAGTCAGATTCCCTTGTGGTTTAGTACTTGAGATTAATTTGTATACAATGTAGACGTGGTTTATAAGACGTTTTGTAAGCGTACCTTTTCTGTAAACCTGTGTAAAGGGAAGCCCAACTCAAATAATCGATCAGAAATTTCTCATTCTGTATTTAATTTCACATTTAAAACTGTCTACCGTACAGTAGTGTACTGAATAAATGAAACACAATCCTAATATAGGTTTTCCCGGCCTATTTCAGCAAAAATAAATTCAGTTCGATTAACACGCATTCAAAATCATGCATTTTTCCCAAATTCAATCTAAAAACTAGGGTGGTTTTTGCTCTATATTGCATTCAATTTTGTTTTTCGTGCACACTTGATTTTGTTCTTCTCAATCATGTTTGTTTCAGTCGTTTTATTTCATTTACAGACATCCAAGACTACATTTTCACCATTCTTCACTTGAATTTCTGCTGCCTACATGTTTTAACAACACTGATGAAATGGAATGGTTGACCAGCCTCTTGCTGTTGGCTTTTGCGAAGTTGAATGATCTTTGCGACCTTATGAATTTGAATTCTCTTCTTTGACCAGTGCATGCTGAACTGTTGAAATTGAATTACTCCTAAAATGATTGCTGAATGCTGATGCTGATGCAACAGAGCATTCATTTTCAAAACAGAATTGAATGAGCAGAATGTAATGAATTTTTGTTGAAATTGGCCGGAAGAACCTAGATACAAAAAATGTGTGATACTATTTTTGGTCAGAATGATTACAAGTAATGGTCGGATTTGTCTCCTCCCCATAGTGTTAGCCAGAGGGGTGTCTGGGTGTCTTTTGGACACCCTGTTTTAAATTTGGACACCCAGTTTTTAAATTTCCAGCAAATTTGGACACCCTCTCAGACACCAAATCCTGGCTAAAATCTTGCTCCTTCCCCCCCCCCTCCCCCGAGCTTGTAAGTCTACATCCGATGATCATAACCCTCCTTCTGAGGGTCTAGGAAAGGGTTAGAATCATCACAAGTGTCAGCTGCAAGGATCAAAGCTGTTGGCCACATCCCTCGTGTACAAGGGGCGTGACCAAGAGGGGCTCTGATCATCGCAGCTACTTGCTAGTCTACAGAAGCACACGATGCATATTTAATACTGCATGATAACACTTCAATGCCTCAATAATTCAGTAAAAACACTTCTCCAACGTTGGTTCTTGACCTGATCATGCTAATTAATATTATAATGACATTAAAAATAATGCTACAGTATATGTAATAATATTAATTGTCACACAAGCGCAAGTGGAATACGGTAAAAATATAGCCCTTCTGCGTCCTATCCAATGAGGCCGAGATGGATATGGGACGCAGACGCACTATATTTCCCGTAGGCATATTCCATGAGCCCGCGTGTAATAACGAATTGATCTTCAAGCAAACTAGAGGCTCCGCTTACTGCAACAACATGTGGTGTTGGAAAAGCTGTATGTTTTGGGTATACTTGGCCTAAAATAGTGCAATACGCGGAGTTAGAACAGCGCAATACGCAGGGTGTGAAATGGGCAGTGTGATGTAGGTTTATATCACACTTTTGTTGCTATTGGTCGTCCAATCAGAATCACGGATTCAAGTTTGCTTGAAGATAATAATATTAATAGTTTAAAGGCACTGTACACGTTTGGTAATTACTCAAAATATATATAGCATAAAAACTTACTTGGTAACGAGCAACGGAGAGCTGTTGATAGTATCAAATATTGTGAGAAACGACTCCCTCTGAAGTAACGTAGTTTTTGAGAAAGAGGTACTTTCTCTCTAAAATAATAAAAGACTTCTTGCAAGAAGCCTTTTATTCCTATCTGAAAGCACACAAATTTGTACAACAAGGGTTTTTTCTGTCATCATTTTCTTGGAACTTCAATGACTAATTGAGCCCAAATTTTCACAGGCTTGTTATTTTATGCATATGTTGGGATACACCAAGTGAGAATACTGGTCTTTGATAATTACCAAACGTGTTCAATGCATTTAACCTTCAAGATATTAATTAGTGATGTAACTAGAGGATGGAAGAGAGGGGGCCTCACGGTTTGGTCTTTGCTGATTGGTTGAGATCTTGTATTTGTAACGTTAAAAATGAGAAGTTGAAGCTCACATGGATCATGGACAATTTGGACAATTAAGTAAGTTTTTTGATGTTTTTTCTGCAAAATATTTTCTCAATGATGTTTTAAAGTGTAAAATTGAATTACATCAAATCTGTGTTCTTAGTCTCAGAGAAGTGTTATATGATTTTTAGAGTAGTACAAACATTGGCAAATCTGGTCACTGGTCTAACACAAATTGTCAAAATTTGATATGTGCCTAACTATTAATTATGTGCTTCACTTTATAACCCTCCAGTCTCCGACCGTCGGGAGGATGGAGGGTTACGATAAATCGCAACTAGTTGCAAAAATCATAACCCTGGATCCGCCGACGGTCTATGACTGTTGGGAAGATCGAGGGTTATAATTATTGTACAACTAAAAATTAGTTCTTTTTAATCCAGGGCCCTGAATTTCATCTGCGTAAGCAAAAAAAAAGGACTGAAAAATGTTCTGCTTAGCAACATTAACCAGGATACCAGACAAACATGTTTATTTTGGCAGGTAACTATATTTTGGTAAGCATCATTTTGTTGTGCTTAGCAATTTTTGTGCTTAAGCAGCTCTATGAAATTGGGCCCAGACCATCAGCGCCATACAAAAGTAATGCTTTTAAAATGATAGTGGTTCGGTACATCAGCTAAGTAATAAAACTATGCACTTGGTTAAAAAAAGGGCAAAGCCACCAACAATTATTTTGTGGCCCCAACCTGACCACCCCACCCCCCTGATGAAAATATTTAGTGACTCCTTCAGAGCTTGTCAACACAACAAGTGGTGGGGCTACAGCAGAGACACCATTGTATGATTGTTTCATTGTACTGTGATTGTAAATCTCTCTTTATCATGTTTATAATATGGGCTGTGGCGTTGTGCTTGTGGTTCTGAGACGAACCAGTTTAACAATATTTGACAGCTATTATTGTAAAACCACTGGTTCTTCTCAGAACCACCACAGCTCATATTAAGACTTGAGGAGAGATTTATTACAAAGTGTCTCCGCAAACCTCACTAAACTTTGCATGGTGAAGATGAAGTCTGAAGATACAAACAAGAGTGAGTCACTCTTGATTGCAATCTTCACGTTGCAAAGTTTCAAATCCTACTTAAAAACGAACAGATAAAATATTTAATAGGAATTACCAGATGCAGGTAAGGTTGCACAATGTCCTCAGCTATCATCAATCCATCGTGAGAGCTGTCTTGTTAAAATACACAATTTGCTCCACTGTAGTATTCCGGTCCAGTCGAGTGTCAAAATCTCTGGAAAAAAACACAATATTTTCACCAACAAATAATACTGCACACGCATGACAGACACCCTGACTTACTCCCTGAATAGTACAACCGTCAAATCTGTTGTTATGGTACCTGTCTAAATGCAATTAGTTGCGTTGCTGACTCGGCTGTGTTTCGGGGATATTGATTTTAATTATTTTGAAGAGTTTTCTTTTACGTCGAATTGTTCATCTACATTCGTGAATAATCAACATTATTAACCATGGGATGAACTCTATCTTTAAATGATAATTGTAATGATATAGCTTGGCGAATGGCAAAGAGCCAATGCAAACAGAAAATAATTTTTGCCCCACTTTTGCAGTCACTTTGGACACGCCCCTAATTTGACGATCTTATGGACAATGAGGGCGCTATGTTAAAATAACGGTCTTTTATTTTGACGATTTCTGATAATTTCTATTAGATGACTGACGATGACTATTTAATGTCACTACTGTATTTTCAATGGTAACAAGTTTTCAATAATACTTTCAGTTCAATTCAACTTTTTTGTGTGGAATATTTTCTGCATGATGTTTTTCAAAATATTTTAGAAACTCATGACACTCTATGCCCAAATAAGGCTTTGCAAGACAACTTCCATACAATAGAACCCAACCCAAGATTCGGGGGGAGCCCCGTGTGCCGGATTTTTTTCCCTACAAACTTTTGCCCCCATACGGGAAATAATTAACATGGGCTGGAGGAGGACGATTCAAAAGAGGGCGCTATCAAAAGAAGTTTGTACACAGTTCGCCGTATGGAGGACAACAATTCTCGCGCCCCGGGTGACAAACTGGTATTGAAACTATTAAAATATTGTATTTCCCGTTACCATGGAGACTTTCTGTAGTCACTACGGTATGGAATCACCGCTTTCCGTCAGGTTGACTTGCGACTTGAAGAGACATCTCTCATTGCGATGACACAGCTATGACAAAATTATATAACAAGGTTAAAAAGCTAGCTATTGTTTTTTTGAGACAAAGACGCACATCTTCATTTTTAGTGAATTGGAAACTTTTCAACTTCAGGGATCAATAATGAAGCAAGAAATGGCTCACGGGATACATCGTTATGGAATCACAGCGACCAAAAACATTTCAATCAGCGGACCATAATTTCTAGCAGGCCTTACGTGCTTCAGCCCCAAAAGATGAAGTATTAGGTTTTTAAAAATCTTCAAATTAATGTCCCCGGATAAATTTCAGCCCCCAAAAGATGAAGTATTAAGTTTGTTTAATCTTTGGATGATTTTGCTCAGAGTTCGTCGTGAAAATTAAATAAAAGAAAGCCTTCCTTTAATAAGTACTTTAACAAAATCAAATCAGAATTTTCACCGTTTTACCGGACGTTACCATGTCTCGCCACGCACGACAGCAAGGTGAGGACGGGGTCGTCATCTGTACTCAAAGTATTTCGGCCTTTATCTGCTTGAAATAATAAATAGAAAGGTTCACAAACAAAGATCAGTATACAAGATTGTTGAAACCATACCAGTTCGCCTCGGCTTACTTGATCTCGATATACGTTACCAGTTTTCTTGTCATGCACGCACCAATCACAGGGGAGAACTAAATCGTCATCAAGAAAAACTGCAGCCGTTACCTGCTTAACAAAATGGAAGAAAAATTACAAATAAAGATTAGAGCACACGGAATGATTCAAGTTAATTTTACCAGCTCACCTCAGCTTTCTTGATTCCAATACTATACCGGGTTTTTCGTCACACGCCCAACATTTGAAACAGTGATGGAGGACAGGTTCGTCAGCACATTTCCTGTATAAAATTCGAATGAAACTCACAAACAGATTAGCATAAAGTATTGTTTACCAACTCACCTCAGGTTACTTGATGTTTAGCAACAAGAAAATAGTTAACCTGTAGTAGGATGGTACATATAGGTTATGCTGTGGAAGAAAATTTAGTTATCGGCTGTGGAAGGAAATTTGTTATCGGCTGTGGAAGGAAATTTGTTATTGGCTGTGGAGGGAAACTGGTTAAAGGCTGTGGGATAAAGGTGGTTAAAATGCTGTGGATGGAAGAAAATTTGTTAATGTGGAAGGAAAAATGTTATAACTTGTTTGGGCATGAATAGTTTTGTACCTGACCTTACCCATCATGACCTTACCCATCATGACCTTTATACTTGACCTTATACTTGACCTTTCTGCAATCACCATCCTTTGTTGTTGTGTGTTTACTCCTCCCGGAATCATCTCTGACCTCAGGTCACCGATCAGCAGTTCATCGTCAGGGAAGATTATTCACTTTGGCCGTGGCCCAAGGCGCCTCTATCCGATGTCTTGAAACTGCAGTGGAGAAAAAATTGTCTTTCCTAGGCCTAGACTAAAACCTAATATGTAAGCCTTACTTATTCCAGTGTATACTTACTTTCACAATAATATACGTACCTCGGTATGACATCATGGCATGGATGGTAGTTGTTTCTCATCATCAATGGCGAAGACATCAAAAGACGTTGAAGAGCTCTCTGTAGTATCTTCTAGTAGTATATTCTAGACACTTTGCCGCAGCGCTCAATTTACATTTTCTTTTTATTTCTAAAAACCCTATTCATTCTGATTTCTGCTTTAGGTTCAATTATTTAACATTTCCAGAAGAGGGAGGTTCCAAATATTTTGTCTGAGCAAGAGCTCAACAATTTCAAAGTATCTTGTGACATCATTCACGGAGGTTTTCTCATTGTTTCACCTTCAGTTTATGTGTCCCCACCCCACTTTTAAAATCTGAACAATTATATTTTAGTGGGATTAATTTTTACAGTATACTTTCTTTTTACAGTTCTTTATACAGCCTTAGATGTTGGTTTTCCTTACTGTTGGTATTTCTGGCCAGGCTTCACTGATTGAGGGTATTGGGATATGTTCGTGCACTCATCACATGATTCGTACTGTCCTCTCATCACAGTACACTCTAAACACTCTAAACACTGTGCTGCATCGCTCAATTACATTTCTTTTTATTTCTGAAAACCCTAATTCTGGTTTCTGCTTTATGTTCAAGTACTAATGGATGTTACCAGAAGAGGGAGGGTCAAAATAATGTTGTGTGAGCAAGAGCTCAACAGTTTCAATATTTTACCATTCATGAGATTTTCTCGTAAGTTTCACCTTTTTAAAGTGTTTATGTCCTTACACTTCTTTCAAATTTAGAACAATGTGAGATTAATTTGTACAGTATAATTTTTACAGTTATGAGGCCTTGGAAGAAAGTTACGTTTTTATTGGTTGTTGTTTTTTCTAGTCAGACTTCACTGATTCAGGGTATTGGAATATTATGATCTTGCTTGGTGGTACTCGTGGTCAAGCACATAGTACTATTTTGAACACAAAACGAGAAAAAATAAGAGAAATTTGTATTGTTTTGGGGCCCTTAATTTTACAGTTATATCTATAAAAAAAATTAATGCTATTTTAAGAAATCATGACATTTTTTACACCGTAAGTGCAGCTCCAACTACCCAAAGAAAAGGTTCCAATTGATTTGAGACACTCGAGTCCCGGGAAAGCATCACATGGCTACGACCATTATGCCATACAAGAACCATTAAGACAAAGCCGGGAGGAGGGATGACGTCATTAGTTAAAACAAAACAAGTTGACAACATCAACAAGTACTCGACAGAACACCCTGTACTTGAGACGGGGAGAAAAAAACCCTGCTAGCTACATGTATTTGGGAGGAAATTGGGTTAGGTCTTCGCTTACCATTGTTGCCCTCAATATCTTTACCTTGGACGACATCACGTCGTGGATCCATAGACAAAAACACACACACCACATAAGTTCATTGTCTGTTAAGTTCATATAAATGTCTCCTTCATCACTTGAGAACTCGTCCAAAGACTTGCTTCACTGTGAGGACATTCTTCGCGTCAAAGATCCATAGACAAAACACCCACCACACAAGTTCATTGTCGATACCCAGGCCCGTCCTTCACTCCATACAGTTCAGTGTGAAAATGAGTTTAGTTCTAAAGTCACTTCCTATCCAAGTCGGCAAGATTTCAAGGTAATTTCGCGGAGTTCGCAAACCAGCGAGAGCTCAACACCAGAGTGGGTCTATCTTATAAAAGTCTTATCCCGTTGAAAGTTCTCCGTGAAGGTCCATGACCTCTCGGTGGAGCTCAAGCCGGTTGCAAACTCAACATCGAAATTACTCAACTTTCTCCTGCAATGGCTTTCAGTGGGTAGCCAATAAAGTTTCCTGTTCAAAAATATGATATTGTTCAATGTCCATCCAGTACACGAGGTCCAAATCCAGTAGAGAGAAGTGGAGTCACATCATGGCCGGTCCGTTGTCGCGTACATAACTAAAGCAAGCAGTGCACTGTAGCTGACCAGTTGCTTTTTGGTTGACCATTTCTCTTGGATAGAGAACCCAACTTGCAAAACAATGAGTATTTTCCCTCTAACTGGTCAGCTTAAGCAACCCTTTTTGTTCCACAAAAAGCCAGTAGTTGTCTTCCAAATGAAAGAAATGAGGTCAGCCACTCTTTGCCTTTGTAGGCAGCAATTGTCTTTAGTACCAAGCGTGAAATTGAATGAGAGCACGAGTTCATACAGCCAGAGTAGTCCTTTGTTACATTGGAATGTCCAAGTTTGTGCTTTTTAAAACCCAATGCAATAATATGAATTGAATTGAACCGCGCATTTTGCGAAGCTCTAACCAACCAACAGGCGACCATCTGTTCCTGTGACGTAACTGCACTGTAAGCCACGCCCACTTCACACAAAACTGGCAGTGACTACCAACAGGCCCAATGGAAATGCATTGAACTATTAATTTGCATAAGTATTTATGCAAGAACATTTTATCAGTTGGACTTGGCTTTTTATAACCTACGTTCTTCAAAGACTCCGGTCTTTTCAGAATTATAAGCTAATGTGATATAGGCAATGCCTTTGAATGAATAATGGGTTGTTTTTTGTAAATTTACACAGATACCAGAGAAGTATTTGCCAGCTTTGTGGAGTCCGAAGAAGCAACAACTTGGGGCACACAGCAAGTGCGCGTGCGTGTGATGCAATTACTTTAACGGGGCCAGGGTTGGTGATTGGATGGGGGCGGGGCTACGGCATCTTTAATGGATTGACAAGATAGCGCCCTCATTTTGTGAATTCTCCTGATCACTGTAAAAAAACAAAACCCACAGCTTTGCGTCTTTTACATGAAACATTCAAATGAAAACGGTTGCATTCTTATTTCTGCCATGTCATTAAAGACAAACCAACTGCCGTAATGAACCTATCAAACTTGGTCAAAACTTGGGAAGGGGATTTTGAGGCAAACTTTACATAAACATCAATGATTTCCAATAATCCGTTAAGGCAGGGTATAGGCCTACCTTTGGTAATTACTCCACAAGTTAATGACCATAAAAAATTACTTGGCAAAGAACACTCGGGAGCTTTTGATATTATAAAACAACTGTTAGAAACAACCCCCTTTGAAGTAATGTAGTTTTGGAGAAAGATGTAGTTTTCCACCCAAAATTCGAATCTGAGAAAGGCTTCAGGCATAAAGCCTTTCTAAGGCATCTGAAAGCACACAATTCTATGCAACAAGGGTGTTTTCTTTCTTTCATTATTTTCTTGCAACTTCGAAGACCAACTGAGCCCAAATTTTCACAGGTTTGCTTGTTGTGCATAATGTTGGGATACAACAAGTGAGGATAAAATGGTCTTTGACAATTACCAAAATTGCCTACAATCCTGAAATGAAAATAAAATCTCAGACAAAATAGGGTATCGCTGTTCCTTTTATTTGCAGTAGCAATATTTCACTGACGGATACGTCATTTTACAAAGTAAAGACAGTTAGAAATACTTTCACCATTTTAATGAAAATAATACTAAAATAACAATAACGACTGCTGTGTCCTACTGTAGTGGCGGCAGTTATAACTACTGGTGACATAGCATAACAGTTAACATATCTGAGGTAAATGAATAAATCTGCAACCAAATGATCAAAACAGCTAATTCGATAAATAAATAAACAAATAAATACAAAAACAATTATAAAAAATATTAATAATGAAAAATAAATGTAATCATTTAATGGATAATTTAAGAAAGAAACTAGTTCCCCTGATTTTATGTTATTATTATACTTCTTAGAATGTTTATAATACATTTTAAGTAACAGTTCAAAACAATGCAATACAAGTAATAATGCAAGCTGGTAATGTATGGACCTTTAACAGGCTGCTAACATCTCTGTCTAGTTTCCCGTGTGCATAACCAATAAGGAGTGCTAATTCTCATTACACCAAAACGGGACCAGACTATTTTGCCCTCCCAGCCTCGATTTGGTTACACTGATGTGAATGGGAGAAAAAACAAAGATGGCTGCCTGATAATAAAAGGTCTGCCATGACAACTCCTACAATACTGAAGCAGAAGAATAATGGCCGACAATATCTGCAATACAATGAGCTACAGTCAAGTACATAAAACTCTTTTAAGTCAACTTACAAGGAACATCAACAAATAGCTCTCTAAATTGATCAAGTTAAAAAAAATGTGGGGATGAACTGAGAAAAATTTACTAGAGCAAGATTTGAACCAACTACCTCCGGATTAACGCTCTACCAACTGAGCAATCTAGCCCTAATGTTGGCGGTCTACCTATTTGGTCAATATCTTTTTTTTTCAGGGGGGTTACTTAATATTTTGACTAAGTTTAACTAAGAAGGGTGAGGAGACTGAGGGGTGAGGGGTGTGAGCAATATTCTCACTTAGTTTGCTCTTGTGCTTGTTATCTAGACCCCTTGCATAACACGCAACGCTGCTGGTACGCTTTAAGTCGCACGCATGTTTTTACGCACTAAGAGCAGCTGTCGTCCAATGACCTGCCTCATTTTGCATCAGTGAGGGCGCTATATGAGAGTGTGACGTCATATGCAAGTATAGAACCTTGATATCAGCTATGACCTCAAAACACTACATGAAAACCATGCACGGGATTTACATTATTGAAACTGAAAACAGGATGACAAAAGTTTCTCTATGTGGCAATATGTGGCAGAGCAAACATATCAACAAAAGAACAATGAAATATCAAGCCAACGATGGAGAAAGACACATCAAAAACCAAACTACAATCGCTGTTCATTTTCACAAAAATCAAAACATGAATTATTGCAACTAGTATAAAAAGAATCCAACTTTGTCAACGCTTTACTACATGAAGTACATTTATGTGTATTACACAAATTTTAAACTGAACTTTCTTCGATCAAGTATTCGTAGCATACATTCAAATGTAAATGTAAATCTACTTTTAGTTATAATTTTAAAGAATTTTATATTTTTAATCCATAAACCTTAATACTCTTTTGATATACATTCCACCCTCCCTCATACATGTCTCTTAACTTTAATATGTTGATTTTCCACCAATTGTTTCTCTGTGGAATTGTCTAAAACAAAATTATGTGTTTTTTAGGTCTAGTATCAATGTAAATAGGCTGAAACAGAAACAGATTTCTAGTTTAAAAAGTAAAAAGGTTGGTACACGGTCAAAACCTCGGTCCACTTTCATAGAGCTGCTTCAGCACAAAAAGTAGCTAAGCATACCTGCCAACACTGAAACCTCAGAAATAGGAACACCAGTTTTACATGTCCACAGATAGCGACGCAAGAAGTCTTGCAAGTAAAGCTTATTACATCTACACATACAAATGATGTATGGATTTCAAACAATGTACAAAAATCACTGTATCCTGTAAGAAAATCTCTACTGTCGCAAGCAAATGGCACCCTCTTTTGCCAGAAGTTTTTGATCTTGTTCATTGCTGTCTCTTGTCAGAAATAGGAATGTTCTGATTGTTTGTGGCCCGTAATCTCAAAAATCTAGACAATTCCAATTATATCTAAACAGTTGGCAGGTATGGCTAAGTACAACAAAGTCATGTTCACTAGAGTCTCGACTGAGGATACCAACCAAAGTACCATGTCACATGTACATCTCGTGACTGGTATCCTGCTCATTTTTGCTCAGCAGCAAATTGTTAAGCTACATTTGTTTCTGCTTAAGCAGCACTATCAAATTGGTCCCTAAATGATCCATAAATACTTCAAAGTTAAACAGGCATGCAACTGCAGTTTCAGGAATTGGGGAAAGTGCCAGACTTTGTACTGTGTTTTTCAACTTTCAATGGAACAGCTAAGAGACCAAAAAAAAGGAGGAAATCGTCTGATCAGCTGTAATGCTGCATGCCTGATATTATCTTGGGTCTTCAAATTTTCCTAGAAATTAGACATAGTCCCCAGCGATCTGTTAAAGGTATTATACAGGATTGGTAGACCTGACAAAATAGTCGCAGACAGTGTTCATGTTTTGTGTGATCAACCATATACATGAAGAAAAGGAAAAAAAATTGGGCCTAATCCGTTGTGTGAGTCAGAAGAAAATGGTGAAAAGCCATGCACAATTTTCAGCATGTAAACACAATTATCCTTAATTTTGGTTGACCGAAATCAGCTGTTTTTTTTTTTTTTTAGGTTTTCAGATACAGTTTCCTCGAATATGACTTCATTTCAGAGAAGATATTTTTCACAGAAAAAATGGTTCTCGTATGAACTTCATAATCAGTAAACTTTCAGAGTAAAATTAAACAATGGTGTTTTTTATCCTTACCGATCCTGTATAATAACTTTAAAGTAAGATAACTTACTATAAATGCAATAAAACTGTCTCAAAACAAGGTTGATTCTATGCTTGTTTTCTTCTAAAAAACATTTACTAACTATTTTACTAGTTCAAATGCCAGAAGAACACATACAAAGGATACCCTGTTTAGAATGATGACATCCTAGCTTATCATTCAAGTCTAAAAGATATTGTGAGTAGTCTTTAATTTAACAGCCTTTTCGTACACCCTATTAATCCCAGACCCCACCCGCTATCTAACTCCCCATTAATCCATTGGTCAATCCAGCTTTTTATTTCAGATTAGTTAGAAGGAGGATCGAGTTGCTCAAAGGAACTATCGCTATTAGTACTATCTTCGCCCGATGGTTGCGTCTTGAGGAGACTTTCTTTATCTTCTTGGCTAATGCTTCTTGGTTGTTCATCGGTCTCCTCACCTTCGTCTAGCTCGCCGGCGGATAGCTCCCCAATCTCTACGCCTCCTGTTTCAGGTACGTAGAAGTCCTTCTGTTTGGACAGTGGTGCCATGAAGTGGATCAATCCTTCGTCGTACAACTCGATGAATGGGTAGGCACAAAGATCATTAGCCTGGTACAAACATCAAGAAAAGGGATACTGCAATTACATCTAATTGTATGATAATTTGAGAAGATATAATGAATACTCATTGGACAAGACTTGCTATCAATCCATAGCTAAAAAACGAATCCATAGCTGTTGCTAGCTGATTAGGGCACATCTCAAGTCAGGCACATTCAACGCACAAAAAAAACATTGCCATAGACATATGCTAGCAGTCCAGTTGACCGCCACAACGTTCTGCTGGACTGCAACATTGTTCCGAACTTTGGGAACAATCCTACACAAGCGGATACGCATGTTAGCATTTTTCATGTTCGAATGGCTCACGGCCGTTCTGCGAATCACAGTGAGTGCCAACCTCGTCCCCAAGGTGTGTCAAGCAGTACGAGGTTGACCACTCTCTCACCCTGGTATTTGATCATTTGCATATCCAAAAATTTTGGATACGAATGCAAATTAGAATAGTCTGGCTGTGAACATGGTGAATACTAAATGAGTACAACTTAACATGTTTACGTTAGACTTTTGTACGCCAGTCGTTGTCCAATCAGGGTCCAAGTAAGGAGTTTCCCTCCCAGACTTACTATTGTAAACATGGTTGGAAATAAAATAAACCATGGGGACGAGGTTGAGTGAGTGCCTACTTAATTTTCTCACACGGTAACATCAGTCGTATAGAGCTAATTTAATGAGAACCTTTGTTGTCTTTCCTTTGTCAAGTCAGGGTTTCATTGCAGCAACCATATTTTCAAAGGAAAATGATTACTCAAGAAGCTCCAAAATGTTCTGAAAAATAATACCACGGGTGGGCATGGAATTCTTTTTTAATTATCGACGTGAAGTGGTTAATAAAGAAAGACTCTGCTCCTGTTGAAATGTAAGGCCATAACTATGTTTTGCATTATTTATTTGCTTCCTACATACAGACCTGGACCACTGGAACTAAACTAAAATAAAATTTGCTATTTCTAAAGCGTTTCAAACCAACGCCTTCAAAAGCATTGCAAGTTTTTTTTTCCTGCACAATTTTGTTTCAGGTTTGTTTAGTCTTCGTGAATTCTTACTAATGCCATTCTTGTGAGGTTAAATTCATTTATCAGTAAGACAGTAACAGGGAGAGATGGTTCAGATCTTTGGTATACTTTCTGGTATGTCAAAAATGTACTATTTATACTTCACGTACACACTGTATATATATAACTTGCACGTAGTGTATTTCTATGTTAATGCATTATATTCCATCCAGAAATGCATTAATCATTCATACATGGCCTCCGGGGTTCCAATTTTACACTAGACCACAGGCCAGAGGCCAGTGATTTTAGCTTCAGGCCAGTAAACCAATGAACGGACAAATCCAGCGGTCTTGTGTTTTCAATTTAACAACCACTGTGTAATATCTTGAACAAAAAGCAAATTGTATTTAAATGTTGACTTTGAGTTTGATAAAATATCTTTCAGTTCTATTGATTAAAGGAACATTACAGAATTGGTTTTTGCTAACAAAACAGTTAAGCACTTTATATAATCCACCATATACATAAACTGACAAACCTGTAGAAGTTTGAGATCGATCGGCCATCTGGGTCACGAGAATATAGTGAAAACCTGATTACACATTTGCATGTGTTATACAATGCATGAATAAAACGCTCATGAGCGATAAACTCCAATCGGAAATTAGTTTTATTTATTTCTCATCAAATATGGCATTTCAGACAGAAATATTTCTTGGGATGTTTTCTACTATCATCATCATTAGACCGTGTAAGTTTTATGTAAATCTGTGATCTTAAAGAAATTTTTTATTACCAGTTCTGTTACGTTCTTTTAATGAAGTATACTTAATACCCATAAACACATTGGAGATAAATCTTATCTTACTGGTCTTGGTGCTTCATGTTTAATGCATGTTAAAACTGTGTCAGGAAATTTCTTCTCATTTTGATTCTGGTCGTGTAAACATTTTGAGCTACATGTACAAGCCCTGTGGTCTTGTGGATTCCCCCTCCAAATTCGAGCCCTGGCCTCTCGCCAAGTCTTGTTACCGTTAAAATTTGGATAACCGATTTTCAAAGGAAGATGAATAAAAAGATAAATGTGATGGGTAATTAGACAAAGTAATTGGCAACAAAAAATAAAATAATCTAAAACACCATCTTAAAGAGGCACATTGATTTGGTTCGCATTTGGTTCGTTTTTTTAAAATGAAATTAATAGGGGCCTATGGTTTGAAAGATGTTTTGAAAGTAGTAATGACTCACACAAATATCCCTCGAAATTGTGTGATTTTTCTTTTACTTCATGAACTAACATGGTCCCTAATTTTGTGGAGTCAACAATTTGATTCTACAAAATGTCGGACCGTGTTAGTTCACAAAGTAAAAGCAAAAAGAAAAACCACACAATTTTGAGGGATATTTGTGTGAATCACTATATTCTAGCTTTTAAACCATCTTTTCCAAGCATATTCATTTCGTAACAAATGCTTTTTAGACCCCTTGCTTGTGACGTCACAAGACCCAAACAGCGCCCTCACTAAGGTCAATGAAGACCTATAATTGGCTGAGAGTTGTGCGCGGTGTGTGCACGTTTCCATTGTTGGACCTCTGCGATGGCGGCCAAGGCAAGGGGTCTATCCGAAGGCGATGTCAACATCCTGACGTGATTTTTTACTAGTCTTACCATCATATAGTCTTCCAGTGCAGAATAAACACGATACACAGCGATGTAGATAGAAAGCGTAGTGACGTAAGGGAATGTAGTATAAACCATATGGGACACTTCAGGTAGATCAGCGACGCTGAAGCCTTCATCCATCAGTTGTTTCTCCAGCTCCTTGTCTGGTTCCTGGTCTCCTTCGCTCAAGACAGTACCTACAATATAGCGCTGGCACCCTGAGGGTACCTGCATCAACAACAAAAAATGATTGGCTAACAGAAAATTTCACTTCCGTTCATTTTCCTTTTGGGTTGAACAAAGAAAAATTGACTAGAGCGGGATTTGACACGTGCGATCTCAGGATTAACGTGCCCGAGCTCTACCAACTGAGCTATCTAGCCCTATATATTGCCCGCAGGTTGCAGGTTCAAATCCTGCTCTAATCAATTTTTCTTTGTTCAACCCAATTTTTTTAAAAATTTACCCAGTCAGTTTCCCTTGTGGTAAATTACTTGACATCGTCCTTTTGATTACTTTTACTAACAAAGATGAAATGTTTGGCTAGTATGGGATTGAGGTTGTAGTAGTGAATCATCTTGACAGTATTTATTAAAGTCTTTGAAAGATAAACTGACACTGAAGAATGTCTCATTATTAGTGGTTTGACTTGTGACAATGTGTCAGAGACAAAACTCCCTTTTTTTAATTGAAAATAAATTCTCAATTATCCACTGCCTGTTTGTCGTAGATTTTCCTGAGCATAAACTAATCATTTTGCTGGAAAAGGCTTACAGGCAAAGATGTTGGGTGAAGATAATCACAATCTTTCACTTTATGACAAAACATAAGACAGGATAAAGATTTTGGACACAACACTAACTTTAACAAGTGAACAAAATTGAAAAAACATTTGCAGTAGAGCAAAAATATTTGGCCAAAATCACAACAATGAAAATTTGTAGAATCTGTAGTATGTAGTCAGATTAACTGGACACAACAATGCTTTTTAAACATTTTATATTTAGACAATTTAACCTTTTTTGACAACACCAAGTAATTTCCAAATGTTAAAAAAAGACTTGTTGGGTCCACTCCGGTCCAGTAACTTGGACTAAATCTGTAGTAACTTAGTTGTCATGGTCATTACAACAATAGTTACGACCAGTTTTATTTAATTTATTTTCATTTCAATAAGAACCAGGCCTGGAATTTTTATCATTGACTTGATTTGAGATTGAGAAGGCCATTTCTATTTTGAAAAGGGCACTTCACTTGGAAAATCTTAAAATCTATAAAAACTTTTGAAGGGGCACCAAGGGCAAGGCCAAGACTAGCCCCATCAGTAGTGCTAAATTCTCTGGACTTCCTCCGATCCTTGGCCCTACGCCCACGTACCTCCAGGAGGGGACATTTGTTTTCGAAAAGAAACTCACGTTTTTATGCCGAGATTTTTTCCCCAGTTGTCACTTATTGTAGCTCATTTGTGGACAGCACATTAATTCGAAAAAGAGCTTGCTCGTTTTGGTGTAATTTATGAAGAAAATCGGCGGCGTTACTGACACGGTTTGACTGCCCGGCATCCGTGATTTTGCTAATGCGCTATGGTCTTGGTGCAAGACGTTTCTCGTTTACCTTTCACGCACAGTGCGGCCGACGACCCGCTCATTCAACTCGCCAATAGCGCGCGGGGGGCGGTTCGTGGGCTAAAATCAGGTGTTTGTGGCGCGCGGCAGTCAAACCGTGTCAGTAACGCCGCCGATTTTCTTCATAAATTACACCAAAACAAGCCAGCTCTTTTTTGAATTAATGTGCTGTCCACAAATGAGCTACAACAAGTGACAACTGGGGAAAAAATCTTGGCATAAAAACGTGAGTTTCTTTTCGAAAACAAATGTCAGGTACGTGGGCGTAGGGCCAAGGATCGGAGGAAGTCCAGAGAATTTGGCACTAAATGGGGCTAGGCCAAGACCAGCGGCAACAGAGCTAGAGGCCATGGCCTCTGTGGCCTCCGTGTAATTCCAGGCCTTAGTTTACAAATTTTAATTGTGAATGACCATTGACCAATGACAATTGAGTGAAGTAAATAATTAATACAAACCGAGTACGAAATAAAATAATACGGGTATAACACACCGATATTCACTTTGTTTTTAAAACACACATGTTTACACAATTCTGCTATCGCTACACACAGTCAACAGCTTCTCCCATGGTTAATAATATGCTTATTATTTATTAAGTTTCAGCAGTCTGGTCTTACCTTTTTAGGGTCGTCATAGTAAACACCGAGGCATCGACCGTCAGGGGCAATCTTTGTCACTTCGGTGAACAAACTACCAGCACTGCTGTAACTTCCGCGGGCAAATTTATATGCAATTCGGAGCTTAGAAATCGGAGATTTCTTGGTCCCAACTTCTATGGCGTGAAACAGACCAGATGCAATCAAGAGAAGGAATACGGTTACAGCGATGACAATTAATAGCCCAATGATCCCGATCACAAACACTGACGCCATTTTTATTACTGTTTAGGAAGTGAATAATATCCAGAATGAAAGTGTCATTCATTAACGATAGGCTTGAAACCAGACACTTTTCACGTACTTTCTATATACGCGTGTGGGTGAGAGTCTGATAACAGACATGGTGAACAAAAACCCTATATTTATGGAAAGCCGATTCTGCACAGATAACATGTAATGAATAAAATTCCTAGAAACTTCTCTGAAGGTTTCTACTAAAAAATTGTTTGTCTTGTGGTAAAATTGTTGCTCCCACCATGCTCCCACAATCCCACAGTTGGCCGAAGAGCCAGAATTGCGGGTTTTTTCTCTTTTGGAGGAAGTTTTGTACATCTACTTTAAAGGTTACCAACCAAAATACCATTCCGCCTATATGACTGGAATCCTGTTTATTTTTGTGAAATCGACCCATGTTCATTTTTGCTTAGAAGAAAAAATGTTAAGAACAATTTTCTGCTTGTTCTATTTTAACTCGCTCGCGTCCCATAGAAGTTGCAAGTAACAATAGACTTGTTCAAGTTAACGGCAAACATTGATCTATCTATCATATCTTGGGTTGAGATGGCGGACACAATGCTACAACACTATAAGGTTTGGGTAAATTTGTGTGTATACACCCAAACCAAACAGTACACTCCTATCACGTCCGCCATACCTCAATAATGCTCCTAATAGGTTTGCAGGGTTTTGGGTAATAACAGGGTTAGGGTTAGGACTAGGGTTCAGATAAGGGTTAGGGTTAGGGCTACTTAGGGTTAGGGTTAGGATTAGGGTTTAGGGTTAGGGTTGGGGTTCCAGGTCAAAGATTAAGATAGCTTATAGTTTTGGGGTTGTTAGGGTTAGGGTTGGGATAGGGTTATGGGTTTTAGTGTTCAGGATTGTTAGGGTTTAGGATTAGGATTAGGGTTAGGGTTCATGGTAAGGGCAGTTCCTTGCTCTATGGTTAGGGTTAGTATTACGATTAGGGTTTAGAGTTAGGGTTAGGGTAATGGTTTCAGGTCAAGGATTAAGATGGCTCAGTGTTGGGGTGGGTAGGGTTCAAGGTTAAGATAGGGTTAGGGTTATAGGGTTAGCAGCTGCATGAGGGTTAGGAGGGTTAGGAGCGAATAGGGTTAGGGTTTGGGTTGGGGTGGGTAGGGTTAGGGTTAGGATAGGGTTAGGGTTATAGGATTAGGATTAGGATTAGGATTAGGGTTTAGGGTTAGGGTTTAGGGTTTAGGGTTAGGGTACTATGTTAGGGTTTCAGGTCAAGTATTAAAATAGCTCAGGTTGGGGTTGGTATAGGGTTAGGGTTGTGATGGGTTAGGGTTAGGATTAGGGTTAGGGTAAGAGTGTTAGGGTTAGGATTCAGGATTAGGGTTAGGGTTACGGTTGGATTAGGTAGGGTTCAGGATTAGGGTTAGGGTTGGGTTAGGGTTAGGGTAACTAGGGTTAGGGTTGGGGTTTCAGTTCAAGGATTAAGAATAAGGGTTTGGGTTATAGGGTTAGCAGCTGCATGAGGGTTAGGAATAGGTTTAGGGTTAGGGTTTGGGTTGGGGTGGGTAGGGTTAGGGTTAGGATAGGGTTAGGGTTATAGGATTAGGATTATGATTAGGATTAGGGTTTAGGGTTAGGGTTTAGGGTTTAGGGTTAGGGTACTATGTTAGGGTTTCAGGTCAAGTATTAAAATAGCTCAGGTTGGGGTTGGTATAGGGTTAGGGTTGTGATGGTTTAGGGTTAGGATTAGGGTTAGGGTTAGGGTTAGGGTTAGGGTTAGGGTTAGGGTTAGGGTTAGGGTTAGGGTTAGGGTTAGGGTTAGGGTTAGGGTTAGGGTTAGGGTTAGGGTTTGTTTAGGGTTAGGGTTAGGGTTAGGGTTAGGGTTAGGGTTAGGGTTAGGGTTAGGGTTAGGGTTAGGGTTAGGGTTAGGGTTTGTTTAGGGTTAGGGTTAGGGTTAGGGTTAGGGTTAGGGTTAGGGTTAGGGTTAGGGTTAGGGTTAGGGTTAGGCCAGGCCAGGCCAGGCCAGGCCAGGCCAGGCCAGGCCAGGCCAGGCCAGGGTTAGGCCAGGCCAGGGTTAGGGTTAGGGTTAGGGTTAGGGTTAGGGTTAGGGTTAGGGTTAGGGTTAGGGTTAGGATTAGGGTTAGGGTTAGGGTTAGGGTTAGGGTTAGGGTTAGGGTTAGGGTTAGGGTTAAGGGTTAGGGTAAGGGTTAGGGTTGGGATTTCAGTTTCAGGATTAAGGTTAGTGCCAGAAATAGGTTATCCAAGTTGGAACATCTATAAGCCTCTCCGAAAACGATTTTTGGAGATGCATCTTTTGCAAAACAAAGAAGTAAAAACATGAACATTAACATAAAATTACACAAAATAGTTGTCTTGAAGAAAATGGGGGGGTGTTTTTTTTCGGGGGACGTTTTATGTTTTTACACAAGTAGTAGCCTTTGTAGGCCTACAACATACTATTCTTTTCCAAAAAATACAGAGTAAAGCATGCTAAACAAAACAGCAAAATACACGTTGGCATACGGATGGCGAAGGGTTCGATTTCCGATCCCTCCGCACCAGAATGACTTCTTCGAGTCGCCCAAGATCAGGCTCCAATAAATTTAAATGAACTCTGGTATGGTCATAGGACTGAGTAAACTTTATGTATGTTTTGCGCAAAAGACTCGAAGGTACAATTTCATGAATTTGCTTTATACCACCATTCTTCACTTATGGCCCGCAGAATTATGTGCTTTACAGGGCACTGTCAGCACTGAATTCCACGATAAGCAGAGCCATGAAATTGGGCGATTGCTTAGAATGCTAGGTCAAATAGAAATGGAATAATAATAATGTAGTCTCTACACCAAACAGTCGTTGGAAACAGGTTGTAAAGAGGATCATCACGTGCTTGCTCCTCTGATGATCATGTGACCAATCCCGTGACACACCGTGTGATACTGAATCTAAGGAGGGAATTCCAAGGGTCAAAAAAGTGACCGATAAAGTGCACAAGTCGGCTCGCCTTCAACACCGTCTGCACTGATCTCTGTTATTCTACGAATAGTCCTTAACAAATCATGGCGATCTTGAAGCTTGTTTTCCTGTTGGCTTTGCTGCCCATTGTTTTGTGTGACACTCCGGCCAATTGCACCTTTGAGGACGTGGTCGGGCAGTGGGAGTTTCGAGTCAGCGCTGGCGGAGGAGACAACACACTGAACTGCACAAAACCAGGTTAGTGTTAAATATCATCATGACAACATTAGTCAACGGAGGAAGTCATAAATGAACAGCTCTATACGGTGTCATAATCGCCAATTTCTATAGAAGATTTTTTTATGGCATTTCAGTTCTACTTCTACTTCGTTACTCGGCAGGATCCATAAGTTAGGACATAAAAGGCCAAGGAACAACTAGTTAAAGTAACGTTACACTAATACAGAACTGGTAATTAAAATTTTCTTTAAGATCCCAGATTTACATAAAACTTACACGGTCTAATGATGATGATAGTAGAAAACATCCCTAGAAATATTTCTGTCTGAAATGCCATATTTGCTGAGAAATAAATAAAACTAATTTCCGATTGGAGTTTATCGCTCATGAGCGTTTTATTCATGCATTGTATAACACATGCAAATGTGTAAGTGATTTTTCACTATTTTCTTGTGACCCAGATGGGTGATCGATCTCAAACTTCTACAGGTTTGTCAGTTAATGTATATGGTGGAGCATATAAAGTGCTTTACACTGCCAGTAACTGTTTTGTTAGCAAAAACCAATTCTGTAATGTTCCTTTAAGTGTCTTGATCAAGGACACAAGTACCTGGGCTGAGATTCGAACCCACATTGTGATGACTCAGCCACAACAACTTGAATTCGGTGCGCTAGACCGCTCGGCCTCGACACACTATTCATATTAACAATTCATATTGTTTTCTTTTTTTTTCTTTCAGGGCCAGTTGATCATGTGGTTAATATTGACCTCAAATTCCCAGACGTTGCAATTGATTTGACTTCTGGCCATAAAGGATTCTGGACGATGATTTATAATCAAGGATTTGAAGTTGTCCTCAATGAAAAGAAATATTTTGCATTCTCCAAGTACGATACAGTGGATGGAAACGTGAAGTACGTTCTATTCTATAAAATCATTACATATCTTGACAATTGGAAGATTTGTTTTCCCCAGAGATTAAGATGTTAGGAAATTTCACTTGGTTGGGAAACAGCATCACAGTTTTGATTCAAACTTATAGGGGGCCTCCTGATATGGGTTAGAGGGTAACCCCCCCCCCCCCAATGTACCCATACTTTAATACACTATTTTCCTCTTGTAGGCCCTACAGAAGTACCTCCCCCCCCTAAAACCTGTAAAGAATTCCTGAGATTCCAAGTACACAATAGGGGGGGGGGGTGGTACCACCATGCCCCATATCGAGCACCAAATGTTCAAACTTCTTGATTTTGTGTGTGCAAATTACATTCATATTTCTACCTAGTTTGCTGTAACTTAGTGGGACAAATCTCAGAGCGTCATATGATTACATAGATCAAGGACAAGAAACTGATATTCCAAAAAATGAAAGTTGTCTCATTTCAGTCCTTTATTTATTTCTCATTGTGTATCATTATAATAGGAATCTATGTGATCAAACCCAGCCCGGGTGGTCTCACAATACGATGGGAAGCGACTGGGCATGCTATGTGGGCTCAAAAGTTCCCTCCGAAAAGACTCCTGGAAAACCGACCGAGTAAGTATTGCTTTGTGAATTGGCACACTTTGTTGAAGATTTCAATTATTTTGACACAGTGTTGGTTGAACTCAAAGCTCAAAAAATAGATATGTTCAAAGGTCCTGTAGGTGCCACCTTCCTGCTGGCAGATTTTGCATAAAGTACAACTAAGACTGCACCCTAACTCAAGGTTGCCCCAAAAATTCAACGATTCTCTAACTAAGACACTTATTACCCCAAGAATAATAGTCATGTGCCGATACACAAATACTCCCCCAGTCACCTCATGTATACCTTTCCAAAGAAGGACTTGCTCACTCAACTGAACTGTTAAGTGCATACAATTAAATGAATATTCAGTGGGCCTAAAACTACTAGCCAATCAGAGCGTGCACCTTCTTAGCAAACACTAAATACACTGGGGTTTTTAAGAAAAAAGTGGTTTATCTGCAAAATGAAAACTACTAATTAATACAATATGTAATTCACTTGCGGCACTCTTTAAGAAACAGGTTATCGAGCCACTTACTGTTTTATTTCACTGTGTTTTAAGAGGATTTGTATGATCAAAAAGTCTCTTCGTTCAACCCCAAATTATTTAAAAAGATTAGATTCATATTAAGTTTTATTTAAGTTAGAGAACCAATTTCATCGTCTTCTAACTTTAAAGTTTTGGACGTTTGTATTAAAATCCTGTGATAGATTTTGTCTGAAGGCTCTTGCCACTTTTATTCCACGATTGGAATATTTATTTCATATTGTGCAGTTTTCATTTGATTTTCTGTAGTATTCAATTGTTTCATTTTTCTTCTAAGTAATATTTGATTTCATCATTTAAAAGGTCGGTATACGTTTGGTAATGACTCTGAAAATGAATGGCAATAAAAACTTACTTGGTAAGAAGTACAGCAGCTTTGGATAGTATAATGCATTTTGAGAAACTTTTCACTCGAAGTACTGCCCTTATGGAAAGAGATATCACTTTTTATCCCAAAAAATTTGAATCTGAGAAGCTTACTGCAGTAAAGCTTCTCAGATTGTGTATTCCAATTGCAGATTATTCTTCCTACGTGGACAAACCACTCCAGATTTTTGGCAATATTTCAAAAATGCTCCCACCTTTTGAAATGAAATTTTCACAGGTTAGTTTTATGGTATATATCTACAACTATAAACGATTAAAACAAACAGTGGGTTCCAACTACCAAGCGTTTACAATCATTTTAAATATAAAATTTTAATGATTTTGCAATTTCGTTTACAGAGATTTGTCCAAGCAACTGTTCAAAACAGATTTCGCCTTTATTGAAAAGATCAACGCAGCCCAGAGTTCTTGGAAAGCTGGAGTTTACCCGGAATATGAGAAGATGACGATCGAGGAAATGCTTCGTAGGAGAGGAGGTCGGGTATCAATGTTGGCCATGTATGTTATCAAGATCCTTAATCATGTTTAGAGAAAAATAACGCTGGGAATGTTGCAAGGTTTGATTGGGGAAACGGTCAAGAACAAAGTTTATGCATTCCTGGTTTGATTGGCTGCATATTGCGCCTCAGCACCTTGTAAACCATTACATGGTGCTATGCAAAGTAATAGGTCTCATACTTCAACACAAAACTGCACTTACCTTGTAGGAAAAATACTGAGCGCTTTGAGACACCCATCGGAGTATAAAGCGCTATATAAGAACTGCATTATTATTATTTTCCAATGAAATGCTAATTTGTGTACGGTTTGATTCAGTGTGATTATAAGATTTATTACAAATGTTAGTAATTATTTATTTATTTATTTATTTATTACGCATCAGACAGCACAATAAGTGCCACTAACAGAATGAATAGGAAACGTGAAGAAGTATTCGGTTTTAGATGTGGGAGGAAAACCCCAATGGGAAAAACCCACGCAATCAGATAGGGACTGAAAACCCCATCCACATGCAATGGTCCGGGTCTGAGTTGGGATTCGAACCGGGGTCCTAAGAGGTGAAAGGTGAGGAAAGAAACCACTGAGCCAAACTTATACCAAGTAATGAGACCTCTTGGACTGATAATTTGCTGTTTCAGGAAGCCAAGACCTGCCCCAGTAACGGAAGAAATAAGAAAGATTGCAAGTAACCTGCCATCTTCTTTTGATTGGCGTAACGTCAACGGGCAAAATTTTGTATCGCCTGTCAGGAACCAGGGGCAGTGTGGAAGCTGCTACGCATTCGGGTCTCTAGGAATGATTGAAGCGCGTCTGCGTATCGCTACTAACAACACCAAGACGACAATTCTATCTACTCAGGATGTTGTGTCTTGCAGTGAATACTCGCAAGGTTGGTGTTCATTCAACTATTTAGTATAATTCTTTAACCAAGAAATCTTAACTAACGATCATTGAATGTATCCATAAGAAGAGTCAGTGGCGTGTCGTGGCCGAGCGGTTTAAGAGCACCGGACTCAAGCTCTGGTGCCTCTGATCAGCAGAGTGTGGGTTCGAGTCCTGCTGTTGACACTTGTGTCCTTGAGCAAGATACTTCACCATTATTGCTTCGTCCTTCGGATTGGACGTAAAGTTGCAGGTCCCATGTGTTGTGTAATGCTTGTAAAAATAAATCCAATTACACTTATCGCTAAGAGAAGGGGTTTGCCTCGGTGTTTCTGGCAGTGGTTGCTGAATGCGCCGCAGCACCTTAATAAGGTGCTACATAAATTGGTCTCATAATTAAAAAATTACAAAAACCTGTCTTAAAAATGTTTCTGTTTGTTTAATAATAATAATAATAATAATACAAGGCATTTATATGGCGCTCTACAAAGAACACAGCGCCTCACATCAACAACATAATTAAATACAATGAAATACAGAAAATGCAGTAAAACAAACAAATCATAAGCTGGGAAATAGGTGAGTTTTGAGTTGGCGCTTGAAGGTCGCAGTAGATGTCGCTTCCCTGATAGCACACGGCAGCTTGTTCCACAATTAAAGGGGCAACAAGCTCCTTGAGTACCATATTGGTAGATACATGAGCAATATAAGACTCTTATTATTATTATTATAATAGTAAATGTAATATAACATATTTTACTAATTAACAGGTTGTGAGGGCGGTTTCCCGTACCTCATCGCTGGAAAGTATGCCGAGGATTTTGGACTGATTGAAGAATCCTGCACGCCTTACGTTGGACAAGACACTCCCTGCAAGAAAAGCTCTTGCAAGCGTCTCTACGCAACAAACTACGCGTACGTTGGCGGTTTCTACGGCGGTTGCAACGAGGAACTGATGAGAATTGAGATGGTTAAGAACGGACCAATCTCAGTCTCATTTGAGGTTTACTCCGATTTCGAGTCTTATCAGGGCGGTATCTACCACCACGTTACTCTTAAAGATGGCACCCCTGGGTTCAACCCTTTTGAGATTACAAATCATGCCGTCTTGGCAGTCGGTTACGGCGCAGATCCTTCGACTGGGGAGAAGTTCTGGATTGTGAAGAACAGCTGGGGGGAAAGCTGGGGGGAGAATGGGTACTTCCGTATTCGACGTGGTACGGATGAATGTTCCCTGGAGAGCATTGCCGTCAAGTCGTTCCCAATTTCACCATAAAGAATTAATCATTTGCTAAACATCAGAGATTAATAATAATAATTAAAAGTAAAGTCTGTCTTGAGCCAATATGGCTCATCAGGCTGGTGTTTATACCGGTTTCATTGGCATTAAATGACTGATTATATTTCTATTCCCCCTGGACAGGATGCCAGTCCATTGAAGATTACTCCCCAGCCGGTATCCATTTTGTACTCCTGGGTGGAGAGAAGCAATTATGATAAAGTGCCCTGCTCAAGTACACAAGTGTCATGACTGGCCAGGCCAGGATTCAAACCCAGTTTCTGTAAACTACAGCTCTAGACTGCTCGGCCACGACACCGCACAATAATAATAATGATATTGATGATAATAATTTGCCGGTTCTTTTACAGTGGTTTATCACACCCGAGGGCGTCTCAAAGCACTCATGATTTTGTCTACAAGGCATGCAGAGCATTGTTCAAAATATAAGACCACTTTATTTACATAGCACCATGTAACGTTTACAAACTGCTGTGTTGCAATCTGCAGCCAACCGTTTAAAAAAACACAGGGGCAAACTCCTTCTCTTAAAGGGACACGTTGCCTTGGATCGGACGAGTTGGTCTAAAAAAAGCGTTTGAAACCGTTTGTTATAAAATGCATATGGTTAGAAAGACGTTATAAAAGTGGAATACAATGATCCACACAATTATGCCTCGAAATTGCGTGGTTTTCCTTTTACTTTGCGAACAAACACGGTCGGCCATTTTGTGGAGTCAAAATGTTGACTCCACAAAATGGCCTACTTTTAAAACATCTTTCTAACTGTATGAATTTTATAACAAACAGTTACAAATGCTTTTTATAGACCAACTCGCCCGATCCAAGGCAACGTGTCCCTTTAACGATAAGTGTACTGTGTTTTTAACGCCAACCCCCCCCCCAAAAAAAACCAACCCAAAAACCCCAAAACCCTGTGCATTATATAAGACCAGTATAAACCGCTTTACGTCCCATCGGAATGTAGTGATGATTATGAATGTAGTATTGAATTTGAATGGAATTGTACAACTCGGTTTTTCTCACTGCCAATCTAGTTATTATGTGTGCCTTATATCAGTACTAATAGTACAGAAAACATTTAAATTGTTTGCTTGTGACTACTCTCATAGTGTCAGATAATTCTTAAGATTGAGAATTTTGGTTATTTTCACCCCAATTTTTGCTTATGTATACACCAATCCGGGAGCGCAAGTGCTGGGCGCTGCGCGCGCCATGCTGCGGTGTACATAGTGCCTATTTTTGTGCACAAAGACACGAGAAAATCGTTTCCCTTTTCTCTTTTTATGGGAATTGAATGTCTTACTCGACAATCTATGCAATTTCCCTGACATGGCTGCATGATATAACGATGTACTACATTCTTGATAAATTTTTAAAATTAAGCAGAAAGTAAAATACTGAAATTCTGACAAAATACCTTGCCGATGCAACGCATTAAACTATGCGACTATGCAGTTTCTGCGACTATGCAGTTTCCGCGTCTATGACCCTTAAACTCGCCTAAGACATGCACCGTTTTCAGGATGATTCGGTTTCAATTTAGTTGCAAGTATTTGTGGTCAGTGATCTACATTGGTATAGCATGATGTCCTGTCAAGGAAATTGTGTAAGTCGTTGAGGAAAACATCTATATTCCATAGAGAGTGAAAAGGAACATGATTTCCTCATGTCTTTGTGCATAATCTGGGCACTGACGACACTGCAGCAGTGGCGCGCGGTGCCCAACACTTGCGCGCCCGGATTGGTGTATAGTATCAACATATCTTTGTAGATTTACAATGACATTTTTGCTAGTGCTTTCATTTTTTATTATCTTTTTTATTTTGCTCTTAACCAAAAGATTCTGAAATAAAACCTTTTCAAAATTCAATTTTTTTACTTTTTGTACTCTTGAGAACATCATATCAATAAAGTTTTGCATTGAAATCATATTGTTTGATGGACATTTTATTTTGAGTTACAAACATTTAATAGGACTTCATTCCGTCTTACCTCAAGTGCTTCATGGATCGGGTAAACAAAGAAATAAAGCAATATTCTAAATCCAAACTAAAACTTGGAAAGCATTGGCCTAAGGCAAAACCCATGTTAAGATTATTTATCCTGATGCAATTTTTGCATTACCCTCTTTTAAAGGCACTGAACACGTTTGGTAATTGTCAAAGACCAGTGTTCTCATTTGGTGTATCCCAACATATGCATAAAATAACAAGCCTGTGAAAATTTGGGCTCAATTGGTCATCGAAGTTGCAAGAAAATGATGAAAGAAAAAACACCCTTGTTGTACAAATTTGTGTGCTTTCAGATAGGAATAAAAGGCTTCTTGCAAGAAGTCTTTTATTATTTTAGAGAGAAATTACCTCTTTCTCAAAAACTACGTTACTTCAGAGGGAGTCGTTTCTCACAATGTTTTATACTATCAACAGCTCTCCGTTGCTCGTTACCAAGTAACTTTTTATGTTAATATATATTTTGAGTAATTACCAAACGTTTACAGTGTCTTTAAAGCAATTTACGTGGGACCAAAATTGTCCCAAAAATGTTTGAATACGCGCGAGACTTGCACTGTCTCTACTGTCTCAGGTTCCCATTTATACACCTGGGTTAAGAGAAACAATTATGGTTGAGTGCCTTGCTCAAGGACACTAGTGTCATGACCAGGATTCGAACCCACACTCTGATGATTCAAACATCAGAACTCAAGTCCGATGCAGTAGACTGCTCGGTCATGACACACTATGAGGTATTCTACTCTAAAACGTAGGGTTCGAATCCCATCCAAGTAGCATGTGTGTTTTTATCTGCATGACCTGGGGAGGGGAGGGGGGGAGCACCGCCAATTGACAATCAAAAGAAATGTCAAAATAAAACAGTGTTTGATATGTCATGTCGATATTGTAATTTTTCATACATACCGAATGCATTATATAAATATTTAATTCATTTCAGAAAAAAAAAAAAAAAATCAACACATTTTATACTCTGCAAGAAACTACGGCTAATCAAGAGAATACAGATAAACAGGAAATTCAAATTGTTGGTCCTTCCCCTCTAGAAAAACAAAGCAACACAAAACACTGAGTTCTTGTGATTGATCACGTGCAGCTCATATACTAACTGTACATATATTTACACACTTAATATAATTTTTGTAAAAGGCAAATCTATTTAATATGTATTAATTGATTGCACATGTAAAGCTAACCCTAGAACACTACAAACAAATATAAAGAGTTATAAGATGAAATATCTTCCTATTAATATAGAAAAGTGCATTCTTTCTTCCAATGTTTTTTTCTGCCAGTATGCCATTTAATGAGTTAAATTAGAACAAAGTATGGCACAGTGTCTTGCTTGGTTAAATGCTTTATTTGAAATTCGCAGTACTTTTGGGTTCGAAGGTTAAATGCTTTATTTGAAATTCGCAGTACTTTTAGGTTCAAAGGTTAAATGCTTTATTTGAAATTCGCAGTACTTTTGGGTTTGAAGGTTAAATGCTTTATTTGAAATTCGCAGTTCTTTTGGGTTCGAAGGTTAAATGCTTTATTTGAAATTCGCAGTACTTTTGGGTTCGAAGGTTAAATGCTTTATTTGAAATTCGCAGTACTTTTGGGTTCGAAGGTTAAATGCTTTATTTGAAATTCGCAGTACTTTTGGGTTCGAAGGTTAAATGCTTTATTTGAAATTCGCAGTACTTTTGGGTTCGAAGGTTAAATGCTTTATTTGAAATTCCCAGTACTTTTGGGTTGGAATTCCACCCACGTAATATGCCTGTGGATTTTTGTCACAGGACTCGGGAAAGTACTGAGTATACAGTGTTTTACACACATCGGTGTACGGGTAAAACCAAATAATATTCTTTATCCCAAATTTCCCCAATTTGACATATTTTAAAAATACTGTTGCTACATAGAATGGTGAATGATTTCGCCACTCCATTTTCCCCCCAGAATGCCTTGCTCGATCATACCCCCTGGAAGTGTGAAATTAAAGTATCAAAATATATTTATCACACTTCAATGGCAATTGTGTATGGGTATTTGACTTCTCTTGCACAACTACGCTACAGCTTGCCCCCCGATTTTAGTCTTCAATTCCAATTAAGCACTAACTTGTCACTGAGCAAGGCATTGTCCCAGAAATCATTCAAATCTGAGACCATATTCGAATTGGTGACCGGCTACAGCTACGACTGTTGCTAAGGGTGTTGCTACGGATGTCCTATACTTCATCGCATGATGACGCAGCCATCCAGCCTAGCCATAGCCACCAATTCGGACAACGCCTAACTCACACATGGCTTGTTTTCAAATCTAAATAGTAAAATGTCTTTATAAACACTGGAACTTTGGCCTGTGTGCGCTCTTACAAACTCTACTGCAGTACCATCCCGTCAAGAATTATTTACAATTAATTGTGACAAAGAAAGTACTTAGCAAAAAATTTAGCAACAAACAGTCCAACTCATAGACTCAACCTCTGAATTCTTCAACTTATAAATTTCGAAAAAATTCAACTTCATTGCACAGGTGATCTACGTTAAGCAGTCACAAATAAATCAGTCTTGGTTCTGAATGGAGTTTTTGAAAATCATCTTGCGATTATATAAAAAATTCACTTCTAAAAGAAAAAGAAAAAAAAGGTCAATTGGAAAACAAATTCAATAATGGAAAAAAAATATTCTGAAGAAAGGGAAATTTTGTACTCAAAGTTGATCAAGAGTTGAAGTCATTCAAGTAACTTAAAATCAAGTATTTGAAGGCCAATTAGATTCTGTTCTATTTTTGACTTGGGTCAAAACTTAATCACTCAAAAAATAGTTTTCTTTGATATGTAACTATCATGATGGTGTGGGGGGGGTCTGGTCACAATTTGTTTTTACTTTCTGAAAAAACCCCAAGGTTTTTGAAGGTAGAGTCATAGATTGGTTCTTGTCATTGTAATGCTGATTTACAGGCAACATTATAAAGAAAGATACAATAAAAGTCACATAAGAAAGTTTCAGCTAAATACAGTGTCTACTTGCTGAGAAAACAGCAAACAAACTGTCATGGTATATTCACAAGAACGTCAAATCCATCCATATTTAGCTAGGTGACAGAGGGTGCCAACGGACACCAACCCTCAGAAATCTGAGAAACGATTCATGCATGAATCATTTCTCAATTTCAAATGTTCTGGGGTGAAAAATTATCCAAACCATTCTCAAAATAGTTTAAAATATAAACAGCTGCAGTGCTTCTCACCAAGTAAGTTCGTATGGTATTTAATTTTTGAAGTATTCACCAGTCTGTGACCATACCTTTTATACAGGTATTCTTAATTTTCTTAACTTAGCTTTGTGAAGTAAACTTTGACCTTTATCCTTTGCAGACCCATTACATTATTATAATCTCAACATCATGTCAAGCCAGGACAACAGTGTTACAATTTAAAAGTGTCTCTTTAAGCTGAGAAACAGCATGTAGGCTTAGCTGTGTTACAGTACACACGCAGCATAGGGCGTGTTTTGGCGACCATGACCGGAAACAAGTTTCTGACGTAAAATTCACTGACCAAAACAATTTCCGAGAGCTACGCGAAAACGGGTCGGTAACCAGAAACAGTTCATGACGTAGGTACATCTCTTGAAAATTCATGTTCTTAAAATATACAACCTTCAGTTTATTTTCAAGTTATGGAACTTAGTCTTGGTAATTTTATCAACATTATTTAATTGTTATGCTTGAAGGTATTGAATTTTAAAAGAATTCAATTGACATTTTCCGATAGTTTTTAGAGTTCGCCATCTTAAAACCAAACCTAACCGAGCCAACAAGTCGGTTAGGGTTTGGTCGGAACAGCTGCGTCACTGCGGTTCAACCGGACACGCGAAAACGCTCAACCAATGACCAAAGCTCAAACATGTTTCTGGTTGGGGTCGCCAAAATGCACTCCTGGTTTACAGAATCTAACAATAGAACATTACTTTGAGCGACTCTACGCTGCATCTTCAGATTCTAACAAACATTACTACTTGTAGACACTAGGTGGCAGCAGACATGAGGGAACTCTTCCTTCATAATATACAATTATTATAAAAAGAACGAGTGATTCACCTCTTTCCTTGAGTGATTTAGTAGGATCCTTGCTCACTCTAACAAATTACAACACTGTATGATAACTCCACAACCAAACTGTTGGATTATGGTGGTATGCCTGATCCCATGTAAAGCATAATCAGTTTACTAGTGCAGTCCTCAGTCCAACACCATACAGTAACTCAACACCCAAACTGTTGGACTCTGATTATGGTGGGTATGCCTGATCTCATGTAAAGCATAATCAGTTTACTAACGCAGTCCTCAGTCCAGGAGGTTCAAACAAAACATGCAATTGGATCGTGAATGGTTGGGGATGTTTACCAGAGCTGTCAACATTTGCATCTTGCAATCGGGGAGATTTTGTACAACAATCAGGGAGATATTTGGAAAAACATTCAACATAATAGGGGATAAAGTTTCCACATTCAGGGAGTTTTTTTCAAATTTGTTCATCAGAACATGGGAAAGATTGGTTTATTTTCAGGGAACTTTCTGCTGAATCAGGGAGAGTTGGCAGCTCTGGGTTAGGGTTAACGCAGTGAGTGCTGTCTCCAAATGTCTCCAAAAGTATTTTATCATCTCATTATATCTTAAAAATTTCTTAAAGTTGAATACAATCACAAGTAAGTCACATGTTTGGATCTGTACAGATGTGCTCCTTCTTAAACTCCACACGGAATCCTTATCCGCACATTCTTCAGAACCGTCCTCCCGATTTGACGCTTCGGGAACCGGTTCCAAGCTGTTGGTTGATGCAGCGGTTATTACTGGTACCACCGCCTGAGTTCTTTTCCGTCGTTTTATATAAACCGACTTTGAGCCGGCTACGAGTTCTATCCTTTTCACTCTTCAATCGTCTGGTGGGGAATGGATTATAGGCAGACTGACTGGATTTACTAGGGGTGGCACCCCCGTTTGACTGGTACTCGTATCTGTTGTCGTCATCATTGTCATCATCACTGTCCGAGTTCGGGTAGTCATTGCTCAGCCACGGTCTGTAAGCATTTGACTGTCCGTACATTTTCGGGTTACCAGCCCCTTCGACAGCATGCTGTGCGAAACCCGGCCGGTATGCCTCCACAGCGAAGTTGAACTTCCGTTCTTGGACGAGTGGGCTGACTGCCTCTTTGGTTTTAGTAGCTGACGGTGTTTGTACATCACTGGTACCTTGCCTACACTCGGTACCCGATTCCTTCTGATGATGGTCACCTGGCAAATTGTCCTCAAGTTTATTTGAACCATTCTGCTTCGGTAATTTGACCTCAGCCGGGTTCTGAGCCGTTTCATCTGTAGGATTTTCATTATTCTTGACGCCGCAGGTGCGTTTGGGACTACCAAAGTCAATTAACAATCCGACTGGTGGTTCGTCGCTTGATTCTTTCTCGTCGCTATCCTTGTCTTCAATCTCTTCGTCTTCGGAGTCCCTCTCGCTGACACTGAGACGTCTGGCGCAGTCTTGATGATGAGACTCTAGTCTCTCTATCTTAGACTCTTCTCCATCACCGTTTGATTCTCTAGAGGAATGAACATCTTCCTGAGACGCTGCCCGACTTCTGGTGGTGGGAGTATCTCGATCGGAGTTTTTAAATGGTGTACCAACTGAGCTTTTCCTATTCTTCTTACCCAGACCTTCGATAAATAACAAAGTTTTTGTTGAAAAATAATAATTATCTAACCTTCGTACAAATACAACTCACTTATTAACCCTTTCATGCCCCATTTATTTTAGTAATAAATTGATCATATGGACACATTAATTGTTAATTCGGTTTTTTGCAAATGGCGACCCCCCAAAAAAATATGTCACAATAGCACCCTAAAGAGTCCTCTTTCCCATTCTGAAACCTGTGTAGCCGTGCGATCTTTATTTTTCGTTTACAACTATTTTTCTGAAAGAGTTAATTAACTTTCTCACAATTTGAAAGAGAGGCTCCAATGTCAATTTCATTTTTGTGATGGACTCATTTTCCAGTAGCTACAGTCCTCATATGAGTGGGGAAACAAATTACAAGTCTCGAATCTCACGTTAAAATGGTGTAAATTGCCATTGTATTTGATACCCTTCCAGTGCAAAATTTGTCATCATTCTAAAACATCATAGGACGTCATCTTCGTCATTTTTATATGGGGAATTATAGGTTTATTCCTGACTTCTTTCAGAGCGAAATTTGAAACATGACGTCTTTGGATTTCAACAACAAATGGGTCTTTACATTCCAAGGATTAATTTTTCATCAGTCAAAAGGTCGAATTCAATGCCATTTTGATTGAATATCATCGAAAGTCAAAAATGAAACAAAAAAGCCCCTGTACATGTAAATGAGTACATCACAAAATTTGAAAAGCAGCCCCTCTTTAACATCAATTTTTAACAAGACCTAACAAAGGAAATAAGACCTTAAAATCCTCTTTACTAACATCATTTCTGAAATCAGTCCAAACCACCAAAGATTAAATCACGTCCAAATCATGATTGGATTAAAGGCACTGTACACGTTTGGTAATTACTCAAAATATATATTAGCATAAAAACTTACTTGGTAAAGAGCAACGGAAAGCTATTGATAGTATAAAACATTGTGAGAAACGACTCCCTCTGAAGTAATGTAGTTTTTGAGAAAGAGGTAATTTCTCACAAAAATATTTGAATCTGAAAAGACTTTAGGCCTGAAGCCTTTTTCAGGCATCTGAAAGCACACACATTATGCGAAAAGGGTGTTTTTTCTTTCATTATTTTCTTGCAACTTCAATGACCAATTGAGCCCAAATTTTCACAGGCTTGTTATTTTATGCATATGTTGGGATACACCAAGTGAGAATACTGGTCTTTGACAATTACCAAACATGTCCAGTGCTTTTAACATTCAATGCAGTGTTGTGACAGATACACGTCTTTGTTGTTGAGACAAGGTACTTACCATGTTTTCCTATAAGTAGGTGATTTATCGCAGACGGAGAATCCAAACTTGTAGAGAAGGATCTCTTGGTTTCCTTGTGTCTTCGTCCTGCATGAAAAAATAAAATCATCAATTTATTCACAGATCATCTTTAACTTGTCTCAAGAATAGCCTTGTAAATTCACAAAATTGTTGAGATATAATGAACCCTAAACCTCCCAAAGTCCCCTTCAGGAAGGTGTTTGATTTTTCAGAATTTTTCAGAGTTTTTCAAATATTTTATTACACATCAAACAGCACGATTAGCGCCAATAACAGGATGAATAGGAAACAAGAAGAAATGTTAAGTTTTAGATGCGGGAGGAAAAACCCCAAATGGAAGAAAACCCACGCAATCAGGTAGTGATTGAAAACAAAATCCACATGCAAGGCTCTGGTCTGAGGTGAGATTGGAACCAGGGTCCACAGAGGTCAAAGGCAGGGAAAGAAACCACTGAGCCAACCTGATCCCCTTTAAATATTAAAATTGTTCAAAGATAAAATGTTGACTTCTATCAAAAATGTAAGGCTCCGGTCTGAGGTGGGATTCGAACCGGGGTCCACAGAGGTGAAAGGCACGGACAGAAACTATTGAGCCAACCTGACCCAAATAAGGGGACCTTTGGCCCAAATAACAAGGCTTACCAATCTTATCTATGTCCAAACATTTTGGAGTTGAGTGACCATAGAGTGGAGGATAGCAGAGGGTTGAGGTCACGTGGGCAAGTGGGCCTATAGACTTGACTCAAGTCCCAATCCCGTGCCATCGCCATAAAACTATTGTTTTGTGATGGTCTGCATTCCCCAACCTGTTCCGCACGCGGGAAGTCCCAATCCCGTGCCATCGCCATAAAACTATTGTTTTGTGATGGTCTGCATTCCCCAACCTGTTCCGCACGTGGGACAGGGACTTGACGATGCCGCAGTCGCCTGATATGTAAATGTATTCACTTTTGAATATGTAAACTTGCTGCGTTATACGTGTTGTCCAATCAAACGCATTCAAAAAAAAGACTCGTTCACTTGTTATTTGTGGGGGTTAAGTACTTAGATGAGGATTGAAATACATTTTTAAATAACCGATTAATTATAAAAAGAAAGCACTGAATGTTCATTAAAATTTAAGTTAATACGTTGTAACATACATTTGGTTTTTTTTTTGCAAAATTTGAACTTTGGTGCAACTCAACACTTTAGACACCGACACCACTTGCCTGCTGCTGAGTTTGCCCACACCACACCGTGTCACGGGCGCAGACGCGTGCACACACAATGTCTTGCACTGTCGTAAATTTGAACTTTGGGAAGTGCAACTCAACGAAACTTTGGTACCGACCGACACCACTTGCCTGCTGATGAGTTTGCCACCACACGTGTCACCGCCGGCGAGACGCGTGCACTTACAATGTCTTGCACTGTGATGTCACAGAGTCCCAATGAATATTTTACCGGCGGGGCAGCGCTTCCACGCTCCCATTGGTTTTGTGCATCTCCCCATTTGGGGAGATTTTCCAATAACAACGTGCAGTGTAAGAAACGACCTCGTCAAGTCCCATTCTCGGGACCACATTTTGACGGCGAGCGCGCATAGTACGGCTTGTTTGCTAGTTGGCGCGATATGCTTGGAGACCTCTCGCACGAGAACGGGACTTGAATCAAGTCTAGTGGGCCTAGGGAGTAAGGGTTAGGTATGCGATGCCCTGATGGGATATCGCAACTATGTGTGCATACGTATGCGATGTCATGAAATCTTTCACGAATATGTGTGCATAGGTATGCGATGTCATGAAATCATTTACAAATATGTGCGCATACCTAGTGATGTCGAGAAATTATTCGCAAATATGTGCGCATTTGTGAATATATTTGTAATGTCGTGAAATTTATTGCATACTTTGTCGCATACCTTTCGGATGATGTCATAGTTGTGGACAATTTGTTAGTGACCTAGGCAGTACGTGGCACTATAGCAGGAAAGTAGTCAGGCCCCTTCGTGTATGACTGTGAAGTCTGGAATCTCGACTGGACGCAAGAAACTCCCCAGATCATTAGGAATTTTGATCAAAGGTATGCGACCAAGTGTTCGCAAAAATTCACGACATTGCGTGTATGCGTATATATTCGCGAAAATTTTTACGAAATCACATAATGCGCACATATTTGAAATATGCGATGTCTCTTCAGGGCCAACATAGACCTTTATCACGGTGCGGCCATCTTGATTTTCTCCCATTCAAACCAATGTAAACAAACTTAGGCTGGAATGGAAAAATAGTCTGGTTCCTTTTTGTACAATGAATATTAGCATTCATTACTGTTATTGGATACAGGGAACATGACCAAGATGGCGGCAGTGTGATAAAGGTCAATAGTAAAGAGTTTTTGACAAACCTCTATCATCTTCTTTGTTCCCAGAGCCGTAGATGACATGAGCCTTTTGTTGACGTCTCTGTATTCTCCAGTACTGTTTCTTTAATGCATAGATATCGATATTCATTCTTTCTAACATCGCTGTCGACAGTCGCTGGCCTGACGTATCGTCACTGGTACTAGCTCCATAGGCCCCTGGACTGGCGCGGGTTATATCACTTGGACTTGCTGACGATTGCTCAAATTTATCACCTGAACATTGCAAAGAATATCAAATTGGTCAGAAATATTCCTCCTTCCCATGCTGTAACCGAGGCATTGTCACGGACAGATTAAAGGTATAGTCATCGTTTGGTTTTTGTCAACGTAATTCTGATTTATAGGCAACATTATCAAGTAAGATACAATAAAAGTCCCCCATGAAAGTTTCAGTTGAATACAGTGTCTACTTGCTGCGAAAACAGCCAAAAAATGTCTATTCATCAAGAACATTGAATCCATCCACGTTTAGGGAGGTGACAGGAGGTACCACCGCATCTCTGGCCATATTGAGGGCAGCATTTAAACGGCAAGAGATGTGGTTTGTACCCGCTGTCATCTCGCTAAACATGGATGGATTAGACGTTCTTGTAAAAATACTGTGACAGTATTTTGATGTTTTTCAACAAGTAGACACTGTATTCAACTGAAAATTTTGCAATGGACTTTTATTGTATCTTTCTTTGTAAATTTGCCTATAATTCAGCATTACGTTGGCAAAAACCAATCAATGACCGTAACTTTAAGAAGTTGAGGGCTCAAATTATTTATCTATTATTTATTTTTATTTAAAACCATATTTAACGAATTACAAGCAAACAAATCTCTACTCTGGTCCTGCCTTTCTTAAGTGCTGTGATTTCTATATAGGAATCTTGTTCACATTCTAAACTTCCCCGAGGGCCAACAAGAGAATCAGTAGCGAACTTTTACCTGCTTCTAACCGCCCTTTGGCTGGTGACGTAGGCATCGGGAACAGACTGGTGAAACACGTCACCATCATCTCGTCATCATCCATATCAGCCTCTTCGTCGCTCTTCCCTCCTTCCTTCTTACTCCTTCTGCGATTACCGCCTCCTCCGCCCCCGCCCCCTCCTTCGGACTTCTCGGGGAGAGGTCCCAGGGGGGAGAAGGGGGTGATGCTGAACATGTACTTCTCTCGGATTTCGTTCAGATGAGGAAAGGGAAACGGTGCCATGGAGTAGATTGTCTGCGGGTGTCAATGTTTTAAATGTCAGTCTTTAAAACTAATTTCTTTACCAAAATTGTAGATGAGGCCATTTCAAGATCTGGGCCCAATTTCATAGAGCTGCTTAAGCAGCAGATAATGCTGAACAATTTTCTGCTCAGCATAAATGAGCAGGATATCAGTCACAAATCGTACATGTGGAATGGTAATTTGGCTGGTTTCCTTATTCCGCTGAGCATAATTTTGTTGTGCTTAGCTACTTTGTGTGCTTAAGCAGCTCTATAAAATTGGACCCAGATATGAAACTAGTCCTGGGCCCAATTTCATAGAGCTGCTTAGCAGGAAATATTGCTCAACAATTTTCTGCTAATCAAAGACGAGCAGGATACCAGTCATAAATTGTACATGTGTGATGGTATTTTGGCTGGTAACCATATTCTGGTAAGCATAATTATTTTGTGCTGAGCTACTTTTTGTGCTTAAACAGCTCTATGAAATCGGGCCCTTGTAGAGAAACTTGTAATGTTTTTTTTCCCCAATTTCATAAGGATTCTATCTATTGGAAAATGAATGGATCACAAAACTGAATGTGACCCTGGAGCCCCTTTTAAAGAACAATAAATGAAGAGCAAACGACTGATTACCTGAATGAGTTCATCTCCTTCAATGATGTCACCCTTCAGCATCTGATTACACAGCTGCCCCATGGTGCTATAAAACTCATCAGCGCTATCTACTTCAATCAGTCGACTGTAAAGAACAAATACGTATCAGTAAGGAGTCTGGGTTCAAGACTTACATAATGTTAACTCATGTGAACTAGCACAGAGAATATTTACCACCGGTCTTGAAGGAAACAGGAGTCGGTGGGATGCATTAACCACCTCATGTCGGTATTCGGGAGAATTTTATTTTTCAGAACTTTTGTTTAGCTTATGGAGCAATCGTTTTCCTTTAAAAATATCATTGGCACAATGAAACCCTGACTTGACAAAGGAAAGGAAACAAAGGTTTTTATAATAAGCACCAAGAATTTGTGGTTCTCTTGTGAGAAAATAGGAGAATGCACTTGCTGTGAATCGCAAAACCTCAGCCGTAAGCCACGGCCGATTATCTGCCATGGTATGCTGGAATCTCGGACTGATCGAACTGACCTCCCAATTCAGTCGAATACAATGATAAACAATAGTGGCAGCCTGTCCATTCTTGTATGCCACATTTGTACAACAACAGGACAAAGGTCTGGAATCAGGGATTACACACTAACCCCTGGGAAAAGGAACATTACGAGCATGATTTCCAGTTTCTTCTGTCCCCCCTAATACAGGTGAAACAAAGAGTGTAGCACAGGAAGTGCATGCCTGTGCACGCTACACAATGGAATGTCCGGTACCGGGTGAATATACACATCAGCTGTCCGACTGAGTGGAAAACATTGAGGGCGCTTTGAAGTTGCTCCGGTTACAAAAAAAAGTCCACCATAAGCCAGTCCAGAAAATTTGTGCAGGCTAACATGTCATCCGTCCTACGTGAAGTAGTTAAGATTGTCCTTGCGCCAAGACTAAAATGGCAAAACAGCATTCATTCAAACGCCCACTCGGTAAAATACAAGGTATATGTACTCACTCTCCAAGCTTGGCCCATATCGCCAAGGCGACCCGTAACAGAATCTCCGACCCTTCCAAGAAGATGCTATCCCACACTCTGAGTACTAAGGACTTGGGAAGACAGGTTGCAAACAGGGTGAGAAACCACTGCATGGTGAAGACGTTGGTTAAGGGTGGCTCATAACTTCCTGAAGGTCAAGAAAAAAGTAGAAAAATGAAAGGTCATCTCACTTTACTCTTGCATCTCAAATGAAAAATAATAATAGTTTTTATATAGCACTATATCCAAGGGCGTCTCAAACTGCTTATCATCATTTATTTCCAGACAGGTTTTTAAAGTTTTTGAATTATGAAATCCATTTATGTAACACCTTGTAAGGGTTTACAAGGTGCTGTGGCGCATTCAGCAGCCACGGCCAGAAACACTGGGGCAAACCCCTTTTCCTAGCGATAGATGTGCATTACACAACACACGGGACCAATAGCTTTACGCCGGCCACCCATGTTGCTATCCGCCGGTTCTGAAGCTGCGAATCTCATTTCTGCTTTGTGTGTTTCTTTGTTTTGCTGTCCCCTTATAACAACATGGCCAGTCCCAGCGACCCTGTACCATGAAAAAAAAAGGCACTTGCAGACTCTAGAGGTAACATGTTTAGTTTTACCTGACATGCCATCATTGGCAGTCTTCTGGAGTTTATCAAGGTGCTGAGCCAACTCCGGTAGCTTGAAACGCAACAGCTCACGGAACACCGCCATGTCTACGGAGAGTGCCCTCAAGTTATTAGCGAAGTAACTGTCTGGCAGCACATGATCGATTAGAAATATCATCACCTGGTTTATAGAGAGGAATAAAACCAAAAGACCTTTAGTTTCACATTGAAATAAAAAATGGTCTAACTTCTAAGAAGGAATATAATTGTTAAAGGTATTATACAGGATTGGTTAGGATAACATCATTGTTTAATTTTAGTCTGAAAGCTTACTGATTATGAAGCTCATACTAGAACCATTTTTTTCTGTGAAATATTTCCCTCAGAAAGGAAGTCATGTTCGAGAAAACTGTATCTGAAAACTGAAAAATATGCAACAGCTGATTTTGGTTGTTACAACCAAAACTGCATGTGTTTACATGCTGAAAATTGTGCGTGGTTTTTCCCTATTTTCTCCCGACTCGCACAATGGATTAACCCAAAAATTTCACAGGTTTGTTATTTCATGTATGGTTGATCACACAAAACATGAACACTGTCTGGGACTATTTTGTCAGCTCTAACCAATCCTGTATGATACCTTCAAATGCTTTTGAATCATGCTTTCCAACTTTTACACAGTAACTTGTTATTTATTGGGCAAAGAAACTTTAGGTGATTTAATCACTCTGACCGAGTCATACGATATTTAATATTTTTCCATCGTTTCATTTTTCCTTTTTGAAAAGCCTCTAGATGTTTTGTTTGAGTAGAAATTACTGATGTTGTCGCGAAGACGATAAGACTTAAAACACTTCGAGTAGACTCCAATGTTGAAATAATATTGGATCACTGCAGTCATGGAAGGTTTTTAAGAAGTTATATAAACAGTCTTAGGAGAAAGTCTCCCTTGTACAATCATCTTGAACGACACAATAACATCTTAATGTATGCTGAGAGATTTCATGTTAAAAATGTACGCAATCAAACCATTCAACATGGATTAAGTCAACCTTAACAAGTTCCGTGCTTGTATTTACAAAAAAATACTTCAAGTTTTAAATTGCAGCGACTGATTTGAAGGTATTATACAGGATTGGTAAGGATAAAAAACAGTCTGAAAACTTGCTGATTATAAAGTTCATACCAGAACCATTTTTTTTAAATGTGAATTATTTCCCTCTGAAATGAAGTCATATTCAAGAAAATTTGAAACATGACGTTATTGGATTTCAACAACTCATGGGTCTTTACATTCCAAGGAAGAATTTGTTCATCAGTCCAGAGTTCAAATTCAATGCTGTTTTGATTGAATATCATCGAAAGTCAGGAATGAACCAAAACATCCCCGTACAAAAATACAGACCCATTTTTCTCCTGAATGATGTCATAGGATGTTTTGAATGTTGACAAATTTTGCACCAGAAGTGCATCGAATAGAATGGCAATTACACCACTTTAATATGAGGTTAGAGATTTGTAATTCTTTAAACCACTTACATGAGGACTCTATCTATTGGAAAACGAGTACATCACAAAATTGAATTTGACATTAAAGCGCCTCTTTAAACCCAAATTAAGGACAATGTGTTTACATGCTAAAAATTGTGCCTGTCTTTTTTCACTTTTTCCCCCCCGACTCAACAACGGATTACGCCCAAATTTTCACAGGTTTGTTATTTCATGTATATGGTTGTTGATCACGCAAAACATAAACACTGTCTGCAACTATTTCATCAGCTCTACCAATCCTGTTAAAAAAAACATGTTCTAAATTGCAACGACTGAATAAAAGAACTTATCAGCAAGACATCTGTAAATGCATATTTCATGGTTGTAACAAAAAAAATTAATACCTGCCATAAAGTGAGTTTTCTTTAAATAAGATTTATCAAAGTTGATGTTAATAAAGTTGACTTAGCACATCCTTTATGATTGATTGTTCATTCAAAAACATTCAAGTCTTACGCCCCAGGGGCCAAAATATATTTGAGCTCACAAAAGAATAATTTTATTTTATTTTAATTGTGACAAAAATTATCGTAGAATTACTAACACTGACCTTTAATGCGTCATCCTCCACTCGTTCCATAACTTCAAGTATAAATGCAGCCAGTACATTGAATCCTTGACAGTACCCTACAGCTTTATTCCAACGAGCATAAGCTAAGAGTACCCTCTTTAGTACAACACGGTCGTCTTCAGCATCCTGGCCACAGAAACCACTACAGCCTGTACGATGTAAATCCTAACAAAAAAACCATATAGCCATGTCAAAGGTTCTCCACAACTCTGAAACAACTTGTTTCCTCCTAACTTAAGAGTCCACAATTTTAGAATGAAGTTACCGTCTTGAGTAACCATCTTGAGTAACCATCTTGAGTAACCATCTTGAGTTACCATCTTGAGTAACCATTTTGAGTAACCATCTTCAGTAACCATCTCGAGTTACCATCTTGAGTTACCATCTTAAGATATCACCTTGAGTTACCTAACCATCTTGAGTAACCATCTTGAGTAACCATCTTGAGTTACCATCTTGAGTAACCAATATTGAGTAACCATTTTGAGTAACCATCTTGAGTAACCATCTCAAGTTACCATCTTGAGTTACCATCTTAAGATATCACCTTGAGTTACCTAACCATCTTGAGTTACTATCTTGAGTAACTATACCGAATAACCATCTTGAGTAACCATCTTGAGTAACCATCTTGAGTGACCAATATTGAGTAACCATTTTGAGTAACCATCTTGAGTAACCATCTCGAGTTACCATCTTGAGTTACCATCTTAAGATATCACCTTGAGTTACCTAACCATCTTGAGTTACCATCTTGAGTAACTATACCGAATAACCATCTTGAGTAACCATCTTGAGTTACCATCATGAGTAATCATCTTGATGTATTATCTTGAGTAACCATCTGTGGTTATCATATTGAGTAACCATCTTAAGTTACCATCTTGAGCTACTAGCTTGAGTAACCATCTTGAGTTACTATCTTGAGTAACAATCCTGAGTAACCATCTTAAGTTACCATCTTGAGTTACCATCTTGAGAAACTATCTTGAGTAACAATCCTGAGTAACCATCTTAAGTTACCATCTTGAGAAACCATCTTGAGTAACCATCTTGAGTTACCATATGGGGAGGGTCCCAGTAAATCAATCAACAATCTCGTTTAAATTGAGGCAACCAAAACATCCCTTTTCACATTAAAGATGCTTTGGGATTAAACAAAAAACTACGCTCATAAAGATATTCTTACACAAATTGCACAATTTTCACACAAAAATTGTAAAAGAAAAATATTTTTGATTAATTGGTGCAGCTCAGAGAAGAGCTGGTGGGTTGTGTTTTCTTCCTAGAGTGTGGATTAATGTTTCTGATCATTTCCTGGCAACACAATTGAGTGTTTTTACTTTGATTTGACATTTCATTTCATTTCATTGACTAATTCTGGTTGTGAAGCCAAGGATGCTCATAAAAGCGAACTTAATCACTGTACTAGCCAAGAACCCCATGGAGAGAAGACAAGGAAGGAAGTTTCAGTTTGAGATGTGGGAGGAAAACCCCAGAGAATTATTCCAGGAAAAACCCACGCAATCAGGTAGGGACTGAAAACCCAATCCACATAGTGCCCCCGGCAGGATTCGAACCAAGGTCCTAGAGTTGGAAGGCGAGGAAAGATACCACTACGCCAACCCGACATCATGTTGTTTGAGACTACGAATGAGACATACCTTAACAATCTGGACTCCTAGGGTGTCATCGTCCGGGTTGCTTCGATCATTGAACGTAAACCTCACCGTCTTTGGCCAATCCAACTTAAGATGCTTGATATGACGATTGGCTAAACTTAGCCACACTGACTTACGAAACTCATGAGGGAGCCCTTTGGGTAGTCTGGCTACTGCACGTAAGGCATCATACCACTGAGAGGGTAGTAAAGAAAATGCTAGTCAGAAAGGAATAACACATCTTTTAAGTGTTTCATTAGAAACAATTAAAATTAAAAGGTACCATCGATAAAGGAGTTGTTTAAAAATGTGTTTTCATGAATATTCTCATATACATTTTACAAATTCATCTGGACATATTCATAGGTAATGTACAACTACTGCTTTAGTTACAGAAAGTTAATTTCCAATAATTATTATTTTTTTACCTTAAATTGACACCTACAGTATCAAGTAATTTGATCGATAATAATTTAGTATTTTTGCAACCTAACTCATCTAACAATATCCCCGAACAAAGATATTGACAAAATAGGGAGACCGCCAACATTAGGGCTAGATAGCTCAGTTGGTAGAGTGCGGCACGTTAATCCGGAGGTTGCAGGTTCAAGTCCCGCTCTAGTCAATTGCACTTTGTTCAACCCCAAAAGTAATAATATCCCTTTACATAAGACTCAAACTGCCAATAATAATAATTATTTTTTTAACCTTAAATTAACACCTATCAAGTAATTTGACCACTAATAATTTAGTATTTTTGCAAGAAACATGGGTGTGCTGAAGCCACTGGTTCAATCTCAGCGAGTTTAGGGACATTTTGTTTTCAAACTGCTCCGAATGCTCTAAGATTAATAATACTTTACATAAGATTCAAATTGCAAATAATACTAAATTTGTCATTCTTAAATTAACATCTATCAAGTAATTTGAGAACTAGTAATTTAGTATTTTTGCAATCTAACTCATGTAATAATACTTCACATAAGATTCAAATTGCAAATAATAATACTATACTATGTCATATAATATATAACACTAATAATATACAGCATTTATAAAGTGCATTATGAATCATAGATTCCTCAATGCGCTTAACAATAGAAGCAAAAGCTAAAAACATAAACAAAATAGAATAAATAAAGACCCACACTACTATGTTATAAAATATCCTACAGTTAAGAGTTTACAATAAACACACAAAGAGAAAATATTTAATTAACGTTAGAAAACAGACCGGCTGCGACCATTAAAATGATAATAACAAATATACAAAAAAGCACAGTAACAGGGTGCCCACAAGAATAAAAATACAGGAAAAAATAACTACAACAAAGTGACCATGTGCTCGAAAGCACTTCCACGGATACCTGGGAATGACATCAATTACACTACATGTATACTTACAGGAATGTAATTGCAAAATATTAATTTGATAAAGATCAATCCCTCCAAACACATAGACGCCAGAGCAAAATTAGGAGCACTATAAAGGTGTTGAACCCTATAGAGACCACAGCGGCCACAAGCGGCTTGTACCAAAATGCCCAAAGCGGCCCCAAACGGCCACAAGGTTTGACCTACTCCCATTCCCATAAAGAGGTCAAAGTAAAGGTCATTTCCGGATATGAAATTTTCCAATGTAGTATGTTAGCATAGTACCCCAATTTCTAAACACAAAACTAAATTTTCTGTTTGAAGTTATTTCTGTTGACAAATCTACTGACAGAATTCAATTAAAGAAATGAACAATAATAGCAATGTCTGGGCGTTTGTGATGATTATACAGAAATGAATGGTCTCTAAAGGGTCAACGAACAAATATCGAGCACCTAATGAAAATCAAAGTTGCATGTCTCGATCCAATTTCCTAGCCATACCCGACAATTTTTCTTTGTTAGTATTTAATCAAACTTGAAGCAGAGGGGTATATGGTCTGCTTCATTAATTCTTTGCACAAATAAATGCAGCATCTAGATCCAAGACACAAACGCTCTCTCTCCCATGAGATCTAAGATGGTCTCCACGTCTCAATCCGACATGTCTACTTTAATCCGGCCTTAATTATGATTTTAACAAAATTTTAAGGTCAGTGGTTTACTCTTAATACAGACTACAGGTTCAATCAATCAGTGTATATTTGTGTGAAGGGTGGGTATACAGAGCATGGGAAACACTTTGCCTAAGAGGTTTTTTTAAAGATCAACTTGAAAGAAATTAACATTATTGTTCTTTTGTTATAGAAAGGTAAACGAGTGTGTAATGATTGAATATAATTGAGTAAATCTCAATAAAAATGGTTTCATAATGTAAACAAATCAAAACACTTTGATCGGTGTCACTCTTGACAAAAATGCTGAGTTTCACGAAAAGCCCCTAAGCGCCCAGGAATCAAAACAGCACTGTGACGTCACACTACGGACTCGATCCATACAAGACAATGGAAAATGCATAGCAACGAAGATAAACAACCTTCATCCATTCGGTGATTATGATGTATTTTCTGTCAAAACACAAACTGGTTTTACGCTGGTTTTCTGAGGCACTGGTACTTCAGTGTTGATTTCACTTTTCATTTTTATGGGTATTTGCGGACACAGCAAAGATTTTTTTCCTCATTTTGAAACCGATCTTGCATGTCTTGTTACGGACAATTCTGGTCTAGTAAACATTTTGAGCTACAAGCCCTATGGTCTTGTGGATATTTTCCCAAAATCTAAAAGTCGTTTTAAAGCTTTTTCTATTTGTCAACCCTGACATCTTGTATTTACTCTTGTGCCTCTTAGTAGCAAAGCAACATCCTTTCTTTAAAGGGTCTGTATACGTTTGGTAATGACTCTGAAAATTAATGGCAATAAAAACTTACTTGGTAGAAGTACAGCAGCTTTGAGAAACTTTTCACTTAGAAGTAATGCAGTTATGGAAAAAGATATACTTTTTATCCCAACAAATTTGAATCTGAGAAACAACACTGACAGTAACGTTTCTCAGATTGTGTATTCCAATTGCAGATTATTCTTCCTGCGTAGACATAAACGCTCCAGATTTTCGGCAATATCTCAAAAACGCTACCACCTTTTGAAATCAAATTTTCACAGGTTAGTTTTATGGTATATATCTACAACTATATAGGATTGAAACAAACAGTGGGTTACAATTACCAAACGTATACAATTCCTTTAAGATAACATTTATTTAATAACATTTACCTGTCGAAAGGCTCTTTTTCCTGGGAGGGGTTCAATACTGAATTTCAGTCTGGCATCCACACCTACAAACACATAAGAATTTAGAAAAATCAGTCATTGTAAACAAGAAACACAGAAAAATACACAGATGGACGGAGCAGACCTCTTGTATCTTCCAGGCCTTGCACTGAAGCTTTTTTGTAAAACAGCCCACCAGCCTAGTAAACTGTGCATTTTACTTGCCCCCAGGAAGTTTTAGTAGCCCAGATTGTCGTCAATGTATCTTTCTGATGTATTAATGGTAGCGAGCACAACCAGTTTAATTAGTGGTCAAATGAAGTTATATTCACACACTCACAAATAAATTACCACATTCTTAAAATGTGTTACTTAGGTCTGAAAAGGAAGAAATATGAGCATTATGCACAAGTAGGTTGCACAGATTTTAGTAGCCCACAGGGCAAGTTGAGAAGTGGTGTTTACTAGCCCGTAGGAGTTTTTACTAGACAATGTACGCAGGGCTAATGTTAAGGGAGAGTCCTGTCATAGCAGCAGTTAAAAGTAGAAAATGAAACTGGGCTGGACACGTCTACCGCGGAGCAGGTGGACTCTACTTGATGGAAAAAGGAATAGGGGGCGTCGGCGAAAGAGATCGAGAGATGAGATGCAATAGCACTGGGACTGGACACCACATGAGGGAAAAAGGAATGGGGGATTCCAGTGAAAGAGATGGAATGAGGGAAAAAGGAATGGGGGATTCCAGTGAAAGAGATGGAATGAGGGAAAAAGGGATGGGGGATTCCAGTGAAAGAGATGGAATGAGGGATTCCAGTGAAAGAGATGGCATGAGGGAAAAAGGAATGGGGAACACCAGTGAAAGAGATGGAGAGATGAGCTGCAACAGCACTGGGGCTATGTAAATTAATACCATCTAGCTAAATAAAAAAGGAGACACTTTGCGACAGCATGCTGAGGCCTTCATCCTGCAGTGGATGGACATCAGCTGAATCACATTGCGAAAAAACCCCCACAAACACCCAGTTTTTACATCTGTAACACAGAATTGCGTCCATACTAAACATAATGTTAGTATCTTCATCTGCAAGGCGTACACATGTACACCATTATGTGAGACATACTTCATGTATTCATTATGACATCCACACATACACACACACCTCCTGGACTACCCTTCATGAAAGTGCCATTATGGATTGAGTGCATGTCAATGCACATCATTTATGCATTGTTAAACTCTAAGCCTTGGGTGCTGGAAGAAACTGTCAAATTTATCTGCCTCCATATGGATAATACATAGGACCATTCGGATGGGACGTAAAGCCGTAGGTCCCGCGTCTTGTGTAATGCACGTAAAAGAACCCAGTGCACTTTTCGCAAAGAGAAGGGGTTCGCCCTGGTGTTCCTGGTTTGATTGGCTGCATATTGCGCCACAGCACCTTGTAAACCAATATATGGTGCTATGTAAAGGAAAAAGGTCTCATACTTCAAAAACGTAGCTCCACATACCTTGCAGGAAAAATACTGAATGTTGGAGCGCCATGAGCGTCACTGAGTGACGGATTTGGGTGCTAAGAAGCCACTATTATTATTATTATTATTAAGAACCCAGCTACACTTATCGCGAAGAGAAGGGGGTTTGCCCCGGCGTTTCTGGCAGTGGCTGCTGAAAAACACCATAGCACCTTGTAAACCATTATAAGGTGCTACATAAATGGATCTCATAAATTCAAAACATCGCTCTGCTTATCCTGTTGAGTCATCCTTTATTTTGCAAAAAATTATTGCTGTGGCGCTTCAAAGTTTAATACAAGAGCCCTATGGATAATTACGCTTCGGCCACTTTGCAGCATCGTTTCCAAACTAATAGGTTGGTGTCAACATGGAGTTATCAAAGTTGTTTAGAAGGTTTGGGTTTTTCTTTTCTTTTTTAAATATAATTTTCAAAGTGTGGGGTGGACGAGTGGGGTGGCCTCACCTCGAGAAATATGTAGAAGTCCAGATTTCACCTCTTTATTACATTCTTTGACGATTGCACTCCAATATGCATCCAATATTTGTATAAAATTGAGCTGCAAAACCAGCATGTATATCCCCAGCCGTGACACTTGTGTCCTTAAGCAAGACACTTAACCATTGCTTCGTCCTTCGGATGGGACGTAAAGCCGTTGGTCCCATGTGTTGTGTAACGCATGTAAAAGAACCCAGTGCACTTATCGTAAAGAGAAGGGGTTTGCCCCGGTGTTCCTGGTTGTGGCTGCTGAATGCGCCATAGCACCTTGTAAAAAACATTATAAGGTGCTACATAATTGGGTCTCATAATTCATAACTTGAATAACCCATATTTCTGTTTAAAGTATATACTAAGCGCCTTGAGTACCTTGTTTGGTAGATACGTGCGCTATATAAGACTTTGATATTATTATTATTAGAATATCAGAGTACTACAAACTCATATATTATGAGATGTTACATAATTAGTTGGTTTCATTGGCAACATTGCTCTTATATAGTATTTCCATGGTGCTACTACAAACCTCTCTAGATTGTGAGTTTTTACACCACCAGCTCTTTTCAGAGCCAATACAACTCATAAGAGATATTTCCATGGTGCTACCACAAACCTCTCTAGATTGTGAGTTGTTACACCACCAGCTCTTGTCAGAGCCAACACAACTCATAAGAGATATTTCCATGGTGCTACCACAAACCTCTCTAGATTGTGAGTTGTTACACCACCAGCTCTTGTCAGAGCCAACACAACTCATAAGAAATATTTCCATGGTGCTACCACAAACCTCTCTAGATTGTGAGTTGTTACACCACCAGCTCTTGTCAGAGCCAACACAACTCATAAGAAATATTTCCATGGTGCTACCACAAACCTCTCTAGATTGTGAGTTGTTACACCATCAGCTCTTGTCAGAGCCAACACAACTCATAAGAGATATTTCCATGGTGCTACCACAAACCTCTCTAGATTGTGAGTTGTTACACCACCAGCTCTTGTCAGAGCCAACACAACTCATAATAGATATTTCCATGGTGCTACCACAAACCTCTCTAGATTGTGAGTTGTTACACCAACAGCTCTTTTCAGAGCCAACACAACTCATAAGAAATATTTCCACAGTGCTACCACAAACATCTCTAGATTGTGACTTGTTACACCAACAGCTCTTTTCAGAGCCAACACAACTCATAAGAGATATTTCCATGGTGCTACCACAAACCTCTCTAGATTGTGAGTTGTTACACCACCAGCTCTTTTCAGAGCCAACACAACTCATGAGAGATATTTCCATGGTGCTACCACAAACCTCTCTAGATTGTGAGTTGTTACACCACCAGCTCTTGTCAGAGCCAACACAACTCATAAGAAATATTTCCATGGTGCTATCACAAACCTCTCTAGATTGTGAGTTGTTACACCACCAGCTCTTTCGTAAGCCCCCAAACAAAAATCTTGGTTAACTTTGATCATTACTTGTACCAGAATTTACACAGCATTAATACATAAAACATTTGAAGAACAAATAAAAAATCAGTGTGACCACAGCCAGAAAATATTTATACCAACGACGACATCTTGCCCGCTGTTTCCCTCATGAATGTTTTTTTTCTTCTAATACAGGCTGGTCCTTTCTTATTGTATATCAGGTCTGGAATTTCATCTTTAAGAGGGCAAGGCCATTTTCATTTGGCAAAGGGCACTTCCATTGGAAAATCTTAAAGTCTAAGGGAAACTTCTGAAGGGGCACCAAGGCCAAGACCAGGGGCAACAGAGGCCATGGCCTCTATGGCCTCCGTGTAATTCCAGGGGCCGATTTCACAAAGAGATAAGACTAGTCTTATCTGAAGTTAGGACCAGTAACTGGTCTTAACTTAATACTAGTCCTATCTCTTAGCATTGCCTAGGACTAGTCCTAAGTTAGGAAGAGTTTTGTGAAATCGACCCCATGGCCTGGTATATTTAATGCTTGCACTATAGTTTTACCTTGATGCTCTTTTTTACTGCTCGCTCATCTGTATTGTAATTCAGCCTGTTGGGCTGCTCTGAGCAGTTTTGAATAAACAAAATAAACAAATAAAATAAAAATATCTTACGTCTTTTCTGAGACACAGCTTGGAGTACTGCAGTCAAGACATCTTGATTCTTATTAAGCTTCGCAAAGTAACGATCTCGCCTCTTCAGCTGCTTGATGAGACGGCCAGAAAGAACGGCCACACTGTGCTGTAGATCTCGCACCATATCTCTCAGTTCGCTGTTACCTACATAAATAAAGAGATTCAGTTAATAACGGATTGATAGTGAGGAGTACATTCTAAAAGCTATCCCATTTGTTAGTTTACCTTGGGAATCTATGAACTCTTCAGTACTAGACTTTGGTTCTTCACTTCTTAGAATCATCGCGCTCAGTACAAACTAAGGTCCAGTCTTGATAAATCCAGCAGGCAGACTAAATTTGCAACTCCTTTACAATGCATTACATCTCACACACCCACTGATTTTTTAAAATCAGGTGCCTGTGTGTGTACATGGTGTGGGAAAGTTTCAATCAAAGACCACTCCCTGCCAACAGTTTAGTGTAGAGTTCTAAAGATATAAAAGATTTCAGGTATGTGTGTAGGAGTTAATACCACACTCTGTGAATGAACACAGAAAAAAGACATCCTCAGACTTGGGTCAAAAGATGAGACTGAGCAAAAAGAAAAGATTGAAAAGCCACATAGTGCAGTCAGCAACAGGCAACCTCAATGGACATAGGCCACTGTGAAAGGTCTCGAGGATCAACTGGGGAGTACAATGGAAGATGTTTCTCAGTTGAGCTAGTGGTCCTCGGACGGTTAGGTTGACTATACGTTTCAATTCTTTTAAATGATGGATCTGTGTTAGGGCCTTGTCACACGAGGCAACCAACTGCAGCACATGCTACAGGACCACTTTGGTAGCACATGAGTAATTTTTCAAACAGTGTCTTACGATCCCCGAAGAAAAATATGTGAACATTCAAATGTGAATGCCTTTGATTCATGGAGATTACCTGGAACTTGTTGCCTGTAAAAGGAAGGTAGTGGTAGCACTTAAAGACTAAACTAATTACAAAGGACAACCTGGACACTCTCTACGACAACGGATGAGCAACCACAAGTTTGACATCAGAAACAATAACATACAGAAACCAGTAGCTGAGCATTTCAATCTGCCCGGCCATTCCCTGCACCACCTTAAAGGGTGTGTACAACATTGGTAAGAGTGAAAATATAAATGATCACAGATTTGCGCATAACTTAAATGGTATAAAGATGGTCATGGTGGAAAACATCCCTTGAAATAGTTTTGCTTGGAATGCTTTAGTTTTTGAGCAATGAGTAAAACAATTAGTTTTGATCTCGCGAGTCCAAAATCTGATGTTTGAAAACAGTAAAACATATAATTGTTGTGCTTTTTGCTTGAATAGGCTTATTATTGTGTTCATTTTTTTGTATTATTACTTTTTTTGATTGGTTCGTTGTGTTATCGTTTCACTTTTGCTGTGCTTGTTGATGTACTTGTATTTGTTGAGGTCAAATAAATAATAATAATAATAATAATTGGGTTGTTCACTGTTTTCTTGTGACTCCAATGACTGATTGGGCTAAAACTTTCACAGGTTTGTAATTTCATGTATATGTTGGGTCACATAAAGTGTGGATACTGTTCTCTGACAATTACCGATGTTGTCCTTGTGCTTTGAGCAGGGCTCCAAATTTACACTGGAATGCAGGCCCGGGGCCAGTGATTACAGCATCGGGCCAGTAAACTCATGACTAGACAAGTCCGGCAGTCTTGCGTTTTTGTTTGAAATGTTGACTTTCAAGTCACATCAATCCGTTTCAGTTCTGTTGAGTGTTGAAGAATTCTTACTCAAAATACAAATTGAGATCAATCTTCTCATAGTGCTTGTTTAAACTAAAATAGTTCAAAAGTTAAACCGTGTAGGTATTTTGTTCTCATTTCAATTCTGGTCTTGTAAAAAAAATCTGGTCCAGTAAACATTTTTAGCTACAAGCCCTACAGTCTTGTGGATTTTCCCACCAAATTCAAGCTCTGCCTTAAGGTGGTCATTGTTCAGCAGAGAGCATTCAGAGACTGGTTTGAAAGGGAAGCTGCTGCACAAAAGATCATTAAGAACCTGAACTTCATTGATCCAGGACTTAATAGTGACCAAGGTTTCCTGTCCCTCTACCAGGACTAGATGCCCATAGTCACCGACTTTACCCTTTGTTGTTGTACATGTAATTGGATTCCTTGGGCCTTAACTTTCTTGTACATTATAGCATGTACTTGGCTTGTCCCCTTCATCACATCTGATGAAGTAGTTGTTGCTATGAAAGTTCATGCAATTTTTGTTTATGGAATGAGTTAGTTAGTCTTTTAAAGTTTATTACATGTTAATTTTGTATCGGGGATACAGAATATAGTTTGTTTTTACCCTTACACCGATGTGTTTTAAGCACTGTATACTCAGTGCTTTCCTGAGTTCTGTGTAAAAAGTTATTTTAAATAAAGTATCCGATAAGAAAACTAGGAATTAATGTATTGCATCCTGTTGTAGTCTGATACTACACTGAGGCAACTGGTCGCTGCCTTGGTCCCCTTTGAAATGTTTCAGTCCAAGTTTACATTTCCTTCATAAGTAGAAGTGTCCTTTACTGAGAAAAAAAAACCCCTGCCTAACCCTTACACAGGAACAAAGTATTAGGGCTTGCGGGTGAAATGAACCCAAAAGCACTTTTTATTCCTAACCACCCCAAACGTCCTGACTACCCTCCTCGTCTTTAGCCGTGTTCGCATTGGACTTTTTGGGGGGTAAACTAACTGAGCAATTGGGTAACTTGACCATTTTAAGTCCAGTGCGAACAGCCCAGGAAAATTTCACCCAGGTAACTTAAACCGAGTCCAATGGGTAGTTAAACCGGCCATCTTCTGCCCAGGTAAACTAACCTGGTCAAACTAACCATGCCAAAAAAATGTCCAGTGCGGACGCATCGTCCCAATAAATCCGGCCAGTAATATATTGTTTCCCACGTCTGGTTTGCTGCACAGCCATGATCACGTGACACACGGAAGTGAACTACGACATAAATGTACTGGTGATGTTCACACACACATGTTGCTGTCGCGGCGGTATACAGAACTCAGAAATTGCGACCCTTTGCTTGCGTTGTTTTTCCTACTTTTATTTGCTGTGCTTCTCTTCAATAAAGGTTCACAAGCTAGGTCACGTGTTTTGTCACATCAAGTTAAAGGTCACTGGCGTAGCGCCCTCATGTGTTTATATTTAGTCAGTGGGTTTGTTTCACCATCGTCTCGGTTAGTTTACCTACGTCAAATAATCCAGGTGCAGACACCTGTAAGATTTACCCATTTGAATGTTACCTATGGTGTCGGTAAATATATTAATCCAATGTGAACACAGCTTTTGTTTGATATGATGGATTTGGTACATGTATCATACATGTACTACAAAACCCTCACTCACATAGTTACATGTACATGAAACATGAAACATCACAGTTTGACAGTTTTAGGCTAGCTAGAAAACCATGAATGTTTGTGAACAAATGTATTTAATAATAATAATAAAATATTTATAGAGCGCCTTGTGCGAGGGCCTCAAGGCGCTTCACAGATAAAAACAGAAGCAAAAAAGCAAGTATACAGTAAAAAGTAAGCCAAAATACAAGTCACAAGAGACAAGCCACTAAAAACTATAAGTAAGAACTATAAGTAAAATACTGAAAGCCTAAAAAGTACAAGTACTAGAAACAAATTTTTAAAAAAATCAGCCAAGAGACAATTAGTAACAAACTAGACATAATTGCATTTGTGCACAAATGCAGAGCTGTTTCGTGTATAATTTTTTTCAAATTAATCAAGTGAATATGAAAGTGTTGTAGTGTGTACATAATCAACTTAATAATACAATATTTAATGCCTTGTGAGATCGAATTCATTCTCTACATATATATATCTTGTAAAACTGTACCTTTAAGATAATATAACCTGAGAAATGATGACGTCATGATGACGTCAAATATTTTTAGAATCAGTAATGACATATCAAGCCTGTTTAAAAAAGAATTTGGATTAAAGCATTTTCCGTTAGCAATTTCTGACTTAAAGGGGCAAAAAATGAAAAAAATCATAACAAATCGTGTGATGACGTCATCATGACGTCATCATGACGTCATTACAAGTTTAACAGAAACTTGCCATTATCTAACGACTTGCCAAGTTTCAACATGATCACACTAATACTTCGGGAGATATACGACTTCAAAAAGTGCACTTTTAATGCCGCGTCACGTGACCCCCGATGACGTCATTGATCTGAAACTTCACACATATGATGGCTGCCTAACGATCACCATGTGTGTAAATTTTGAAGTGATTGCACAAAACTTCACAACACACATCTTCAAAAAGTCCATTTTGAAGAGTTTTCAACCTGTCGCTAGAGGGCGCTCTTGCGTATTGTGACGTCATTGATATTTTTTTTGAACTGCCCACCCTTGCCAGACACTAACATCGTTGAAAGCAACTTCGTAACTTTTGCCACTTTTGAATTACGAGGCACTTCCGGTTTCGACCAGAAGTAGAGGTCATGTGAGGTCACGCACACTGAATAAAATGAGACCTATTTTATCCCTACCCAATCCCGCAAACAGAAAGCTACGGTCTCTTGTGGCTGATTTGATACGGACTTTCAAATATTTAAAATAGAAACCTTTTAGATGACGTCACGTGACAGGTGATGACGTCATCATGACGAATTTCTTTTAGGACCTTCCTTGCACCTATACCTTTTATCCCTGAAAGTTTCATTGCAATTGCTTTTTAGGAACTATGCAAAAGGCCGCTTGGACGAACCGTGCATTATCTCAATGGCTTTTTGTCTGAAACAGACAAATAAAAAACCCAATAATAACAAAAACTTTAACGAAAACAAGAGCTGTTTCGCTGCGCTGCGCTACGAAACAGCTAAAAAACAACAGTAACAAATGTAAATAAAGATAATCCGATAAGATTATATGGGATTTGAGGTATTGCATGGTGAGGTATCAATGGTTTGCAGTAACACCATGTGTATATTTACTTTGCTGTGTAGATTTTGTTCTTTGAGAACTTTGCTATTTATTCTACTGCCGCGGAGTGGGTTTCGGAATTCGGGAGACTATTCTACTGCCGCAGAGTAGATTTCGGAATTCGGGAGACTACTAAGTTCTGAAATGTATTAAATGTATTTAAGATACATGTATGACTTCATTTAATCTATATTTACAGCGGATCAGGTTGGCTCAGAGGTTTCTTTCCCTGCCTTTCACCTCTGTGGACTCCGGTTCGAATCCCACCTCAGACCTGAGCCCTGCATGTGGATTGGGTTTTCAGTCCCTACCTGATTGCATGGGTTTTCCCTCATTGGGGTTTTCCTCCCACATCTAATACTGCACATTTCTTCATCGTCTCCTATTTCATACTGTTATTGATGCTAATTGCGCTGTTGGATGTGTAATGAAATAAACAAACACAAAATCTGAAGCTTGGTCAAATCAAGGTCATGCAGCAGCCATTTTGTTTGATCCCTTAATGTTGTACCCAAAGCCAGTTGTGTTTTACATTTGTACATTGCAATACATGTAAATAAATGAAAAAAAAATTACCCTCATGTTTTCGACTCTAGCAAAGTCTTTCTTAAAGGCGAAAAAGAAATATAAATAAACATGTAAATAGACATTTTAGTCAGATACAATTCCTGTCAACGCATACTGTTACAACATTAACAAGCTGGTAACTAGACAAAGGCCCTTTTTCCATGGTTTTAGACCACCTGTATGCATCAGGGCTGGCTCTTTGTTATAACAATGAATTAGAGGTGGAACAAAAGACATGATAAACATGTGGTATTCGGTAACATATGGTGGTACCATTGGAAGGTTGAATTAATATATGAAATGGCTAGCCATGACGTGTCTATCATAACGGCAGAACATAATAACTCACTCCTAATGAAAAAAACAAAACAAAAAACGTCAGAAGGTTTATGAATAATGAATATGGGCAACACCACCACATACGTAAATCTATTTTGTTGTGGTATTTGAGTATTAGTTTCAAGTGATCTGAGAGAGATTGTGGGGAAGGTCCAATACTTGTTAAAAGGTTTATTTGAGGGAAATGAATCTAGGTAAAAAGCACTACATGTAAATCTCTGATTACAGCGTGGCATGTCGTGGACGATTTGTTAAGAGCACTGGACTCAAGCTCTGGTATTTCTAATCAGCAGGGTGTGGGTTCGAGTCCTGGTCATGACACTTGTATCCTTGAGCAAGACGCTTTACCGTAACTGCTTTGTACTTCAGATGGGACATTCAGCCATAGGTCCCGTGTACTAGGATTGGTAGTGCACGTAAAAGAACCCAGAACACTTATCATGGAAGAGTAGGGGTTAACCTGGGTGAGGCTTGCGAGCTACAGTGATTAAGTTCACTTATGAGGCATCCTTGGTTTCATTACCAGAAATATATAATAATAATAATAATACTACAAGTTGTATGATTTATACAATGCACAGACAACTGGCTGCATGTAGTGAAAAAACCTAGCAGAAAATTGTCCTTCAGTGATCAGGCCTGATACTTCACGAAGGCAATGGAGGCAATTGCCTACGCTGCTCCTGGTCATTGCCTTAGTGCCCCTTGACAATAGAAATTTAGAGTTTCCTCACACATGTCACAGGTGCCCTTTATCAAGGAGAAAAAACAAAGCAATGACCAGGGGCAACGGAGGCAATTGGCTCCATTGCCCTTGGTCATTGCCTTGGTGCCCCTTCAAATGTTCCGATAGAAATTTACAATTTCCTTATGGGTGCCCTTTACCAAGGAGGCAATGACAAGGAAATTGCCTCTGTTGCCCCTGGTCATTGCCTTGGTGCCCCTTCAAATGTTCCAATAGAAATTTACCATTTCCTTATGGGTGCCCTTTACCAAGGAGGCAATGACCAGGCAATCGCCTCTGTTGCCCCTGGTCATTGCCTTGGTGCCCCTTTAAAATGTTCCAATAGAAATTTACAATTTCCTTATTGGTGCCCTTTACAAAGGAGGCAATGACCAGGCAATTGCCTCTGTCGCCCCTGGTCATTGCCTTGGTGCCCCTTGAAATGTTCCGATAGAAATTTACAATTTCCTTATGGGTGCCCTTGACCAAGGAGGCAATGACAAGGCAATTGCCCCTGTTGCCCCTGCTCATTGCCTTGGTGCTCCTTTAAAATGTTCCAATAGAAATTTACAATTTCCTTATGGGTGCCCTTTACCAAGGAGGCAATGACAAGGCAATTGCCCCTGTTGCCCCTGGTCATTGCCTTGGTGCTCCTTTAAAATGTTCCAATAGAAATTTACAATTTCCTCTTACATGTACATACAGTCATGGCAGTGCCCTTTACCAAGGAGAAAACGTCTTGGTGCCCTTGCCCTTTAAAAAACAAAGCGCCAGGTCTGAGTGACTATAATTATTTGTTCCCCTAATTTTCCTACAATATTGAAAAGGGGAACGAAGAGTAGCTAGGCAAATGAAAAGTTACATTAAACATGCTGGGATCATAATGGAAAACAAAATGTACTAATCTACAGGCCTGATGGATGGAGGCAACAGGGCAACTACCTCCATGCCCCTTGGTGTTGGTGATGGCCTTGGTGCCCCTTGAAATGTTCCAGTATAAATGTTTATTTCACTCATATTCACAGTAGAGGTGCCCTATACAAAGGGAAAAACTGCCTAGCTACATGTAATTATACATGCTGAATACCTAAATTTTGCTGATTGAACATGAGCGAACAACTAAAAGCAGACACAGGTTTGACATTTACTTGAATATTTCTGACATGTGCTGCCAAAGCATTCATTGAAAAAAAATATATGAATAAAATCGGAAATTAGAATATTAAAGTAGGAAGAATATCATGCCTGGATAATATGTAAAAACAGACTAACTAATTACATATACTGAAGACCTAAATTTTGCTGATTGATCATTATATGGGACTCATTTTTTCAAACTGTATTTTTGTAAAATTGCAACTCATTGAAAGGTTTGTATCTATTATTCAATTTTTACAACTAGTTTTAACAAGTTCATCTATTTTATCTTACTGTGTATTTCGCTGGTCCAGACGTAATTTTGTTTGTGTAAAATTGTTTAATTATCGTTGTTTTAAATTTCATTTATGTTGTTTAATCCATTTTTGATTATATTCAGCGCTTTGAGGCGGAACCGATCTGCAACTGTTTGCACTCTCTAAATCTTTCTTTATTATTATTATTATTTTTATTATTATTATTACGTACAACTAAAAGCAGACACATGTTTGACATTTACTTGAACAATTCTGTATTTTTGCTAAGTGCAAAACAAAATAAATCAGAAATCAGACTATTAAAGTAGGAAGAATATCACGACTGGTTATATATTTGTAAAAATAGACTAACTGGTTATATATTTGTAAAAATAGACTAACTAATTACACGTGATGCCGTCGATTTCACCAAACTCTTCCTAACTTAGGATTAATCCTAGGCAATGCTAAGAGACAGGACTAGTCTTAAGTTAGGACCAGTACTTAAGACTAGTCCTATCTCTTAGCATTGCAAGTTAGGAAGAGTTTGGTGAAATCGACAGCTAAAGACCTAAATTTTGCAGATTGGACATGTATGTACAACTAAAAAAGACACATGTTTGACATTTACTTGAATATTTCTGACATGTACTGCCAAAGCATTCATTGTACCAAATTCAATTCAATTCAATTCAATTCAATTCAATTCAATTTTTATTTATTTCACCACAGTTTACAAGTAAAAAGTGAAGAAAAAAATTCCTGATGTGCACTAAAAAGCATACTTGAAAGTACAATACTGACTAAAAGACAAATCATAAAAAATTACATTAACAAATTTACCTTCTGATGTTCAATAATTAGTCCTCTGTTTGATATATATGAGTAATATTGTGCAGTTAGTTTTTGTTCTGTTTTCATTATTTTAAGTTGCCAACCAATTTTATTTTTTGATTTCGTTAGTTTCGTTTTCAAATGTTCAACATTTGCATGTGTTCTTTTAACTTTCCGTATGTTTTTGTACCTTCTGATGTAAATAGGGAATGACTGATGTCACTAAACGGAGTTTAACTCCACTTGAAAAAAAAAAAAAAAAAAAAAATTACATACACAATAATAAAATTAGTTTTTAAAAATTAACTTTTTTACTGTTTATAAAAACAGGCAAACTTGTATGTTTTAATCACATGAGAAGTAGGCAGGGCTGAATGGTATACTGTCAGACTAATATAAAAGTGTAAAATGGCATTTAAAAGTGTGAAATGGCATTTATTTGTACACGTTTTTTTCTTCTGGCTCAGAGCAGATCAGCTCAGTATAAATATTGATTTTTATGAATTAATATCTTGTTGTATTGAGTTCAATAAATGAGAGTGTGGAAAAATGTATTTATACCTAGGCGTGTAGCAAGGTGTTCAAAAGTGGGGACGGACATCTAGTTACAATCCCTGCGAGAAGTGGCGCTAATCTGTATACAAATCTTGAAAACAATATCCATCCACAGCGGCAGTGGTTGGGGAGGGAATAATTGCCCATCCAAAGAAAAATTTGCTTTTTGGACAGTTCTACTTGTTGGTATGAGTTTGTATCCTGTGTTATGCAAAAAAGTCGGGCACCATGGCCACCTCCCCCCCCCCCCCCGTTGCGACGTACATGTACCTGTTTATGTACATCCTATAGTCTACATTTCTAAAACAAACAATGATCTCTCTACATGCATCTATGTAATCGCAAACAACACAGGCCTACAAACAGATCAAGGATTTGAAATATGTATTGATCGATAAATTTACCAATGAATTTTCACCTTGGTAGAAATAGTTAAAGGTATCCTGTATTCAGAATTGTCAAATAATATTTACTCAAACTTTCTAGTCATTAAAGGGTAAGTATACCTTTGGTTTTTGGAACCGTTCGATTGCTTTAAACCCTATAATACACAATGAAACTAACCTGTGAAAATTTCATTTCAAAAGGTGGTTGCGTTTTTGAGATATCGCCGAAAATCCGGAGCGGTTATGTCTACGCAGGAAGAATAATCTGTAATTGGAATACACAATCTGAGAACCGCTACTGACAGTAACAATTCTCAGCTTCAAATTTTGGGGGATAAAAACTGATATCTTTTTCCAGAACCACATTACTTCAAAGTGAAATGATTCTCAACATGCTTCTTACTATCAAAAGCTGCTGTACTTCTCACCAAGTAGGTTTTTATTGCCATTAATTTTCAGAGTCATTAGGCCTACCAATCGTATACCTTCCCTTTAAAATCAGTACCACTATACTTCAAATGTCAAAATGTTATTTTATTTATTTATTTGATAGACATTTTAATTGCATTTTACCCTATTGTGTGAAGATAGTTATGTTTAGCCAACAGGTTTGAAGTGTTTGTATGGCATGTATGCAGATCCATCAATAACTAACATAAAAAATTACGAGCAATTTACTCAAGAAAATGTGGATACCCCCAAGCGTACATCTTACACCAAACCTAGATAAAACCCATACTAGCATCTTTTAGCGTCCAATGTCAATCAACTCTTTGATTGACCCAGCCTTATTATTTTTCTTGGTGAATGAGTGGCTTAGTAACAGCAGCCAGCATCAATGACAAACTACCTTCAATTCTAAAATAAGTCAATAGTTGGTTTGTGGAAAGACTGTCGTCATCTGACCTTAGAGGCCATTCAAAGTAATAATAATAACTAGTTCTTATATAGCGCATTTTACAATAAACGTATCAATGCGCTTTACATTAGTGCCCTGGTCATTGGGCCAATAACATTCCTTTAATCTTTCTCAGCTCCCTGGGGAGTATACAGCCCGAGCTGCCGTGGCGCTCCGAAGGCTTTTTCAAACACAATATCAACCTCTACCATCGCAGGTACCCATTTATACCCCTGGATGAAGAGAAGCAATTATAGTTAAGTGCCATGACCGGGATCCGAACCCACAACCTGATGACTAACCACCAGACGATGCTCTTAACCGCTCGGCCACGACACCCTACATCAATGTTCAAAATTTACGATTTTTGGGGGGAATTTGGTTTGACCCACCCACCCACTGATATTGGCAGTCTATTTAATATGACTCTAAACCATACACTGAAGAACAAAGTGATGCCTCAAATGAAGCAGATATTTGAGTTCAATGTTCTCCCCAAAAAGATGTAGCTCAGGAGTTTCAATGGCTTTTCCTGGCTCCCAGCATGCAACTTTGTAGTCGAGGACGTTTTTGCCATCTCCCCATCAGGCACGGAGGTCGGCTATCGAAACAAGGTTGACCAATAACAATAGACAGCACTGACATTACAGACGATCTGGAAGAGACTGCTGTAGGTATTTTCCCCCTAATTTTTGTTGCTGTTGTAATTGTCCTCCCTTATTTTAATAAAATCTATTTTAACATCTATTAAATTGTTGCGGTACCCGCTGCTAAAATATAGTAATCAAACTGCCTCTAGCTACCGGGCAATCTCGGTGGTCTAGTTGGCAAGACATCTGGTCTAGTTGGCAAGACATCTGCTCTAGAATGACAAAGGTCGTGGGTTCGAATCCTACCAGAGTAATATTTCTGTGGATTTTTTTTATAGGACTCAGTATACAGTGCTTTACACACATCAAAAAACACAAATAATATTCTCTTATTTTAATTGTAAACTGAATTTCGAGTATCAGTTACTTCTTGTGACCCACCCACCCACAATTTCGAAAAAAATATAGAAATGTCTAAACATTGACTGTATTGAATGGCCCTTTAAAGGTATCGTACACGTTTGGTAGCTATTCAAAATATATATTAACATAAAAACTGACTTGGTAACGAGCAACAGAGAGCTGTTGATAGTATAAAACATTGTGAGAAACGACTCCCTCTGAAGTAACGTAGTTTTTGAGAAAGAGGTAATTACTCACTAAAATAATAAAAGACTTCTTGCAAGAAGCCTATTTATTCCTATCTGAAAGCACACAAATTTGTACAACAAAGGTGTTTTTTCTTTCATAATTTTCTTGCAACTTCGATGACCAATTGAGCCCAAATTTTCACAGGCTTGTTATTTTATGCATGTGTTGGGATACACCAAGTGAGAACACTGGTCTTTGACAATTTCCAAACGTGTTCAGTGCCTTTAAGTCCAAACAATCACTTGTGCGGGGAGAGGTGTCTTGAATTATTCATGGCATGCAAATGTTTCATCATTATGTACAATGCACCGATATCATGTACGGTCATGTGAGAAATGGTCAACCCACATCCAATATGCTGGTTACCAGCAGCTTTGCTTTAAAATGGGAAACCTTGACACGGCCATCAAAATTGTGTAAAATATACATTATGTAAAGTACATCAAAGTCATCCATTGAGGGTAACAGACCTTTATCATGGTGCAACCATCTTGATTCTTTCCCATTCAAAGCAATGTAACCAAACCGAGGCTGGAAGGTAAAAATAGTGTAGTTCCTTTTTGTACAATGAATGTTGCAAAACACAATATAAGTGTTCACAGTGATCACTGCGTACTAACACTCATGATAAGAACCATCACGTTCAATGTGGGATGTTTGTCAAGATGGACAATCACGTAGCTCCACAATACCTTGCAGGAAACTTGAAGGAAAGTTAAAGCGCCTTGAGCGTCACTGAGTGACGAATATGTGTGCTATATAAGAAGCCCTTATTGTTATTATTATCAGTATTCCCGAACTTTGAGAAAGTAGAGGTTGGCGCTGGGGCTATGCGAGCACGAAGCGTGAAGCCTTTTATGGAGTAGGGGTCTGGGGCTTGCCTGAGGGCCCGGAAAATTGTTGACTGTACATGCTCTGTGATCATTGGTGATGCACTCTGAGGTGGTTCTTGATGGCCACTTTCTTTGAGCAAAGGTTTTAAAGATTGCATTTGAACTCTGAAATGCATGAACTTGAAGAAAGAAAAAGTGGGGAAAAGAAACAAGGCAGACGGATCTTAAACCTTGGCGGAGACTTCTTAAATGTGGCAGGTGCCACAGAGAACCGGGTGGTGCTTCAAGCTTGTTTTACATGTTGGAAAACACTGGACTTTACAGGGCTATAATTTGCATTGTTGTCAACATATGGGATGTAAGCTGTATTGTTAGTACTCAGTTTAAGTTTCCACTGCCATAATCATGAATTTGCAGAGCATTAACGTGGTGCCATGGATGGTTGGCTGCCCATACGTGTAAATAAATCATGATAAAGTCGGGACTGCTATTTGTACCTGGGGGGAACCATAACAATTCAAACATCTCTGCAGTGAAATTTGCTGCTGCATGATCACAACTTTCAAAGGGCCATTTTGCTGACATGACAAATGAAATACAGTATTATGATTGAAAGAACCGTGGTTTAACGACATAAGCTCACACTGTCCTAATCTTTTTAAACATGTATTAAAACCAGGAATTGCGAATAGTTTTATGTGAATTTTATGTCTGTGTTTACAGAATGCCGACAGAGGTGACAGCCAGTGGGTGAGAAGCAAATTTATGTCAAAACTGCAGCAACACTGTAGTCCATATGGTGGAATGTAGAGAGGGGATTTGAGGTGGGAGATGGAGTAGAGGATTGTGGGGTGTCATGGCCGAGCGGTACATGTATAGAGCATCGAATTCAAGTTCTGGTGGTGAAGTCATCGGGGTTTGGGTTCGAGTCCCGGTCGTGACATTTGTGTCCTTGAGCAAGATGATTTACTATAATTGCTTCTCTTCACCCAGGGGTATAAATGGGTACCTGGGAGGGTAGAGGTTGATATTGTGTTTGAAAAAGCCTTTTGGAGCGCCACGGCAGCTCGGGGCTGTATACTCCCCAGGGAGCTGAGAAAGTTTAAAGGAATGTTATTGGCCCAATGACCTGAGCACTAGTGTAAAGCACATTGATACGTTTTTGTAAATTGCGCTATATCAGAACTAGTTATTATTAGTTCTTATTATTGGAGTGAAAGGTTAAGGTGGGGTTTGAGTAAGTTTTCTAGGGTGGGTGCAAAAAAACCACTTCAATTCAAATCAATAATGCATCCGTGAATACCAAATTTGTAGCCTCAGGTGCTGAGAAAAAATATGGTTGCATTTTATAGACTGGGCCAGTAAACTTAGGACTGGACAAGTCCGGCGGTCTTTTATTTTAATTTTATAATAATACCTAACCTCATCTTTAATTTAAACAATTATGTTCAAACATTGACTTGGAGTCTGATATCTTTCAATTCTGTTGAGTATGAAAGTACTACCCATAAGATCAAATAAAAAAGTGTAGGTAGTTTTTTTTTTCTCATTTTGATTCCGGTCTTGTCACAAATTTTCTAGTCCAGTTTTGAGCTACAAGCCCTGTGGTTGTAGATTTTTTCCCCAAATTCGAGCCCTGAAAGACCTTAGGTACAATGTCGTGTCATGGTCAAGCATTTGAGAGCACCAGTGTCATGGTCTCTGCAATCCGGCGTGCTCAGTTATCCGGGTGACCAAATACGGTTTACGTCATGTCATGTCTGCGCACAGCAAGTGAAAGTAGTCCATTTTAGTGCCGTGCTGAGTCGTGTTACCATACATGTACTACTCTCCGGCGGAGAGGTAGCTGTCATGGCGGCGTCCATAAGCAGAAGTACAAGCAGTGAACGCAGTGGATCGTTTCAGAGAATTTTGTGAAAAGAGCAAGAGTATCATTCACTATTCAAACAGTTTTCAGCGAGACATAAGCAGAAGGGTCGACAGAGGTTCAGAAGAGGGTAATTCATTGACAATCCAAAAACTACACGTATGTGTGTAGAGGGAAGAGTGTGCAGGCAAATCATGAGATGAGACCAAGTGTGACCACATTTTTTATTATGCATCAATATAGAACGTTTATAAAAGACACGTATGCAAAGAAAATAGTAGGACCGGAACGCACTCAAAATTTTCAAAAGGCTAAAGGTTTGTTTATCATTTATGAAACTTATCCCTGTGTCGAGTGAGGTATTGAAAAACAAGCTTTAGAAAACATATGAGGCGTCATGTACAGTTCTTTATAGAAGGGGTGGGACACCACAAATGGTTAAGGGAAAACCCACAAGAAGAACAGGTGTACATGTAGGTGAGGGGGGGCAGGACGGATGCGAGGGAGGGTGTGAGAAAGAAGGAGAGTACATGTAGGTGCCTAATTGTACGATATTAAAAATAAAACTTGTGATAAATTTGTCATTTGATACAGTGTTTTCTCTGTTTATTTGTATTACAGGCTGGGTATTTGTACAATTTTGTTATGGGCGATTCGCATGTGGAATTTACCACTATTAAAAAGCCATGAATTCACACGTGAGAAACAAACCTTTATTTTATTTTGAGACAAGAGAAGGGGGTTTGTTTTATTTTTAAACGAGAAAGGGGGGGTTATTTTTGATGCAAGAAGTGTAGCCTGCTTAAAGTTGTACACATGTACACTGTTCACATATAAAGATGGGCCAAGAGAATGTGATTGAACAGAGAAGAATCAGAAAAAATCAAACTGAGGCCACAGAGAGAACTACTGGCAAGAGGATATTGTTTTGTCTGACCATTTTGTCACCAGGAAAAATCATAGCATGCATACACGGGTGACCACGACTATAATATACAGCGGGATGGCACGTGCTGAAATGCCCGGCTACGTCATCAGGATAGCTGAGCATGCCGGGTAGCTGAGACCGTGACACCGGACTCGAGCTCTAGTGTTTCTGATCAGCAGAGTGTGGATTCGAGTCCCGGTCATGTCCTTGAGCAAGATATTTTACCATATTTGCTTTGTCCTTCGGATGGGACATTAAGCCGTAGGTCCCGTGTACTAGGAGTGGTAGTGCACGTAAAAGAACCCAGAACACTTATCAAGGAAGAGTAGGGGTTAACCCCGGTGTTTCTGGTTCACATAGCAAGCATTCTTGTTTACAGGTTTCCTCAGGCTTGTGAGCTATAGTGATTTTAGTTCATTTATAAGGCATATTCAGACTGATCATGTTATAGAACACGTTGTTGTCTTAGATAGATGAAGAAGATGTGTCATCTCATTGACATAGCTGTGCCAAGTGATATAAGAATAGCTTCGAAGGAGACAGAAAAGATCCAGAAGTACCAAGACCTGGCAAGGGAACTTCGTATGATTTGGCAAGTGAAAGTGAAGGTAGTCCCTGTGGTGGTTGGAGCACTTGGCACCATTCCGAAAGCACTGGGGAAACATCTGGATGAAATACATGTAGGGAAAACTGTGAGGGTAGCTACATGTACTACAGAAGGCATGTACTACAGAAGGCGGCGTATTTAGAAACAGCAAGGATCCTGAGAAAGACCCTTGAGATCTGAGGCTACGGGACGTAGCCCGACTCGAGGAGTTACCGGCACAAAGGAAAATGTGATCTTTCTTTTGCATGCTGTGATAAAATAAAATTAAAATAATAATAACAACATAGGTTTTTGGAAAATAAGTAGCAAATCTAGACGTCGCGTCATTCTATTTTGCATGAAATTGAAAGCTCCTCAAAACAGTAATTAAATTTCACTTAATGTGCAAGCAAAGTTCTCTTGCGTCAGGTGATTAAAAAAGAGAACCCTTCAATTTCACAGTCCACTCGAACATCATGCGAATTCGCACTAAGCTTTTTGTCAATCAAATACATTCTAGGGCAGTCATTTGTGGGAATTGTGCAGCTAAATTGACGCTAATCTACATGTATAATCGACCTGGCCTCCCCTTTAGATTTTAAAAGGTAGGCCCTATAAAAAAATGGTTCACTTTACGAGAATCACTTTCCTGATGTTTTTCGACATTTGGTAATATTGTCAAAGACAAGTGTTCTCACTTGGTGTATCCCAACATATGCACAAAATAACAAGCCTGTGAAAATTTGGGCTCAATTGGTCATCGAAGTTGCAAGAAAATGATGAAAGAAAAAACACCCTTGTTGTACAAATTTGTGTGCTTTCAGATAGGAATAAAAGGCTACTTGCAAGAAGTCTTTTATTATTTTTGAAGTCCACTCTACAAAATTGAATGCCGTTTTCGCATGGCTAAAACAAATGATTTATAGTTTAAATTGAAATTCGCATGCAGTAAAATGAAATTGAATGATGGTTTCAACTGAAGAGGCAACACTATTGAATATGAATGCATGAAAGTGAAATTGGCTGCTCATTTGTAGAAGATGACCAGAAAAACATCATGCCAATAAGCCATTTGCAAGTTACGAGTTGAATCAAGTCTGGTACATGTGTACAAAGACTTGCTTAGTCACAAGTTACCGCTTAAATTTGAATTCCTCAGACTAAAGAGACAGTTGCTATACGTACAAGTGTGTGTCAAATGGTTCAGGGCAAGCTGTACATGTACAGCAACCTCCAGATGGGCAAACCTGGTACTGTGCCATACACATTCATTCAGAATTGTGTATGGGTGTTCGCTGTCTCTTACGTAACTACACAAAAGCTTGCCCCTAACCATGAGACATAGCAAACTGTCTCGATAGTCTGAGGAATTCAAATTTAAGCAGTTACTTGTGATCAAGCAAGTCATTGTACCAGACATTATTCAAATCTAACTCGCAAACTATGGCTTATAATTGCCAATGTCAAGTCAATAATCACCCATAAATATGGTTTTTGAAATGTACAGTGTGCTTGTAAACAGATTTTGCTTATGACAAAAGCAATCAGCAATACTACCACTTGTTTTAAACTTCCTTTCACTATGTTTGTCCTGGAAGCAAATCAAGCACTTCACAGCAATATTTCCTACTATAAAACAGAATTAAATTGAGTCAAGACCCATTTAACATTGCAGTAATGGTCGATACTGTAGCTTCCTTTGTGTTGTTAGTTATTTTGATGGTTGTTGGACCATTAACTCTTTGCTTTCTCAAGCGTAACCAGTGAATGTAAACTTGCAGTACACAACTCCATTCCCACAGAATCTAAAAGTAGGTCATCATTTGGTTTTTGTCAACATTATACCTGCTGATTTATAGGCAAAATTATACACAAAGATACAATAAAAGTTACGTGTGAAAGATTCAGCTGAATACAGAGTCTACTTCGAAAGGGAATCCTTTCTGTTTCTGGTCCAGTAAAATTTCTAGGTTACAAGATCTGTGACGTACATGTACACGTAGTGAAGGTTTTATTGTTTAATTCAAGCGACGCGGGTATGTTTTCCTAACTATATATTGTTGTCCTCTTTATTTGAAGGATTGTAATGCAGTCAAATGCAGTCAAATGCAAAACCTACAATCCAGAGCTGCCAACATTTTAATCTTGCAATCAGGGAGATGTTGTACAACAATCGGGGTGATATTTAGAATTACATTCAACATAAAATAGGGAACGAGTTTCCATTATCAGGGAGATTTTCAAATTTTGTTCATCAGAACATGGAAAGATTGGTTTATTTTCAGGGAACACTCTACAGAATCAGGGAGAGTTGGCAGCTCTGGTAATCATTACACTGTGTAAAATTTGTATTGTTTTTTTAATTTCAATTTCTCCGTAACATAAAACAATTTGTATTTAACACGGTAGATTTATTGTTGGAAATATTAATCACTGATCTTGTCAAAAGATTTGGATGATTGGTTTTAAAGGTATTTCACAGAACTGGTAAGGATAAAAAGCATTATTGTTTAATTTTTAGTCTGAAAGCTTACTGATTATGAAATTCATACTGTAACTATTTTTTTTCTGTGAAATATTTCCATTTGAAATGAAATCATATTAAAGAAAAACTGTATCTGAAAACCTGAAAAATGTGTTTATATGCTGAAAATCATGCATGGCTTTTCACCAGTATTTTCTCCTGACTCACACAACGGATTTAGCCACAAATTGATCTCAAAGAAAGATTGTGTTTCCCAGTTTTAGACTCAGAATTCCTTATGGTACAGTCATCATTAAAAGGTAGGATCATAGATTGGTTTTTGCCAACATAATGCTGATTTATAGGCAAAAGTATCAAGAAAGATACAATAAAAGTGACATGTGAAAGTTTCAGTTGTATACAGTGTCTACTAAATAAGAAAACAGCAAAATCCATCCACGTTAAGCGAGGTGGCAGCGGGTACCAACCAAATCTCTGGCCGCAGCATTCGCGAACGGATACCAACCGTCAGAAATTTGAGAAAACTATTCATGCATAAATCGTTTCTCAGTTTCCACGTTTTGAGGTGAATTTTTTCCCAAACCATATTACTTCAAAGAGAATCCTTTCTCAAAATAGTTCATACTACTATCAACAGCTGCAGTGTTTCACACCAAGTAAAGTTTTTATGGTCATTAATTTGTTGAGTACTTTACCAATCTATGACCCTACTTATAATTATTGAAATTAATGTTTTCTTTAGCTCGTTCTTGTCAATTTTTAAATTGTAAACTATGTAAATTTGAATACTATCAGTTTTTTGGTTGTGTTATGATCCAAATAAATAAACCATACATAATAAAACAACAATATAACTATAAAGTGGTTTTTCTCCAGTTCTTATTAGGGTAACCTGAATTAAGAACACATCATCAGTACTTTTACTTTAAAGGAACGTTACAGAACTTGTAATTAAAATTTTCTTTAAGATCACAGATTTACATAAAACTTACACGGTCTAATGATGATGATAGTAGAAAACATCCCTAGAAATATTTCTGTCTGAAATGCCATATTTGATGACAAATAAATAACACTAATTTCCGATTAGAGTTTATCGTTCATGAGCGTTTTATTCATGCATTGTATTTAACACATGCAAATGTGTAATCGGTTTTTCACTATTTTCTCGTGACCCAGATGGCCGATCGATCTCAAACTTCTACAGGTTTGTCAGTTGATGGTGGATTATATAAAGTGCTTACACTGCCAGCAACTGTTTTGTTAGCAAAAACCAATTCTGTAATGTTCCTTTAAACAAACAAGACCACATGACCCCGAGTTGCTCACAGTTCGTAAACTTGTCAGCCTCACAAAAAATTGTAATAATACCATGAGACTTTGGCCAATAGGTACTTTACATGTGTACATTTAGATCTCCTGACAGCCATTCCTCCAAACTAATACTTTGGTACTTAAGATTTTCTGGTCTTTTCAACCATGTCCCAGGTAAAAAAAAACACCAAACAAAACCTCCCTATAGAATGGATTACAATACAACTCACTCAAGAAAACTCCCGAGGAGACCAGAGCTGTGGAACATGTAGGCCTATTGTATTATGTAAACTCTCTGCAGATAGAAGTTGACGTGATTTATTCCAATGTTTGTGCGACTCAACCATAATTCACAAGTACCTCTGGGTAATGGAATGACCTTGGTTTACCTGCCAACTGTACTCTGTAATTCCTCCTTTAATCCTAACCACCCCAGGCCTGCCAAAATCAAACAGATGGTTTTGTTGGAATTTGGGTGGTTTGGTCCTGTGAAAAGTACCCACTAAATTACAGTCCAGAAGCACAGGACCTGTTGGAGTATGATGGGTTGTGTACTGTTCCAGTACATAAACTGTTGGAGTATGATGGGTTGTGTACTGTTCCAAAAAGTAAACTGTTGGAGTATGATGGGTTGTGGAAGCTTTCTGGTAGAAATGCTTAGGGGGTATTAGGGTTAACGTGAGTTTAACCTGTCCACAAAGAGCACTAACCTTTGTGAACTTAATTTAATATAAGGCTCTAATAATAGTAAATTCTAGTTTTTGTTTTGGTGCTTTGTCTTTATCTTCTCAAAGCACTTTCTAAAATTGTTTTTTTTAAAAGACAGGTTTTTAAAAGTTTTCGTGTGAAAATCATTTGAGTTGTTTCGTTGTCTGTTTGAGTTGAGTACTCTCCAAAAGGATGTCTTTGGTGACCAATTTGTGCCCTGTATGAGACCTATTTATGTAGCTTTAAAATATAATGGTTTACAAGGTGCTGCTGCGGGCACTTGGCAGCCACTGCCAGAAATACGAGGGCAAACCCCTTCCCTTACCTTAGAAATAAGTCTAATTGGTTCTTTTACTTGCATTAGTTACACAACACACAGGACATACCGCTTCACATTCCATCCGAAGGACAAGGCAATAATGGTTTAAGTGTCTTGCTTAAAGGACACTTGGTGTCACGACCGGGACTCGAACCCACACTCTGCTCAGATCAGAAACACCAGTGCGAGTGTGCTTTCAGATCACTCGGCAATGACACGCCTCAACTTCCACCCTTCTTCACAACTAAGTGAATGACTTACACAATTTGCTGTAGGCTATTCGTTTTATTTTCAACGTGAAAACTTGTGGCAGAGATGTAGAAAATCACTCTCTGCAAATGAAAGCGTTTATTGTTCTCCTAAAAAAATAATCTACATGTACATTGAACAAAAATATGAAAATTCAAGAATGTAATGACACTACAAATATCTGCAACGAAACAAACTGAAAAGGAAGATTGCTATTTAAATGGCAGTGGATAATACCTTGCACCGGGTCTCTTTTACTAGCAAATGTTAAGGTATTTTAAACCGTATACAATTTTGGCAACTCGTGTTCGCGTTTAAAGAGGGTGCTATACTGTAAAACGGCTTTTTAAAGTGTTTACTAAGTTAACCGGTGCCGGGTGTATATAAACTACCTTCAAAAATCCAACTTACATTTTGTGTTAATTTGCGCTTTGGGGAGACGCGTCGATTCTTGGAAACTATCTCCTTTACTGCTAAGGTAGGCACCTTCTGAGTTGCTGGAATACTCAGTCAAACCGTCGCTATCGACACTGTACCGCGAGTTGAGTTGGCATCGGTCGTAAATCTCACACAAGAGACCGTCCAAAATGGACGAGTCGCGGCGTAATAATGGCACCCCCAGCTTTGTCGGGCTCGTTGGCGAGTCGCTGTTGTCACTTTCACGACTATCCAACGATAGTGTGCTCACTCGCACCCGGTTACCGATGACCCCACTTGACCCCGATGCACCAATGGTATGGATCCCGGGTTCAGAGTCACTACCACCATCCAATCCTTGGGACTCTGTATTGTGTTCATCATTTTGAATATCATGGCCGTGACCAAGTCTTATGTTATTTAACTTTAATAATTTCGTCAACGTTGATTCAATATGGTGACCCGTAGCCGTACCATTACCCGCCTGTTGTGGAATTGGGTCCGATTCCAACGGCAGTTCCACCCATTCTGCTGAGCCAGTGGAGTGGCCTGGATCGTCATCTAGGGGAGGTCTTACCTTCTCCGGGTAGGGAAGGAAAATGTCGTCGTCGAGTTCGGGATATTCGTCCTGATGAACGGCAGCAGATGGTACGATACGTCTTTCGGCCATTCTGCCATGTTGGACTGCGAATGAGGAGAGATGATGAATAAATGTTTTATGGTTAGTAAACACGATCGACGACGACACGTCAAATGAGGGCGCCCTTCAGATTAGATTGTTGTAAATAATGTAATATTTATTTCTTGTGGATGACCGATCATTCTGACGATGGTGTAAGTATTTTGTGACTTTTCTTTTAGTAAGAATGTGGAAATCCATAATTGATTAAATTTACCAAAGAGTTATGATCAGAAGAAAATGACAAATCTTATTACATCTTGATCTAGGTTCGTGATTTAAATGGGCAGCCACCTACTCTTCCTTACATCATACAACAAAGTTACATTTATTTGTACAATCCTGACTGACACAATGTGACAAACAATACAAATGAATAGTAACTGTGTTGTGTAATTCTAAACGTTAGTTAGTTTTGTTTGGGCCTACATTACATAGTAATGTATGTAATTAATCAACGGTATCGACAAAGTTGACTACAACCAGTTTTTCACTCTCGATGATTCATCAATTACAAGGGGTCACTCCAAGAAAATCAAGAAGTTCCATGTCAAAACAAACCTTAGGCAAAATTCCTTCTCGGTTAGAAGCATAAACAACTGGAATTCACTACCCAATACAGTCATTTGTTCAACTACAGTTAACCAATTCAAATCCCGACTCAACACTCACTGGTCTGACCACCTGCTGAAATTCAGCCCGTACCACCACAATTACAGTTCTGCAGTCAAGAGGAGCAAATAAGCAAAAGCTTTAACGCTCTACATCCAGGTAATCCAGGTAATCCAGGTAGGCCTCAACTTACTAAAAAAATACTTTTTAACGTTAACAACTAAAACAAGATATTGAATTATTGTTATAAATAATATTTTACCAGTCACCGTGCCCGTGGTCAAAAGTGGTTCAGGTGTGGGTTAGACTGCAGCAGGTCTTACAATCTCAAGACACAAGGTTGTGGTTTTTAATCCCCACAAGCCTACCGCTGATTTTTACAATGACTAGATTTAAATAAGTATTGTCGACTAGCTAGTTACTGAATCACAGTTTATTGATGTGTGCACTGTGCAGTTCATAATCATAGATGTTTAAATGAAATTCTTGTTAATTTTGTCGTTCACAATTCCTCATTGTTTCCGCTGCCCATCTGGAAAGGTCCCCATAATAGCCTAGCATTGACCAAAGCGTTGGAGTTTTGTTTTTATTTATTTATTTGTTCTTTATGCTGCACTACCAACCTCCGCTAGCTGTGTGCATGTCTAGATGTCTCTGTGTGTACATTGTTCACTGCATTTGTACAGCAATGTAGTACGAGCGTAGCAAGTGCGTATGACCTATGGGCTACATAGTACTAGTAGTTTGGCATCGTGCGTTTATGAAAGTGGGGTTACATCGTCTTTTTCGGAATGAAAACCGTGACCGTCTTGAGCAAAGCTACCATAGCGTGGTCTTTTGTAATTCCTGAACATCACCCATCGTTCTTACCATTGCTATAATACCATTGCGGAAATTGGAGGATGGAGATTACTATAATGATTTGTATTGAAATATTAATATGTTCAATTTTTCTCTGTTTTAATTCTAGAGTTCATTGAACACAGAGTTATTTGAAGTCTCTTGTCTCTAGATGGTATGGAGAGCTCGGTGCCAGTCATGAAAAAACAGCAAGTTCTTAACTGCAGCTTTTCTGCATGGTACCCCATCTTCAAACACATCACAATAGACAGGTAAATATCTTTACAGACCTCGCTTGAATTGTTAATATTATGAAACCAAGGATGCCTCAAAAGTTAACTTAATCATTGTAGCTCGCAAGCCTGAGGAAACCTATAAACAAGTGTGCTTGCTATGTGAACCAGAAACTTTAGGGTTAACCCCTACTCTTCCACGATAAGTGTTCTGGGTTCTTTTACTTGCACTACCAATCCTAGTACACAGAACCTACGGCTTAATGTCCCATCCAAAGGAAAAAGCAATTATGGTAAAGTATCTTGCCCAAGGACACAAGTGCCACAACCAGGATTCGAACACACACTCTGCTGATCAGAAGCACCAGAGCTTGAGTCCGGTACGTCAGCCAAGACACACCACAAAATTATATTTATCCGCTTTAAAATGACAGGGTTTAATTATTTCAAATTTTTGATATTTTGTGTTTTTTATTGCTAGCCACATCCTGCCACTGTCAAAGGAATTCCTCGCTTATTTGGATGCTGATGGAATTTATCTCCCTGTGAGGTAAGAAATTACAAAATATCTGAAAACTAAGTTTCTTCTTCTTTTTCTTTTCTTCTTTTTTCCAAATAGGCCTATATGTTCAGTCAAAAATATTGCATAAATATCTTGTTGTTATATGTCTAGTCTGGGTAAAGAAATTAACAAAATCACTCAAAACAAATCTATGGCCTTGTCACAGTTTTTGCAAAGTTGAATAACACACTTTTCAACTTTTCAAACCTTTTTGAACAATGGATTTTGTACTTTTCATAATGTCCTTTTTGGGGGATACTGGTGTTGTGATGAGGTGGTTTTGTCGTTTAGTGTGTGAGGTGGTTTTGTCATTTGATTTTTTACAATTTTTACATACATCAAATACATGTACTTGACCAAAGAAATGTACATCGTCCATTTCATACTAATCATTTTACCCCAACCTCAGTCCCACAGATGCATCCAGTGACATCATAGATGACACGGAGGGGATAGATCACAATAAGACACCCTCTTTCCCAGATCTAGAGGCATCCATAAAGGAAGCAATTCAGAGTCTCGGAGGTAAAGTGTTTCCCAAACTCAACTGGAGTTCACCGAGGGTAAGAAATATTCACCTCTTTCAGACCTAAAACTTAATGTAATGGCGTGTCGTGGCAGAGCGGTTAAGAGCACAGGATTCAAGCTCTTGTGTTTCTGATTAGCACAGTGTGGGTTCAAGTTCCAGTCTTCACACTTGTGTCCTTGAGCAATATACTTTAATAGACACAATCAGCGACTGGAATCACGTGACTCATAAACGGTATACAATTTAAACAAACCAAGCAGCCACGCCCATTGTGCAGAGAAAAGTGTGGCTTCTTCCGCACCTACGACAAAAGCACTCGGAAGCAGCCATGCTTGTTCACGCACACTGATGTGTTGCTTGCTTGGTTTGTTTACATTGTACACCCATCACTTGACTCCGGTCGCCGATTGTGTCTATTGCTCTGTCCTTCGGATGGGACATTAAGCCGTAGGTCCTGTGTACTAGGATTGGTAGTGCACTATAAAAGAACACAGAACACTTATCGTGGAAGAGTAGGGGTTAACCCCAGTGTTTCTGGTTCACGTAGCAATCACCCTTGTTTACAGGTTTCCTCAGGCTTGCGAGCTACAGTGGTTAAGTTCACTTATGAGGCATCATTGGTTTCATTGTGCTGATGAAGAGAGTCTGCAAATTCTCCGAAACCAGTAGGTTTAGAGGGCTTCATTTTCCAGACGAAGGGGAGACCCAGAGCCCTACCCCTTTTGCTCAAAATTATTCACTCCTTTAAACCACCCCAGGCCTGCCAAAATCAAACAGATGGAATTTGGATGGTTTAGTCCTGTGGAGAGTACCCACTAAATCACAATCCAGAAGCACAGGAACTGTTGGAGTATGATGGGTTGTGTGCTGTTCCAATAAGTAAACTGTTGGAGTATGATGGGTTGTGTACTGTTCCAAAAAGTAAACTGTTGGAGTATGATGGGTTGTGTACTGTTCCAGTACATAAACTGTTGGAGTATGATGGGTTGTGTACTGTTCCAAAAAGTAAACTGTTGGAGTATGATGGGTTGTGGAAGCTTTCTAGTAGAAATGCTTAGGGGGTTAGGGTTAATCAACTCACCACTAAAACAATTTTTTAAAACTGTTTTAATTTTGTTTCAGGATGCATCCTGGATGGCACGTGGAAACACCTTGAGGTGTTCTCGTGTGAATGACGTCCTCCTCCTGCTGAAGAGTTCAGATTTTGTTGCACATGACCTCTCATTTCCGTATGTAGTGATTATTGAAATCCTTGGGGGTAGGGTTAAATCCATACTCCACTATTATAGCTATTTCATTACTTCCCGTCAGTACTTTAAATAATTGTTCATGCCCATCCGCGTTATTATTTTTAAAAACTTTTTGGGGCTTCATAAGGACGAACAATTGTGGAGGACGAACAATGGTGGCAGCCTGTCCATTTATGTATGCAACATTTGTATAACAGGACAAAGGTCTGGAATCAGGGGTTACACAGTTACCCACGAGAAAGGGTTTTACAAGGCAAGTTTTCCAGAACCTGTTGTCGCTCTTTTTACGAGTGAATCGAAGCATATCCAGTAGGTGCCTGCTCCAACACGCTACACACTGGAAAGTCCGGATAGATACAAAACGTCAGCCGTCCGCATGTTAGCTAAAAAATTGAGGAAAATCTTAAGTTGTTCCGGGGGTTAAATAACATCCGCCGTAAGTCTGTCCCAAAAACATTTGCTTCTACAGACACTATCCGACATGAAGTTGTTAGAATCATGATGAGACGTGGCAGGGATTCAGCAGCGATCTAGCCGTAGCTGTATCCGCCAACTCGGACACGGCCTAAAATCTCTGAAATATTATGTACAGCAAATGTGTTTCATTTTTATGGAGATTGCATCAGTTATGTTGTTCCCTTGTTTTGATCGTAGATTTGAACACTGCACAGATTGTGAAGATGGTCAAGAAAACAACGTGAAATATGAGGTAATAAAAAGTAACGAGAACCGTTCTTACGTCTTCGTCCAAACTCAAGCATCTAAGATAGCCACATTGTGACTCTGAGTAGATTGGTTTAAGCTAGCGCCCATAGGTGATTTACTAGGACCCTTCCGCACTCTAACAAAATCCAACAACTTAAACACATCAACAAAAGTAAGTCCCCCCCTGAACAGTCCGTCATAACATTGTAAGGTAAAAAAAAAAACCAATACAACTAATTAAGAAATAATTCTATGACATGTTTCCTAAGTGTTGTTGAAAAATGAAAGATGTCCATGAATTCATGGCTGAATGAGCTCAAATGGAAGACAAAAACTGCCTTTCTCAAAAGTCACAAAGGTTTCAAATCTGCAGGTCAGTAGCGCGTGTATCCACCACGCCTGTCAATGACCGCCTGGCACCGTCTTCTCATGGTGTTGATCAGTCTGGTGACATGCTGCTGTGGGATGGCATTCCACTGAAACTGCAGAAGATTGGACAGGTGAGCCAGGTTGCTGTTGGCATTGATGTGGGGATATGCAGATCGCTTTAGCTGGTCCCACAGGTGCTCTATGGGGTTGAGGTCAGGCGAGCTTGCCGGCCACACCATTTGCTCGATGCCTTCACCAGCCAGGAAATCAGTAGCTACTCTCCCTCTGTGTGGTCGGGCATTGTCATCCATGTACACAAATGCTCCACCATGGGCTGCAGCAAGTGGTGCAACATGTGAACGCAGCACTTCGTCAACATATCGTTGCGCTTTTTTTCCATTAGTAAGAAGCCATTCTTAAACCTTTGTGTCTTTTGAGAAGGGCAGTTTTTTTGTCTTCCATTTGAGCTCATTCAGCCATGAATTCATGGACATCTTTCATTTTTCAACAACACTTAGGAAACATGTCATAGAATAATTTCTAAATTAGTTGTATTGGTAAAATGTTTTACCTTACGGTGTTATGACGAACTGTTGAGGGGGGGGGACTTTTGTTGATGTGTTTTTATAAACTCAACACCCAAACTGTTGGACTCATTTATGGTGGTATGCCTGATCCCATGTAAAGCATGATAGATTTACTACAGTAGTCCTCAGTCCAACACCATACAGTAACTCAACACCCAAACTGTTGGACTCTGATTATGGTGGTATGCCTGATCCCATGTTAAGCATGATCAGTTTACTAGTGCAGTCCTCAGTCCAACACCATACAGTAACTCAACACCCAAACTGTTGGACTCTGATTATGGTGGTATGCCTGATCCCATGTAAAGCATAATCAGTTTACAAGTGCAATCCCACCATAGAGTTTGGGCATATTCTAAAGCATTTAATGTTTTAATTGTTGAAACTCAAACCAAGTGTAAAGTTTTCTATAATCTTTTTCCCCCCCCGGTTGATTCTATCCTCAGCTTATTTTGAGAAGATGGACTGATATTTCAGAAGCGACAGAGTTCAGAGTTTTTGTCAAGAACGATGACATCATTGGTATGTAACCTATGTTGTTGTTTTTGCTTCCAAGTTAACTATCCTTATTTATCAGGAAACTCGGTTTACCACTTTACTGGATACTGAACGTATCATACCTTGTTAACTTGTACGATTTTGTAATTAATATACTTCTGTTTCTTCTCCAGGTATTTCTCAACGAGACCACACAAATTTCTTTCCAGTTCTCATCCCATTAGCGGATGATATCAACCTTGAGATTGAGGATTTCCATGACAGACACATCGCGGGAAACTTTCCTGACCATGATTGTAAGTTCAACTTTTCAAAGATGTGCCTCACCGAAAACAAATACAAATATCAATTTTAATAATAGTTGGTTCTTATAAAGCGCATATATCCTAGTAGCTTGATCAAGGAGCTTTACAACATTATTATCCCTATTCATTGGGCATACTTTTAGACCATTCCTCTAACTTTCTCAACTCCCTGGGGAGCATACAACCCTAAGCTGCTTAAATTAGCGCTAAGGGGATAATCAAACACAACACTCTCAGGTTCCCATTTATACACCAGGGTTAAGAGAAACAATTATGGTTAAGTGCCTTGCTCAAGGACACAAATGTCAAGACCGGGACACGAACCCACACTCCGATGATCAGAAACACCGGAGCTAGAGTCCGGTGTGCTTGACCACTCGGCCACCAACACACCAGTTTTTCTTTGGTGTTCAGTTTACTTGTTGATAACTTCTGCTAAATGTTCCGTTTGAGAGTGTGTGTAAAAAAGACCAATAAAAACTAAATTGCATGTCTGCTACAGGGCCTTTAGATTCGGAAGCACTGTCAACATCGATTGGTTTTTAAATTTTAAAGAATAAAACAAAATTACTGTTCAATGTATGTTTTGTATTTTATAAATTAAAATGACAAAATTGAAGAATAAACAAATTAAGTTTAAGTTGTCTTTAGTATTACCTTTTTTTCAATTTACTTTACAGATGTATATGACATTTATCGACAAGATAAGGTAAGTTATTCTGTACAATATTCAACTTTTGGGGGGGGGGGTGATGGGGAAGGAGGGCGGTGTTCTAGGTAAAGGAGGGGGTGACTTAAACCACAACCGTGAAGATGAGCTGTGGGTGGTCGAGTTGGCGTAGTGGTATCTTTTCTTGCCTTCCATCTCTAGGACCCCAAGGGCACTACGTAGATTTGGGTTTTAAATCCCTACCTGATTGCGTGGGTTTTCCATGGAATAATTCTCTGGGGTTTTCCTCCCACAATATTAAACTGAAACTTCCTTCCTTTGTCTTCTCTCCATGGGGTTCTTGGCTAGTACAGTGATTAAGTTTGCTTTTCTGAGAGTCCTTGGCTTCACAACCAGAATAAATGAAATGAAATGAAATGAAAAGATAGAGACATCAATCCATTCTAATTTTGTTGATGTGGTAGGTTAAGTTCACAGGAGTAGCTAACTTTGCTGCAAACATTGCTGCTAGCTAACAGCAAAAATTTATGACTGTGTGAACGTAAAAGTTGTCTTACCTTTGCTGCTAACTTCGCAGTTAAGTCCAAAAGTTAATATAAATGTGTTCACTTTACAGAGGAAATTTCTGCTGATAGATTTCAACCCTTTCGGTGAAGTGACAGATCCGTTATTATTTAACTGGACTGAACTGAACGAGCTAGACGTCACAAGTCCGGAAAGTCAGTCATGGGTAAGAGCATTTCAACATTGATCAGAAAAGTGTCCTTCAAGTTTTTATGAATCATTTTTGGATTGAACAAAGAAAAATCAACTAGAGCAGGACTTGAAGCTGTTACCTCCGGATTAACGTGCCTGCACTCTGCAAGCTGAGCCATATAGCCCTATGTTGGCGGTCTCCCTATTTTGTCATGCCTCTGTTCAGGGTGCCAGTCAGAAGCCATTCAACCTGTAACTGCCCTGTAGCCAGGGATCACACCCAAGTTTACAATCCAACCTGGGAAGCGGCAGGAGAGGGAACACCTTAAGGGGATGCGACTTCTAAGTTTTTTAAAATGTGAAACCTGTGTGTCAATATCTTTAGATGAGATTTGAGTTAAAACAGTTCTGGACTACCTCTTTACTTTGTTTGATTTTTTTTAGCAAACGTTCCGAATTGTCCGTAACTTTGAGGGCATCCAACCAAGTCAGTATCTTAGTTACCGCATTCCAACGGATATCCTTCACTTAACGACGGGAATGGACGCCAATAAACTAGCTGATTTCCTCCGAATGGTAAAACAATGAAAAACGAGAAATTGAATCTTACTCTTAAAGGGTGTGTACAACATTGGTAATTGCCAAAGACCTGTATCCAAGCTAAATGTGACCCAACATATACATGAAATAACAAACCTGTGAAAGTTTAAGCTAAATCGGTCTTCGGAGTCATGAGAAAACAGTGAAAAAACCCTTATGTGTTTTAACTTTTTTTCAAACATCGGAATTTATCCTGCAGGATAAATACTATTATTTTATTCATTTCGTAAACACTATGGCATTTCAAGCAAAACTATTTCAAGGGAAGTTTTGTACCATGACCATCATTATACCATGTAAGTTATGTGCAAATCTGTGAGCATTTATATTTTCATTCTTACCAATGTTGTACACACCCTTTAAAGAAGCAGTTATTTTATCTTGATAAAGTGTTTAGAAATAATCAATTTTTTGTTTGAATATTTCCATTGACACAAGACATACACCATCTTTCAGGGAAGTTCTCAGAAGATCAGCCAATTTCCGGTTTTTCAGCTGTGCCATTGAAAGTTGAAAAACACTGTATAAATTTTATCACCAAATTTATAGTGCGCAGTTCAACATAAAACATGTTCAAAAAGTGCATCACAATGAGAGACAATTGTAAACAAATCAGCACATTGGAGTAAAACAATCAGATAAACATTAAACCAAAAGAGTAAAGACAACATTTCAAAGTCTTGCTGTACCTGGCACCGAAACTGAAGTTGTATGCCTGCGCCAAGGGCATGGAGTCAATTGCCTTATTAGGATTGATATGAAATTCCAAGCCAGGAAATAACAAATTGGAATTCTTTTGTATTTTGATTCAGGAAATGCAGATGCCGGACCAACAAGAATCCTCATCAGATGACGACGACGATGCCTCACCGATAGATGAAGATCAACCGGAGAAATGAAGCAGGAATAGAACCCCCCACCCCCACCCCAACGCCGAGGTCAAACACAGGAAACGTGACTCTCGGCCAAATGATAGGTCTTCCTTTGACCTGACTGAGTGAGGGCGCTGTTTCAGCGTGTGACATCATTATATATTACGGGTCTTTGTATGGACCTTATGCATTGACGTCATCACGCCGCCATCTTGGACATGATGAAGCAATGGCAAACGCACGCTCGCGTGGCGCACACAATGGGCCAACCTTCTTTTGACCTCTAGCCGAGGGCGCTCTACTCAAATGACATCATATGTGCATAAGGTCTCTAGTATCCTAAGGGGTTGTACCAATCCATTAGATTTGTGCAATTCTCATGCGTAACTGAAAATTAAATCATACAATATTGTTTCCTTGACACATTAAAGCAATGTACGTGGACCCAAGGTTCATTTTTTTTTAAAGAAAAATATAATAGTATTGGAGTCCTATATAGCGCACGTATCCACCAATGAGGTGCTCAAGGCGCTTGAACAAAGAGAAACACTTTTAAAGACAGGATTTGAAGTTTATGAATTATGAGACCCAGTAGCACCTTACAAGGGTTTATAGGTGCTGCGGCGCATTCAGCAGCCACTGCCAGAAACACCGGGGTAAACCCCTTCAGCGAAGAGTGTGCACTGGGTTCTTATACGTGCATCACACAACAAATGGGACCAACAGCTTTACAGGTAGCTGACTCCTATGATAGGTTTGTGATGACAGAATAAAACAAAACAGTCATGATGCTGTGCCTGAGCTAAGACCGTCTGGAACATATCAGTTGCCGATCGTTTACGACATGAGTATAAGGCCGTGTCCGAATTGGCAGCTACAGCTACGGCTACGGCTAGATTTCCGCGTCATCATGCGTTGAAGAAACGGACGTCGTTAGCAACACCCTTAGCAACAGCCGTAGCCATAGTCGCCAACTCGGATGCGGCCTAACTCATTTTAAAACAGCGCAAGCAAAATGCAGATTGACCTGGGCCCAATTTCATACAGCTGCTAAGCACAACAATTTGCTTAGCATAACATTTCTTCCTTGATAAAAACAGTATTACCAACCAAATTTCCACGTGATTTTCAGGATAAGCAAACAACAGCTGAATACCAGTAACAAGCAATATGCAACACATGGAAATTTGGTTGGTAATCCTGTTTTTATCAAGGAAGAAATTTCATGCTAAGCAAATTGTTGTGCTTAGCAGCCCTATGAATTTGGGCCCTGATGGTGGCTATAAAGACACTTGTTCCTTTCGTCTTTGGTCAAAAAAATAAAGTACCTTAACGTAGAAACCAGATTTCTGTTGCAAAGCGTTTGTATCAATGATCTCATTGGTCAATGAAAGAATCTCATTGTAAGTGCTGATTGGCCGATCTCTAAATTCAAATCTGAAGGTATAGTGGCAATGGATTAACAATAAAAATAGTTTGTGAACACAATTCAACATTACAAAATGTACTCTTTTTATTTCATTATAAAAACAAAATGTACATTAATCTGTTTTGATATCTAAGAAAATAAAAAGTATTTATACTAAAATAAGATTGAGCATGTGTAACTTATTACTCTGTGTTTGTTTCCTTCTTAATATTATAGAATGAAACAACTATAAAGACCAAAAATTGGTAGGAAACATTTTATAAACATTTGTATCAAATGAGCGTTCAAAATAAAACTACTGTGCATAAAAACATTTTGTTTGTAAAAGTGACTACAAAGATATAACTTAATAATATTACATGAGGAACATTGCATCTTTTTAAAACATAACTAAAAGGTATCTCAGTAAAACTGGTCGCTTTCCAAGTCCCTTAAAGGGATTGTATACGTTTGGTAATTGGAACCTACTGTTTGTTTCAATCTTATACAGTTGTAGATATATCCCATAAAACTAACCTGTGGAAATTCCCTTTTCAAAAGGTGGTAGCGTTTTTGAGATATTGCCGAAAATCTGGAGCGGTTATGTCCACGCAGGAAGAATAATCTGCAATTGGAATACACAATCTGAGAAACGTGACTGCAGTAACGCTTTCCAGATTAATAAATAAATAAATAAATAAATCATTTCTAGAGCGCAGAAACTATGTATATATATTCTACTGCGCTTCAAGAGCTCTTAGATTCAAATATTTGGGGATAAAAAGTGATATCTTTTTCCATAACCGCAGTACTTCATAGTGACAAGTTTCTCAAAAATGCATTATACAATCTAAAGCTGCTGTACTTCTCACCAAGTAAGTTTTTATTGCCACTAATTTTCAGAGTAATTACCAAACGTATACAGACCCTTTAATGCCTCTATACTCTTTTTCTAAACCCTTGCTCCAAATAAATGTTGATGAATAGTACTGGCTCAACATTTGAAAGAGTATCTCATCTAAAACTATTTACCTTCTAACATTGTGTATCAAACTGCCTCATAGACAGGCAGTCATTGGACAAAAATTAAAAATTAAAAATCTTGATGATTATTTTACTAAAAACAGGAGTGAGAGTCATTGCTGACCAAAAAAGTCTGGAACTAGGATCCAAATTTTAGGAGGTTTGTTGAAATGACGGCATGACCACCTTTTGGCAACCCCTTGGGTTTAGATTTCACAGAGCTTTTGGAACAGTGTCCTCAGCACTAGAGAAGTAGATCAAAGAGCAGGATTTTCTTATATAAGGAACAAAATAATGGCTGATTTTCTTCACTAGGCTGACTCAGAAAGTCTGAATTCAGATAAAAGTCTGAAATTTCTCATCTCTGTAATTAGTTTCAATAAACTAACAAAATTAATTCCCATAAAAAAAATTAAAAATACGATCTGATAATAAATTTTGCTACTTTATGGTTTAGCATGATTACAATCTTTTACCAAATCATGTTTACCTAGCAATTTAAAACTTGAAAACAAGATGCTTGGTTAGAATTATAAATTTATCAAATTAGCACACGATGATTAATAATAATAATAATTGGATGGATTTGTTGTCACCTGTATCTTCACAATATCAATTATATAAAATCATATGCAGCTTCAGGTTTTTTCAAATATTTACAAAGACAGTTTCTTTAAAGCACATTACCTCTTCAATGACATCTAATATAATGAAAAGCATACAATCTTTAAAGGCACTGTACACGTTTGGTAATTACTCCAAAAGAAAATAGCATTAAAACTTACTAGGTAACGAGCAACGGAGAGCTGTTGATAATATAAAACATTGTGAGAAATGACTCCTCCTGAACTTTCGTAGTTTTTGAGAAAAAAAGGTAATTTCTCAATGAAATATTTAAACCCGAAAAAGACTTCTGGCCAGAAGTCTCTTTCAGGCATCTGAAAGCACACAAATTTGTGAAACAAGGGTGTTTTTTATTTTAATATTTCTTGCAACTTCGATGACCAATTGAGCCCAAATTTTCACATGTTTGTTATTTTATGCATATGTTGGGATACACCAAGTGAGAATACTGGTCTTTGACAATTACCAAACGTGTCCAGTGCCTTTAAAGTCACTAGATATTATAAATAATTCAAATATTAATCAACTCTTACTAAGCCTAAGCCAGGGCCCAATTTCATAGAGCTGCTTAAGCACAAAAAAATGTGGCTTACCAGTATAGGGTTACCAGCCAAAATACCATTGCACACGCATCATTTGAGAATGGTATCCTGCTTATTTTTGCTTAGCAGAAAAATTTGTAAGCAACATTTTCTGCTTAAGCATCTCTATCAAATTGGCCCACAACTAAAGGCTTGACTCGGGAGGTCTTCTGCATACTCCAGCAATGGGACTCAATGTGACTTTGGCAATGGCTACAAGTTAAATACCTAATCACATGCCTTTAGAATGGCTTGGGAGGCCTAAGCCGAATCAATAGACCCCTTGTATAAAAATACTCCCAACCAAGACTGAAAGTCAAACAATGGAAACACACTTGTGCGTACAGGCTACGCACAACTCTCAGCCAATAATAGGTCTTCCTCTGACCTCAAGTGAGGGCGCTGTATGAACTTTGTGACGCCATATGCAAAGGGGTCAAATAGAATTCAGATGCAGAGCTCGATTTCACAGAGCGCTAAGATTCATCTTGAGATGAGTTGTCGATATTGCCCGAGTGATATGTATTGTGACATCACACTTTGCTTAGCAACTAGGATTGATACACAGCTAAAGATCAGTCTTAGGTCTTTGTGAAATCCGCCCCCTGATTATTATTTTTTTTCTGGTAATGAAACAAAGGATGCCTCATAAGTGAACTTAATCACTGCAGCTCGCAAGCCTATGGAAACCTGTTAACAAGGGTACTTGCTGTGTGAACCAGAAACACCAGGGTTAAACCCCTACTCTTCCACAATAAGTGTTCTGGGTTCTTTTACATTCACTACCAATCCTAGTACACGGGACCTACGACTTAATGTCCCATCCGAAGGACAAAGCAATTATTTGGTAAAGCATCTTGCTCAAGAATACAAGTGTCATGACCAGGACTCGAACCCACACTCTGCTGATCAGAAACACCAGAGCTTGAGTCTGGTGCTCGGCAATGACATGCCGATGACACTATGTTTGTTGTCCACTACTTTTCTCAACTTGTACACCGGCCATTACTTCTATAACTGATCGACCCTCACTCTCGTTTGCACTGAAAACAAAAATATGGAAAGACACTTTTTTTTAAGATTCACTTTTGAGTGAGACAATGTGCTTTTTTTCTAGTGGGACTCAAGTTTCCTTTTTGAAGGGTCAATGCTGTAAAGAGAAACTGTAAACAGGGAATTCTTCCAGGGGCTCTGGGGGAGTCAGGCCTGGAGTTTCATTTTTGAAAGGGCAAGGCCATTTTTATTTTGAAAAGGGCACTTTTATTGGAAAGTCTATGAGAAACCTTTGAAGGGGCAACGAAGGTAAAGACCAGGGGCAACAGAGTCCATGGCCTCGGTGTAATTCCAGGCCTGGGGACAGACTGAAGAGAGCAAAGAGATTTTGTTTCCTGGTTTTAAAAGGGAAAACATTTAAAGGCACTGAACACGTTTGGAGATTGTCAAAGACCAGTGTTCTCACTTGGTGTATCCCAACATATGCATAAAATAACAAGCCTGTGAAAATTTGGGCTCAATTGGTAATCGAAGTTGCAAAAAAATGATGAAAGAAAAAACACCCATGTTGTACAAATTTGTGTGCTTTCGGATAGGAGTAAAAACTTCTTGCAAGAAGTTTTTATTATTTTAGTGAGAAATTACCTCTTTCTCAAAAACTACGTTACTTCAGAGGGAGTCGTTTCCTACAATGTTTTATACTATCAACAGCTCTCCGTTGCTTGTTACCAAGTAAGTTTTTATGCTAAAATTTGTTTTGAGTCATTACCAAACGTGTAAGATACCTTTAACATCTTCCTCTCATGAAACTCACCTGTGATAATGTGGTCACAATAAGCAAACAATGAAAACTACGACATCTTATGTATTCGCAGAAAAAAAATTTGTTGCATATTAAAGCACAAGGACAACATTGGTAATTGTTGAAAACTAGTATCAATAGTTTATGTGACCCAACGTATACATAAAATAACAAACCTGTGAAAGTTTTAGCTCAATTGGTCATCGGAGTCACAAGAAAATAGTGCAGCAAAAAACTTGTATATTTTCACTCTTTTCAAACATCAGGTTTTGGACTCGTGAGATCAAAACCAAATATTATACGCATTTCTCAAAAACTATCGCATTCCAAACAAAAAAATTCAAGGAAAGTTTTCCACCATGACCATTGTACCATTTAAGTTATGTGCAAATCTGTGAACATTTATATTTTCACTCTTACCAATGTTATACACACCCTTTAAAGGCCCTGTACACTATTGGTAAGATCGAAAAACACAAATGTTCACAGATTCACACATAACTTACATGATTCAAAGTCAGTAATGGTTGAAAGGGTTCCTTAAAATATTTCTGCCTAAAATGCTATCGTTTCTGAGAAATGAGTAAAACAACTCGATGTTTGAAAAAACAGAAAACACATAAGGTCTCTTTTCACTATTTTTTTTGCGACCTCGATGACCAATTGAGCTCAAACTTTCACAGGTTTGTTTGTTCATGCATATGTTGAATCACACAAAATGTGGACACTGATTTTGAGCTGTTACCAAAAGTGTACAATACCTTTAATGGGGATACTGCCCCTATGTATCTCAGAACAGTTAATGTCAATTTGAATTGTAAAAATTTCTTTGTATTATTGCTGCACGTTAAACAATTGATAACTGGCCAGTTTTTCAGTTCTGTTCTGAGTGTATTTTTGATGGATATTTTTACTGGAGCACTTGCCTTGGCTACCAGCGCCGAGGTCAAACAATGGAAGCGTGTATATGTGCAACACAAAACTCTCAGCTTGACACCCCAAACTGACACTATTCAAATATTTTAACCTTTGAGAAAGACTCTGGTTGAAACGTGAGGCCATTAAACATATTTTTAAGCTATTAAACTGATTATCTACTGGGCATGCAAAATGTTTGCCCTAGAACAACAACATAGAAATACCTGGGTATGTGTGACAAATTGATAGTTAAATATTTACCAAGTAGTAAACCACAAGGGAAACCGACTGGGTAAATTATTAAAATAATTTTGGGTCGAACAAAAATTACAAATCTAAAAACCACTCAGCACTGTGATGTAGTTTTGGATACATGTAATGCTCATTTCGTTGACCGCTTAATGGAGTGAGTGAATTTTTTATCTGAGGAAAAGAAGTTAAAGGGGCACATTGCCTTGAATGGACATGCACCAGCATACCTTGCATCATGTTTTACTTTATACAGTCAAACAAGGGCTGGACTTTGCTTAGCATTAGAAAACACTCATCTCGCTGAAAATAAACCAAGCAGCAAATCTCTCTCATCTGCAATCTGCTGCTTACAAATCCTTTTATTTAGCCGCTCCACGACTGTAGAACAACCTCCTCATCACCATACGCCAATACTGCCATACGCACCTCAAATTCACTGCCAATTTTCAAGAAAGCACTTCAAAAATATCTTTTTCCTCAGTTGCTTTCTGTACATTCCTTTTGTTATTTTGTTCATTTGTTGTATTATTTGCAAGGCTATTGTCTGTTTGCTAAAGCGCTGTGGTCTAAATGGAATGGCGCTATATAACATGTATAAAAGCCCATTGTCTGTATGTATGTATGCCTTCAAATCTCTCAAAATTTTGCATTTGAAATTACTCCTTATCCTTTTTAAGAGTTGTTCATGCACCAAGTCTAAATCACCCACAGTGTGTTGTAAATTAGTGAGTAATGATTTAAAAAAACATAAATTAGCCTCTTGAAATACAACCAGCGGAACATACGGTCCGCTATTTTGTGGAGTAAAAAAAATTGGTTCTACAAAATGGCCGAGTGTTCTGTTAAGAAACTTCACAATTTCTGAGGATATTTAGATGTGAATCACTATATTATCTTTCCAACCATATTCATTTCAAAACAATTGTTTTTCATAGCCCAAAGCGCCCAATTCGAAGGCCACATGCCCATTTAATGACCTGCAAAAACCAAATACAATTACACGTTGCAGGAAGAAAAAATTGCAGGTATTCTACAATGTAGCAGTCATTTGATAAATTCTACTGGTATCATAAAAAAGTGGATTTACACAGTTATATCAGAATCGAAAAGAGGTTATGAACACAGTTGTTAAAATAAAAAAGGTCAGCAAACCTTTTTTTTCTCTATGTCCTTGGACAATTCTACGGAAGGAAAAGACAGACAAACCCTGGAAAAAACTTTCTCAAAATTACATCCACTGACCAGGGCTCGAGGGGAAAATCTACAAGACCGCAGAATTTTACTGGACAAGAAATTTGTTTACATGACCATCATCAAAATTTGAACAAGCACTAAGAGAAAATTTATCTCATTTTTTCTTATGGGTAAGTAAACTTCAATACTTAACAGAATTGAAAGATAATTATCAGACTCAAAGTCAACATTTGAACATGTTTAGTTTTTTTTAATTTGGAGGGAAAATCCACACGACTGCAGGGCTTGTACCTCAAACTTTCACTGGACAAGAAATTTGTTTACATGAACATCATCAAAATTTGAACAAGCACTAAGAGAAGATTTATCTCTTTTTTTCTTATGGGTAAGTAAACTTCAATACTTAACAGAATTGAAAGATAATTATCAGACTCAAAGTCAACATTTGAACATGTTTAGTTTTTTTTAATTTGGAGGGAAAATCCACACGACTGCAGGGCTTGTACCTCAAACTTTCACTGGACAAGAAATTTGTTTACATGAACATCATCAAAATTTGAACAAGCACTAAGAGAAGATATATCTCATTTTTTCTTATGGGTATATACTTCAATACTTAACAGAATTGAAAGATAATTATCAGACTCAAAGTCAACATTTGAACATGTTTTGGTTTTTTTTGGATGGGAAAATCTACAACCTCAATCTTGATATTTTATTTTATTTTTTAAATATTTTTTGTACCCTGGGGAGACCTCTCAGCAAAACACTGTTTTTCAGAGGTGCCCAGCAGCTACAAACAAGCATTAGGCCTAATATAACAAGAAAAAATGACAAGAACATTAAAAAAATATAAAAAGATAAAATAACAGCCAAATTAAGGTAAAGGCCAAGTATATAAGGTAAAAACAAACAAACAAACAGCATAAGTACATGTACAATAAAGACAAAGGTTAACAATCTGGGCCAACTGGGAAAAGCTCCAAATGCCCCACCCATCCCTAAGCATTTCCACCAGAATTTGTAGAAAGCTTCCACAACCCATCATACTCCAACAGTTTACTTATTTGAACAGTACACAACCCACCATACCAGTTTATGTACTGGAACAGTACACAACCCATCATACTCCAACAGGTCCTGTGTTTCTGGACTGTGTTTTAGTGGGTACTTTTCACAGTACTAGACCATCCAAATTTCAACAAAACCATCTGTTTGATTTTGGCAGGCCTGGGGTGGTTAGGGTTTAGTCTCAACTTTGTGTACTGTTTCTTAACATTTGCTACAGTAGTAGGCAAGGGATTCTTAAGTGTAGGGGGAAGTGCATATAAAAAAGGTATCAGACATAAAACATGTTCATCATCACTCATCATTTATTCAAAACTTTATATAATTTGATTATATAATCTGTCACACCGTAATAAACGCCTTTGAGGTTAATATTTACCATTACTCTTATTCAGAAATTAGTACTTTGGTAATATTTAAGTTTCACAAACAATGTTAACAGAATTATTGAAACGACATCAACCGTCACCGTCTGTCTCATGATCGGCCATTTTGGGAGTCAAATTACATTAGTCCAGTAATAAACCACAAGGGAAACTGATTGGGTAAATGTTAAAATAATTTTGGGTTGAACAAAGAAAAAATTGACCGAGAGCGGTATCTGAACCTGCGACCTCCGGATTAAAGTGCCGGTGCTCTACCAACTGAGCTATCTAGCCCTAATGTTGGCAGTCTCCCTATTTTGTCACTATTTTGTTTAACATTGATGCTTTTTGCTAACTCCTCCGTCATGATGTAAACTACAATTTGTATTTTTTAAAATATTGTTGTAACCCTTCCACAGGGTAATGGGGTATGATCATTTTGGAATAAAACAAGAAATCAAATCAAATCAATATCTTTGGCTGGGGGTGCCAGTCAGAAGCCATTCAAAATGCGCACTACACTGTATAACACGCAGGGACATTGAATCCCAAAATGGTGCAACCAAGATTATTGTGATGATGACGTTAGGTGACCTAGCTACATTTTGTTGCATTGTGCGTTACACATGATTTATTTATCTCTCGTTGTCTTTTATGGCAAATCGCGCAAAAATACACATTTATTGTGATTTTTCTTTTCAATTTTTATAATTAATAATTATCATAACTGCTTGATGGCTTTATAATAGCATGGAGCAACTTTGCTCTATAATTTTGTAGAAAGAACTATGAAATTAATTTAACAGCAAAAATCAAAATAAAAAGTCAATAAATAAACATGTAAGAAGAGATGTACTGGTTTAACGATAGCACATAAAAAAAACTACAAATGTACCGGTACTAAAGAAAGATGGAAGTGGAAAAAAACCCGACTAATTAACTAATAATAAGCCCCCCCCCATAGACAATGGAATGGTCCAGTTGACTGGGGTTTACACTGAAGAGAGACACAGACATGGAAGATGCTACTCAACACCAAAGGGATGGCCTATAGAGAGACAGAGAGAAACGCGACTTCAGTTTTGATTGGAAAAGATCATTGTTTTAAAAATTACTTATTTAGAGCAGCAAGAGTTAGGTTTTTTTGTATATGAGTTTTGTATACTTCTTGGTATACAAACTTCGTGCCACACGTGCCTGCGCAACCACAGGGCTTAAAATTTACACTGGACTGCAGGCCCGAGGCCAGTGATTTTTAGGGGCCGGCCAATAAATCCATGACTGGACAAATCTGACTGTCTTGTGTTTTTGAATTGAATAACAATACCTCGCTGAATAATAACAAATTGTCGGCTCAGAACTATAAGGTCCTTAAGTTGCGTAGTGGACAAAAGGTCATTAACAAAATAAATTTAAAAGGTCTAAAAAAGAGTAAATAAAATATAAAAATCAAAAATTAATGTTTCATTATGAAACCTATGCTTAAAATTCATGACAAAACATTAAATTTTTTATTTTTTTATTTTATTTACTCTTTTTTTAGACCTTTTAAATTTATTTTGTTAACGACCTTTTGTCCATTACGTAACTTAAGGACCTTATAGTTCTGAGCCGACGAAATTATGTTCAAATGTTGACTTTGGGTGTAATGTATACCTCTCAATTCTGATGAGTATTTAAGTATACTTTTAAAATATAAAAAAGACAAAAATGAGATCAATCTTCTCTTATACGTCTTAGTGTTTGTTCAAATAAAAACAGTTAAATGCATGTTGAACTATGTCAGCAAGTGTTTTCTCATTTTGAATCTGGTCTTGTAAAAAAAAAGATTCTGGTCCAGTAAATATTTTGAGCTACAAGCCGTTCGGTCTTGTGGATTTTCGGCAATTTTGTTTAGCCCTGAACCAAGTCATAACTCCTACCCCATGAGACCAGTGGAAATACCAATGCCTGTCTTTATTCTGCAAGCTACAAAGCGGGAGCTGACAAAGATGGGTATAGCACAATAAAGGTTTATTATAAGAACAAGTTTACATAGTAGTCCAAACCTACAGGAAGTAAGAGTGTTAAAACCTCGTTCCCAGCCTACACCAAGTACGATTGTTACAACCTCATTCATGGCATACGCCAAGTAAGATTGTTAGAACCTTGTTCCCAGCCTCCACCAAGTAAGGTTGTTATAACCTCGATCCCAGCCTCCACCAAGTAAGGTTGTTATAACCTCGTTCCCAGCCTACACCAAGTAAGATTGTTAGAACCTCGTTCCCAGCCTCTACCAAGTAAGGTTATTACAACCTCATTCCCGGCCTACACCGAGTAAGGTTGTTACAACCTCGTTCCCAGCCTCCACCAAGTAAGGTTGTTATAACCTCGATCCCAGCCTTCATCAAGTAAGGTTGTTACAACCTCATTCCCAGCCTTCACCAAGTAAGATTGAAAACCTCGTTCCCAGCCTACACCAAGTACGATTGTTACAACCTTGTTCCCAGTAGTGTACGCGCCGTTTTTCCCCAGAATGCCTTGCTCGATCATAACCCCTGAAAGTGTGACTAAGAATTGGATATTTTAATTAGTCCTGTAATTGATCCATTCTGTGTTAGAGGCGTACGCATAGTGTGCGATTAAAAGAGGCATCAAGTCATAGAGCAACTGGTCCCCTCTAATTCTGCTTTGATCTTGTGATATGTCTAAATTCCTGCAGTTTAGGGTGACTGTGTAAAAACATAATTTATATGAAGTGGATTGCATCAAAATACTTACATTTTGACACACGCGTGCTAAGCACCCTACAAGCGCTCGAAAGTTTATAACAAGCGTGCGCGCAGTGACTTTTGGTTAGCAAATCAGCGTTGTTTTTCAGCACATCCCATCCAGGGGTTATAACAAAGGTACGACACGGCGCGCTGCCCATGGTGGTAGCGAAGGCCGAGATAGTTATGATACGCCCGCGCTCTCCCTTCCACCACCATCCCGACATAACGTCCCGACAGGACTAGTAGAAGTTACCCAGCACCAACGTCAAAGATCTTCGAGTGAAATGTGCAGGGAAATGATTGCGTCCAACAACCTTTGCATAGCGAAAATATTTAGACAGAGTATGTTTTGTGCAGACTGAATGCGAATTACTGAGTACATGTAGCAAATGATGATATTTGAGTAGCAACTGATAAATTTTGTGTAGCATTTTGCTTTACTTTACATGGTAGACTATTCACTCATGTGCATAGGAAAAGCAGAAAATGTAGTAGCTTAGAGAGTAGTAGCAGGACAGTTCTTTTCAGAACTAAGTAGTCTCCCGAATTCCGAAATCTACTCCGTGACAGTAGAATAAACAGCAAGACAAGTTCTTAAAAAACCCCAAATTTTCACAGCAGAGTAGATATATACACATGGTGTTACCGCAAACTGAATTTTTGCAGAAGCAGAACAGTTTAACAACCAAATATTTCAAGAAGAATGAAATAAAGATAAAAACAAACATGAACTGCAGATTGCAATTAAAAAGAGAGCATTTGATTTACACTCAGGGACCATGGATAAATTAAGAATGCATTCGCACGCGTGCGGACGCGTGCCTGCACGAAGTCGATCCAAAATTGTCACAGCGCCGTGCAACCATTGGATTTGCGCTCCAGTGATTATTAGGTTCCCTCATTATCGAACTCTATTGTTGGTGCCTTTTGTTGGTTGGATTACATGGACAAGGCAGCTCGAAAGTAGCCCACTAAGGAGTGAAGGATTAGTGTTTGCGGTCTAGCTCAGGTAGGTATACCGGACAATGGTTTATCTAGTAAGCCGATTATAACTACAAAGTGACATTTGGCTTAAGCTGGTCAAAACCATTGTTCATTATAAGTGAGTCTCCCTCAAGACCGGACCATTGCAGAAGAACGCTTTCCTTTACGTGACACTGGGTGGGTTTTCCTTTGTTTGAGCTTGCACGCATAGGAACGCGTCGGATTACGGCCGTGCCCGTGACATAATTTATCCATGGTACCTTTGTGGTAAGGCTAAAAAAAAGCACAGAGCAATGATACCAACAAAAAGTTGACCATGTTTGACCTCAGAACAAAAAACAAAACCTATTTGCATATTTTGCAAAATCTTTACCTATTACATGCATTTCCTTCATCAATTAGAACCATTAAGGTGTCGCTTACTAGAATAAGGGTTGGGGGAAAAAACAGACCATTGCGCGTGTTAATGTTAATGAGCGGGCGTCAATATCGAGAAAAATCACCTTCTATGTTGGAAATGTTTGGTGTGGATGCTAATGTAGGGCTAAGCAGATGTTGAACTGATAAATTAAAATGGACAGGAAGAAAATGAGGTCCTGCCGAAAGTTGACAATAGAGGGCCAACAATGAGGAAAGCAGTTGAGACATGGGTGTTGGATTTCAAAAAAATGTACAAGCCTCTGCGTGCCCCTTGTCTTTACCTTGGTGCCCCTTGTCTTTTTCTTTGTGCCCTTGTCGTTGCCTTGCTGCCCACCCCCTTTATGATGATCTTAGACTCACTGGAGACACAGATAATTTACTATCCCTGAAGGAAGCAACAGGAGGCACCCACCTCTGTTCCTCTTGGTTTTAGCCTCACGGTGCCCCTTGGTATTTGCCTCATGGTGCCCCTTGGTCTTTGCCTCATGGTGCCCTTTGGTCTTTGCCTCATGGTGCCCCTTGGTATTTGCCTCATGGTGCCCCTTGGTCTTTGCCTCATGGTGTGCCCCTTGGTATTTGCCTCATGGTGCCCCTTGGTATTTGCCTCATGGTGCCCCTTGGTCTTTGCCTCATGGTGCCCCTTGGTCTTTGCCTCGTGGTGCCCCTTGATCTTTACCTCATGGTGTGCCCCTTGGTATTTGCCTCATGGTGCCCCTTGGTATTTGCCTCATGGTGCCCCTTGGTCTTTGCCTCATGGTGCCCCTTGGTCTTTGCCTCGTGGTGCCCCTTGATCTTTACCTCATGGTGTGCCCCTTGGTATTTGCCTCATGGTGCCCCTTGGTCTTTGCCTCATGGTGCCCCTTGGTCTTTGCCTCATGGTGCCCTTTGGTCTTTGCCTCGTGGTGCCCCTTGATCTTTACCTCATGGTGTGCCCCTTGGTATTTGCCTCATGGTGCCCCTTGGTATTTGCCTCATGGTGCCCCTTGGTATTTGCCTCATGGTGCCCCTTGGTCTTTGCCTCATGGTGCCCCTTGATCTTTGCCTCATGGTGCCCCTTGGTCTTTGCCTCATGGTGCCCCTTGGTCTTTGCCTCATGGTGCCCCTTGGTCTTTGCCTCATGGTGCCCCTTGGTCTTTGCCTCATGGTGCCCCTTGGTCTTTGCCTCATGGTGCCCCTTGGTCTTTGCCTCATGGTGCCCCTTGGTTTTTGCCTCATGGTGCCCCTTGATCTTTGCCTCATGGTGTGTCCCTTGGTATTTGCCTCATGGTACCCCTTGGTCTTTGCCTCATGGTGCCCCTTGGTCTTTGCCTCATGGTGCCCCTTGGTCTTTGCCTCATGGTGCCCCTTGGTCTTTGCCTCATGGTGCCCCTTGGTCTTTGCCTTCTGGTGCCCCTTGGTCTTTGCCTCATGGTGCCCCTTGGTCTTTGCCTCATGGTGCCCCTTGGTCTTTGCCTTCTGGTGCCCCTTGGTCTTTGCCTCATGGTGTGCCCCTTGTTCTTTGACTCATGGTGCCCCTTGGTCTTTGCCTCATGGTGCCCCTTGGTCTTTGCCTCATGATGCCCCTTGGTCTTTGCCTCAAGATGCCCCTTGGTCTTTGCCTCATGGTGCCCCTTGGTCTTTGCCTTCTGGTGCCCCTTGGTCTTTGCCTCATGGTGTGCCCCTTGTTCTTCGACTCATGGTGCCCCTTGGTCTTTGCCTCATGGTGCCCCTTGGTCTTTGCCTCATGATGCCCCTTGGTCTTTGCCTCAAGATGCCCCTTGGTCTTTGCCTCAAGATGCCCCTTGGTCTTTGCCTCAAGATGCCCCTTGGTCTTTGCCTCAAGATGCCCCTTGGTATTTACCTCGCGGTGCAACAGAGGCGTGAATGAGATTTCCAGCATGCCACGGCCGAAACTAATGTAGGCCCAGTACCAGTTGATATAACGCCTCCCCCCCAGTAGCAACTGGTTAAAAATAACTGTAAAGCAAAATCTGTTTTACTTACTACGGTTTGAGGAGCTTTTCCTCCGCTTCTTCCTGTTCCTTAACCTTGAAGTGTGTATAAACAATGATACCACTCAGCGTTAACGATACACCAACAAGTTGATTAAACTGCAAAGTGTCGCCAAACAGCATGAATCCCCCTAACAACGTCAGGCAGAACTTTAAGTGACCGACCATGTTGTATCTGACATGGATCAAGTTAAAGAAAAACTGGGGTGTTAAAATTGGCTGAGCAGTTTAGTGCATCGGACTCAAGTTCTGGTTGCTGAGTCATCAGGGTGTGGGTTTGAACCCCGGTCATGACACTTGTGTCCTTGAGCAAGACACTTAACTATAATTGCTTCTCATCACCCAGGGGTGGATGGGTACCTGTGAGGGCAGTGATGGTTCTTGTGATTGATTTAGCTTGGTACGCTACATACTTGGGAGCACAGGCTGTATACTCCCCAGGGAGCTGAGATGGTTTAAGGGAATGAAATATATGGCCCAGTGACCAGGGGTAATAATGTTTGAAGCGCAATGATCATTCTTTGGAATTGCGCTATATAAGAGTTGATATTATTATGATATCATCCAAACTGAACATGCCTCAAAGACAGAGGAAAACCAATGATCGAAAAGCTGTCTTGTTTCTGTCCATAAAAATCAGTGCAACCAAACAGAGGGTTGAAGAGTAAATAGTTGGGCCCCTTTTGGTATGACAATAATCAGTACTCCTGATAACTACTAATTGCAGACAGGGCACATGACCAACATGGTAGCATCATAAAAAATAAATAAAAAAAGATTAGGGTACTTTTCAGGGGAAGAAATTTGAAGTTTACAACTTCAAAGTTATTGTAGTGATATGGAATTATCAGTAGGTTTTAAATGTTATTAAACCCATTAACTGGCCTTACACGACGAGAGCCACATGCAGGCACAAATATTTTGTTTGAAATTTGTCTTCTTCAAAAAGGATACGTTACTGGCGACGTGTTACCAATAATCCAATAGATAGACAAATTGACTGAGAACGCAACACAACCGGATGCCATGACAAGATACTGCAAAAGGAAGGAAATGAAGAAAAAAAAAGGAACTTCCATTAGTTTGAAAAAGAAAATGATACTAGATTAATTATCCTAAAAGTTAATTTAGTTCAATTGATCCTAGAGAAGTTTCCTTGTGATACATTCATATTTTAAAACACATCTAAGGCTTGCAGTATGCAAACATCTATAGTAAATATCTAAGGTTCGTTTAGCAAAGCCCAGATTTACTATAGGCCTGAAGTACATTTTCTTTTCTAAATCACTGGATGAGAGATACAATATATTGTTATAAATGTAATATTAATCTTTTTACAAGTATTCCTAAAATCTTCCAAGATATTTAAGCCTAATCATTCCTACTTTCAAACTACGACTCTATATTTTATTTGAATCTGTTGGACTGCACATCCAGGAAACCGATCGTGCTTTACATGGGATCATGGCGTGTCATGGCCGAGCGGTTTAGAGCACCGGACTCACGCTCTGGTGTTTCTGATCAGCAGAGTGTGGGTTCGAGTCCCGGTCATGACACTTAAAGCAAGACCTTAAGCAAGACACTTGACCATTACTGCTTCATCCTTCGGATCAGACGTAAAGCCATAGGTCCCATGTGTGGTGTAATGCATATTTAGTGCTAAGAGAAGGGCTTTGCCCTCGTGTTCCTGGCGGTGGCTGCTGAGTGCGCCACAGCACCTTGCAAACCCTTTAAAGGTGCTACATATATGAGTCTCAAAATTAATATATATTTTTTAAAACCTATCTTAAAAAAAAAAAATAAATAATAATAATAATACGTTCTAGATAAAGCGCTATAAAACTAATTATAATTATTATTATCAGCATACGACCATAATATAATAATGCATTCATTCATTCATTAAAGGTTTATTAAAAATCACATTGCAGAAAAATACAACCAATCGGCTGAATTGAGTGATTAAAAAGGAACATACTAAATACATCACATGAAACATTAAAATCCACCAATTATTAAAAATCTACCTCCAACAATGAAAGGGAATATGCACAAATATAAACATCAAATATCAATTATTAATAATTTACATAATCAGAGTCCAACAGTTTGGGTGTTGAGTGCCCACATGGTGTTGGATTTTGTTAGAGTGAGGAAGTATCCTAGTAAATCACTCATGGGATCAGGCATACCCACCATAATCAGAGTCCAACAGTTTGGGTGTTGAGTTACTGTATAGTGTTGGACAGTGGACTGCACTGGTAAACTGATCATGCTTTACATACATGGGATCAGGCATACCACCATAATCAGAGTCCAACAGTTTGGGTGTTGAGTTACTGTATAGTGTTGGACAGTGGACTGCACTAGTAAACTGATCATGCTTTACATACATGGGATCAGGCATACCCACCATAATCAGAGTCCAACAGTTTGGGTGTTGAGTTACTGTATAGTGTTGGACAGTGGACTGCACTGGTAAACTGATCATGCTTTACATACATGGGATCAGGCATACCACCATAATCAGAGTCCAACAGTTTGGGTGTTGAGTTACTGTATAGTGTTGGACAGTGGACTGCACTAGTAAACTGATCATGCTTTACATACATGGGATCAGGCATACCCACCATAATCAGAGTCCAACAGTTTGGGTGTTGAGTTACTGTATAGTGTTGGACAGTGGACTGCACTAGTAAACTGATCATGCTTTACATACATGGGATCAGGCATACCACCATAATCAGAGTCCAATAGTTTAAATTTTGAGTGCCCATATGGATGGATTTTGTTAAAAGTGAGGTAGGATCCTAGTAAATCACTCATATCTAGCAAGTTGGGGGTTAGTGCAATTAAGAACACATTGCTTTATTTGACCAGATTAAAGTTCATTTACAATCTTACTGACTGACAATCAGAATCTTATCTGGTATTTGTAGGTCAAAGAATGTATTTATGGTAACCCGCTGGATGAAAATAAATCTGGTCCTGACCTTTCTTTTCAAAATAGGAATCAATATTTATTTTACTGTTGTACACAGGGGGACCTGGCAATGATATATGCAGTATGTCAAAGCATAGTCTTCGTCTTTGTTCATTTAATTTTATTTATTTCATTTATTAATTCTGGTTGTGAAGCCAAGGACTCTCAGAAAAACGAACTTAATCACTATACTAGCCAAGAACCCAATGGAGAGAATACAAAGAAGAAAGTTTCAGTGTTAGATGTGGGAGGAAAACCCCAGAGAAATATTCCAGGGAAAAACACACGCAGTCGGGTAGGGACTGAAAACCCAATCCACATAGTGCCCACCCCCCTGGTGTGATTTGAACCGGGGTCCTACAGCTGGAAGGTGAGGAAAGATACCTCTACACCAACCTGACCACCCCAAAATGCAAAAAATGTTTCTTAGACTTGTAGATAAATCTTTCTGAAATGTACCCACCCGGCAGTCTTCCTTCAAACAACTGTATTTTAAAGGTGTTTTCCTGTGAGCAAACTTTCACATCTCACCAAACCTTAAAAGTAAAGTTTGCACAAGCCCTAAGTTTACACATGTCTCAAAAGGTATTCAACTTGCCAGTGTTTGTTAATCCATTCACAGGACTCCGCAAAGGATTAGAGCAGATTGAATCAGGGATTCAGGTCTGTTGAGGTTGTCAAGGATTGCTAGTTGTAGACTCAAGCAGTGTAGAGGTAAACAGACCTCCTCAAGTTTCATTGTTAAGATTGTAGATTTCTGTTTGTGTGGAATATTCATGAACAAAATAAGTTTCAGCGGAACTTGTTTTGAACGATCACTTTCTTTCTAGGTTTTGAACAATCACTTTCTTCTTGGTTTTGAAAAATAACTTTCTTCTTGGATCTTCTGCATTTTTTTCGTTTAGTGCTTTAACCTCTGCCACTTTTTAACCTTTTGTGTTTATTGTTAACAAATGGTTATAGATTTGTTAAGATTTATATATTTATTGATATTTTGTATGTGTGTGTAGCCAGAGGTATTGGAATTGAAGGCCTTCGGGCCGCAGTTTTTAAGTAAACCTTTTTAATTCCGGGCATATGCATCTGGCTCTTGTTTTTGGAGTTATTGTTTTTTTAAAAATATTTTGAGAATGTATGTTGTTTGTATGTGTTTTTATGCCAAATAAATAATAATAATAAATAATAATAATAATAAAGAACATAGCCAGACATTCACCAGAACAACCACTCAATTCCCAAAACTTCAGGCCTGGAATTCATCTTTGAGAGGGCAAGGCCTTTTTTCATTTTGCAAAGGGCACTTCCATTGGAAAATCTTTAAAGTCCATGGGAAACTTTTGAATGAACACCAATGATGAGGTCATGACCTCCGTGGCCTCCATGTTATACCAGGCCTGAATCTGTAGACTTTTAAGTTTAGCACAATCATGTGATATTAAAAAAAGAGCACACAAAATACCAAACTCAAGTTACAATTTTGCTAAAACACTCAGTTTAAGGGGCAAAATGCCTTTGGATTAGGAGCTTTGGGCTATAAAAAGCATTTGTTAAGAAATGAATATGGTTGGAGAGATACTTTTTTAAGTAGAATATAATGATTCACATAAAAATCCCTAGAAATTGTGTGGTTTTTGTTTAATTTCATGACAGATTACGCTCTGCCAGTTTGTAAAACCAAATTTTTGACTCGTCAAAATGGTGTACCGTATGTTCCGCTGGTTGTATTTCAAGAAGAAAATGTATGTTTGTTCTAATCACAACTCACTAATTACAACACACTGTTGGTGTTTTTGTGCATGAACAACTCTTGAAAAGGATAAGGAGCAATTCCAAACCGCAAATTTTTGAGAGATTTGAAGGCAATGTGCCCCATGTCAAGTTGGTAGTCAGTCTGCTGCAGTACATGTGCACAACACACCCCTTGCACAACGCACCTACACGCGCCATTTTGGGAGTAAATTTTGGAGTCAAAAATGTGCACTAAGGAATTGACTCCCAAAAAGGCGGAAATGGTAGACGCGCATTGTTCGGAGGTGCATTCCGTATTGTGCAAGGGGTCTACAGTTTCTTTCTGAATAAAGAAAATAAACGACCGAATACTTACAATTGCGTTGGGCTCCCATTCACTGATAACTCCACCAGCTCCGAAGACAGGTTCAAAGAATGGGACAGTTAAAGCCAGAATACATGCGGACAGTGGGGCTTGGTAGTATAACAACTGCATAGAGTTAACTTGGAATTCTTTTTGCTTGGTTCCAACCCACTAAAAAACGAAGAACAAAATATCATCACTTTATTTGCACTTTGTTCTATGTTTATTGTTAACCTTTGATTTAAAGTAATCAGGTCTTTAGGGTTGTCAATAGTGACTGCCAAGTGCATTAAAGATAGGATCATACATTGGTTTTTGTCAACGTAATGCTTATTTATAGGCAATATTATAAAGAAAGATACAATAAAAATCACAAGTGAAATTTTCAGCTGAATACAGTGTCTACTTGCTGAGAAAACAGCAAAAAACTCTCACATTATTTTCACAAGAATGTAGAATCCATCCACATTTCGAAATGTGAAAGCGGTTACCAGTCTCATTTTGATTCTGGTCTTGTAAAAATGGCTCTGGACCAGAAGACATTTTGAGCCACAAGCCCTGCGGTCTTGTGGATTCCCCCCGCCCCCCCCCCAAATTCGAGCCCTAAATGTTTCAGGGCAAGCTTTTGTACATTATATAGCAACCTCCAAATGAGCAAACCCTGGTACCATTGTGCCATATACAATCATTCAGAATTGTGTTTGGGTGTTCGCCGTCTCTTATGCAACTACGCAAAAGCTTGCCCCGAAGCATTTGACACAGCGACTGTCTCATCAGTCTGAGGAACTCAAATTTAAGCGGTAACTTGTGACTAAGCAAGTAACTGTACCAGACTTGATTAAAATCTTACTAGCAAAGGGGTGTCGTGGCCGAGCGGATAAGAACACCGAACTCAAGCTCTGGTGTTTCTGTTCAGCAGAGTGTGGGTTCGAGTCCCGATCATGACACTTGTGTCCCTGAGCAAGACACTTAACTATAATTGCTTCTCTCCACCCAGGGGTAAAATGGGTACCTGTGAGGGCAGAGATGGTTCTTGTGATTGATTTAGCTTAGTAGCTCTTATTTGTTGCACAGGCTGTATACTCCCCAGGGAGCTGAGATGGTTTAAGGAATGAAATAAATGGCTCAGTGACCAGGGGTAATAATGTTGGAAGCGCTTTGAGACGCCCTTCGAGTGCGTAAAGCGCTATATAAAAATTGATTATTATTATTATTATTTAAGGGCTTACTAAAAACTCTGAGATTGCTTCTCTGGGACTCAGAAGTTCACGAAAAATTGAGAATAATTAATTGTGTAACTATCGTGAAAATAACGGATAATTCCTGCAAATACTTTACCACTTGGTAGAGCGACGTCACTAAGACACCAAGTACTGCATACACTGTTCCTTTGATATTGAATTGGACATCATAACATGAATTTGTAATCACACCTAACGTGATTGGTATCTAGAGAAGAACAGAATATACAAATGAAACAATTAAAAATAATCACAAAATGCATTGGAAAGTTAGAAGAAGAAAAAAAATGCTCAATCCAACTGCAACCTTTTTTTAAAAACATGTAGTAATTATGACAAGAAATTGTATCTTATTTACCCACATATGAATATGCTACGGCGTGTCGTGGCCGGGTGGTTAAGAGCACCGGACTCAAACTCTGGTGCTTCTGATTAGCAGAGTGTGGGTTCGAGTCCCGGTCGTGGCACTTTTAAGCAAGATATTTTACCATAGTTGCTTTGTACTTCAGATGGTACATTGAGTCGTAGGTCCCATGTACTAGTATTGGTAGTGCATGTAAAAGAACCCAGAACACTTATCATGGAAGAGTAGGGATTAACCCCGGTGTTCCTGGTTCACATAGCAAGCACCCTTTGTTACAGGTTTCCTCAGGCTTGCGAGCTACAGTGACTAAGTTCACTTATGAAGCATCCTTGGTTTCATTAATCAGAAATATATAATAATAATAATAATGTTTAGGGTCATAATGCGTGAAAAAGATAGATATTTGCTTACAAAAAATTTATTAGGAATGTCGACCTTACCAATGTGAGTTTAATCTTGGTTGAATACTTCTTGTTATAAAACATTGTCTGGATAACGAGGATGCAAGGCGTCGTCATAGCCTTGGCCAGTTGGTACGTGCCGACCGTGTTGTTCTGCAGGGACAGGTTAGTGAAGACGACGAACCCGCAGAAGGTCAAACTCAACGGAACCATGCTGCGAAACGGGAGGTTTTTGGGGTTGAAGATGCCGCAGCGCTGGCAGACCCACAACCCGAGGGACGTTACGAGGAAGTGGATGCACGTCAGCGTCATGTTGGGGAAGCTGTGGTGGACGTAAATCCATTTGTTGAGGAAGACGATCATGATTGACGAGCCGAGATTGATGCCCAGGCTGAGGGCGATGATCAGGCTACTTGGTTTGGAGTTTGAGTCCACCATCTTGGTGATGCGGTTTTGTTTCAGAGCAGAGACGACAACGAGATTTTCATGGACGGACGTTTCACCTCCTCAAGCCTCGTTCCAATCAATCACAAAAACCTGGAGTAAAACAATCAGTATGAGTTAGTCAAACGTTCGAGGGTCATTCCATATCAAGTCAACCAAGAATTTCCGTTGACCTCTCAGTTTTGTTTAAAAAATTGTATGGATTAATTGGGACTCATGAGAAACGGCAAAAAAATTTAAAAACTTTTGCTTTTCCTCTTACATGTAAATAGTGAGATACACGCTAACAAACTTTTAGCTAATTAGCGATACCTTGCGAATTAAAATGCCCATATCTCAAGAAGTACAGCTAGAAAGCTGGTTTTAGCGTTATATTGAAGCTTAATACATGACCTATAAGTTTGTATCAAAATCTCTTAAAATAAACCAGAAAAAAGTTATCACAGATTGTAAAGTTCAAAAATGAGTAAAAAAGTATATATATTGAGCAAGTTTTTATAATTATCAAGTAATAAACCACAAGAGAAACTGACCGTGTCAATTTAAAATAATTTGGGTTTGAACAAAGAGATATTGACTAGAGCGGGATTAACGTGCGGGCGCTCTACCAACTGAGCTACAATTGTATCTAGCCCTAAGTTTGTATTTGACTGCAACAACTCACATTAGTTCTAATTAAGACATGTTTCGTACGACCTCCTGTATACACGCTAACTGGTTATCGTGGCATATCTTTTACGTCACTGTGCACGATGTATACAACCCCTAGAAACAAAGTTACATTTTCTACTTGCCAATCGTCGAGTCTCTTCTCCAAAAACTTTGAGACAGGTAAGGCTCCGCCGTTAAAGGGACACGTTGCCTTGGATCGGGCGAGTTGGTCTATAAAAAGCATTTGTAACCGTTTGTTTTAAAATGCATGGTTAGAAAGGTGTTTTAAAAGTAGAATACAATGATCCACTCAAATATGTCTCGAAATTGCGTGGTTTTCCTTTTACATCGTGAACAAACACGGTCGGTCATTTTGTGGATGGCCGACCGTGTTAGTTCGCAAAGTAAAAGGAAAACCACGCAATTTCGAGACATATTTGTGTGGATCATTGTATTCTACTTTTATAACGTCTTTCTAACCATATGCATTTTATAACAAACGGTTACAAGTTACGCTTTTTTTAGACCAACTCGTCCGATCCAAGGCAACATGTCCCTTTAAGTTGTACTTGTAAATACAAAAAGTTGGGTATTTAGGCCTATTCTACAAGGTACAAAAATATGTCATACTGTCAGGGCCATAAATATTTTTTTTAGCCGCTTAAAAAGTTTAGACAAACACTATTTCAATTTACAATTCACGGTGATCAAATCACATGACTCAGCTTTCAGCTGAGCATTCTGGGGAAAAAATTACAGAGGCCTAAATAAGCCATGCGCCTTATATCTTTTTCTCACAGTTTGGAAAAATTAGTGTAGCCCTCAGATTAGGAGGGATGAATAAACATACAGCGAGGGCCTATTTTATATGATGGTTATTAATATGGCTGTGAGAAATCTATGTAATTATACAAACATGTGTTCATGAAAGGTATTTTAAAGGCAGTGTACACGTTTGGTAATTACTCAAAATATATATTTGCATAAAACCTAACTTGGTAACGAGCAACGGAGAGCTGTTGATAGTATAAAACATTGTGAGAAACGACTCCCTCTGAAGTAACGTAGTTTTTGAGAAAGAGGTAATTTCTCACAAAATAATAAAAACTTCTTGCAAGAAGTTTTTATTCCTATCTGAAAGCACACAAATTTGTACAACAAGGGTGTCTTTTCTTTCATCATTTTCTTGCAACTTCGATGACCAATTGAGCCCAAATTTTCACAGGCTTGTTATTTTATGCACATGTTGGGATACACCAAGTGAGAACACTGGTCTTTGACAATTACCAAACGTGTTCAGTGCCTTTAACCTTTTGTGTGTGTGTGTTTGTTGTGTTTTTTTTCTCAATTTTTTAAAATAAAATAATCTCCCGCCCCCCTTTATAACAAACAAAACAAAACAAAACAAAACAAAACAAAAACAGCAGATGTGTGCTGTTTTTTTTGTTTTGTTGCTGATATGTGTGCTGTTTTTTTGTTTTGTTTTGTTTTATTAAAGTTCCTAGAAAATGAAAATTAATACAAAATATTTTAGTTATTATCCAATAATAATTTTCAAGGGCATCACAACACCCAACTTTAAAATTTGAAATTTTTGTTTATCTTGTAGAACATGTGAACAATAGATGAAGGCGGCGTCTTGAAACTGATGACACTAAGTTTAACGAGTGCTGTGTTCTGCCATACCTGATACCACTCCAAATATATACGTTAGACAAATAAATTAATAACCTGTTAAACTTAAAGCACTGAATCAAAGGGGATTCAATTATTACTGTTTGTTTGGTGTTTTATCATAAGAAACATAACAAGAAACAAAAAGATACAGGCATTCTGAGATTTGAAATCAAAGAAACATCTATGCCAATTTCATTATTTTATTTTTAGTTTGCAATCTTTTGCATAAACATCATATGATCACTTTTAAAAAGTATAACATAAATTTATTTGAAAAAAACCCCCCCAAACAGCTGGCTCTAAAACCAACTTAAGTCGCACAGAGCACTCAGGGTCACTTAACCCTAACCCCCATCAGGGTCCCTCCACATACCCTGCCAAATACAACAGAATGCAACACAGTTGAAATGAGAACCATGCCAAATGCAACAAAATGCAACAAGGGATTTTGTTGCATTGTGCAGGCATGTTGTTTGTGTTAGGACTGAGCAAGGGGGTTTGCCCTGCTAAATGCAACAGTATGCACAAAGTGTAGTGGTGACTACAACAAAATGCAACACCAATATGAAGACACTTGACTGCAAATGCAACAAATTCAGTCAAAGAATGACATCTGAGTTGACTGCTAAATGCAACAGATTACAACAACTTTTACAGTTTGGTGCATATTGTTGCATTTAGCATGGTTAGGGTTAAGACATTTTGTTTTTTACGTAGGGCTTAACGGGGACACCGTATCCCAAAAACTAGAAAAAGTCAAACTCTTGGGGGGCGCCGCTGTAGGCGTCAAAGATTGGACTGTGGTGAGAAAGTTGCAAATTTCATCTAGTTTTAAAAGTTGTTTGCATACTTCCAAAGTTCCAGTAAACCAAAAAAGGTACATTAGGACATCAGTTGATACATTGCATTAGGGGTTTTTTTCAATTCAAAGAAAAAGCTACCCCGGCCGAAACCGGCCAAGGGAGGATATAATGAAGTATCACCTATGAAGAGAACAATAATTTACCTTGAGAGAGCTAATTGTTATGTTGATTACATTCTTCCATTATTAGCAATTAATGACTGATTTAAAACATTTGCCTAGTTAATTATAAGAAGCTGCCTTATTTTTACACTATCTCCTCTATGTACACTAAATGAGTGTGTGGAACAAAAGACCATTATTATAATTAAAGCTAATTCTTGAAGGACCAATGCCTCTATTTGTAGCGGTAGTGAAGGGAGAACATGCCGGTACAAACAGTGAGTTTTGAAATTAATAAACGGTTGACTTAATTATCTAGCTAGACCCAGTATTCAGTAACTGGGGTGCTGTACTCCTTTTTAACAAAAAAAAAGGGGTACAGCTAGCAGCTCCCCAGTTATCTGGTTACTGGGTCTACTCCTAGAACTATGAGGTTTGATCCGCTATCGTCTCCACGTACGATAGCGGATCGAACCTCATAGTTCTAGGACTAGGTACATGTAGTAGTGTAGTACTAGAGCAGTAGAGTATACTACTGGGTCTATGTACATCATGTACCAGTACAGTAGATTTGCCATCTACTTCTCAAATTCTATCATGTCTATTCTAAATTCTAGTGTACTCACCTACTGCTGGGTCTATGTACTACCAGTAGATTTGCCGTTCTACTTCTACTTCTAGTGTACTCACCAAGTCTTTGGTCTTTGGAAATCTTTAGCGTATTTAATTAACCGTAGCGCTGGTTAGTTGCTGGTGGTGATCTGTCCACCGTGCACTTTTCAGGATTCAGAGTTTTACTTTTAAAGTTCATTTATGCAGTCACGTCTGTAGATCATGTACATGTACATCGAGTAACGAGTTTGAGCAGCGCAGCTTCACAGTTCAATAAAGTCGGTCTCCTTTCAAAATGACCCCTACTCCCCTAGCTAGTTAGTTGCTGGTCATGCTGTTGCTCTGTCCAGTGTCCATTCAGATAAGATTCAGAGTTTCTTCATATAGAGTTTTACTAAGTTATTAGTTTTGTTGGCTGCTGGAATATCTTAACTACTCGTCGTCGGTCACAAACTGGCGGTCGACAGCACCCACAGCTAGCTAGAGGGGGTGTATGGCGCGGGCGGCGGGGGGACAGTCACAGACAGTGGCATGGTGTAAAAATCAAAGTGTAAATAAATAGCGCCCTCAATCAATCTGTAGGAGCAAAAGACTAAAATCCATTCAACATAAGTTGAGACGGTTTCGTAGCCTCTGAGACAAGCCAAACTTGGATCCTTATTTGATTGATCATAGAGCAAGAAGTGCTGGAAGTCTGATGTCCCAACAAAACTAGGGTAGAAACAACTTTTTAAATATTACTAAGGAAGAGATTTGGATAAATATGGTTTTGATGGCACGTCCATTTATCAAATGTATCAAATAATGACCGTATATATTTTCTTTTTCTTGTATTCTCTGTGATCATCATAGAGCCACATTCCTTGCTCTGTGGTCAGTGTTTGCAAGTGTATTTATCATTTTATAGTCGTCAGATCTCCTGTACATACATCGTGTAGAGACAATCTGATGGCACATTTAAACAAACACGTGTTTGTATTTATATTATTAAAGGTATCGTACACGTTTGGTAATGACTCTAAACAAATATTAGCATAAAAACTTACTTGGTAACAAGCAACGGAGAGCTGTTGATAGTATAAAACATTGTAGAAAACGACTCCATCTGAAGTACCGTAGTTTTTGAGAGAGAGGTAATTTCTCACTAAAATAATAAAAACTTCTTGCAAGAAGTTTTTATTATTCCTATCTGAAAGCACCCGGGTGTTTTTTCTCTCATCATTTTCTTGCAACTTCGATGACCAATTGAGCCCAAATTTTCACAGGCTTGTTATTTTATGCATATGTTTGGATACACCAAGTGAGAACACTGGTCTTAGACAATTTCCAAACGTGTACGATACCATTAATAATCATACAAAAACATTACAGAGTCTGACTTTCTTGTTTATAAAACGACTTGAAATAAGTTTGTTTCACGGCATTGTGGGTAAAACGTTCTTATAGTCCATGGATAGTACATTTTTACGTCATCGCGATCCATTTCAAGGGCGCTGCCATTTTGTTTAAGGCTAAAGAAAAAATGTACATTTTATAAAATAAAATAAAAGTATTTTATAAAATAAATGACTATGATTACATGTAGTAATCAAATGATTATCTTGAACTGATAATATATTTTTCAAGAACAAATCGGGAAACTAACCAATAAAGCTTATTGAAAGTCGTTTGCTGTCTGCGATGGCAGGGTTGGATATTTATTAAATAAGGTGCCAGCTATACTCATAGTACTTTAAAACAGCAGCTAATTATCTCCAATTACGTAAAACCATGGAGGTAGGAATAAACAAACAATTAAGGCCTACAGGGATGGAGGGGATCTGGTATTGTCAAAGGACTGAGTAAACTCTATGTATTGTTGGCACAAAACATATCCGTTCAACAGCCAAACAAAAACCAACGGCTGAAGCTGGCTGGTTCCCTTCACATTGGAAGCGAAAACCGCAGAATACTTCGCGTTGAATGGTACAAAGAAAGTAACTGATACCAGCTAAAGAACGCCTGCATGTCAATCATCGATCGCACAAGAACCCGAAAATGACATTGAATGATCGAAAAACAACAGTCGGGTAATCAGCAGAGTTGATTCACTTTAAGAATTATTTTAAAATAAGTTGATCTGATAAATATGGAAGCTTATTTGTGACAGGCTTGTTTGCGTAAACTCTGAGCTAAGATCTCCAAAATGCCTGTGAGAAACAAGGTATGTATGCGGGCGAAGAGATCGACCACCGACTGTCCGTTTTCTCTAACTTAAAAAACTTTATTTATAATTTTAGTACACAAACCGTATTGGGGGCACTTGCTTGTTGTTGTGGGTGGTGTTAAAAAAGTAATGTTTGCTACGGTAACATAGCCATTCTCTGTCGTGTTTGCACCTTTGTACCATACCTACCTTACCCCAAATTTTGTTCATGAAAACATCCTAGCCCCCTTATTGGAGTAAAATTGAAGGTTTGTTGATGAAAAAGTTGTGTAGTTTTGTGGTTAAATTAATCCTCTTTAAATAAAGTTCAGAATGTTGTTGACTTGTTATTTAAAATATTACTTTCATTAGCCCCATAAAATAGTGCCAATCCGCTTGACTCCCTCAGCTTCTTTGCCCTATCTAGTCCCACAAAGCATAGGAACTGTGTGGTGATCTTTTGAATGGATGAAAAATTGTGTCTTTTTGAGAAATAATAATAACAATATTGCAAGCTCATTTGAGTGTAATTTTATTATTAATATCCGAGCTGTCAATATATTTTTACATACTTCTTATAAACAAAGGAAGGTAATTAGGGCATCAGTTGATATATGGCATCATTATTTTTTTTCAATTCAAAGAAAAAGGCATAGTACATCGAAAACCGGACACGGGAGGATACATTAAAATAATTTTTGTGCAAGCTCATTTTAGTGTAATTTTATTATTAATTTCCGAGCTGTCAATCACTCATTAAAGGAAATTGTCGGCTCCATGATGCTCACTGATGGGCATAAAGCGATGACAGAAAGTGTATGCCTTGATTGTACCATCAAAATGATGAGTGTTCACTCGGACCCTACGTACATAGATAATATGTGATAATTAAAAAGCCAAGCAAATCTTAAAAAAGCATTGTTTGGGGACAGTAACTCTGACTAAATTTATGTTAAGAGGCATCATGACTTAAGTTGTAATATAGTTGAAGATAAGGCGAAACACAAAACAAAAAATCATCTTAAGCATCCTTGCCCGCTTCCTTTTTAGAGGCTGCCTGTTTTTTTATTTTTTTTATCTTTTGCGAAAAACCCCCCAATAAATTTTAACGTTCTCATTATTTTTGTCTCATTTTCTGTTGCATCTTGCCCATAAAAAGCCAATATGTCATTTTCTGAGTCTAAGTGGCGGCCATTTTGAAAAAAGCTGGCAACCATCTAGTACATACAGTGTTTGCTAGACAAATATGAAGTAAATATGAAATGCACTTTTTGTTTTCTTTTGAAAGGCATTGAGTGAGTATACAAAGAAGTTCAGATGGCATGAGTCGGTCAAATCCTCCTCCTTCAAACCATCTCCTGAACAGAAATCAGACTTTGCTGGTCTCTCCTCTGCTGATCTTGGTAAGTAAAGTTACTCACACACGCAGGCCACGGAGGTCATGGCCTCTTAAAGGCACTGGACACTATTGGTAATTACTCAAAATAATTGTTAGCATAAAAACTTACTTGGTAACGATCAATACAGAGCTGTTGATAGTATAAAACATTGTTAGAACCGACTCCCTCTGAAGTAACGTCGTTTTTGAGAAAAAAAGTCATTTCTCAGTAAAATATTTGAATTCATTTCGAGACCTCACGCGTGAGGTGTCGAAATCACATCTGAAAGCACACAACTTCGTGTGACAAGGGTGTTTTTTCTTCCATTATTATCTCGCAACTTCGATTACCAATTGAGTTCAAATTTTCACAGGTTTGTTATTTTGTGCATATGTTGAGATACACCAAGTGAGAAGACTGGTCTTTGACAATTACCAAAGGTGTCCAGTGTCTTTAATCCCCTGGTCTTGTCCCTGGTGCCCACTTGCTAGGTAGATTTTGTTCTTTGAGAACTTGTCTTGCTTTTGATTCTACTTTCGCAGAGTAGAATATTCAGAATTCGGGAGACTTCTCAGTTCTGAAAAGAACTGTCCTGCTTATTAACTACTACCTGGGCGGGAGGTAGGAAATTGGGTGGGACTACTACTTTCGCTATGTGGATCGGGGGGACTTCTCGTTAATAACTACACTGCCGCAGAGTGAGTTCTTAATAGGTCTCAACGTTTTGACAAGCTTGCTCTAGTCATCGTCAGTCTCCAGTAGAATAAAAAGCAAGACAAGTTCTCAAAGAACAAAATCTACATAGCAAGTAGATATACACATGGTGTTACTGCAAACCAAATATATATTGTTACCTTACTTGGCCTTTACCTTAATTTGGCTGTTATTTATCTTTTTATATCTTTTTAATGTTCTTGTCATTTTCTTTATATTAATGTTTGTTTGTAGCTGCTTGCACCTCTGAAAAACAGTGTTTTGCTGAGAGGTCTCCCTAGGGTAAATAAGAAATAAATAAATGAAATAAATAGAATATGTGTGGATTTGAAATAGAGTTTTCATTTCTGTGGATACACACAGGTCAGCAAGAACCACCTCTCCAGCACAAACGCTATCCTCTACAAAATGATTCCAAGATGACGTATACAACCAAGCAGATCTTCGGAAATGTGTCTGGATCTGACGATGATCTAACAAAGAGAAAGCCGCGAGCTGGAGGAGGTGGAGTGCCAGCGATGGGGCCACCCATGAAGACCTTTAAGATTAGAGGCAATGGGGAGACGGGATCCAAGACACAAAAGTAAGTTGTTGGGATGAAAGTTTACAACCTCTTTCCCATTATAAGTCTGTAGCCAGCCTCTGCCTTTTCTACAGATATTTTCATGTTAAATGTGTCACCAGTGTGTCTGAACTGGTTCCTCCTATCAGGGTGTTTGAGTGTGAAACCAGGCTTTCTGCTTCTTCTCACCCATACACTCTTGCTTTGCTGAGATGTAGAACAAAGAGCCATTCCAACAGCTTTATTCCATGTACTGCATCTCTTTGGACAGAAATTTTTGCTGTAAAATTGATTTGAAATAGGTGAAATAGAACTGTTGTTTTATTAATAAAGTAAAAGTGTAATGATTAAATTAATGCAAATAGAGATGTTACTTCACTCATCATTAAGTTCTTTTTCTTGCTCACAGGTTACTCAGGACCAAAGCTGACAAAGAACCAATCAAGAACAAGACCAATGTCCCCTCAAGTGTAAAACCTGGAACCATGCCGGCGGGAAAGGCGCCTGCGCCAAATCATGCATCCAATGTCAACAACAACAAAGATGTTGCCTTTAACAACAACAACAGAATTGTCAGTGAAGTGACTCAAAATGTGTCCAAGTCAACACATAAACATACAACGAAGGTAAGTTTTACCATAAGTGTGTCCATAGTGTGTTCCATTCTGGCTCAAGTACCCTGGCTCAAAAATAATACAGGCTTGTGATTTGTCAGGATGTCAAGAAGTGTTTGTTTTTTTACTGGTATTTTGTTTGTTGGTCTTGCAGCCGAACATTGCCTTGCACCCTTGATGTTTCTTTGAGGAGTGTTTTTTTACTGGTATTTTGTTTGTTGGTCTTGCAGCCGAACGTTGCCTTGCAGTATCAAGCAGGCATTCGAGAGACGAGGCCCAAATCAGCCAAGTATGTATCTGAGTATCAGAGGAACTTTGAATGGAGGAATCCTCAGCCTAAGGAATCACCGCTAATGGCTGCTGAGCAGGTAGGCTAAGGCCTTGTCGGAATTGACGGCTACGGCTATGGCTAGATTTCCGCGCCATCTTGTGTGAAGTATAGTATATCCTTAGCAACAGTCGTAGCCATAGCTGTAGCCGCCAATTCGGATACGGCCTAATGTTAGACTTGCCCAGGTACCATGGCTGCTCAGCAGGTATGTTATCATTTGACTTGCCCAAGTACCATGGCTACTGAGCAGGTAAGCAGGTATGTTATCATTAGACTTGTCCCAGTACCATAGCTACTGAGCAGGTATGCTAACATTAGACTTGCCCCAGTACCATAGCTACTGAGCAGGTATGTTATCATTAGACTTGCCCCAGTACCGTGGCTACTGACAACAAGTGTACAATATGTATGGCACAGTGATAACCAGGCTTTGCCCATCTTGAGGTTGCTACTTGTATATAAAAAACCTTACTCTGAACCAAGTGATGTAGCAACACTGTCTTTAGTCTGGAGAATCCAATTTGAGTGTTCACTTGTGACCAATCAAGTCATTGTACCAGACGTTATTCAAAATCTAAATTGCAACTGGCTTATTATGCTGGTTGTTAAATTGAGAATTTTTGTATAAATTAAGATTTTGAAACAATTTTTGTGAACTTTCAGATGGTTTATAAATCCAATGCCAATGTGGCGCCATTCATTCCCGACAAGATTCCCCGTCAGAGTGAATATAAAATGAAGTTTAAGTCATGGTCACCGGGGAAGCAGCCGGTATCCACTCACCAACAGCAGCTGATGGACAATGCTGAGAGAGAGATCAAAGCCAAGTATCGACTGAAAACAAAGGTCAGGTCTACCATTCAATTCTTTAAACAGTAATAATAATAGTGGCTTCTTATATAGCGCTCATATCAGTCGCTCAGTGCTGCGCTCAAGGCGCTTCAACATTCAGTATTTTCCTGCAAGGTATTGTGGAGCTACGTTTTTGAAATATGAGACCAATTCCTTTACATAGCACCATGTAATGGTTTACAAGGTGCTGTGGCGCAATATGCTGCCGATCAAACCAGGAACATCGGGGGGAACCCCTTCTCTTTTCGATAAATGCACTGGGTTCTTTTACCTGCATTACACAGCACACGGGACCAATGGCTTTACGTCCCATCCGAAGGATGAAGCAATAATGGTTAAGTGTCTTGCTTAAGGACACAAGTGTCACGACTGGGACTTGAACCCACACTCCAGTGCTCTTATCCGCTCGACCACAGCACGCCACTCTATTAACAAACCAAGTATGCGTAGGATGAGGCTGACTAGTTTGACTAGTAACAACATTATGACTGCCCGGGGGCGGACTACAAATAAGAACTGTTGTGAATTGCCCCCCACAGTTTTCCCTCGCATTTTGGCAAGTGGGTGACTGCCAAAGGTCAAACTCTGAAGTATCTCTTGTTTAAATTCAATTTTCACAGAGCAAGAAGACTAAACGTTCCAGTTTAACCCCTGACAAGATGAAACCGGCCGGTGTTCCATCAGTATACGCCCACGATGACCTCCGATTACTGAAATCAGCCGAGAATCCAACTAAACCATTCTTCCCACATTCCACAACTATCAGGTGAGTGTTAGAAACAATTCATGTATGAATCGTTTCTCAGATTTCTGAGGGTTGGTGTCCGTTCGCGAATGCTGCGACCAGAGATGCAGTGGGCACCAGGGCTCAATTTCATGGCTCTGCGTACCATAAGCAAAGAATCGGCGCTTACGGAAGCAGGGAATTCCGGGCTTACGTCAAGCGTATTTCACGGGTTAGCAGGGAATTTTTGCCTGTGCGCGTGCATACTCCACGTTACAAGGCATTCTTCGCCTACACAGCTAGCGCAGAAATTCGGCGCTTGCACATCAAGCGGAGATGGTAATCGCAAACGTAGAATTCAGCGGAAAGCAGAGCCATGAAATTGGCCCCTGCTGCCACCTTGCGAAACTGGGATGGATTCGACGTTCTTGTGAAAATATGATGACAGTATTGTGCTGTTTTCTTAGAAAGTAGAAATTACATTCAGATTCAGCCGAAACTTTCACATTTGACTTTGATGGTATCTTTCTTTATAATTTGCCTATATACATGCAGCAGCATTACGTTGATAAAAACAAATCTATGACCCTACCTTTTAAATGGAAAACAATTAAGTATTTGATCATGTTCAAAACATTTCTCTGAATTTTCCAGGAGATGGAAGTCAGAGTACGCATCAAACTTCCATGAGCCGGAATTGTATCGTTATGAGAATGGTATATGGAAGGGTGCTAACCCACCTCACATCGCACCCAAAGACGATAACTCACTGAATAAACAACCGAAAGAGACAAGGGACTCTGGACCAAACTGGTTTGCCGAGGTCAGTATCTATGCCCTTCCTTGTCGTCGTCGTGACGTATGTGTTTAGAGATTAATAACTCATCAAAACAGTTTCAAGATGTGAAAACACATTGACAGTTCTGTACTAATGAAGAAGTCAACTGTATTTTTGTGTTACAATTTTTGATTAAAATAGTAATCAGTCTTCGAAACAGTAGTTTAAAAAATTGACGTTCTTGCAGCGTTCTCCCTTAACGGTGGTCCGCTGGCCAAATGCCAGTTATAACTTCTGAGGACCAGTCAAAATTCTATCCAAGGTAGTCCAGCTGGCTAGTTTAAAAAAAAAAAAAGTTTTTATCTTCAACTGTGATTTTCTCAAACACAGAGTTTTGTCTGTGGTGCACCATACATCAGTTCGTGGTGCGACTTTTGGCTGTGGTGCACCATTCATCAGTTCGTGGTGCGACTTTTGGCTGTGGTGTACCATACATCAGTTCGTGGTGCGACTTTTGGCTGTGGTGCACCATACATTAGTTCGTGGTGCGGCTTTTGGCTGTGGTGCACCATACATCAGTTCGTGGTGCGACCGACAGAATGTACTGCTCCCTTTTTTCCTTGCTGATGGTCTTGTGTTTCCTTCCCTAGGTCTTAGAGCTTCGTCAGAAGGCTGAAGACTATCGTAAGAGAGCACAAGGTACCCACTTCTCTCGAGAACATGTGGCTCAAATCTTAGCCAATCAGGCTAGACTCTGGGATGAAAGCAGTACGACAACGAGTACAGTCAGTTCATTATCAGCGCCCTCTGTTGACACTGGACTTAAAGTCAGGTAGATAATAATAGTAGTAATAATAACTAGTTCTTATATAGCGCATTTTACAATAACATATCAATGCACTTTACATTACTGCCCTGGTCATTGGGCTAATATCATTCCTTTAATCTTTCTCAGCTCCCTGGGGAGTATACAGCCCCGAGCTGCCGTGGCGCTCCAAAGGCTTTTCAAACACAATATCAACCTTTACCCTCGCAGGTACCCATTTATACCCCTGGGTAAAGAGAAACAATTATAGTAAAGTATCTTGCTCAAGGATACAAGTGTCATGACTGGGATTCGAACCCACACCCTGATGACTTAACCATCGGAACTTGAATTCAATGCTCTAAACCACTCGGCCACATGACACCCTGATGTCACGATACCGATGTAACTCATCAAAACCCCGACTGTGCAGTTTCCATGTCTATCACACTTAAAGTTAGTCCCCTGTTGTTTGCACCGTTTTTAGTTTCTTTTTAGTTGCAAATATTTAAAGTCGGTGTTCTACATCATTATGTCATGCTGTCCTGTCAGGGAAATTGTGTAAACCGTTGATCAAGACGCATACTTCACAACAAAAGTTAACAAGACAATGGTTTTCTCATGTCTTTGTTTTGCAAAACCTTGCTATGCCAGGTTCCCAGCAATGGCGGAGCGGCGCGCAGCACTTGTGCGTTTGGGCTAAAAGAGATTGGCACAGAGGTACAACGTTTTTGCACTGCGTATTTTCGTGCGAGATACGACGTTGTTGCACAATCAAAATGCGTTTTTGCAACTGACGCGACGATATGATACCCTCATCTACAATGGTCAAGAGTGATTTTGAAAACAAAAATGGCAAAGATTGGCAACGGGGGAGTAATCAAACTCTAGCTTCAGTTATGTTGATGGAGAACATCGTGCATCAGAGCTGCCAACCATCCCTGATTCTGCAGAAAGTTCCCTGAAAATAAACCAATCTTTCAATGTTCTGATGAACACATTCGTAAAATCTCCCCGATTATGGAAACTGTTTCCCTACGTGGATTAAGAGGTTTTTTTTTTTCAACTCCAAAAACAATGTAGATGTTACTTGCATATTACTTGAGTTACGTTTCACTTCTAAGCTAGGAGCTTCTTCAGACTGGCGACCATGTCCAATGCTCATCTGCCTTTTGTACCCTTTCTTGGTGGTCATAGAAACGTTGTAGGCGTGGTTTGGACCTATTAATCCATGATTATCAACAATACAGATGAACTTATTTAATTCAAGTATCTCCCTGATTGTTGTACACAATCTCCCTGATTGCAAGATGCAAATGTTGGCAGCTCTGCGTACATTGAGAAATCTCAATAATGAATGTATTCATTTCCACAGGAAACCTGATGACAAACCACAGCCTGTGAGTCAGCCAGGGGTTTCCCCACCTGTAAGGAGACGTTTAGCTTGGCCGCAAAATGCGGGGAAGGACAACAAAGAATCCCAACCAGCAGTTGACGACGAATCGAGGTGAAATCTTGTCGCAGTTTTTCAATGTTTTTCGGTGGATCCAAAACTCTGAAAACTGAATCAGTGTTTCTCTTCTTGGTTGAAGTAGATATATCAGGATGTTTCTTTCTAAAACACTTTTGTGGAAGCTAGAATTTGCATCAAAGCAAGGATACATATTCGAAGTAACTCATACAAATGTTATTATTTGTGTTTTACCCGTACACCGATGTGTGTGAACACTGTGTACTTGGTACTTTCCCAAGTTCTGTGAAAATATATATTTCGGTTGGGATTCGGACCCACGACCTTTGCCATTCTAGAGCAGATGTCTCACAACTAGCCCACCACGAGCTTGCCCTGAGTCTGTTGGAATTCTATAATTATTTGAGTAATGTACACATTTTTGTCAACAAATTTTAATCTACACGCTAGCTTTGAAACACGATTGCCAATCAGTCTGTAATAAAACTTTAAAAATCTCATCATTTATTCTAAGTAGCATTGGCAGTATTCCAACTCCAGAGGGCTACAAGGGTTCAGTGACCCCTAGCTCGGACGAGGCTGAGCTCATTGAGGAACAGGGGAGACTACCCACGCCGAGGTTGCGAGATGAGGGGATGTCAAAAAGGCATCATCTGGACCGCACCACTCCAGCCACAGGTAATGTGTCTTTCTGTTTATTGCCAGAAATGTTTTGACATTAAACTTGGTTGCGCCATTTTTGGGAGTCAATGTCCCTGTGTGTTATGCAGTGTAACGCGAATTTTAGGCGAAGTAGCATTTACACGCTTTCCTGTTGACTCCCGTTAGACAGAAATGCGTAAACATTGTCGTGTTATATCAACAGGAGGGGCCATCTTAACATCACCTCAACCAAAGCGTAGTTCAGCGATAACAAACGGACCTTTACCTGTAACCGCTCACCAACACCAAGCTGCGGATCCATCAAAGAAATCAATCCAACAAGGTTCGTCTAATAATTTACCCTTTGGTTGTAAGTGCTATGTTTAAACCAGTATAATAAGTGATATAAGGGTTGCTTTGAAGGAGATGGAAAGCATCCAGAAGTACCTGGCCAGGGAACTTCGACAGATTTGACAGGGGAAAGTGAAAGTAGTCCCTGTGGTGGTTGGAGTTCTTGGCACCATTCCGAAAGCACTCGGGGAAACTTTTAGGCACAACTGTGAGGGTAAATTTGTTACAGAAGGTGGCGCTTTTGGGCACAGCGAGGATCCTGCGAAACACCCTTGAGATCTAAGGCTACAAGACGTGGCTCGACTTGAGGAGTTGCGTCACAAACGAAAATGCAATCTTTCTTTTTGCATTCTGTGATAAAATGAAATAATTATAAATTAGACAGAATGACCTTTGAAGAATTTGTTTGTATACTGGGATCATCTTGATATAAGATATAAATAAATATATGTTTTCATAACAGACCATAGAAGAAACATTATCCCGTGTGATATCACCCGAGGGTTTGCCTACGATAGCGACGAAGATTCAGACGATGAGCGTTCGGTCACTCCAAGGGTCACCACACCTCCACCTCAATTGAACATGAAAACAAGGGTAAGTTTTAAAAGAAAGAACAGGAGCTGTTGGAGGTACGGATAGACGGGGGAAGTTAATGTATGATTTCATCCCATTTATTGCAGCCTACAGTAGAGTTGTGGCCGAGTGGTTAAGAGCAACAGATTCAAGCTCTGGTGTTTCTGATCAGCAGAGTGTGGGTTCGATTCCTGGTCATGGCACTTGTGTCCTTGAGCAAGATACTTTACCTTAACTGCTTTGTCTTTTGAAAGAGACATTAAGCTGTAGGTCCCGTGTACTAGGATTGGTAGTGCATGCAAACGAACACAGAACACTTATCGTGGAAGAGTTGGGGTTAACCCCGGTGTTTCTGGTTCACATAGCAAGCACCCTTGTTTACAGGTTTCCTCAGGCTTGTGAGCTACAGTGATTAAGTTCACTTATGAGGCACCCTTGGTTTCATTACCAGAAATATGGAATATTAATAAGAAGTCCTTCTCGTCTGTGGTTTCCGAAAAAAATTTTTTGAGGAAAGGAAATTAGTTGAATAACAGGACTGTGCTACCCCTGTGAGGGTTAGTGTAGATACTTTGTTTTGTGTTGACTTCTATAATGGGATGGAATAATACTGATTTGGTTCCGAGGTGAAACATTCCAAGACATAGATTTCAATCTGGCATAGGGTTGTGCAGCTACCTTTATTTTCCTAAAGGGTTAAACAGAATGTTTGAGAAAATCCTACAAATTGGAATGTATTACATTTTTGGGGGGGATTAAGATAAGACAGTTCCACCAACAAAAGGGATGTCAATCATTCTCCCTGGATGGCATCTGGGGCTAACATTTTCAAGAAAAGGAAGATCTTCTTTGAATTATTATTTTTTTAATATATAATTTTTTTTACTGTCGACGTCAGTTTTTGTTTTGACTTGGTAATATATTTGTTTTACTGTCGGCTTCATTTAACCGTTAAGGTAATTTGGAAACAGATTATTTGTTTACGCTTAAAAGGTTAACCGGTTAAACATCCCAACCCTACTCTGGCAAATGGTAACCTCCATCTCGTATTCGTCTTCTTAGATACTGAATAATGTGCAAGGGTCTCCCACAGCGGGCATCACAACGAGGGACCCCGACCCTCTCCGAGATAACACAGCAAAGCCCCCTCCATTCGCAAGACATTCCAACAACTACTTTGAGACCAGTCCAGCCATGCCAGTCATGCCGAAGAAGATCGAACCTCCGCGCACGTGGGCAGCTCCCCTGAGAGACGCCGGAGGAGGAGGAGGAGGCGGAGGGAATGCGGACGAGGCTGAAGAGAGCGGTGAAGAAACATCGACTGCTTCAACGTCTTCACAGGCTGTGCGTGGTGACAAGAGGCCTGATACAGTGAAGAGTCTGACGGCTAAAGGTAAGAGGATATAGAATATGTTGGGCTGAGCTAAGTTTGTGCTTACCTTGACCCTTTAGGTACCGTGGCGGCCGCAAGCAGCTTGTACCAAAATGCCCATAAAGGCCGTAAACAGCTGCAAGGTTTGACCTACTTCAACTTAAACGAGTGGGTCAAAGAAAAGGTATCGGATTGAATTGACATTTTTCGTTGTTCCCTTGTTAACATAGAATCTACAGTTCTAAAGCAAGACTTTGTGTTTCTGTTTCTTAATAGTTCCCCTGACATTTTTCCTGAAAATAACAGGGCCCAAAAATCAACAAGATTAGCTATGATTATTCAGAAGTGAAGATTATTCAGAAATGAATGGTCCCTGAAGGGTTACGTAAAGCCTTGGCATGGATAGTAGCAGGAAATTCTGTCTTTATCTACCATGGATTAACGGCACAATGAAATCCTTGCTCAAAGGGTGTGCACAACATCGTTAAGATTGAAAATATAAATGTTCACAGATTTGCAGTACTTTTGAGTACCTTAGGGGTAGAATATTGCACTCTTTTGGTGATCATGCCTCAAAGTGCACTACAGTACCTCCTTTTTCACAGGGGGTTAATTCGTTTAGGGTCTTTCAAGGCAAAGTTACAGACTCACTTGTTCAAAGTTACACATCTGTATCTCGATAATAATTGTGTACATTGCCAGGTGTTACTCTCCTTTCAATCTTTATTTTACTGTGTTTATTTGTAGTGTTTTGTTCCCCCTTCTTTAGGGATAATGGTGTCTGTTTTTTGAAAAATTACACGTGTAATTTTATGCTGCACCTGTACGTTGTTTGGTATTTGTATGTACTTTTTAGGCTTTGTTGTATTTTTGTATTGTGTCTTTGTTCAACCTATCTGTCGGTACGTTCTTGTTCCTGTTTTCGTTCTGTTTTTCTGTCCTTCAGGCATCTTACAACAAGCCTCGGCTTGTAGATGATGCCTCCCTACTTATTTAATTTTCTGCCTCGTAAAAAATATTTTTTGGGTTACTTCTTCAAATTAATGTTTTGGCTATGTATTGTTTGGAAATTTTCATGAAGTATGGAGCTTTCTCCAGAAGACGATCAGAGCATACTGATCGAAACGTCGAGTTGAAAAAACCAACGGTTCTTTTCAGAACCACCCCCAACTCACATAGAGAGATTATTACATGTACATGGTGTCACCGCAAACCTTTCCATATGAAGTATGGAAATAAATGTGAGTTTGAATTGAATTGAATTATTATATTATTATAGATAGCATTGAAACCCAATTTAATTTTTGTAATCATTTAACGTAGGTCCACTGGACAGACCTAACTCAGGCAGCATGTACGGTCGTCCGATGACGGCGTACCCACAGACAAGACAAGAGGCCGGGACGAGCCACGCTCAGAGGCAAGCAGAAGCCTGGACCGTTCCGGCCACCCAGCCCCAAGCCGATCCCACAACACCACAGTGGAAGTCTCCCGTCAGAGACAGCGACGAGTTATCCCTATCAACGATGTCCATCGCATCGAGCAGCTCTCTTGCCTCGGAGGTCTTAGAGAGGGCCCGTAAGAGAAGAGACGACTTCTGGGGAAAGAAGTAACTCTCGGTGAATCTTGGTGAACTTGATCCAGTTATGCAGAAAGTATTGCGCTGTCAAACTTTAGCTGTATTCAAGGTCACGATGAACATGACATTACCAGTGGCGGTGCTATGGGGGCAGTGGGGGCAAGTGCCCCCTACACAAGTTACTTTCTTTGCCCCCCCATTCCAACCTTAAGTTTTTCCCCGATGGCCGGAGTTTTGTTTAACTCCAAACCAGTGCAACCTTGTTAATAAATTTGGGAGGCTAATCATCCTTTACTCGCAGCTGAGAAGCTGAATTGCGAAGGACGCGGCTACAAGGTGTTCGAGCTGCTAGCATGCAATGATGTTTGCATTCACCACAGCCCAAGAATAACGTAGGTGTAAATCCATCATTGTGGATGTATTTTTTAATACTTTTTCAACAGTACAAAATTACATTAACAATTACTGCTTGCCCCCCTCCCTGCCACTGTTGGACATTCCTTGCCGTTTATGTCTGCCAAGTGAAGATTTGATTTGGAATTCTCATCTGAAAATCACATGAATAGTTCTGCTGGAGGCGTAATCACTGCCTACAGAGTAGAAGTGTACAAGTTATTATTAGTTAAGTATGGTGTCCATAAATTGAGAGTTTTTGATGTCGTCAGTATGGTGTACATGGTGGTGTGTACATCAATTTGTGATTTAATGAGATCTTGTTTGAACTGGTTTGTTTCGTTCAGAAAAATCAGAATCAAACCTTGATAGTTTAGTCAATCTAACTTGACTTTTCTTGTAGCTATGATGTTACTGAAATACAATGTGGCGGAGTGACAAGAGTCTAACATTCCAAGAACCCTTTATGGTGAAATAATTTTTTTATGAAAGACGTTCAAGGTTTTTAACGAGGTGCATTGAGAAAATGGTTTTAATGATATACATGTACCAACAAGTTTTAAAATTGCTTATCTTTTAAAATCACATAAATCGCCCCTTGAACATTTTTTCATGTGATTTGAAACAAAACTGATTGGATTTATGCTTCAAAACAATTATAGACCAATGTGAGATGTAGAGCTTCATTATTGGCGGCCATCTTGTTTTTGTCCAATTAAATTCCGTCAAACCAAAATGAGGCTCAGAGGGCAAAATAATCTGGTACCTTTATTTTGTAATGAGAATCTGTGTTCATAACCATTGCTATAGACAGGGTACATGACAAGGAGGAGGGGTTCTAGTTTGATAAAGGTCATTTTGACCGAATGGTCACAAGGAATTTTCTCCTGTTGTAAAATTGAACATTGTTCATGCATTTTCTTCAGAATTCCCTTATTATAATACGCTTTTTGTAAACATAAAGAGAAACTGCCACGGTCTTGTACAATCTTTTTATGATTTTTGTTTTTAAACCCTGTTTTAAACTACATTTATTTAAAACAAAATGTAAATACATTTTAGAGTTTTGTTTTTACCTTGATGTGTTGTTTCTTTGGAAATATTGTATAGTTTTGTTGTGTTTCGTTAATACATTGAATGTATGTACATAAAATGTAAAAAAATCTTCTTACAGTCAGGAAAACTGGAATTTTTTGAACTTGAAAAATTTCCCCCCCAGTTTTAAGAAACGTATTCTGATGCATGAATTTTGTACATAGATAGGAAATAGATGATAGCAATTTTTTTAAAATACATCATCAGGGATTTTGAATGATTTAAATAATTCAGCAGCTTTTGAGAACAAACTATCTTTGAGAGAATGTGGTCATTTTAATGTAACTTCAGGTGTGCATCTTACAATCTGTGTGCATTTGTTTTCGAGAAACAGTAAAAAAATGTCATAGCTTTATGACTATAGTCGAGTTATTTGTAGCTCAATTGTAAGGAAATATAAATGGCATTTTGTGTGATCTTTTGAATCATTCGTCTTGGTGTGAGTTTTTGTGTAGCTCGACTGTCTTACCTCTTAAGGACACTATAGGTTTAGCCTGAAAGGGATTGTATACGTTTGGTAATTGGAACCCACTGTTTGTTTCAATCCTATATAGTTGTAGATATATACCATAAAACTAACCTGTGAAAATTTCATTTCAAAAGGTGGTAGCGTTTTTGAGCTGGAGCGGTTATGTCCACGCAGGAAGAATAATCTGCAATTGGAATACACAATCTGAGAAACGTTTCTGACAGAAACGCTTCTCAGATTCAATTTTGTTTGGATAAAAGCTAATATCTTTTTCCATAACCACATTACTTCAAAGTGAAATAATTTGTCAAGATTGATGCTCGGACGTTTGGAAAATTCATTGCTGTGGGGGTGTTTTTATTTGGAGGGAGAATAACTCTCCGGGCCTTGGGACTCCCCATATTAAATTGAGCAGAGGATAAAAGTTCAAGAGTCAACTGTAAAAAGCTGTGACACTTCAAGTATTCTTTTCAATTCTTGTTATTTAGCATTTTGCACTGGATGCTATGGGAGTTTTTTTTAGCTCCGGCTAGCTCCGACCTCCGACTTTTACCAACACCCAATCTGTACCCCGGAGATCTTGTCCCCTAGGAGGTTGATTCAAAAGAGGGCGCTATCAGAAGGTACACAGCAGAGCTGTGTATTGATATACACGGCTCTGGTACACAGTTCGCCGGACAGAACGGGGGACAGAATCTCCTGCCACACCGGCTTGCAACATACCAGACATCCAAGTCAGTGGGGTTTGGAGTGTAGTATCAAGGATTTGATTTTGAACCTTTTTATGGCAGGCCTATAAAACCCCAACCCAACCCTCTCTCCACTATGTCATCAACTATTGTGACTATAGCTATAATGATAACAATCAAAAGTTCTTTTCTCTAGTACCACCGTCAGAGCCTGACCACCGTCATAAGACAGCGCCACCAATTGTTTTAACACCAAATTCCAAGGTAATTCGTTGTATAGTGTTTGTGATGGTAAGCCACTTACCGACGCATAATACTGTTGCCATGGTGCTGCTCTCAAGTTTAAAAGGCACAGCCCGGAGGCTGATCGTCAGATGAGGTCTTGTCAGCCAAGGGAGTTGAACAGTTCTACAAATTCGGAGTCACTATGGCGATGAAAAGTAAAATTGCTCTTCGTTTATTGACCATCCATCTACTGTTGCTACTCCCGTCTATATTGACAGACAGATGCCCCTCTGAAAACAACTGGATGCAAGTTGGAACGTCATGCTATCATATGGTAGAGGAAACACTCGAGTGGTATGAGGCAGACAGAAGATGCAAAGATTTCGGTAGTGTTTTAGTGGTGTTGAATTCTGAGACTGAGCAAAATTCTGTGTGGGAGATGGTGACACGAGAAGGGTTACAGGAGAAGGATTTTTGGATCGGCTGTCAGAAGGGGGAAGGCTCTGGAGGAGAATGGTCTTGCATCGGACACAATGGCGTACCCTATGAAAATTGGGACGCAGGAGAGAAAAATTATGGTGAAGGAGACGCGGCTACAACCAGGTACTGCGCCAGGATGAGGGGTGCAGCCGAGGGACGCTGGGCGGACAAACCTTGCAGCAACCCCTACTACGCTATCTGCGAGACACCACCAGACAAAGATATTAACTGCATCACACTTGCAGATAATGGTCGCATCTTGAGCCAATGTTTGACCGGTCATGTCATCAGAGAGTTACCCATCAAGGGTGTGATTGCATGTGGTTCGGCGTGCCGTGCCGAGCCACAGTGCCGCTCCTTTAATGTGCGTGACGCAAGCCAAGGAGTCAACAAAACCTGTGAGCTGAATAACAAGACTGCGAATGAAGTTGGGGGAACGTCCATGACAGCTGAGAAAAACTGCTACCATTTCGATCTGTAGACTTATTACACCAATCATCCGTTTCGATGTCAACCCCATCACTCATGTGCAACAGGAAAACAATTCCTAATCAAATATGATGTCCGTACGAGAACGAACGTTGTACTTTATGGTAAACAACATAATGAAACTTAGGGCCTATATATCAGGGGTGATTACTAATTTGCGGCATTTTTGACTTTAAAGAGTCTTATTTGACATTGATTATCATCATATAGACACTCCGGATAAACTGTTAATCCTCGCGGTGTAATAATGCATAGACAATTCAGCACCGGTCAACATTCATGCAAACAGCATTTCTTATTGTGTTTGGAATTAAAGGGTCTGTATACGTTTGGTAATGACTCTGAAAATTAATGGCAATAACAAGCACCAGTCGACAATCATGCAAACAGCATTTCCTATTGGTGTTTGAAGTTAAAGGGTCTGTATACGTTTGGTAATGACTCTGAAAAATAATGGCAATAACAACTTACTTTTAAGAAGTACAGCAGCTTTGGATAGTATAATGCATTTTGAGGTTTTTCACTTCGAAGGACTGCGGTTAAGGAGAAAGGTATAACTTTTTATCCCAACAAATTCGAATCTGAGAAGCGTTACTGCAGTTACGTTTCTCAGGTTGTGTATTCCAATTGCAGATTATTCTTCCTGCGTGTACATAACCGCTCCAGGTTTTCGGAAAATATATCAAAAACGCTACCACCTTTTGAAATGAAATTTTCACAGGTTACTTTTATGGTAGGATTGAAACAAACAATGGGTTCCAACTACCAAACGTATACAGACCCTTTTATAGATGTGAAATTTTAGAGTTAATATAGTGTTAAATTTACATCGGATACCCGCTGCTAAAACTTATAGGTTTCGAACTTCCTCTACAGCTACCGGGCAATCTCGGTGTTCTATAGTGGTAGGTCCTCTTAGAATGGCAAAAGTCTTGCCATGGGTGCAAATCCCACCCGGGTAATATGCCCGTGTTTTTTTTCACAGGACTCGGGAAAATACTGAGTATACAGTGCTTTACACACATTGTATGGATAAAACCAAATAATAATGGTTGGAGTTAATTCAATTGATATCCTTTACAGTCAACCATAGAGCAATCCATTCAACTAACCTATAGTTATTTTTTAATCGAATTATGCGGTCACAGTTAAAAACAAAAACAAACAAACAAACAAACACCCAACACCCCAACAAACAAACAAACAAACAAACATACACCCCAACAAACAAACAAACAAACACCCCTTTATAGTAGAGATGTTTGCACGTTGATATGCTTTCTGCGATTGCGGTAACCAATATTATAAGCATCCATGCTTTGTGGTATTTTCAATAGCTGTTGTAGACTTTGTTCAAGTGCTGTATAGAATATTTGTTTGTGATTTTTGCAAATTCTTTAACTGATGTTAAGAACAATATACAAAATGTCAAGATTCACTTTGACAAAATCTCCATTCCGATCTGAGAAAAACGGATCTACAACAGATCCGAGAAAGAAGAATTTACGTCAGTATAATGCGTCAAACAACCCGAATTAATTCATTTAAAAATAATAACAGTAATAATCAAACAACTCAGACTTATTAATACAACAAATATAATATAAATATATATATATATATATGTAATAAATTCAGAATATGAGTTAAACAAACTCTGGCATATCTCTCTTCTGGACAGACTGCTTAATTTACGCACTCGGACTTTAAAAATAGTTAATAGTGAAAGTATCTTTAATTTAATAAGTGTATCTTTACTGTTTTAAGATATAAGTATTTGTTAACACATTTGTTGTTTGTAACTGCACGCAAAAGCTTAAAATGTTGATGATGTGCGAGACTGTTTCTACATCTCCACGACAAAAACGCCACATTGTCGTTTTGTTTTTAAATGGCAAAATAAGATGGCATTTAGGTAGTTGATAGCTAAATTGCATGTAATAATGCGTATTAGGGTTTCTGCTACGAGTATTACGAGTATTACGAGTATGCGCCTGAATGAGAAATATTCAATCAGTTGAATTAACTTGACGCTTAAGTAAAAATCGTTGAATGAACTTGACCCACACAACAACTAATTAGATCAATACACGTGCGGTGGCGCGTCCAGACAATAGCTTTGGAAAAAAAAACTTGACCTGGGGGGGGGGGGTGCTCAAGACCCACTTCGACAAAATCTCATAATCTCAATTTTTTTGACATAAAACAGATCCGAGAAAGTAGAATACGTCAGTGATAATGAATCAAACAACTCAAAAAAATAATAACAATAATAACGATGATATTAACTCCATATCGGTTTTCTTAGATGATCTTTCACCGAATTTACGCAGACGGACTTTAATAAATTGTTAATATTGAAAATATCATTAATTTCATCAGTGTATCTTTACTATTTTAAGAAATAAATATTAGTGAAAACATTTTTGTTTGTAACTGCAAGTAAAAGCTTAAAATGTTGACGATGTGCGCGCCTTTCTGCATCTCCACGATGGCACTATTGTTGTAGCTAAATTGCATGTGATAAAGGTAACGCGTATTAGGGTTTATGCGCCTATAATCAATTCAATTCAAGGTATTTTATTCAAATATTTGTAGCCAAAGGCTAAATTACAATTGAATTTACAAGGTAAAAAACATCAAAATTACATTCATTGAAAGGAAATATACAAAACATTAATGAATGACCTATCCATGCAGTCAGTTGAATTAGCTTGACGCTCAAGTAACAATCGTTGAATGAACTTTACCTAAAAGTACAGCAAACTGATATGATCAATAAACCAATGGCGCGTCCAGACAATAGACCTTATGCACATGACGTCATTTGAGTAGGGCGCCCTCGCCTAGAGGTCAAAAGGAGGTTGTTCATTGGCCAATCCTGTGCGCTGCGCGTACAAATTTGCGCGTTTCGATTGTTTCGTCATCGTTTTACCTCTAAGATGGCGGCTGGATGACGTCAATGCATATGGTCTATAGCTTTGAGGAAAACAACTTGACCGGGGGGGGGGGGCTACATGTACAGAAAAAAAGAAGCTATCGATGTGAACAAATAACCCATACCCCAAATGCTACCCCACTGCTTCCTTTGTCCCCCCACCACCAATGCTACCTTTGTTAACATTACCCCCTATTTTATCTGTGTTAACACCCCCGCAATGCTATGTTAACACTACCCCCCCACCCCTCGCAATGTTACCTTTGTTAACAAGCACAAAATAAATAACAAAGTAATAACAAATCGACAAGCTCGGGGCGGGGGAGTGATGGATGGTTTTTAGAGGGTGGTGTATACAGGCCCGAGCCCCCACCCCCACCCTGCACCTACACGTTTTCCCCTTCAAAACTGATTTCAGGAATAAACCAGTGGCTGAATATTGTTTCGTGTATGGCTTGAGCCACACTAACGTTTTATCACCTACGGCTAATGAAAAAAATTAATCAATAACCGTATTATTGTAAAATTATAATATTCCAACACAACGACAAGTATAGGCCTGCCTTATAGTTTGTTACCAGTTGCAGCTTTACCTTTCCACATGCACACGAGGGGACATTAACAAAATTAGCCATAAAGTGGGCCTATCAAAGAGCGAGCCATGTGCACCACTCAAACAGCCCCTTTTGTATAAATATAGGCAATTATAGCTGCTTCATTGATCCACGTGATTAGGGGTTCCTGTATGAGGTCAAATTGAGTTTTGATATGCACCCATTTTCCAATAGGTACATAATATAGAGTCCTCGTGAAAGTGGGGGAAATGTTACAAGTCTCCAACTTCAGGTTAAAATGGTGTAAAATATCATTTTATTTGATACTCTTGCAGAGCGGAATTTGAAATATGACGTCATCGGACATCAAAAACAAACGGTTCAGTACCATTCATCTTCAATGCCGTTTTGATTGAAAAAAATCATCAGAATGAGCTGAAAGTTCTCTGTACAAAAATGGGTGCAGACCATTTGAAATTTGACGTCAACGAACGTTTTTGGATTTTTGACAACAATTACACTTGAAGGGTATCAAACACAGTGGCAATTTACACCTTTTTTAACGTGAGGTTAGAGACATGTAATGTTTTCCCCAATTCTCATAAGGACTCATTGGAAAATGAGTGGATTACAAAACCGAGTTTATAGAGTGTCGAGTGTATAATAAATGCCTTGTATAGGCCCACTTGGTGCATGGCGTGAGATTATTTCACAATGTCCGGTCACGAATTCTGAACTCGTCCTGAGAAACTTACCATGGAAAGATAATAAATAATGTTGCAGATGCTGTAAGTCTTTCTGACAGATATGGCGCACTACAATGCCCATTATTATTATTACTTAAAGGCATCGTACACGTTTGGTAATTGTCAAAGACCAGTGTTCTTATTTGGTGTATCCCAACATATGCATAAAATAACAAGCCTGTGAAAATTTGGGCTCAATTGGTCATCGAAGTTGCAAGAAAATGATGAAAGAAAAAACACCCTTGTTGTACACTTTTGTGTGCTTTCAGATTAGGAATAAAAACTTCTTGCAAGAAGTTTTTATTATTTTAGTGAGAAATTACCTCTTTCTCAAAAACTACGTTACTTCAGAGGGAGTCGTTTCTCACAATGTTTTATACTATCAACAGCTCTCTGTTGCTCGTTACCAAGTCAGTTTTTATGCTAATATATATTTTGAGTAAGTACCAAACGTGTACGATGCCTTTAATAACGAGTGACGTCATACACAAAGTAGTGGTTTGGAATACGAGCATCAATCCACTGGAAGTATCGACCAAAATATCTTTATGCCAATTACGACTGTCAATTTGTTCAGTTTTAATGGCATGCTTATAGTAATGGAAATTTGAATAACTTAATTTTATATGCCAATAGTCATTCAGTGCATTAAAGGCAGGGTACATAATATTTGGTAATTGTCAAAGACCAGTATCCTCACTTGGCATATCCCAACATATGCATAAAATAACAAACCTGTGTGGAAATTGGGCTAAATTGTTCATCGAAGTTGCAAGAAAATAATGTAAGAAAAACCACCCTTGTCGCATAGTATTGTGTGCTTTCAGATGCCTGGAAAATGCCTGAAGCCTTTCCCAGATTCAAATTTTGGTAGTGAACATTACCTCTTTCTCCAAAACAACATTTCTTCAAAGGGAGTCGTTTCTCACAATGTTTTATACCATCAACAGCTCCCCAGTGCTCTTTACCGGGTACGTTTTTATGGTCAATAACTTGTGGAGTAATTACCAAAAGTATACCCTGCCTTTAATGTTGAATTATTATGCAGGGCCCCCGCTGGAAACTTATTTTGTATTTAACTGTTTGGAGAAGTACCATGGACACAGTTTATTTAAATAATTTATTTATAGTCCCATGAGCAGCCATGTGTAACCCTCTTAACTTTAAGTTATTGTCTATAATGTTTTATTATGACATAAATATTGAAGCAGATGAGGGCACCGTGATGAGGGCATGAATAATGAGTCTGTATTACCATGAAAAGGAGCTCTTTAGTCTAGACACCGACCCTTAAAGGGATTGTATACGTTTGGTAATTAGAACCCACTGTTTGTTTCAATCCTATATACATAGTTGTAGATGTATACCATAAAACTATATAATAACCTGTGAAAATTTTCATTTTTAAAAGGTGGTAGCTTTTTGAGATAATTTTGCCGAAAATCTGGAGTGGTTTGTCCACACGCAGGAAGAATAATCTGCAATTGGAATACACAATCTGAGAAGCGTTACTGCAGTAACGCTTCTCAGATTCAAATTTTGGGGATATAAAAAGTGATATCTTTTTCCATAACCGCAGTACTTCGAAGTGAAAAGTTTCTCAAAATTATACTATCCAAAAGCTGCTGTACTTCTTATCAAGTAAGTTTGTATTGCCATAAATTGTCAGAGTCATTACCAAACGTATACATAGACCCTTTAACAGATATCACGAGACCGGAAACACAATAAAGGGCCATTTTAATGGGACACGCTGCCTTCGGATTTGGTCGCTTTGGGGCACAGGGTTGGAATGAAATGAATATGGTTGGAAACATGTTTTAAAGGTATAGAATATAGTGATCCACATAAATATCCCTCCAAATTGTGTGGTTTTCCTTTTACTTCGTGAGCTAACTCGGTCCGTCATTATGTAGACAATATTTCCTTCCTCCATGGTAGAACCAGATTTCTGACTCCACACAATGGCGGACCGTGTTAGTTTTCATGAAGTAAAAGGAAAACCACACAGCAAAATTGTTGACACCACAAAATGGCGGACCGTGGTAGTTCACGAAGTAAAAGGAAAACAACACAACAATCGTGGATCATTATATTCTACTTTTAAAACATCTTTCCAACCATACTCATTTCATAACAAACGCTTTTGTATAGCCCAAAGCGCCCAATCCAAGGCAACGTGTCCCTTTAAAGGCACTGTACAATTTTGGTAATTACTCAAAATATATATTAGCATAAAAACTGACTTGGTAACGAGCAACGGAGAGCTGTTGATAGTATAAAACATTGTGAGAAACGACTCCCTCTGAAGTAACGTAGTTTTTGAGAAAGAGGTAATTTCTCACTAAAATATTAAAAGACTTCTAGCCTGAAGCCTTTTTCAGGCATCTGAAAGAACACAAATTTGCACAACAAGGGTGTTTTTTCTTTTATCGTTTTCTTGAAACTTCGATGACCAATTGAGCCCAAATTTTCAGAGGCTTGTTATTTTATGCATTATGTTGGGATACACCAGGTGAGAATACTGGTCTTTGACAATCCGTGGCCAGTGCCTTTAAGCGTTAACGAGCATTTAAAACTGTTAAATTGATATGGTAAACAATAATTAAGAAACCTGAGTCAATGGAAACATTGCGTAAAATAACCATAAATCCAATGCGTTCCCGTGAGACCTTATACAGTCTCTCTAACGTCACTTCTATTGCATTTTGTGTTGAACAGTACATGAACATGTATATCTGCATACAATCATGCACAATTATTTTACGGCAAAATTTGTAGGATGCAAAGCTGATAACTCTCCCTGATTCTGCAGAAATGTCCCTCAAAATAAATCAGACCTACCATTTCCTTGAAAATCTCCCTGATTGTTGAAACTTTCCCCCTACAGTAATACTTTGTTAAATGTTATTCTAAATATCTCCCCGATTGTTGTACAAAATCTCTCCGAATGCAAAATGCAAATGTTGGCAGCTGTGCTATAAAATTGGCACCACGCCCGTCTATCATTAGATATTATTAGCCTTGGCAATGGCATAGAGAAAGGGATCGGACTGCCTAGGTAGTATTGTAATACATTACATTACACGCATCACCAGCAATAGACGTTTGTATATAGGCCGCTATGTATGCCAAATTTGCAGCACAATTGGAAATCCTTTGCTAAGATTGGACTCATTTTAATGGCATCTTTCATCAGGCAATGGTCCACGGGGCCCACGACCCCCATAGCCCCTAGCCCGGCATGCCTGCACGATCCTCCTTGGGCTCGGGACCCAATTGGCGGTGGAAGGGGGGGGGGGGTCGACGGAGCTCCGCCGGCCCCCATCACCGTGCGCCTTCGAATGCCTCCAAACCCGTATACTTTACCGTCTTCCGGGGGGGGGGGGGGCTCTCGCGGCTGCCAGGCCCATGGCCCTCATTGCCCCTGCTCGGTCCTCCTTGACCGAGGCTGGAAGAACAAATGGCTCAGTAATATTAGTCATGTTATTCAGTCTCCATTCTGTATATCAAGTTCTATTAGGCTATAGACTAAATGGCGTGGCGTTTGAAACATAAACGTATATGGGTTTTGAGCACTTTCAATTATTGTTGAGGTTGTTAGTTTTATAAATTTCTTAGGCCTATCACCAAATGTTTCGTTCTTTGGCGGTTTATTGCAGCGCGCCTAACGTGTGTGGATGGGTCCAGACTCCAGATGGGAAAATCATTACAAAACGTCTTCCCTAAACTGGATACAATATAAAGACATAACTTGAAAATGTTATCGTTCATCTATTAATTCGTTTTTTTCACTGAACGTAATGTTTAAAATTAGATCTTTCGTTCCTGAAAGTTTCAACAAAATCCCTCCGTACATCCTCTAGATATTCGAGGATTTTTAGCGAGTTTTTTTTCTTTTCAAAAATGGTTTCTTTCTATAGACCTACTCGGTTACATGCCACAATCGCAATCTTTTTCGTCGGTTGGCGGACGGGAACAATTGCTCTCTAATTTGCTGTTTCTGGGGCAACGTACACATCAGATAGATTATAAATGTCGTTAAAAGTGAAGGTAATTACGTTTGGTAATCACTCTTAAAATTAATGGCAATAAAAGCCTACTTTGTTAGAAGTACCGGTACAGCAGCTTTCGATAGTATATAAAGCATTTTTCGAATAATTTTACTTCAAAGTAATGTGGTCATGGAAAAGATGTTATCCTCTCAGATTGTGTATTCCAATTGCAGATTATTCTTCCTGTAGTGGACATAACCGCTCCAGATTGTTGGCGATATCTCAAAAACGCTACCACCTTTTGAAATGAAATTTTCACAGGTTAGTTTTATTATTAGGATTAAAACAACCGAACGTTCCAAAAACCAAAGGTATACTTTCCATAGGGATGGTATAGGCCTACCTTGGTTAATTACTCATAAAATTAAGCTTTTGATAATGTCTATTATGTGAAACGATTCCCTTCTATAAGGAATGTGGTTTTGGAGAAAGGTATTTTAAAAATGTCTATCTGAGAAACGTTTCTAGCATTAAACGTTTCTTAGATTGTGTACTTCCAGTTACGGATTTTGACGGTCTTCCTGCGTGGACATAACCGCTCCAGACTTTCGGAATTAGTTAGGCCTTTTTAAAAACGCTATGTGACAACCTTTTGAAATGAAAGTTTCACAGGTTAGTGTTATTGTAAATAGGCCTATATATACACATATCGGAATAAAACAATCGAACGGTTCCAAAAACCAAAGGTAGCCTAACTTTAAACGCTGTTTATTAAAGTATTAATACTGAAGCAGTCAGCTACACACAAAAAAACATTTTACGAAAGTTTTCTAGTGTAAACATTTAGTGTATTTACAACATTTTAAGATATTACTAGCCTTGAAAATATTGACTCACGTTTTGGGCTTTTTTTGTTACATTGCAAATTCTTCTAAATAATTATACTTTAACCATAAAGCCATAGTAGGCCTTTTTTCTTCTACAAAATTGAAAGTTCCCTCGCCTTGAGACCTAAAAGCCCAAAAGCATGTAAAAAGGAATAACCGTCGGTTGATTCGTTGACAACCCCCCCTTAAAAAACCCACAAAAGAACCCACAAACCCCAAACAAACCAACAACAACATGTTTTAAAATTCAATGATGGTAGGCCAACCGGTCACTGTTGAAAACAGTACCATAGTGTATATTTAAGCGTGTGAGGTTTTTTTCTTATGGTGTCACAACGACCTAATTTACCGCCCTATGATGTTCTGGGATAACTCCATTATTATTCACTTTCATTTTATCGGAATTATCTTTGAAAACTTACTTGTTTGATATTTTGGCCTCATTCTCTTGAAGACTCTCTTGGAAGTTCTTGAAGTCACGGTGCCGCCGCCATTTTGAAGAGTTGGTGTTCTCAAAAATCCCCGCTTAAAGGTGGCGTGTGGTCGTGTTCCTAGTGTTCGGGCATGCGAACAGCGCACTCCGGCCGGCCAAGAACAGACCACCCGATTCAGCCAGTGTGACCTTCTGGAGTCTTCATCTGTTTATGGTAGGTTTGTTTTATTGATTGAACGATATTGCGAGTAGTTTCAGAGACAAATTAGTTAGACCATTACATTAGTTACTCCGTGATGTTGTTGTTGATCGAAGTTGTACCATGAAGTAACGGAAGTTACATACACTCAGCTACGGTTGGTTAGCGCAACTTCGGCATGTTCGGTTAGCGGGTAGCCCTGGTAGGACGTCAGTCAGTCAGTGCCACTGCACTGACGTCCTGGGTATAAAGATCCTTTACAATGCGAACAAAATTTTTAGTAACATTTTAAAATATTTTTACCTAATTTGAGAAGCTGAAACTCCATTCACTTATTCTTGGTGCCTTTATTTACACTTTTGCTGAGTTCAAAACCTATCAAATACATCCATGAATGACATTATTTCCGAAAATAAGTCCAAGTTGTGCACTGGCGCTGTGACTCCGTCGTGTTGCCGCTCGGAAGAAAAAACGTTCAGTGTTACGGGTTAGACAGCGCCCTCTTTTGTGGACTTGGTTCCATGTCATGTTGAGGTTGTCGCAACGAATGCGTCAATTTCCATTTTATTTTCACAATAATGTCATCCAAGGATAAAATTGGCAATTCTGAATAGAGCAGGCGTAAGGTTCAGGACACAAGGAACATGTGAGTGACGTTTCAGCTTCCTCAAAAAGGTGAAAATATGATAAAAAATGGTTATAAATTTTGTTGCAATGCCTGAGGACCTTTATACCCTGGACTCCGTCGCGTTGTATGCAACGGAGGAGTCCAACCTGGGCTATGTTAGCGGGTAGCCAGGCAGTGGTCATGGTGGTCAATGGTGGTGGTGGTGGTAGTGGTAGGACGTCAGGTCAGAGGAGTCCCAACGAACCTGGACTAAGGCGCTACGGTAAGCTTACGTTCACACTCTGAAACTGCGTAGCTCAGCGACTAGCTAGCGTGTACACACCATGGAGGTAGAAATTTTCCTCCATGCAGTCACTGTGGACATTCTTTTGTTCTAACTTCTAACACAAGGAAAATCCTATTCTCCAACCACAGTACAACACTGTAAAAAACACTGTGTGGACGTGTCGTATGTAACTGTAAGTTCACATTGTTTCAAGTCCCTACAAACATGTGGACTTTGTTCTCAGGTCCACACTTCATATGTAGGGTCACACATTGACACGGGCCCTTGGTCATGTTGGTGCACGCTATTTAAGTAGCAAGCAGTAGCAGTTTTTTAGAATGGCATTGCTAGTCAAGTCTCATCTCCGTCGACGACGCAGACATTTTCTTTTGTTTTTGTCACCACAATACTTTGCAATTTTCAATCAAGCCATAATAAATCATTATTGACATTATTGTCGTGGCGTGTCGTGGCCGAGCGGATAAGAACACCAGACTCAAGCTCTGCTGTTTCAGATCAGCAGAATGTGGGTTCGAGTCCTGGTCATGGCATTTGTGTCTTTAAGTAAGACGCTTATATACACTGTACATAAACACGGAAACTTGTCCACCCACACCACACTCTGACACACCGTCTCTGATTCTGTAAATTATACTAACCTCTTCTGTGGATGACGATGTAGACACCAATCTTGTCCACGACAGAAGCTTGCCTCATTTGGACAAACAATGGAATTTTTTTTTATTGGGAATGATGCTGCAAAGCCTACAATAATAATCCATATTGGAATATGGACTCCAATACTATATTTGGGAGTATCGCAGTAAAAAAAGAGGCAAAATAATGGATGACTTGTGACGCATGTTCCACCAATCAAATGACAAGTATCTGTGTGTGTTGTACATATGGGTTATTGTGCTGATACTGTGATCATTAAATGATCACAAATGGTTGCAATGTAAGAATTTGTTGCACAGTAAAACAACAAACATTGAATTTTGATTATAAAAACAAAATTACATGAAGTCTGACCAAGATATTATTTAACCTAATGGTGACCTAATCCCCTTGGCCTTGTAGATAATTTAAAAAGTATAAACATCCCGTTTTACTTAAAACTTCTTATCAATATCAGTAAAGGATTAAAGCTTAAATTTATTTTAATATCAATATCAATAGTAATAGTTTTAAAGTGGCGTGTCGTGGCCGAGCGGTTAAGAGCACTGGACTCAAGCTCTGGTGTTTCTGATCAAGCAGAGAGTGGGTTCGAGTCCCGGTCATGACACTTGTATCCTTGAGCAAGATGCTACCATAATTGCTTTGTCCTTCGTAGGTCCCGTGTACTAGGGTTTGTAGTGCGCGTAAAAGAACCCAGAACACTTATTGTGGAAGAGTAGGGGTTAACCCCGATGTTTCTGGTTTACATGGCAATCACCCTTGTTTACAGGTTTCCTCAGGCTTGCGAGCTGCAGTGATTAAGTTCACTTTTGAGGCACCCTTGGTTTCATTAGGCCTAATAAAAATAATTCTTTGTTTCCGGTAACATGCTCTGAAAGATTTGGGACGGTAGGTAGGAAACAAATTTTATTTTACAAAAATATTTTTTTTCTGGAAAACCAAAATATTCAGTTTTAAAATGCAGTATAATAAATTATATCGGCCCCTAACTCAACTGCATGCGTTAAGCAGGGTCCAGGGGGTGCACTGAAAGCCCTGTTGGGGGTCTAATGGGGCAGCGCCCCCTTTCGGAAAATATTTACATTTTACACAGAAATTGTTATAATGGCTTAACAGGCCACAAAAAATAGGGTAGTTGGGTAGGGATTTTTAGTATTATTATTATAATTTTTTTTAATCATCACATTCTTTGTTACATTGACTCCTGAAGCATACTTTGATTTAATTCAAGTCTTTTTATGTTTTCCCTGTCAGTAGGAAGGGTTTGTTGAACACATGAAAATTGTTCCAATTAAAACATAAAATCCTTGGATGTCACAGGAACTTTTATGTAATCACACTGACTGGCTGTTCATGTTACAATAAGGACACAATAATATTCCTTTTCAAATTATTTATGTTGTGCACCTAGTATATTTCCAAAACAGTTGAATGAAATTTGTGATTTCCAGTTAACTGGTTAACTGTGTCTACCATTCCAATCAAAACTGTAAAAAAGAAATTGGAAAAAAAAAAAGAAAAAAAAAATGGGGAAAAAAAAAATTGATAAAATTTTTACGGTCGCAAGGTTTTTGCACGGACGGTCGGGTTACCGGAAACAAACATTTATTTTTATTAGGCCTTACCAGAAATATGTATCTGATGTAACGATAGTAATAATAATACCAGTAATACAGAGGATCAACTTGACAATTTGCTTGACTCATTTATTGCTTGCAGGCCTAAACATTATTCCACCATGACGAAGTCTGAGTTTCGTCACTGGCCAATTTTGGTGGCTGCATGTATCACATCAGGTCTAACCCATGGAACGGCCAGCTCTATGGGTGTATTCTACATAGAATGGTACACTGAGTTCCCAGAAAGCTCTGCAATGGTTGGTTGGTTATCGTCTTCTATGCTTGCTATGCTCTTGTGTTTTTGTGAGTACATGAAGCTATTTGAATGCTTTCTTTTTTATATTCCATAAAAACAACAACAACAACAACAACAACAACAAGGAGGCCATGGAGGCCATGTACCCCTTCAACAGTTCCCCATCCCACAGACTTTAAAGGGATTGTATACGTTTGGTAACTGGAACCCACTGTTTGTTTCAATCCTATGTAGTTGTAGATATATACCATAAAACTAACCTGCAAAAAATAGTTAATGGCCTGACGTTTCGACCCTAGCAGAGTCTTTCTCGAAGGCTAAGTGATCACCCTTGCAGAGTCTTTCTCGAAGGCTAAATGACCATTGGTCATTTAGCCTTCGAGAAAGACTCTGCTAGGGTCGAAACGTCAGGCCATTAACTATTTTTTGCATTTATACCATAGGTCCTTTTGGTTGGTAAGCAGTTTGTAACAGCTAATTCTATTTCATCATAAAACTAACCTGTGAAAATTTCATTTCAAAAGGTGGTAGCGTTTTTGAGATATTGCTGAAATTCTGGAGCGGTTATAATATGTCCACGCAGGAAGAATAATCTGCAATTGGAATACACAATCTGAGAAACGTTACTGTAGAAACGCTTCTCAGATTCAAATTTGTTGGGATGTAAAGCGATAACTTTTTCCATAACCGCAGTACTTTGTAGTGAAAAGTTTCTCAAAATGCATTATACTATCCAAAGCTGCTGTACAATTCTTACCAAGTAAGTTGTTATTGCCATTAATTTTCAGAGTCATCACCAAACATATACAGACCCTTTCAAGGTTTTCCAATGGAAGTGTCCTTTACAAAATGAAAATGGCCTTGCCCTTTCGAAGATTAAATTCCAGGCCTGTACATATGATTCAATGGTACACCCAGTTCGAAGAGGACAACCATTGGTTGGTTGGTTGTCATCTTCTATGCTTGCTATGCTCTTGTGTTTATTGTAAGTTACATCTGTATCTAATATCAATTGAATCTAATATCAATTAGCCCTTGGTTACATTTCTTGCCTCATTCATTCTCCCTCTGTCACTTATCCTGGTCTACGATCATCTAGAGCCCCTAAACCTTTTGAGCCTCGTCGTTCCAAAATAAGTTGGGGGGGGGGGGACAGGGCATTTGCTACAGCTGCCCATCGTTTGTGGAACGTTTTACCGCTGCATATACAAACATCTAATTCTTAAAATACTCTTAAATCTCAACTCAAAACAATATTGGTGTCTCTAGCCATTTCTGGCTCATTGAAATTGCATTTTCGTTGTCATTTTCCATGCATGTGTTTGTAAGTTTTTGTATTAAGTTTTGTATTGTATTCTTGTAGGCGCCTTGAGTACTCTGAGTATGGATATGTGCATATTATAAGTTTTGGTATTATTAATGTTATATGTTATTATTATTATCAATGCTTTCTCCTGATGTGATTGTAATACAAGCATTTTCTTTGTATTTTGTTGGATTGTAGCAAGTGATCCACTTCAGCATTTCATTTTTTTTTTCTCAGATGAAAGGTTTGGTTTTTTCCGTGATTTAGGTAATGTAAATCACAGTTTAAGGTCCTGTCTTTGTAAACTTTGTGCACTATAATTATTGTTCTTGGTAATGATTTGTTTTATAAGAGAACAATAATATGACTAATGACATTGTCTTATTTATTTGGTTAGCTCCGTTTGCAGGGGCACTAACAAGGTACTTTGGAATACGTGTGGTGGTGTTTTCAGGGTGCTTGCTGTCATTTGCTGGTCTCCTCATTTCATCATTTGCTCAGCAAGTCCATGTTCTGTTCATAACAATTCCATTCATGACAGGTAAATGGGTTTTTTATGACTTTGAATAGTTAAGATATTTTTATTTTGCGCAATTTGCTGAAGTTTCTTATGTCTTACTGTTGTTAAAATTGTTTAACAAAGTTTCTGCAAATATGTTGTAAAACATACAAGAGAACGTTTGATGGGTGACAAAATATACTGTGCTGATTTTGTATTGTTTAAAAAGGGGCTTTGTCGTCAGAATCAAAGCAGGGCTGTGGCTGTACATGGAATAATGAACTCTCACTCAGTTAATGCACGCGCGCGCGCTCGTTCTCCGTACATTATGATGCGGAGTGATGGTGCGTGTGTGAGAGTTCATAATTCCATGCACAGCCAGAGGCCAGCTTTGATCATGACGACACGGCCCCTTTAATGGCACCAGAAGCAAAATGGACATTGAGATTCAGTCTTAATCTGAGTGGCTCATAACTCAGTTTGTCCTTTATGACTCAAGACTCAGATAACCCTGGTTGCTCAAACTGAGGTATGGACCTGTTTCACCGACGTCACATGCAGCAGCTGTCTGTCTGCCCTTGCTATTATTCATTTGGTGCTCGATATGTGGCATGGTGTGCCCCCACTTCCGATTATGTCTTCATCGTGTTCTGGGAATCTCAGGAATTCTTTGGAGGATTTTAGGGGGTACTTCAGTACAAAAGGAAAAGAGTGTGTTACAGTATGGGAACATTGGGGGGGGGGAATACATTTCTGGCATGGTATAATCATATTGGTAGTCAGATTGCAGGCAAAAATATGGGAAGGGTGTAAATGCATACATGTGCATCTAATAAAATGCGCACAACAACATACAGGGAAACTGACACCAAAATGGCACAACCAAGATTTATTGTGGTGAGGACATTGGTCAACCGACCCCTTGCACAACGCGCACCTATCCTGTCCGCCATTTTGGGAGTCAGAATGTACAGAAAGGAATTGACTCCAAAACGGCACATTTGCAGAGGTTCGTTCCACGTTGTGCAAGGGGGGTCATTAGTAACTTGTGACTCATAATCAATCATCAAATAAAACAATGTTTTTCAATTCTCTCTACTATGTTTTTTTTCCGCAGGTATAGGCTTTGGGATGTCATATTCTGGTGTCATCGTCGGTGTCAGTGAATGTTTCCATAAACATTATGCGCTGGCTAATGGCATATGTATGACCGGAGCAAGTATAGGGATGGTCGTCATGCCAATTGTATTCCACTTTTTGATTGACATGTACTCCTGGAGAGGTGCTATCATGGTCTCCAGTGCAATACAATTCCACGTGATTGTCTGCTCAATGTTCATGAAGGCACCTCGAAAACAGAAACGGTTACCTGTCAAAGACAGTCGGACCATCGAGCCTTCTAGTGAGCAAGGTTACAGTCATATTCCAGACGGTGAAAATGCAAACGTGAACACTGGCGACATCGCATGTTCTTCCACCAGTCGGGCCCAGCCAGTGAAGCGTCGCAAACACAGCACCACGGAGCACCACGGAGATGAGGACATTGAGCTAGCATCGCCGGGCAGGTGTAGTCAGAGAATCATTTCTTTCCTAAATCACACCGGTATTTCCCTCTTTTGGACGAATCGAGTTTTCAGTCTCTTTATGTTAGTTGTAGTATGTAATTCCCCAACATTCGGCATCGCACTACCCTATCTTGCTGCTCAAGCCAAGTTGGTAGACATCCCAGAGGTTAACGCTAGTCTGCTCATTTCTATTCTTGGATTGTCTAGCATCCTGACCCGTTTGACCCATGGCCGTCTTATAGATGCTCATGTCATTCAACCAGCGTACATTTACATCTCCTTCGTAGCACTAGCAGCTATTGGGACATCTATTGTTGCTGCTATTGATAACTTTGCTGGATTAGTGATTTGCGCGGTGCTGATTGGACTGTCAGCTGGAGGTTACATTCCCCTACAGGCCGTCATGATTCGGATGATCGTTGGAAAAGATAGATTTCCGGGAGCATTCGGCATTGGTCTTGTGTCTGTTGCTGTTGGTAACATGTCATCAGCATACATTGGAGGTTAGTCACAGGCCAGTACCCCTTGATCTTAAGTAAGCCTTTCTCTTTGATCATATTAAAGGGGCCGTGTCGTCATCGTCAAAGCAAGCCTGTGGCTGTACATGAAATTATGAACTCTCACCCAGTTACTGCACGCGCGCGCCCTCCCTCCATATAAATCTAAGGAGAGCTCACGCATGTGTGCAGGAACTGGGTGAGAGTTTATAATTCCATGTACAGCCACAGGCCTGCTTTGATCATGATGGCACAGCCCATTTAAGCAAGCGCTTCTCGTTTTGTTATCTTGTTAAAATTAAGTTGTCATTGTTGTGTAACAGGCTAAGATTGTTGATTTAAATCACAACTTGTTTTTTCAAGTCCTGATGATTCCGGAATAGTTTACCTTATTAGGCCACATGAAAAATATTTTTTTTGGTCATCCCCGCCCGACCCTCTATGAAACCCCCCCGACCCTCTTTTTTTTTCTCTTACAAAAATGGCCTTTTCAATGATCTTTTCAGTCAAATTTAGCTCCCAGATTTTTCAGCTGATTTTTTCCCAAAATCTATAGGTTGGAAAAGATGGTTATTCATGTTGGCAAAAACAAGAACAATTTTTTGAATATTTACTTAGGCTACACTGCGTTTTAGTTTATTGAGAATGTTTACAGAAAATGTCATCTAGAAGTTAAATGGGTTTAACGAAACAATTAAAAACATCAAAATCACAAAAACCCTCTGTTTTATAGTGATTGTGATGATTTCTTTATTCTTTATTCATACTTTGCCTTGTCAATAAAACTAAATAAAAAACAATACAAAAACCCCCAATTCCCTACCACCCCCACACTTCCCCCCAAAAAGGATGATCAATTTTGTTGTTGTTAATGTGGCCTTAATGATATATTCTTGCTGCTTTGTCATTGACATGGAAGATGACAAATCTAAAGTCTACATTTGATTGGAATCGTGTTATCATTTTCTTTGGCAGGTTACATGTATGACGTGACCAACAGTTACAGTTTGAGTTTCTACTTTGCTGGAATCATGGCAGTAGTTACAGCCGTCCTTACACTTGGAGTACATCTTCTATGGACGAAGTTGGTCAAAGATGACCGATGGCCGACAGTCGACAAACCTTCACCGGCGCAAGTTCCAGTATAGACCCATTGCATAACGCGCAGCGTACTCACGTGCGCCTATCCTGGGTGTCATTTTGGGTGTCAAAATCGTATACAAACATGCACAAAAGAGAGTTTTGACACCCAAAATGACGCGCATTGTTCGGAGGCGCGCTCCGGGTCTATAGAAATCAATGGATCCCCCTTGCATAACGCGAAACGCTACAGATACGCTGAGGTCACGCGCACGTTTTTACGCACAGAGAACAGCTATCGTCCAATGATCTGCCTCCTTTTTGAGAGTGTGACGTCATATGCAATGGGTCTATAGTAACTTTCTTTTGCTAATGTAATGACCCCTTGCGCAACGTGGAACGCGCCTCCGCACAATGCACGTTTACCATTTCCACCATTTTGGGAGTCGATTCCGTTGTGTACATTTTGACTCCCAAAATGGCTGACAGGATAGGCGCGTGTAAGTGCACTGAGCCTTGTGCAAGGGGTCAATGTAGTTGCCTTAAATTTCAGAGAAGCTAGAATCTGTTTATGAGAACTGTCCATGGCATTAAATTGGATCTCTTGTAGTAAATTCTCTGATCTGTTTTAACACGTTGACTGCCGTTCATAAATTCGTAGGGGCGTTCCCATTTGCCAAGCATCCAAGTGTGGTGCGCATGCGTGCATACCAAATAGGTATTTGTTTTTGTGTCTACATGTTGAAGCGTACAAATTCTAACGATGTGTGCTCACCACTGCCAGAAGCATATTCGTTGCGTTCTCAGTGATGCCAGTGAATTCAATTCACTATACAAAAGCATTTCATTCTCTACGAGTATACTCGTAGTGGCAGAATCCGTTACACCTGTTACTACGAATATACTCGTAGGCGGCAGTCGCCGTGTTAATCAAGTCAAAGGGGTTTTCCCATATGAATTTGGAAAACAAAAACACTTTTGTAGTGAATGTAAAACACTCATTATTAAAAAATCTAGCACTCATTCTAAAGTGGAATTATTTTATAGTAAGAAAAACTACAGTAGTAAACCATGTATAAAACTCTTTAGGGAGAAGTGTTTGCTCTGAGAAGAACAGGTGCGGTTTTGACAGTATACTCTGCTCGTCTTCAGGAGAACGTCGAGACCACACTGGTTCTTCTCAGAGCCAACACTTCTCCCAAAAGAGTTTTATAGATAGTTGTACCCGCAAGTTTACTTCTATAGTTCTATATTTTTGTAGTGAATCTACCTCGGTACGACTGCATGCACAGGGAACGTTTTTGCCCAGAATTTCGCATACCAAATTACATGTATTTAGACTGAACTTGTTTTGGGCATGAGTAGCAAATGATGGTTTTGCTCAAAAAACCAAAGATGACATTATGACCATTATAGCCTTACACAATGGTTGGTGCTTTTTATGTACTTTTCAACGTTGACGATGCAAAGTTCATTGTGAATAATGAGAATCAAGACCAAACAATGATGATATGAATTTTCATGGTCAGTTGTCAAAAACAGCTCTTGTCCAATGTCCACCATAGCTACAACAAACATTGGATGTTTACATAAGAATTTTGATTTGTTAAATCACCTCCGGGCAGTTTTTTGGGGGGTCAGTTTGTTCAGCGGTGTAGCCAGGACTTTTTTTCTGGGGGGGGGGGGTGGGTGGGGGCAGGTATTTGTCAGTGGTGGGGGAGTGGTAGTTTTTTTTTATTACAGACATTTAGGATTAAAAACAAAGTATTTTATTAAAAGCATACAACTAAAAAGGTTATAAAATTCAGGAGGCCTTTTTTCTACCTTCTTGAATTAGTTAGTCATTTTTGCGGGGGTGAATTCCCTGGAATAATTCTCCTGGGTTTTCCTTCCTTGTCTTCTCTCCATTGGGTTCTTGGCTAGTACGGTGATTAAGTTCGCTTTTCTGAGAGTCCTTGGCAGTGGCGTAACTAATGGGGGCACGTGCCCCCCCAATTGATATCCGTGCCCCCCCCAGGTGCCCCCCCATTTGAAATCTGGACTTTTGTGACGAGATTTCCAGAGTAAAATGTAACATTTTATACGCTTTGATGAGATAATTTTGATGTTTTTAAAACTATTTTTCCAAATTACATGCAGAAAATATTTTTTGTTTACACTCATGCCAGATTATCTTATAAAAAAATAGTAAGTGACATAAAAAAGGCGATAAAAAAGGGGCTTGTTCATGGCCTGTATACGGGATTTTGTTTTACTTTCTTTTTTGTGGGGCGAATATGAAAGAAAATGTACATTGGCGCATTAGCGCCGCCCGTCACGTAGCGACACTTGGGAGTGGGAGGAAGATGTGCCCCCCTCAGAAGTTCAAAATTTTGTAAAAAAGAATGCCCAATTCAAGCCATTTGGTGCACCATTTTGCGCTATGATATTGGTTATTATATCTGAAAACAACTCAATTACAGCTTTGTATCAATATTATTTCTGCATATTTAATGCTCAGATGGCGTATGCCACCCATTGAGTCCTCTATTTACAACTTTGTATATTATGTTATGTTATAAATGTCATAAGATACAATAATAAGTAACAGTTACGATGCAGATTTTTTTAATTAATTATTTTTTGCAGACATTTCTTAATTTCTTTTTTAAATATAATTTTGTTATTTATTTATTTATTTATTTATTTATTTATTTATTTATTTTTTTTTTTGGGGGGGGGGGGGCCCGTCCGACACCCCCCCCCCCCGATTACGGGCATGGGCTTGTTTTACAGAAAAAGACAAACAAAAACTTGGCCAGAAGTGCCCCCCCCCCTAGAAAAAATGGTGCATCCCCCTGTGCCCCCCTGAAATTTTACCCTAGTTACGCCTCTGGTCCTGGGTTTCACAACCATAATAAATGAAATGTAACTTGTACCAAAGAAAGTTAGGTGTAAAGAGTAATGTAATTATTTTATTTAACATTATAGTATTTAATTAAATCCTTGGATCTGAGCCTATTAAAAACTTGTCAATGAAAAAACGTAATCCCGCCGTGAGTTTGTGTGCAGTGTCGGTCAGATATATATAAATACTTCATATTTTAATGTTTATAGGTATAATATTAAAAACTTTACTCCAGCAGCCTGCCGGTGTCATAGGGAAAGCTGTCCACCGGAGATTCTGTCCCCCATTATGGGAAATTAACATGGGTTTAGTTGATTCAAAAGAGGGCCTATCATCAGAAGAATTTTGTACAAAGTTCGCCATTAATATTATGATGGGGGACAGAATCTCCTGCCACACCGCCACTGTCACAGGCAAACACCACTAACTGACACACTTTCAAATAAAGTGCTCTTTGTGAGAATTTAATTGCCACTGACAGAAAAATTCACGGTGTTCACAAAATCATTTTTTTCGCGGACAACCAAAGACTCAACAAAAAGAGCGCGCGTTTGGTCGTCTGCCTTGCAAATTTTGCGAAGCAGACGACCAAACATTCTATAAATAAATAGCGCCCTCATTGTTAAAAAAGAAAGGTCTTGTCTGATTTTCCTGCGTTCCATTAAAATTGTGTACAGGTTGAAGTTGGATACCAGACTCAACATGGCAGCTGAAAAGTTACCGTACCCCAAAAGGCGCGCAAAATAAAAGTGCTGAAAAGATGGATATTTTGACGTGGAATATCAACGGAATCAGGGCATCAAGGATTCCCATAAAAGAACTTCTTGATTCACTTGGTGCGGATGTTATTTGCCTGCAGGAGACCAAAGTAACGAGTATGTTTTGAGTTGACTCATTTTTGTTCAGTCTTGTCTTTTTATTTCCTATTCTGATTTACTGTCATTGTCCATTGTCTGAATTGCAAATGAGAAGTCAAAATTGTTCATGCCTACGGGATACAGCCATAAAAGCATGTATAGAGAAAGGACCCACCGCTCTATGACAGGTGTATGACATAACCATGGAGGAATAAGACCACATGATTGATATAACCACGGAGAGAAAGGATATTCCTTCCTCCATAGCCGGGGGGGGGGGGGGAGGGGGTCAGGGATGGGGTAGGCTGGTGTAGCATCACAAATATTCGCGCAGGTACCTTTCCGACGCATATTATTTTGTTTACAATACGCAGTGACTGAATTTTTTTTATTTCATGAAAGTATAAAGCCTCATAAACAATTTCCTGCGAAGATGTGGAAAATCAAAGCCTTTCTGGTAAGATTTTAGATAAACTACAAATGTAGTATACAATCTTACCTTTTTAGACTAAATACAAAACATAGCTAGATAAGATGGTCGATTAAAAAAAAAAACACTGAAAGTTAAGACCACGTGATTTTCATTTAACAACAGATTATAATCCTTTTTCAGAAATTACGAATTGTTTGCATTTAACTGGACGCGGGGCTTACCAACTTTGTGATAACAGCGCAGAGTCCATCCCACACGCCAACCCCACCACCCCTTCCCGTAAATAATTATCACTGAAATTCTCCTCTCAGGTGGGCTTTGACATCAGACAATTAAAATTAAAGCTAAAAGTTGTTCTTGATTCTGTTAATCAAGTCAAAATTCAATTTCAATTCTTTTGTGCGCGAATAATGGGGATACGAGGATACACAAATTTGACATTTTGTCTAGCCAGCTAAAGCTAGGTAAAATTTTTAAGAAAAGTGTGCATGCTACGGGCTAAGTAAGTTAGTTAGATAGTAAACACCACTTCTCAACTTGCCCTGCCCTGTGGGCTAAACTTTCTGACTGTGCAACCTAGGCTACTTGGTTTGCTCGTAATATTATTTAAATAATTAATACTTAATAGGGCCTATTTCTTCCTTGCAGGGTGTGAATAAAACAAAGAATTAGCTGTTGCAAACTGCTTTAACAACCAAGCAAAAGGACAGAATAATTTATAAATTAAAAAATTGGTAAAGTGGCCCGACGTTTCGACCACAGCAAATGAGAATCTTTCTTGAATTGTTGAAGGCTAAAAATGAAAATACAACACACACATTAAAACAGATATAGGCCTACTGACAGTGATGTAAACAAAAGCAGTCAAGTTTTATTTTTGAGTGTAACTTCATTTGACCATTATAAACAAAGTAGTTGTGAGAGGTAACTAAAATAAATATTAAGCTTGCGGGTACAACCATGTGTAAAAACTCGTTTGTGGGAGTGTTGGCTCTGAAAAAGAGCCGGTGATGGGGTCTCGACGTTTCGAACAGTATACTCTGCTCGTCTTCAGCAAGTTTACTATTTATTTTAGTTACCTTTTATTTGTCCACACCATGCAAAGCTTCAAACAACACTTAAAGTAGTTGTGATTGCTAATTACTACATCAGAAAGATACAATGACAATAAAAAAGATCTTTTCTACTAAAATTTCCTGGAGGAAAGTAACATGCACAGTTTACTATTACTATTAGCCCAGTGGGCTACTTTACAAAAATCTTAAGCGCAAGGCCTGCATGCCATATTGTGATTTGAACTAAGTTTATTCTCATGTTTTTCTTTTTACAGGGGACCTCCTAGATGACGCCATTGCCAATATTGAAGGGTATAGTTCATACTTCAGCTTCTCAAGGAAACGTTCAGGATACTCCGGTAAGTTGCCTTATCATGTCTACATCATACATGGATGCCTCGGTCTGCTTAAAGGTAGAGTCATAGATTGGTAACTACTCCAAAAATTAATGTACATAAAAACTTACTTGGTAAGGAGCAGTTAATAGTAAAAACTATTTTGAGAATTGATTCCCTTCAAAGTAATATGGTTTGGATAGTTTTTCACCCAAAAACATTTGAGTCTGATAAACGATTCATGCTTGAATCTGATAAAGGATTCATGCATGAATCCTTTCTCAGATTTCTGAGGCTTGGTGTGAATGCTGCGGACAGAGATGTTGGTACCCACTGTCACCTTGCTAAACGTGGACGGTTTTGACATTCTTGTGAAAATACAGTGACAGTTTTTGGCTGTTTTCTCAATTAAAGAAGGCCTAGACACTTTATTCAGCTGAAATTGTCACAGGTGACTTTTATTGTATCTTTCTTCATAATTTTGCCAGCATTACGTTGACAAAAACCAATCTATGACCCTACCTTTAAGTCAGTGTGCGTCACATACCGGAAGGTTTTTACTAGATGTGCCACTTCTCCAGTCATTTGCTTGAGTTTTGCCACTGAAGCATACCATAAACACCCTTAACATAGTACAAAAGAAATGATCTTCATTTTTTTAGGCATCAAAGAGTAAACATTTCTATTTATAGGATCATTTCAATTCAAACCTGTAATTTGTTGATTTGTTAATGTTGTTATTATCTTTGTCTTGATAAACTAAGGGAATAAACGAGTGGTGACAGGGGTCATAAACGGCAGTTTAAGACCAGCGCAGTCGTGGCCATGCGATAGCCTAAAGGACCGAGCTAAAGGCGAGGCCATTTATTGCTAGGCCAAGACCCTAACACTAAAAGGTCTTAAATGGCCATTTAAGACCAAGTCACTACTCTCGTATTTCCATTCATAAATGCAAAATCTGTAAAACTTTTCTGTTTGAATTTGTCACGTCCTCGGGCTCCACTTTGCGAGGAGTCGCATTGCATGTGATGCTCAATGCAAGTGCGTACGTGTGTGTACAAATACTGGGGTAATAGCCTTCACACATGTACATTGAGTAAGTTGAATGATTGTGTGACCCGTAAGCTTGCATGCCAACACGTGTATTTCTATGAGTGCCGAATAGCATTAGCCAACCGGTCTTAAACAGCTCCAGTTGTGTCTTTAAAATCAGCTGTTTAATACCAGGGTCCAATTTCATTGAGCAGCTTTTAAAGCACAACAAAATTATGCTTACCAGAATAAGAAAACCAGCCAAATTACCATTCCATGTGTATGATTTGTGAGTGGTGTCCTGCTTGTTTATGCTAAGCAGAAATATTTGCTGTTTACACGTATATGCAGTTCTACGAAATTGGGCCCAGGTAAACATGGTCATGTGACCACCTTTAAACCAATAGGACTGCGTAAACTGTCTGGGGTATTTATGCATTATTATTCAATCTTATTTCACTTTAATGTTTGTGTGAAGGAGTTGCCACTTATTGCCGCGACTCTGTCGCTCCTGTGCGTGCTGAGGAAGGACTCACAGGCAGAATCGCAAAGGCCAGTGATCATGGTGATCGTGTTGGTTGCTACGGTAGTCACACAGCCTTCACAGATGAAGAACTTCAGTCATTGGACAGTGAGGGGAGGGCAGTGATGACACAACACCAAATAAGGTCAGCCATTGCGCTTCAAGATTGAAATTTGACATTATGTGCGTTTGTCCTAAGGGATTACTATGTGGAGTGTCTCTACAATGTACAAGAATCTTGGCTGGTAGTTTTTTAGAAATAAGACGCACTATTTTCTATCAGGCCTAGAATTACATGGAGGCCACGGAGGCCTTGACCTCCGTGGCCTTGGTCTTGGCCTTGGTGCCCCTTCAAAAGTTTCCCAAAGATTTCCAATGGAAGTGCCATTTGCAAAATGAAAATGGCCTACCCTCTCAAAGATAAAATTTGAGGCCTGGTCTAAATGTATCGTTTATAAAGAATCTCACAGCATAACACCAAGCAATATCACTCACTAACAACATCAACCACCTCACAACGAGCTATCTACCTGGCCGAAACCAGCACAGACAGTTCAACTGCACATTTAAAAACAACCGAACCTGTTCAAGCTAATAAAAACAACTACATGTATCTTCATTCCCTTTACAGCGTTCTTCCTTAATAGTGGTATACTGGTCAAATGCTAGTTAAAACACCTGAGGTCCAGCCAAAATTCTCTTCACAGGGTCCAGCTGGCTTGTTCAGTGTTGAAAAGCATCCATATTTAATTTGTAATATGGACTGGTAAAGAAAGCTGACGGACTAGTGAAATGACAAGCTAACTGGTCCTGCTGGCTAGCTACTGAAAAAGTTACGGGCAAACCTTGCTTTATCCTTAGACAATCCCTGAGTGGAATCGTTTACCTGACTCCATTAAATGCAAGCCTAACATTAAACGCTTTCAAGGCCAATCTAGATGCCATAACTTTCTTCCCGTGTGCATTTCAAAATTTGAAGCCAGTTTTCTTGACAGGGTCACCTTCACGGGATGGCCCCACCATAGGTGTTTGTGCAGTACAACACTATACAGATATGACAAATGGGGTATCTTATATATGCAGTGCTATTCAGAAATTGCAAAAGTTGAAAGGATTAATTAACAGTCATTCCTGTCGGTTGATTTTGAGATTGTCTTTTGCTTGAATCAGTAGCAATAGCCTCACCATTTAGTCAATATTTAATGGGGAAACGTGGACCAACATTTGTCATTAATTCTCTTAATTCAATATCCTGTTTGAATTGTTCTACTCCTACTGCTGCCTTGCTTAACTAATTTAAAAAGACATTTCCTTAATCAATGCCCCAGAACTCCACCCGTTCATCAATCATAAAACCAATCGGTCAAAATCATAGTTTAGTTGACATTCTACAATTTTGTGATTGTGCGGAGACAGAACAGACATATGACTGATGCTGAGGATTGTTGGTTATTATCAAACTTGTTAATTTTGTTTCCTGTCGTTGAAGTCATGATCCATCCGACTGTAGTAATAAATAAAAGTCCCAGCCTGGGAAAAACCGCTTATCTCTCCTGCATTCAAATTCAACTTTTATTATGGTGCAATTTTAGTTTATTTTGTAGTACAAGCAATCAGAAATGCTGTTTACGTGTCCTTAAGCCAGATACTTAACCATTATTGCTGCGTCCTTCGGATGGGACGTAAAGCCGTAGGTCCCGTGTGTTGTGTAATACACTTAAAGAACCCAGTGCACTAAACGAAAAGAGAGTGGGTTTGCCCCAGTGTTCCTGGTTTGATCGGCAGCATATTGCGCCACAGCACCTTGTAAACCAGTACATGGTGCTATGTAAAGGAATTGGTCTCAATTTCAAAAACGTAGCTCAACAATACCCTGCAGGAAAATAATGAATGTTGAAGCGCCTTGAGCGTCAGTGAGTGACGGATATGTAGGCCTACACTTTATAAGAAGCCATTATTATTATTATGTAGAATAGCTTTTAGACAGAGCTGAAATTTAGAAAAGGCCTCAGGAACATGTACGAGGAGCACAGTGAGCATTGGCTGTAAACAATTGAAATGCCAGAAATGTTTCTCTCTCTTAGGGATTTTTATAGATGGAGCCCTCTATTGGCAGATATTGCTTATTGTGGAAGCACTCTTTGCCAGAGGCATTTCCATTCAATTACACTTGACATGATTTACTTCCTTGCTTATAAGGCTTTTATTTTAAACATCAGTCAAGACTGTGAGGTTGCACAATCATTCCAAGACCTCCTCTGACAAAAAGAGAATGAACAGTTAAGTCACAAAATGTCAAGTGTATCACCTTAAAGAGGGGTTCAAGGTCAAATTGAGTTTTTTGATGCACTCATCTTCCAAAGTGGGGAAAAAGTTACAGTTTTCTTTTAAACTTCTTGTTAAATCGGTGTAAAATATCATTTTATTTGTTACTCTTTCAGAGCGAAATTTGAAAAATGGCGTCATCGGATTTCAGGAATGAACTAAAAAATTATCTGTACAAAAACATACAGACCATTATATTTAAGTGTGCCGTCATCGAAGCGTATTTGGATTTTGACAACAAACTGCACTTGAAGGGTAAAACGATGGTGCCATTTTGCACCGTTTTAACGTGAGGTTAGAGACTTCTAAGTTTACCCCCCATTTTCATGTAGACTATCTACAGTATTGGAAAAAATGAGTGGATCCCGAACCTGACCTTGACCTTGGAGCCCCTCTTTAACATCACAGAATGTCTGAATCACTCAACTTTTAACATCGCCATATGTTTGAGGTTATTAGAAGAATCAAAGTTGATATTAATCATCTTCCATTTTAAGTCGCTAGCTGACCTTGTGTTTATTTTTGTTCCTTTGCTTTTGTTTTTGAAGAAATACAGAGGGCGCTCTTCATGATGTTGTTGTCATTAATGTCTACTGCCCACGAGCAGAGCGGGAGAACAAAGAGCGTATGTGGTACAAACTTCAGTTTTATAACCTTTTGCAGCTCCGAGCAGAAGCTTTGGTTCATGAAGGAAGGTAACGTAAAAAAAAAAATCACATCAATGAGGTTTGCTCAACTTTCTGGTTGACCTTAACCTTTTGATCTGCAGGTGTTTGAAGGAGTTGTTCCATCAATTCTCCTACAAAAACAATCTGGTAAATGGCCTTTGCTCGTCTGCAAGAATCTTGTAACCCCAAAAGTGACCTTGTACAGTTATATTATGAGAAAGCTAAGATGTTGCATTTTTGGGTATGGTTTTAATTTGGTGTTTAATAATTGCTTTCATTTTTAACAGGTTAGCTGGGGATTCAGTATTGAGCAAGGGGTATTTTGTATTCCTGTTGATAACCACTTTATGATCAATAAATCTGTACTCTTGTGAAGGTCAAGATCACATACTCCAGGCAGATGTTTGCAAACTGCAGCAGTAATTCATGGCATTCCAGACTAACCTGTTCTAGATGATAACCCCAATTTTCTAAAAAATTATTCTACTAAACAGAAATGTTCTACACTGGGCCTCTTCCCTAGAACCGTTACAAATTTATGTAATGCAGTTAAAGGTAGGGTCATAGATTGGTTTTTGTCAACGCAACGCTGATTTATAGGCAAAATTATCAAGAAAGATACAATAAAAGTCACATGTAAAAGTTTAAGCTGAATACAGTGTCTACCTGCTGATAAAACAGCAGAGACTGTCATGGTATTTTCACAATGTCAAAACCATCCACGCTTAGGGAGGTGACAGCGTGTACCAACCGCATCCCTGGCCGCAGCATTCGCAAACGGACACCAACCGTCAGAAATCTGAGAAAAGATTCATGCATCGATCGTTTCTCAGATTCAAATGTAATTCGGTGAAAAGTTATCCAAACCATATTACTTCGAAGGGATTACTTTCTCAAAATAGTTTATACTGCCAACAGCTACAGTGCTTCTGACCCAGTATGTTTTTATGGTCATCAATTTTTTGAGTATTTCCAGTCTATGACTCTACCTTTAAGTCTTCGTATTGCTCTTTTTTGGCATGTATCCTCAGGCAGTGCATCACTGAAGAGTCACTAGTGAAGACCTATCTGATACTCAAATAATAAACAAACAACCTTTTTCACTGGATTGTTTCCAAGGGACCTTTGTGGCCCAGTTCGACAATGTACTACAGGCAGTCAATGCCCTTCTGTAATCCAGCCTGCCCTTTCTTACCACCACTCCAGGCATGTCATTATCGTCGGCGACATAAACGCATCACACCGAAGGATCGACAACTGTGACCCAAGCCCGGTGAGTAACATCTGGTGTGATTCCCAGTAGATCCAGACTTGTCAACTTTTCCTTCAAGCCACTCTTCACTATTCAAAACATGTTATCACCTTGAATAGAAGTAGAGAGTAAAAAGTTTTTATCCCCCTCGTGGGGTTAATTTGTATCGGAAACAAAACTGTTTTTATTCTTTCCTAAGCAAATTCCAAGAAAATGTTCCCAGGCTATCATAAAAAAGGTCCTTCCTCCCGGATGCTCTGTATCTTTTAAGATCTTTTTGCTGAAGTTGAAAGTCATAAAGGGAATTGTTAGTTGGCTTATATCATAATTTGTCATTATTGGTGCCATCTGCTGTTTTTACAATGTTCCTATGTTGTTGGGGGGGGGCGTGTTGATGAGGAAAATGCGAAGTTTTACAACATTGTGTATAATGTTATCACAATATTTATATTTGGAAATGCTAATTATTACTGTGAAATCATTTAATTGATCTGTAATGACTTAAATTCATGAACATTTTTCCCCTCACCCCTCAACCCCTTCCCCTCCCCCCTTTTGCAACAGATGTTAATTTTTACTGTGAAATCATTTTATTTATCTGTAACGACTTGAATCCAACATTGTTCCACTCTCACCCCACCCCTCCCCCTATTTCTGTGAAATAATTTTATTGATCTGTAATGACTTGAATCCAACATTGTTCCCCTCTCACCCCACCCCTCCCCCTATTACTGTGAAATCATTTTATTGATCTGTAATGACTTGAATCCAACATTGTTCCCCTCTCACCCCACCCCTCCCCCTATTTCTGTGAAATCATTTTATTGATCTGTAATGACTTTAATCCAACATTGTTCCACTCTCACCCTACGCCTCCCCCTATTTCTGTTAAAATATGTTATTGATCTGTAATGCCTTGAATCCAACATTGTTCCCCTCTTACCCCCACCCCTCCCCTATTACTGTGAAATCATGTTATTGATCTGTAATGCCTTGAATCCAACATTGTTCCCCTCTCACCCCACCCCTCCCCCTATTACTGTGAAATCATTTTATTGATCTGTAATGACTTGAATCCAACATTGTTCCCCTCTCACCCCACCCCTCCCCCTATTTCTGTGAAATCATTTTATTGATCTGTAATGACTTGAATCCAACATTGTTCCCCTCTCACCCACCCCTCCCCCATATTACTGTGAAATCATGTTATTGATCTGTAATGACTTGAATCCAACATTGTTCCACTCTCACCCTACGCCTCCCCTATTTCTGTTAAAATATGTTATTGATCTGTAATGCCTTGAATCCAACATTGTTCCCCTCTTACCCCCACCCCTCCCCCTATTACTGTGAAATCATTTTATTGATCTGTAATGACTTGAATCCAACATTGTTCCCCTCTCAGCCCACCCCTCCCCCTATTACTGTGAAATCATTTCATTGATCTGTAATGACTTGAATACAATATTGTTCCCCTCTCACCCCAATCCTTCCCCCATTACTGTGAAATCATTTTATTGATATGTAATGACTTGAATCCAACATTGTTCCATTCTTACCCCACCCCTCCCCCTATTACTGTGAAATCATTTCATTGATCTGTAATGACTTGAATCCAACATTGTTCCCCTCACACCCCACCCCTCCCCCATTACTGTGAAATCATTTTATTGATTTGTAATGACTTGAATCCAACATTGTTCCACTCTCACCCTACGCCTCCCCCTATTTCTGTTAAAATATGTTATTGATCTGTAATGCCTTGAATCCAACATTGTTCCCCTCTTACCCCCACCCCTCCCCCTATAACTGTGAAATCATTTAATTTATCTGTAATGACTTGAATCCAACATTGTTCCCCTCTCACCCCACCCCTCCCCTATTACTGTGAATCATTTTATTGATCTGTAATGACTTGAATACAATATTGTTCCCCTCTCACCCCAATCCTTCCCCCTATTACTGTGAAATCATTTTATTGATATGTAATGACTTGAATCCAACATTGTTCCCCTCACACCCCACCCCTCCCCCATTACTGTGAAATCATTTTATTGATCTGTAATGACTTGAATCCAACATTGTTCCACTCTCACCCTACGCCTCCCCCTATTTCTGTTAAAATATGTTATTGATCTGTAATGCCTTGAACCCCTCTCAGCCCACCCCTCCCCCATCTACTGTGAAATCATTATATGACTTGAATCCAACAATGTTCCCCTCTCACCGTTCCCCTCTCACCCCACCCCTCCCCTATTAATGTAAAATCATTTTATTGATCTGTAATGACTTGAATTCGACATTGTTTCCCTCTTACCCCATCCCTCCCACTATTACTGTGAAATAACTTTATTGATCTGTAATGACTTGAATCCAACATTGTTCCCCTCTTACCCCATCCCTCCCGCTATTACTGACTGTAACTGTGAAATCATTTTATTGATCTTTAATGACTTGACTCCAACAATGTTCCCCTCTCACCCCCATCCCCCCTATTACTGTGAAATCATTGTATTGATCTGTAATGACTTGACTCCAACATTGTTCCCCTCTCACCCCCATCCCTCCCCTATTACTGTGAAATCATTTTATTGATCTGTAATGACTTAAATCTAATATTGTTCCCCTCTTACCCCACCCCTCCCCTATTACTGTGAGTTTTGTTTTATTGATCTGTAATGACTTGAGTCAACAACTTTTTCCCCCTCAACCCCTCAACCCCCAACTGCACTATTGAAATGTTAACGGATTAAATGTAATCAAAATGTGCATCATTTAACTGATTTCTTGTTTATGAAGATAACATCCCTGATTTTTACAGGATATGCACTGCCGGCTTTAATGGCAGGGCTTGAATTTGAGAGAAAAATCCACAAGACTGCAGGGCTTGTAGCTCAAAATGTTTACTGGACCAGAAATTGTTGTACAAGACCAGAATCAAAATGAGAACAAACTTCCTGAGTCCTGACAACATGCATTTGACTGTTTTTATTTGAACAATTTAGCACTAAGACATAAGAGAAGATTGATCTCATTTGTCTTTTCGGGGTATTAAGTATACTTCATTACTCAATAGAATTGACAGGTATTTTCCAGACTCAAGGTCAACATTTGAACATAATTTGTTTCTGTTCAAGATATTACACAGTGAGGTATTGTTATTCAATTAAAAAACCACAAGACCTTCGGACTTGTCTGGTCATAAATTTACTGGCCCGACTCTTAAACCACTGGCCTGCGGTCCAATGTCAAATTCAAGCCCTGTTTAATGTTCCCTTTAAAGGCCTTCCTGTTCAACCCCCTCCCTTCAGAATTGACATCAGCTCTTATAAGTGATTTGATGACATTCTTACACCAACCTAACAACAGAATGACTCTCAGTTTATCAAAGGGATTTTTTTTCCCTTGGTTTCCTGCTGACATTGATTGATCGCATACAATGAGGGAATTGTAAAACATAACAAAAAACAGCAGATTGGATTTTCCCTTACACTTTCCTGTAACTCTTGAGGTCATGAACAACTCAAAGTGTAGAGTCTTGGTACAAGAGGAACAGTGGGGCACTCAAGCATGTTAAATTCTCTCTGTTCAGTTAGAAAAGACTCTTCCCCATTTTTTGAGGGAAATGTTACACATAAATATAAAAGTTATGGTAAACTAATTGTGTTGTTCCGGTACGAAATGTACCAAATCGTCATTGGAAATCAATATATCAGTTTATGATTGAAAATTGATCGTAGACATTTTGAATTCCGACGATGGGTTCTGTGTTATTTACCAACAGGGACCAGAGAGCTCTGAACATTGCAGGCCTGGAATAACATGGAGGCCATGGCCTTTGTTGCCCTGGTCTTGGCCTTGGTGCGCCCTTCAGAAGCTTCCCATATACTTTAACATTTTCCAATGGAAGTGCCCCATGCAAAATGAAAATGGCCTTGCCCTCTCAAAGATGAAATTCCAGGCCTGCATTGAACATACAGCTAGCGTTCAGTGAAAAAGAAAAACTAAGTGGTCATAACCCTGATATTGACCCAATTCACCTGACGTCATCATCACACTAATCTTGGAGTCAATGTCCAAGTGTGTTATACAGTGTAGTGTGCATTTTCTTTGTGATATAGCAATTGCCCGTTAACGAGTTGACTCCCACAATGGCAAGCAAGGCAGCAGTAGCTGCCCCATTTTGGGAGTAAATGCCCCCTTTGTATTGTACAGTGTAGTTTTTTTGCCTGTTCCTGAGTTGACTTCCATAATGGCGAGTGTGACAGCGTAGCTGCGCCATTTTGGAAGTAAATTTTCCCTTGTGCTGTACAGTGTAGTGCACATTTTAAGGCGACACGGTTTTTGCCCGTTTCTTCCACAATGGCGTGCGTGAAAGCCTGGCTGCGCCATTGTGGGAGCCATTGTCCCCGTGTGTTGTACAGTGTAGTGCGCATTTTTAGGCAACATGGCAAGCGTCACAGCAGTAGCTGCATGTGACGTTGGTGCAATGGGTCAATTAAGAACTATACATCATTCAATTCACAAAGCAATGTGTGACCATGTTTGTGTTCTTGTACTATTGTACCTCATGTTGTTTATTTATTTGACAACAGTTATGCTTTATAGTCTATGTCCTAACATCTTATACTTCCATTTTACATATAATTCCGTTTTACATATTTTCCAATCTTGCCATTGATATGTTTGCGATTATTTTGGATGTAATTTGTTTTTAGGCAGGCCTAGTTATTAAAATTTATATTGATTTAATTTGTTGCTGTAATTACATAAAAATCTACTGCAGTCAGCCTGTTGACTTCAGACAAAGGGTTTTTATTCAAGTTTCATAATAATAAAATCTTGTTTGTCTTTTTAGGAATTTGAACTCCATCCCAGTCGTCAGTGGCTCAATTCTTTCCTCTGGGATGACGTACCTAAAGAAGCAGCCAAAGAGTTAGAGACTTCCCCCTCTAAAGATTGCAAAGACACCAAGGAAGTGCCTGCCTCCAAAGGTAAATTTGTGGACACTTTTCGACTCTTCCACCCCACCAGGGAGAAAGCCTTCACCTGCTGGTCTACAATGACTGGTGCCCGGCAGACAAACTATGGAACGAGGATTGATTACATCTTTGCAGATATAGATCTCTGTAGTAAGATGATCATAAATTGTGACATCATGCCGGAGGTGGAAGGTTCAGATCACTGTCCCGTTAAAGCCAGACTCCGATGTGAACCGGTCCCCTCAGAGAAGCTACCCCAGCTCAGCTCAAGCAACATGCCTGAATTTTCAGGCAAGCAGATGAAGTTGATGTCGTTCTTCCAGAAGTTGTCTCCAAGTAAGGTGGCCCTTGCTAGGAAAGCTGAGGCTGATAAGATGAGGGATGAGGACAACAAAAGTCGGAGAAAGTTTGATAATGCTAAATCGGGCTTAAAAAGGCATGGTAATGACCTAAGCAGTCAACAAGCTCAGAAAAAGCAAAAGACTGGGACTCAGCAACAAAAAGGTAGTCTCATGAATTTTTTTGTAAAAAAGAAACCACAAGATGCTGAAGTGACAGACTCAACTAGTCGAGACCTGCAACTCACAGACTCTGTATCTCAAGAACAAAATACTGAGGGCAAGTATTCCGATACAGCCTCCCAGGAATCCCAAGGAGCTTCCCAGGAATCCCAAGGATCTTCAGACGATAGATCAACCAAAGATTCCCATCCAACAGATCAACAAAACACAGAGAAGAAAAATCTGACCTCTTGGAAGAAACTCTTCTCTGGTCCTCCTCCTCCACCGCGATGCAAGGGACACAACGAACCATGTCTTCTGAGAACTGTCAAGAAACCAGGTCCAAATCTAGGACGTAAATTCTTTGTTTGTCCTCGACCCGAAGGGCATAAGAATGATCCAAATGCAAGGTGCAACTTTTTCAGTTGGGTTGTAAAAACAAAGTTACTTGCTCCAAATTAAATCCAACTTGACCTTTTTTAAGGGTGTGTCTGAGGTATTGGCTGTGGCTACGGCTAGATAAGTTTATACACAAGTACTTCATACTGCTGCTGAAGTCAAAGCCTCAGCGGTAGCACAAGTCATTCAATTAGGATATGGCTTGCAAACCCAGGGAGTTGTCAGTCAATGAAGTTTATTGTCAGTTGGACAACAAAGTTGATTGTAGCTGTGGGGTGATTAAATTTGTCACAGACCGTTTAGCTTTGATCAATTATATTCCAAAATAATCCCTCTGGGAAATAATTTTTCAGTCCCCCATGAAAGATGACAAGGTTCTGTGCAATGGACTTCATGAAGACCTACCCCCCATGCATGAGGCAATCATCCTAAAGGGGTTTATGCGAGTCTAACAGGTGTGCGTCTGTATTTGTCATTTCCATGTGACAGGTACCTCGACGGAGAATTGGGTTAGACGATGAGCTTGTGTTATAGATAAAAGATACTGCTCAAAAGTTTCCCTTTTACAAAAAGTTAAGCGTCATGTCAAATTGTGGTTGTTAAATCAAAGCAAATCTGGCGATTGTTTGTTTGTTTGTTTGTTGTTGGTGAGACAAAAGGCCTTAACCGGAAGGTCTGAGCCTGTAAGAAAATCACCGGGGCATCATCAAGTTTATAAGAAACATGCTGTAAACGTGCATTTACTGCTACATAGATTTTCTGAAAATAATTTTATAAGAATAAATAGATCTGTAGAAAAACCAGCACATTTGGGTTTTTTTGTGTTTGTAGTATTTGAGATAATGGACTGGTTTCGCATAGTACAAATCAAGGTCTTTTAATCAGAAACGTTGACAATTCTCTTTATGATTTCTTGCAAAAAAGCATACAAACTTAATTGGTAACGAGCAACTAAGAGCTGTTGATAGTATAAAACATTGTGAGAAACGACTCCCTCTGAAATAACGTAGTTTTTGAGAAAGAGGTAATTTCTCACTACAAAAATTAAAAGACTTCAGGCCTGAAGCCTTTTTCAGGCATCTGAAACCACACAAATTTGTACAACAAGGGTGTTTTTTCCCCATCATTTTCTTGCAACTTCGATGACCAATTGAGCCCAGATTTTCACAGGCTTGTTGTTATGTTATGCATATGTTGGGATACACCAAGTGAGAACACTGCTTTTTGACAATTACCAAACGTGTCCAGTGCCTTTAAGCGATATCCTTGTTGTGAGAATGTTCTAGATGGATGAGGGGTTAATAGCGAGCAACCCAAGGCATCGAATGCTTGCCACGTGATATGATCTATAATTTAGTAATTTAAAAAACATGTGTCTTGCCAAAAGGTGTAATACAACACAGGAAGACTGTCATTATTAGTCAGTTTGTTTGGTACCTGGGTTTTGTTTAGTGAGGAGTTGGGAAGGGGGGGGGGGGGCATGTCTATATGATACCAGGAGCTGTCATGGTTTTTCTCCTCTTTTCGTTTTCTGATCGTGAGCGGTGTAGGGCTAAGTCTCGTGCGTATCGAACAATTAAAGTGCGTGATTTTGTTTTCTTCACACGTTAAAGCCTCAATATGATACTAGGAGTCATCTCTGTTTGTCCTCTTTTTCTGACCGTAGAGGGTGTAAGTCTCGTGGGTATTGAATAGGTTCCGTGAAAGTGCGTGATTTTGTTTTCTTCACACGTTAAAGCCTCAATATGATACCAGGAGTCGTCTTGGTTTGTCCTCTTTCTGATCGTAGAGGGTGTAAGTCTCGTGGGTATAATAGGGTCCGTGAAAGTGCGTGACTTTGTTTGCTTCAAGCGTTAAAGCCTGGAACCGTCTTGGTTTGTCCCCTTTTCTTTTATTCTGATCGTAGACGGTGTAAGTCTCGCGAGTCTTGAACAGGGTCCGTGAAAGTGCGTGAGTTTGTTTGCTTCACACGTTAAAGCCTCAATATGATACCAGGAGTCGTCTTGGTTTGTCCTCTTTCTGACCGTAGAGGGTGTAAGTCTCGTGGGTATTGAATAGGGTCCGTGAAAGTGCGTGACTGTGTTTGCTTCACATGTTAAAGCCTAAATATGATACCAGGAGTCGTCTATTTGTCCTCTTTCTGACCGTAGAGGGTATAAGTCTCGTGGGTATTGAATGGGGTCCGTGAAAGTGCGCGATTTTGTTTGCTTCACACGTTAAAGCAATAGACGTGGGAACCCAAGGTTATAAACGTGTTGGAATACGTGCAGGGTCATGGAACCGAGGCTTTGAGGGCAGTCTGTACCCTGCATATTCTGTGAATCGGAACATACACTTATGTTTTCTTTGTTGTAGACGGGGAGCATAACAAACCTATAAAACTTTCACAATATGTTTATGTTGAGCATGTTCAATTTACGGAGCGAGCATACATGTACTGCGGCATGATGTTGATTGTACCCTTGCTTGATTCAAAGAGAGTAAGCAAGCAATACTTTAACCAAAGCTGTACGTTATCTTGAATCAAAGAGAGTAAAAGATAACGACAACCTGTTAAAATTACATTTTTTTCAGACACAAGTATATTATAAAACCCTTTCTTGATCGTCATATTAACATTTAGTGTGCACAAAACAGTCTGAATGTTTTACTATGTAAAATTTCTGGACAAAATCATTCTCTATGTCAGGCAAAACGTGTAGGGCATCGGGGGGGGGCGTGGGTGGCGCACGCCCCCTTTTTCTTCAGAAAAAAGTAAGAGAGACATCAAAGAGGGGGAAATGAGGGAGAGACAACATTAATTATATATGGTATTTTTTGCAAAATAAGCTACTAATAACCCGTACCCTTGTTGGCCACTATAATTATTTCACTGACAGACATCGTCTCAGATATTGCCTGAGATTGCCAGGGGCGGATCCAGGATTTTCCAAACGGGGGGGGCGTGAAAATATTCCAAGCAGCAAAATGATAAATGAAGTTTGTTGCCCCATTTCTCCCCCCCCCTTCTCTCTCTCCCTCTTTTTTCTTTTCTCCCTCTTTTTTTTTTTTATATGAAAAAGGGGGGCGTGCGCCCCCACGCCCCCCTGGATCCGCACCTGATTGCACCCAGATTTTTGCATCCAAATTTTTTCCGGGGCCCTTCAGCGGGCCCCGGACCCCACTCCGTTACGGCTTCGTGCTCACAGGCGCCACACCTGCCTTCAACATTTTATACTGCTTGGTACAATTTCACAACCCCTCCCCGTTTAAAAAATCCTGGATCCGCCCCTTGGCATGACAAGGTTACATTAGCAGCTGACAATAAACATGATGCTATTAAACTTTTGTGAAGATAGAGGTGGTTGACAAGTTTTGACTTGTGTAGCTGCTGTTTCTTTTAAGTCAAAAGTAGAAATGTAAGCGACGTCAGGGAGTCACTCTTCCTTTAAGTTCATGGCCGGCCAGATCCATTGTTCGTATATACATCTGAGATTTGTTTCAGCTGCCAAGAGTCTCAACTTGAATCACCACTACTGTTCCGGTAATCTAGACATAAGGCTTCGATCACAAGGGGCGTGTCGATATGTCACTTGCGTGGTTCTCTCAAGAGGCTAACGGGGTTCACTCCCAAAGAACATTTTCAGTGTGACTGTATTATGGGGGCAGCTTTGCTGTCTATGGAAACATTGTCACTTTCCCTTGAGTAAGTTGTTACAATGACACGGGGGCTGCTGACGTCTCAGCACGGAGGACCTCTCTTGTCACTCATAAATTTTTGAAGAAGAACAGCGAAGACAGCGAAGACGTTTCTTTCCTGTCTCTGAGAAGTGACGCGGGCGTGCCATCATGTTGTATTCCTCTCTCGCGGGATAGCCAACACACAGGTACATGATCGTGTTACATCGAGGGACGATAAGTGGCGATGGGCCAAGCTATAGTCATTGTGTTTGATGGGCTGCTTGGGGAAATCTTTGAAAACAGGTGTTCTCAAAAGAAGTATTGTTGCACAAAACAGTATAAGCCTATGGTTTAGACAACGAATTATTATCAAAACACAAGTTTTAAAGCAGCAAGATGTTTCCAATTTAAAACGCCATTTTTATATGCGTTTTTGTCGCGTGAGGTCGGTAATCTCAGGCGAATCCATGCGGTTTTTGGACTTGCCTCATATTGGGTATATAGTAACCCCATCTTGTGCATTAAGATGGAAATGGCCGACACCTTCTATAGCCACCGTAATTCATTTTCACCTGAAAAGGTCTTCAGTAGGCAACTGACATGTATGTTATTGTGCCAGGATTGCAATCGGTGTAGAACTAAATCCCTATCGCGTTTCCAATTAAGATAATCCAAGGTATACTTAGAAGGCTTATCGTATACTTAGCATGATGTTCTTCCTACTTTATTCCGATTTCTAATTGTCTGCCCTCGGAAAATCAGTAAGATTTTTATACAAAGGCATCGTACACGTTTGGTAATGACTCTGATAATTAATGGCAATAAAAAGTTACTTGGTAAGAAGTACAGCAGCTTTGGATAGTATAATGCATTTTGAGAAACTTTTCACTTCGAAGTACTGCGGTTATGGAAAAATGTATTGATTCACTTTTTATCCCCTAAAACATTTGAATCTGAGAAACGTTACGCGTAACTGTATATTCCAATGCAGATTATTCTTTCTGCGCGGACATATTACCCGCTCCAGATTTTCGGCAATATCTCAAAAACGCTACCACCTTTTGAAATTAAATTTTCACAGGTTAGTTTTATGGTATAAATCTACAACTATATAGGTTTGAAACAAACAATAGGCTCCAATTACCAAACGTGTACGATGCCTTTAAATAGAATGAAAAGCCTACAAAAGCCCATAATGTATGTCAGCCCTTATACAATTTTCCATCCTTTTTCAAAAGTCAAAATATCATGCCTGATTCTCAAGTGACACAGCACTCTTGAGCAATTATAACTAAACACAAATAACTTTCACTGAGGGGCCTTTGATGCACCTTGAGTTAATAAAAACTTCATCTCGTTTGGGGGGTTCGGTTCAAGATGTTAATGTAAACAACAACGTGCTCGTATAACAAGTGCCAATTCAGTTGCCACTGTTGTCTAACATTATTTAGGGGACCGTTGAAAGCCGGAGGAAATAGTTGTTTTTATTGTCAAAGTTGAAATCCCAACATTATATGGGAGGAAGCATGAATCACTAATAAGTCCCATTCGTAGTTGCGTATCAAGCACATAACTTTATATAAGCATGGACAGCCGTCAATGTTGTAATGGAGGAAGCCGATAAACTGGGCTTCATGTCAAGATATGGTATAATTGGCCTAGACTGGCTAGTCTTAACTTTTATATCCTACGATCCCTCGTCAATGGATCGTCTCTGCTCATCATGAAGGGGAAAGAAATATATATCCTAGGGGGAGCGATCAGCTGCAGGGCTGCGGGGTAACAAACGATCAGGGAATTTGGAGGCAATCATTTGATGCACCCATGTATCGTAGTATCTCTACCTGTTACAATTCCACCTGCTGCATGAAGGGATTGAACAGGTACCAACGGGAAATGAAGAGGGGGGAGGGGGGCAAATATTACTTTCTGTAAGCCCTCACTTTATGAAGCACACTGCCGACTTTTGGTGCTCGATACGGGGCATGGTGTACCCCCATGCGTGTTCTCATTGGTAATTGGAATCCCAGGAAATCTTTCTTAATAGAGGATTTTATTTTATTTTATTTATTAATTTTTGAAGGGGGGGGGTACTTCTGTACAAGAGTCTCTTTACTTATAACTCTTAACTTTCTTAACTTTCCCAGAAACTGGGTCAAGGTACCCTTTATCAGTGGTCAAGTCCGGCCAGTCACCGTCAGTCACCGTCAGTCACCGTCACCGTCATTGGCGTGTCGTGGCCGAGCGGATAAGAACACCGAACTCAAGCTCTGGTGTTTCTGATCAGCAGAGTGTGGGTTCGAATCCCAGTCGTGACACCTTGTGTCCTTAAGCAAGACACTCAACCATTGTTGCTGCATCCTTCGGATGGGACGGTTAAGCCGTATAGGTCCCGTATGTTGTGTAATGCACGTAAAAGAACCCAGTGCCCTTATCGTAAAGAGAAGGGGTTCGCCCGGTGTTCCTGGTTTGATTGGCTGCTTATTGCGCCACAGCACCTTGTAAACCATTACATGGTGATATGCAAAGGAGTATGTCTCATACTTCAACACGTAACTCCACTTACCTTATAGGAAAAATACCGAGCGCTTTGAGACACCCATCGACTAGCGCTATAAGAACTGCGTATCATATTACTATTGCTTAATTCAATAATTGATAATAAAGAACTTCACATGAAGGGAAAGTACCCCCATTGAAGTAATGTGGTTTAAAAGAAAGAGGTTATTTTTCACACACCAAATTTGAATCTGAAAGTTGTTTTTCTTTCTTTTAATTATTTTCTTGAAACTTCGATGACCAATTTGAGCCCAAATTTTCACAGGTTTGTTATTTTAAGCATATGTTGGGGGTATACCAAGTGAGGATACAGGTCTACAGTACCCAAAGTATACCCTGTCTTTAATGGGCACTGTACAATACAATCTTTCAACGAACAGGCAACCCAGTTGGAGACTTTGGAACGCTAGGTGGCAGCAGACTTACCAGGTAAATTACCATTGTATACGTAGTTCTGAGCCTGCGCACATTACCGAGAACAATGGATTTACCTGGTAAGTCTGCTGTCACCTTGTGTCTCAAAAGTCCCCCCATTGTCTGCACTTGGCGAATTACGGTCACGAAATGCCACATTACCGTACCTTGCCACATTACAAGAGCAAAATAGTGTGTTAAAATATGGGATCATTGGGGTGGGGAGTCTGCCACATATCGGGAATGGTACAACTGCCGGAGTTGGGGCGATGAGATGGGTGCGGTTACACACAAAACACACCGCAGTAGAGTTGCACTCATCACGCCAATCAAAACATGGACTACCATTATACCGTTGCATCCTTGGGGAAACGAGCATCAAGATCAAGATCAAGAAACAGGAAGAGGAGTCAAGGTTCTAGGAAACAGAGTGTTACAGAAACTCACGCAAAGATTGAAAAAGGGGAAGAGTTGGTAGACATGGATACGCGCAGATTAGGGAGATGTCTAGTAGTGTGGGTATCCCTGGTTAAACTTCACCTTTTCTCATGTGATCTCGTTTGATAGTTCAATCAGCTGATATACTAATTCAGCATGGTTTCTGGAGTTTTTAGAGAATTGATCATCAGAACGTATGGGTCAAAAGTCGCTTAGTATTTGCGATGTAACCAAACACGTGTAATGCGTGTTTTTGAGTGAAATTTGCTTTCCTGAAGCATTTAATGTCCTCTACTGATAAGATCCTTGTGGTGGTGTTTGCATACAAAAAAAGCTAAAATCACCGCAAGGCCATAATAGTCAAACCATAAACATGGCCAATGAGGGAAGGGGCACCTCCGCCCTTCAGGTCCAGCCCACATCGACTCAAAGGGGAAGACCTGGATTAGGCTATAATTACCGTGACTGTTTCCCCTATGCTATGGAAACATGGTGAGTGAAAGCTGTTTAAGTCACATCCTAGAGGTGACGTGGACTATGGGCCAAATGAGTACGTACTTGTAGTACTTGTAGTACTTGTAGTAGTATAGTGATGTACGGAGAATATTGCATGCATAAGGTGCAAACACTGGCCGCAAGGGGTCATCACGAGGTCCCTAACTGATTCATGGACACATTCAGGCAACGTAAAATACATTACCCCTTCCCCCTGACCCCCAAAATATAGGCCTACAGGAATTTACGATCTTCAACTACCCTCCCCCTTCCCTATTAGGAAACGATTCCCTCTGAAGTAACGTAGTTTTTGAGAAAGAGGTAATTTCTCCAAGAAGTTTTTATTCCTATCTGAAAGCACACAAATTTGTACAACAAGGGTGTTTTTTCTTTCATAATTGTCTTGCAACTTCGATGACCAATTGAGCCCAAATTTTCACAGGCTTGTTATTTTAAGCATATGTTGGGATACACCAAGTGAGAACACTGGTCTTTGACATTTTCCAAACGTGTTCAGTGCCTTTAAGACACAATAAATATACATAGAGAGTATCATTTCAAATAGACGGGCCTGTCTGTCTTAGACACTATACCCCTAGGGCCTTGTCACACGAGGCAACTTTTACAGGCAACTTGGAGGCAACCAACTGCAGTGCATGCTTCAGGGCCACTTTGGTAGCACATGAGTAATTTGTCAAACATGTCTTAAAGGCACTGTACACGTTTGGAAATTGTCCAAGACCAGTGTTCTCATTTGGTGTATCCCAACATATGCATAAAATAACAAGCCTGTGAAAATTTGGGCTCAATTGGTCATCGAAGTTGCAAGAAAATGATGAAAGAAAAAACACCCTTGTACAAATTTGTGTTCTTTCAGATAGGAATAAAAACTTCTTGCAAGAAGTTTTTGTTATTTTAATGAGAAAACTACTCAAAAACTACGTTACTTCAGAGGGAGTCGTTTCCTACAATGTTTTATACTATCAACAGCTCTCCGTTGCTTGTTACCAAGTAAGTTTTATGCTGATATTTTTTTTGAGTCATTACCAAACGTGTACGATACCTTTAAGACACAAGAAATATACATAGAGAGTATCATTTTAAATAAACCTGTCTGTCTTATAGAAACTATATTCATGCACCCTTAGGGCCTTGTCACACGAGGCACTACTTTTACAGGCAACTTGGAGGCAACCAACTGCAGTGCATGCTACAGGACCACTTTGGTAGCACATGAGTAATTTTTCAAACATGTGAATGTGAATGTGAATGCCTTTTCTTTATGGAGATTGCCTGGAACTGGTTGCCAGTAAATTGCCTCGTGTGACATGGCCCTTAAAAACCGAACGAACAAAACATGTTGTTTTTATTTTCCCCTTTTCTGCTCATGTTTTAACTGTGACCTTGGATTGGGAATGTCTTTAGCAATTAGGCTTCAAACTTGCTTGTATAGGTATAATGATGTTCAACTGTATGTAACTGAACATTTCATGATGTTGTTTTCTGGCGACTTCCTGTAACCATTTCTGATCGTCCTCATCAATTTGGCAAATGACAAAATAACGATGGATGGTTGCCGCAAACCGAACACATGAAGTATACCTCACCATGCAACGCCTCAAAACCCATACATGATGGTTGTCACGCAAAGCAAATAAACAAACTATCTCTTATTAAAGTTATTTAGGCCTATGGTTGATTTCTGGTCTTGAACATTCTTTTAAAGGGATTGTATACGTTTGGTAATTGGAACCAACTGTTTGTTTCAATCATAATTGTAGAAATATACCATAAAACTATGTGAAAATTTAATTTCAAAAAATTGGTAGCGTTTTTGAGATATTGCCAAAAATCTGGAGCGGTTATGTCCACGCAGGAAGAATAATCTGCAATTGGAATACACAATCTGAGAAACATCACAGTCAGTATAACGCTTCTCAGATTCAAATTTTTTGGGATAAAAAGTGATATCTTTTTCCACAACCGCAGTACTTCTATAAGTGACAAGTTTCTCATAATGCTCTATACCATCCAAAGCTGCTGTACTTCTAACCAAGTATAAGTTTTATTGCCATTAATTTTCAGAGTCATTACCAAACGTATACAGACCCTTTAAAGATTTGTTGATTGGTCTTTTTATTTAGTTTGGTCCCGGTGTAGGTTGACAATTGTACAAAAATACTGTGTTCAACTAAAGTTATTTTGACGAGTGGTTAGTGGTTAGTTGGTTACTTAGTGATTAGTTTCTTTTGCGATGTCACAACCGCTTTTGAGTTAGTTTAACTTGATTTACTTGTTGGATACAAAAACATGATATATTAGGCCTACGTTAGATAAGTATTACTTAGCGAGTATATTTTTGTCATCAATGACACCGCAAACTCATTGTGGAATCGTTTTTTATATCCTGATGGGAAATTTTGAAGACTTTTAAACACCCTTCTGACTGCTGACACACCAAATTCGGTTTTACTGAGAAATTTGCTTTCGAAAGATCAAATTGTTGACCTTTTCGTTTGATTTTAGAAGACCAACTAAACATGCTTGTTGGATGACGAAATATTAAAGTGTAATGTCATCGAGCATGTGTTTTCCTCGAAATGCACCTGTTGTGAAGGTGACAGTTGATTGTTTTATTTCCCTCCCGAGCAACAGAACTGAAAAGTAAACGGAATGGTTCTAAACAAATAAACGGCGAACCATATCTTAATGGTATACACTGCAAAAAACCGGGGTGTTAAAATTGACTTCATGGGTGTTGTCACGTAATAGATACCGAACAGAGAATCAAAATTAACATCATAGGGTGTTAAAATAACACAATTGTAATTGTTTTTGCAGAAATAAGTGTTATATAAACACCCTATGGTGTTAATTTTGATTCTTTTTTTGGTATCTATATGTGACAACACCAATGGTGTAAATTTAACACCCCAGTTTTTGCAGTGTATTATACAGGATTGGTGACAAAATAGTCGAAGACGGTGTTCGTGTTTTGTGTGATCAACCATTACATGAAATAACAAACCTGTGAAAATTTAGGCTTAATCCGTTTGGTGAGTCAGGAGAAAGTAGTGAAAAACCTCTTTAGGTTTTCAGATACATTTTCTTGAATATATGACTTAATTTCAGAGGAAATATTTCACAGAAAAAAATGGTTCAAGATGAACTTCATAATCAATAAGCTTTCAGACTAAAATTAAACATCCGATTTTTTATCCTTACCAATTATGTACAGGGGGCCTAATACCCTTTAAAGGGACGATTTAGCACTAATTTATAATTTTTATGATAACCAATATTAACCTTTTACACATTCCAGAGCTCACTTTAATATTGATACAAAAACTTTACTCAAAAATTGTAAAAAAACAAAAAACAAAAACCCGTTGTCAGGGAGGTTGAAGTTTTAAAGAAACCCACAGTTTGATCACATTTCTGAATTCGTTGAACGTAATTTTCTTGTTCACAAATGGACTCGTTGTTTGCTCGGTAAATACCATTTCAAACTATTGACGTTTTATAAAACAGGCATGATATTCTTCTATACTTTAATCTGATTTACGATTTTATTGCCCTTGGGAAAAATCTGAAAAACGGGGATTAACTAGCCTGAAATGTCTATTAAAACCTACACCATTTTCATTGAGCAAGTAGGTCAACCCCTGTACTCGACAAAAAAATGTCCTACTGTTTTCCCGAATGGCCAAATACCATGCCCGATAATTGCAAGGACGTTATAGTTTAATGTGTCTTAGTTGCAAAGCAGCCGCAATGTTGACTGATTGGAGCTCAAGTGTTAATTAACGAATAGTTAGTCTGAATTGAGATCATTTCTTACACTGTCACCCACAGGTCAATTCCCCAGGTCTCTTGAGCTTGCCCGGAAATTGGGTCAAGGTGCCCTTTATCAGTGGTCAAGTCCGACCGGTCACCGTCAACGCTTAATTCAATAATTGATAATCAAGAACTTCAGATTAATGGGTACTGTATATCTTTCAACGAACAGGCAACCCAATTTTGTTCTTCACTCGGCGAATAATTACGATCACAAAATATGCCACATTACCTGGGAAATCGTATTGGCTTATACATTTATGATTTGTGTTACTAATGACGTATAATTATGCTTTTACGGTTTTCTCTTTTTTTTGGGTGGGGGGGACACCCCGAAACCGGCTACATTTTTTGAAAGCTTGATGTGTGTGCTTCGTTTGTATCCACTATATTGCACTCTCAGGGTTACCTCACGCTATAGGCCTACCTCTTTAGTTCATGTAAATCTTAAACAGAGAATGGTCTTTGTTCTATGGTCTCCTAATTAGTGATTACGAACACTTTGGGTTTTAAAATTATCACTGATAAACGTTGAAAACATTCATAGAATGTCTTCCTCCATGTTCACACAAATCAGTAATGTTATTTTCTTTTGAGTCTAACGTATACATAATGTAGAATGTCATTCTGGGACCACCCCCTGTTGGGGAGAGCGGTTTACCCATTGTCTACAACTCCTTAAGGATGTTATTTGCTTTGCAGATGCACCTGACTGAGGTATAGATATAGACTGAGGTATAGATTCTTCCCCGACAGGAAGACGGGTATCATTGGCAGCTATTTGTCATCAATAAGGAAACCAGTAACACTTCTCCCTAACAACCTCGACCCTGTCACTTCTTCAGACCCCCACACTCCTGACACGTGGCACAGACTTCTTTGCCTGTGGCGTTTTGATTCTTTAAAACGTGCCGAAAGGAACGGTTTGGTATCCTTCGGGCGATTACGGGATGGTTAATATTATTTGTATATGAATGGTATTACCCCCTTGGTACGCGGCAGCGTCGTTATGACGTCGTTATGACATCGTTATGACGTCGTTATGACGTCATGGGTACTACAGCAGTCGTGACCAAAAGAACACAAAACGTCAAAAGACATCTTTCTCTCCCCCACCCGCAAACTCAACCGCAAAACTAACCCGCCCAACATAAACTAACCCCCAATAATAATAAAATTACGTCTTTACAACGTCGTTTTACGTCGTTATCTTGTTGTTCAGTCGTTTAGTTTTGCACATACGACCAAAATAAGACGTCATAAGACGTCAATATGTTACGTCTATAAGACGTCTTAAACACGTCGTGTGCCCAAGGGGGTAATAACGAACGACTGTCATTATGTCATCTGCTGTAAACTCTGTAAAAGGTATTTTACAGGATTGGTGAGGATACAAAACATAATTGTTTAATTTTGGTCTGACAGCTTACTGATTATAAAGTTCATACTAGAACAAATTTATTTTCTGTGAAATATTTCCCTTTGAAATTAAGTCATATTCGAGAAAACCTATCTGAAAACCTTACAAAAATGCAACAGCTGATCTAGGTTGTTACAACCAAAATTGAGGACAATGAGTTTATACATGCTGAAAATTGTGCATATTTTTGTCCACTAATTTTCACAGGATTGCTATTTCGTGTATTATGGTTAATCACACAAAACATGAACACTGTCTGCAACTATTTTTGTCAGCTCTAACCAATCCTGTATAATAACCATTCCATGACGTTTTCATTTGGATAGCGGCTCCTCATGTTTCTGAATATTTTGAACGAGAATGCATTTATAATTAGACAGATTGCCCAGCTCAGGTGTCAAAAAAGCATGTTAACTGAAAATTATAAGACATTTTGGCCCGTGGTATAACCAGCATTGGGGGGGGGGGGGGCTATATTTTAATGTATTGAACCATTTATTTGTGCATATTCTCTAACTCATTATTTGGGGGTAGTAGGGAAGGGGGTTCTGAGACAAGGGTTCTGAGGGGCACCCCTGGCCCCCTTTGGTTACGTCAGTGAAAGTAGTGTTAATTCTTTTAATCCAGAGATACTTTTGTATAGCGCACTCTCCTTTTAACCACATTGAGTCACACTTTCCAAAACGATCGAAACGAACTTCGAAAACCGTCAAATGCGTCTACAGATGACGCTGTGTGGATATGCTGTCTCTCAGTAGTGACGCAATACCTGTGCCAAAACCACTCATTTAAAGAAACCTTTTGAATGGTAACTTCTCTGGATTCCCCATTCTGATCTAAACTGCGACTCTTTTTCCAAATAAAGACCGATGTGTAATGATACTTTGGGACATGAGGCGACAGACGAATGTCATCAGCACCGGGGATGGTGGTGGGGGTGGAGGGGGGGGGTGGGGGTAGTGACATTTAAAGCGCCATCTTCTTTGGCCTAGAGAATTCCTATACATTGTGCCAATAGTATGGGACCGAGGGTGTCTCGTCTCCAATGTTCCCATACACACCTCTTGTACAGAAACAAGTACCCCCTAAACCCCCTCTATAAAGAGTTCCTGAGATGCCTATATGCACACAATAAAGACACAATAGGGGGGGGGGACACACCATACCCCATATCGAGCACCAAATAAAAATTCCTGTCCGAAAAGAAGAAAAAAATGTCCAAGAGGTCAAGTGAATCGGATTCAAATCGTAGTAGTGCCAGGGTGGGTTCGAATCCCAACCTAGCAGTTAATAGGGATGGGCACACTTTGACCGTTCTTTGTTGTGTTATTTCGGATCAGACAGCAGCGGTTTCACAAATAGCTATAGATTGATCTGAAGTGAAAATCAATCTTAATTGCCGACCAAAAATTTGAAGTCAGAATACAAATTACTATGGTAATACTGACAAGTCGTCTTAAAAACTCCCGGGTCAGAATTGATCCGGATCCGGGTCCCATGGGGTCTTACCTATTTCTGGGTCAGTTTTATGACCGGAAACTGTCAAAATGACCCAGAAAAAAAGTGGGTCAAACTGACGCAGAATCTTAGCCAAATCCCATTGTTTGACCAGGAAATCTGGGTCTAGCCCAGGGCAGCCTCGTATACCATTATGATCAAGCTACGCATTCTGAGAAAGAAAACAAAATGGCGCGGCGAGATCGCACACTGCTGGGATCGAGGTTGGATCCGGTTTTTTTAAAGAGTGTTTTGTGCTTGAAATTGACCCTGACATTGAACGCGTATATACAGTCTATACAGTATTTTCGGAATATTAAGATAAATAAAAAGAAAACGAACGAAAACGATTTGCAAAAAGTAATGGAAATTTTATTTCTCCTTAATTTGAAAATGTCTTGGACATTAATAAGAATGAGCTCATGTTATTTACATGCATAAAATAAATATCAGATTGCATAATTTACAAACTATATACAAAAAAGCAAACTTCGAATTCTTTTCTCCAGAATGATACATTTTACACACTTTTGAACAAAAAGAAGACGACATTTCATTTTGAAATAACTTATTAATATTTTGTTCTTCAGTTCTCTTATTAGTCACTATGTATATTAACAGTTTTGAAATGCGAGCATCACTTTGAATGGACCTTATGCATTGACGTCATACAGCCGCCATCTTAGAGGTGAACCGATGATGAAACAAGGGAAAACGCACAGATTTGTACACGCAGCGCACAGGACTGGCCAATGAACAACGTCCTTTTGACCTCTAGGCGAGGGCGCCCTACTGAAATGACGTCACATGCATGAGGTCTTCAAACCTTTTGGTATTCTTCCGGTGTTCAATCAATACGACGCACATTTAATCTGTGAAATGTTTTGCTGACCGATGTGTATTTTTTGAAACTCTTTTGAGAACTGAGGAACGGTTAGGCTACTTGTATCAAGTCATCAATATGCCACTCAGATGAAAACACTGTAAAACAGTTTTGAATAATGTCGACATATTGAAACCTGATTCATTACTGTTGGTTAGTGTATTAAATAATTCTGAACCTTCAGAGAAATAGTAAGAGTAAAAAGGTAATAGATTTATGTATAACTTTAGAAATTCATAGTAATCTACTGTTTAACCCCCAAAAATACGAACAAATAACAACACTGATTCCTTTCCAAATGGGTCGATGGAATCGTCACATATATACTTAATAATTGTTTTATTAAAAGGTATTTTATTGGCCCAAAACTTGATCCCATCATTCTAACTCACTAATTTTAAATCCATTCTTCCGAGGACAAAACAGTTGCTTCTTTGTCTTCGTTTTCTCTAGTCTCGTTTCTTCCTCCACCTTTACTCTATCTCCCGGGTCACAAAATTGACCCGTGAGGTTTGACCCATTTCAGGGTCAGTTTGATCCGGAATCTGTGTCAAAATGACCCAGAATTGGGTCAAACTAACGCAGAATCCGAGTTTAAATCTCATTTTCTAACTAGTTTCCAGATCAGCCTGATTCAGAAATTGGTCAGGCCCCCTTGGACCCGGATCCGGGTTAATTCAGACCCGAAAGTTTTTAGAGTGTCCCTCTTTCTCAGCTCTATTATAAACCCATGTCAGGTCGGTAATCAATTTAAAACACGGGGGGTGCATTAGTTTATTTACTCAAGGAATGGAGGTTCACTGGTGCAGGGTACAACCTCTAAAAGGAGGGGGTAAATAGTAAATAGTAAATAGTAAATAAATAGAGTGTAATAAACGGGATTTCGTCCTGCACCCTCTATGACGTGGGCTTTAAATACACGAATAATTAATTCTAACATACAATTCTGTTGGATTGTATTATTGCACTTAGAAGGATTGTCAATTCGCACCATACTTACTGTAAGTGTTGGTTATAAATAGGCCCATTTTACTTCTAATTTTATTCTAATTTATACAGGTATATGAATCATGTGGTTTGGCAGCATTCAAACAGGGTTCATTTGTAGAAATTCTTTGCAATTTTGTTTAGCGAAAGTTTGAGGGCGACCAGTCACGGTCAGAACAAACATATGATATCTTGGCAGGTAACCTTCTTCTGCTTAGCAATGTGTTTCTGTGCTTAGCGATTTGTTTTCCTTGCTTAAGCAATTACATGCAGTTCGCCACAGAACCATTATATTTATCACAGCAGGCCTGGCAGGGCAGCGGCCATTTTCATTTTTGCAAAGGGCACTTCCATTGGAAATGTTGTAAATTCTATGGGAAAGCTTTGAAACATCATCAGGGCCAAGAGTAGGGCAACGAAGGGCTTGGCCTCCGAGGCCTCCGTTTAATTTCAGGCCTGTCACGGTGCAATCAAATTGCTTTATTTAAATCAATGCTGCCAAACCGAGGCTGAACAGACAAGTAGACTGGTTCATTTTTGTGTATAGAGAATTGACGTTCATTATCGATAATGCATACAGGGAATATGACCAGGCCTATAATAGCTGTTGCGGTATAATAAAGCTTTACGCAACACATTACTACAGATTAATAACATCACAAATAAATGTGAATGTACGTAACTTAAAAAGTGACAATACTCGAGTTGTAAACGCAGTATCAGAAAACATTTAACGGTAACTAGACTTAAAAAAAACCAAAAAACAAAAATAAAAAAATCATGGACAAATTTTAAAGATAGCTAATCTTTGCACCATTTTAAAGAAATTGTCTGGCAAGATTTGAGTAGGTATTTTAGTTATTTTAATATACTAAACGGCGTAGATTCCAGCTATTTGTTGCGATATTCTTAATGGCATGAAAGACCGTAGTTTTAGAACAGCTAAAATATTGTCTAACTAGACAGCTCTCTATTAGGCCTATGTTTATTTTAAAACATTTCAAGTAAAACCGTCACAGGAACTGTTAATATCTTGCAAGCGACCTCGCCTTTCAGACCATGCTATTGAGACAGTCTGAGACAGGTGGCAGTTTGCATGTATATTCCCCAGTATACTTCTTTCGAATTCTAAATCAAATAATGGACCGCGCCCCAGTACAAACTATGGAACGCCTGTTCTCTTAGTAATAAAATAAAAATTATTTTAACAGTGTGTGTTTAAAGTTGATTGTAAGCTACTGTACAAACATTAAAATTCATTTTTGTACACTCAAGTGCACTCTGGGAACTCTACAGTCTGATCAACGTGGATGATAGAAAGAGAGCCCTCTACGGCACAATAACTTAGAATTTCCGGCCGAAGACCTAACGATTGGAATTAGTGTCTCACACACAGACACGGACTTTTCAACCGGGTCATCTGACCACGAGACAGTCTAGCCCACAGCGACCTGTAAATCCGGGCGATCTATCGCAGGATATTACCAAAGTGTGTAATTAAATATCGATGAAGTCTCTTATTGGTTGGCCTATATCTTATACATTGCTATATGACTGAAGATAGGAGTGACCGTGTTATGGTCAAAACTCAACTCTCGAGTATTCCAGTTTTCATGGCCAAACGCCAACAATATTAATTAAGTTAAGTCCAGATTTGGAATATAAGTAATTTGGAATATCTGTACATACATTTAGTATAATATTGTTAATAGTTGCAATACCTATTGAACAAAAATAGTTTTTATTATTATTTTAGAAGAATATAGTTTGTTGCTATCTGAGTTCAAGCCCTGTCTGCTTTTTAATCCACGCTGTGTACCTATGAAGACGTACATAGAATCCAAACTTGTCCGTTTGATCGCACCCCTCACCCCAACTCACTACCCCGAGAATGTACCACCTGCCGTTCTCCTCGTGCTGGACGGCGAAAGGGGCGCCGCTGTCCCCCTCACACGAGTCACCCATACCCGCTCGGCTGAAACCGGCACAGAACATATTAGGCGTGACCCGGTAGTCCGTGGAGCGTTTACAAACAACTTGCTCTTTGACGGGCAGCACTACCTTCTTGAGGTACCGCGGGTACTCGTTGTCGTTTGTGGTCAACTTCCCCCAGCCAGAGACAACCCCCTTCCTGTTGATGCTCAGCATGCCCTTCGACAACTTCTTCTGGGGTAAGCAGATGGGTCTGATGTAGTCTGTGAACTGAATCGTTCTGTCGACTCTAACCAGCGCGATATCGGCATCGAATAGCTTCGTATCGAATGCACTGTGCACGACGATATCATCCACTGAATACGCCCTCTCTTCCTCTTCGGGTAGATCTTTATCAAAGTCTCCAAGTTGAATTCGTAGATTATTCTTGGTGGTGTTCTGTGATTTGATACAGTGGGCAGCTGTGAGGATCCAACGATCGTTCAGGACGGAACCATGGCAGAACAGGGTTCCTTCTTTGATGTACCAGAGCTGAGCCAACCAGGGTGCCGAGCCTTTGAGAGCTGTGTCCCCACTGGTCACCCGCTGCAACGACTCGGATGAGTCCAGATCTATCGTACGTCCACAGACTAAAATAACAAGAAGTAACAGGAAGGCATGATTATAATATTTATTTATTTACAAGTATTTTATTTATTTTATTTATTTACCAGTATTTTATTTATGTCATTATACATCCAACAGCGCAAGCACCAATAACAGGATGGTGATCAGGAAACGAGAAGAAATGTCCAGTTTTAGATGTGAGAGGAAAACCTAAATGAGGAAAACCCATGCAATCACGTATAGGGGCTGCAGACCCAATCCACTTTATAGTGCCCCCGGTGGGATTCGAACCGGGGTCCTAGAGGTGGAAGGCGAGGAAAGAAACCACTACGCCAACCCAACCTAAACAGCTTTATGCGCTACTGGCTTGAATTAGTCATGTAGTTCATTTTTGTAATGATAATGACAAAGCTACAACCACACGTGCAACCAAAGCCTGGGTCTCTTCTATATCCTCATTTAAAAAAAAACCTTTTCGTTCAAAGACTGCCTTGGTCTCAGCACTCAACATAAATTTAGAGGGATTTTTTCGCTCATAACAATACGTTGACCTGTGGTTGTGTATTGAGAGAGTTGCGACATATAGAGGGACAAGTTTTCTTTGGTCACGTGGTTGCTGGAAGTCATTTTCGGTCCAACAGCACAACCCAGTGTTCCGTCTAGTCTGGCACCCTGTGTTCACCCGTACTTTTTTTGGACACAAAATGGCTTCTAATCACAAGTTTTCGCAACTCTCTCAATATACGGTTCTGACTCCCACCCTTGTACCACGCCCTCTGTTTTGCGTGAAGAAGTTTTTCGAATGTATTGTTTTATGTATTTTTGTAACGGAACAGATATATTTAAAATACCCAGTTTATTAATTGGCAAGAAGAAAATCTCTTCAACCCTCAGCAGACGTCTTTCCTAATTGAATCTTCCTACTTCCCGTAAACTAGAAAGGCACAATTACAAGATGTCGGGTTTAGGCAATGTGCTCAATCGCAATTAATCCATCCAATTCATCTATTAATGAATGTCTAATTCAGACTTGATTATAATTAAACGCATGTTCTGTTATTAGGAGTAGGACGTTAGTCTCTTTTGAAGAGTAAGTTCATTCAAATCATTTGGAAACAGTAATCTGTGCCTTTATATGCGTGGCGTGTTGTGGCCGAGCTGTTAAGAGCACCGAACTCGAGATCTGGTGCTTCTCTGACCAGCAGAGTGTGGGTTTGAGTCCAGGTCTTGACACTTATTGTGTCCTTGAGCAAGATGCTTTACCATACATTGCTTTGTCCTTTGGATGGGACATTAAGCCGTAGGTCCCGTGAACTAGGATTAGTAGTGCGCGTAAAAGAACCCAGAACGTTGCCGTTAAAGAGTATAGGGGTTAACCCCAGTGTCTCTGGTTCACATATCAAGCACCCTTGTTTACAGGTTTCCTCAGGCTTGCTAGCTACAGTGATTAAGTTCACTAATGAGGCATCCTTGGTTTCTTTATCAGACATAATAATAATAAATAAAGATCGATACACCACTATACTTTGTTTGAATTCAGTTTGGCCATAGCTTTGCGTTGGGCCTCTCCAGAGGGCTTCGTTATACTGTTCAACGTTTAAAAGCTATTAGTCCAAGTTCATGACCCCTGACACCCCAGTTGACCCCTGTCAATACGAGCCTTCGCTTGACCCCTTGAAAACCCCTTTTTGAAACAGAGACAATTAGGAACATAGTGTAAATCCATCATAACAAGCTATACCCCCTAAGAGCGAATCAGGACGACTTAGCCTATGGCACCGGGAGGTGGTGAAAGTTTAACTCAGGATCATTCCTGTCAAATATCTACTCATGAGATCCTCTCCCGTTCCCTTAATTCGTCTTGAGCCCCTAGAGCGGGAACACTGGGAAGCACGTAGAGGAAACTTGCCACTCGTTTAGACTTAACCAGGGTGGTGTGACAGGAGCATAGTGCTTCTTATGACAGCAAGACACTGTATGTTCCATGGGCAGTGTAGCTCATTATTGCAATAGTGTACCCCGCTATCATCTGATTGCTTCTATTGTCAAGAATGCTATAGTATGAAGGTCGTGATCAATGTACCATCCCTATATCAGAACGAACGGTTAAACACTTACTCTCAGTTATCTTTGGTTGAACTGCTGCCGAAAACGCCGCGTACGGTCCCCGTCCCAGTCTGGTCTTTGCCGCCACAAGCAATTTGTATTGTCTGACCTCGGGGGATACCATCAACTCCAACCTAGGCAGGACAGTCTCTGCTGCATGGGTCACTTGATCGGTTGTCGCGTCTAGAAGAATGTAGGTGTAGCCGGTGATTGTACCGCCTTGGTGGTTACACGGGATGGGGTCCCATGTGAACCGAAGCCCCGTACTGGTGAGGAACGTGGAGCTGATGCCTGTTGGCTCGACGGAAGGAACTAGATAAAGAGAGAGAGAGAGAGCAAATTGAGAATCAATGTTAGGTCATTCATGTCTCAATAGGTGATCCCTGCTGTTTGCTTTGTGATTAACAAACCAAAGATAATTCAAGAATGGTTTAGAGCTATTGATATAACAAATGGTGTAATGTTAGAATGGCTGCGTGTATGACTCATAATCTCATTGTAATGTGAACTTTGTTAGTCAATGTTACACACTCAGGTTGATTTAGTGTTGAAGGAGATACCAATTTCCCCATTACGTATTGAGATTCCTGGTCATACTGACCCAGAAATTGGTCAGGCCCCACGCGACCCGGATCTGACCCGGTGAGTTTTTAGAGTTTAGTGCATTTCCAAAAAAGAATAATAGAAAGTCGATAGTATATTTTCTTCCAACCAGTAAAATGGACAAAGTTGAACTTCAATTTGTTCTATTTTAGTTACGTTCAATGAGACATGTACACAATGGACATATTATAAATATATGCTGCTAAAAGTGTAATTGGCTGAATGGATGACTGAATGCCAGTTCTACATCAGTACAAATTCACAATACCAGAGGTGGCTCATGTGTAAACTAACGTGAATTTAGTTCAATGGCATAAAGTAAATGTTACTGTGGCACTACGCACACCCCGTGGTGTGAAATCTTCAGGGGGTTTATTATAGCGTATAGTCGAGAGGACTGTAAATGGCGACCGATTTCCAAAGCTCTGTCTGGGCTTCTCTATTTGAGTCTTTATGAACTCAATTGGCCAAGGTTTCGTGGAAAAATTTGGTCCTTTACTGAAAACAGGCGGTTCTAAACGGCAAAGCCTGGGCTGAAACCGTCGTTTCGCAAAGGCACTGAATCACAAAGCACGTCTGGTTATATAGATACTAGGCCTACTTTTCAATAATTGTGGCGCCAAAACTCCGACCTCTACTCTATATTGTACTTTTTCTACAGCTGAGTTATACAAAAGTCTGTTTTCATTAAACACAATGTCTCGACACATTTCTCACACTTACACTTACTAAAAACGCGCGAAATTACATTCGGAAGTGTCCCAGATTTCCCAAACGAATATAATCTTAGACGTCAGATTTAAATTCATCACGACAGACTTGATCAAGTCTATCATCTCTGTACAATTCTTGATTTAAGACTTTAAGTGATCAGCTTCCTTTTTACTGTACCATAAGAACATGGGGATCAGGTTGGCTCAGTGGTTTCTTGCCCTGCCTTTAACCTCTGTGGACCCCGGTTCAAATCCCACCTCAGACCGGCGCCTTGCATGTGTTTTGGGTTTTCAGTCCCTACCTGATTTTTCACATGTTTTCCCCCATTGGGGTTTACCTCCCACATTTCTTCTCGTTTCCTATAGGCCTAATTGCTTCTGCACCTTTCTTTACAATCTCATTGTCCCAAATTTCCGTGCTAGGCCCTAGGCCTCCAAGAAGAATTGTGCTGCAAATCACCAGGAAACATACATGCTTAAAGGTATCGTACACGTTTGGTAATGACTCAAAACAAGTATTAGCATAAAAACTTACTTGGTAACAAGCAACGGAGAGCTGTTGATATGATAGTATAAAACATTGTAGGAAACGACTCCCTCTGAAGTAACGTAGTTTTTGAGAAAGAGGTAATTTCTCACTAAAATAATAAAAACTTCTTGCAAGAAGTTTTTATTCCTATCTGAAAGCACACAAATTTGTACAACAAGGGTGATTTTTCTTTCATCATTTTCTTGCAACTTCGATGACCAATTGAGCCCAAATTTTCACAGGCTTGTTATTTTATGCATATGTTGGGATACACCAAGTGAGAACACTGGTCTTTGACAATTTCCAAACGTGTTCAGTGCCTTAAATGATCAATCACAGCCTATCAAACTCGAGTAACATACTGACTTCGTCACTTTAAAGCATTAATAAATTTGCCAAATACCGAAAAACATTTACAGGAATTTGCAGATTACATCTCCATTGCATTGATGCTAGTTTCTAAGGAAACAGGAAATGTTGTTGTACTTTTGTATTCCCCCTTTCTTAAGAAGAACGCGGGGATCTCTATCAACAACTCGGTTTAAGAAAGAATTTTGCCAAGTTTGCAAAAAAACTTCCCCTTGGGTTCATTCCACTGACCAAATGAGTTTTGATGCTTGCCGCAACCATTAATACTAGTCACGGTATGGTGCCCTGAGGGTTTCTGGTAACTGTAATGATCTCTGAAAGGCGTAACTGCATGGTGACTGTACTGGATAATATCTAATTTGTAGTTCAGATACAGAGAAATAGGTCCTAACCTCGATTTGCGTCTGAACTTACAAATGGACCAACTCCCCCGTTTGTTGAGCAAATATCGCCACTGCATTCATTTATAGTGTTGTCCGATTCAGAATCACGCGTCTTACATGGTTTACAGGAAAAGTTTACCTTTGATTTTTTGATTGATTTAGTCCTATAAAGGTAGATATGTACAATCAAACTAACCTGTGAAAATTTCATTTCAGAGGTAGCGTTTTTGAGATATCGCCGAAAATCTGGAGCGGTTATGTCCACGCAGGAATAATAATCCGTAATTGGAACACACAAACTGAGCCGAGAAACGTTTCATGCAGAAACGTTTCTCAGATTGAAATGTTTTTGAATCCCTCTGTCTAAAACCACATTCATTTAAAAGGAATTGTTTCTCAAAATCAATAGCTGCAGTGCTTTTTACCAAGTAAGTTTTTATGCTCATTAATTTTTGAAGTAATTACCAAAGGTATACTCTCCCTTTAAATCTATAAAATGTTTTAATACTAACTAATATCCCATATGACGTCACCCACATCGCAGGCTTCCGAGGATTTTTAGATCATCTAAATGTCGCGGCCGTAATTAGTTCTTTTCTGTATTTTGTGCAGGATTTTCTCCAAGCAACAATAAGTAATGAATTGAATGTATTTTATTCCATTCCTACATACACAAATTACACGATACCAAAGTACGGACTACGGTTTCGAACAATTTGAGCTGTCACCCCATTGTCTAATGTTCATGATCGGCGTGCAAAGGATTCCGGGTGAAAATCTGAGTCCAAGCAACACATGCAACCGCAATGGCGCGCTGATTTTGAGGCAGTGCTGTACACAACTATACAACCTCGCATATGTAAACTATAGCATGGCGGCCATATTGGCAGCTTGATTGATTTTTTTTTACTGTACTCGGTTTCCCAAGATGCATTGCGGTATATTTTTAAGATGGTGCTTGTGCATGTAGGCTATTTTAAGAAATTTGAGTAGGATTAAATTGTATAATGTGATGGTTTCATATCTTTCAATAAATGGGGTTGGAGTGTGTGCACATCACACGCCCAAATGATCAATATTCTACACGTACATCCACTTCAGGACGTTCCGAACATCCTGCAGGATCACGCGTGCTCCAAAACATGTCTTAGATAAAAACACACTTCCTAATGTTTCCCATTCACTTTCTCTTGACAAATAAGGTTATAAAGTATTACAGTTTATGATATCCTTTTTTGTGTTGAGGCGAGTACCACTCCTGAATTAATCATGGAGGGGAAAATAATTATACTAAATTAATTAATTCCTATGCTCTGAAGTCATGCAGATTATAATTTCCTAGCAGCCCAATACGTGCCAACTGTCAGCCTTAATGCAAATTACTTCTGTAGGCGATTCGAACACCATGCTGCTGTCTTGATTTAGACTTCGACACAGGCCGTTCGTGTCGATGACAATAAAGTTAGTTTGACATTTGACATTGAACATTAGGTAATTTAGGTTTGTACAGTGAATATCTAGTGTCTACTTTGCTGTTTCGATATTGGACAATGAACATTCACATACGTTTGTACAGTGCATGTCTACTTTGTTTTTTCGATATTGGACATTGGACATTCACATAGGTTTGTATATTTCGATATTGGACAATGGACATTCACGTACGTTTGTACAGTGAAAGTCCACTTGTTTACTTATTCTGCTATTAGTCGTGGCTTCTAATGGTAGTTTAACAAAGTCAAAACCAGAGCCAATATTACCCCAGTCTATACACTTTATCTTTTCTCGACTCGTTATCTGGAATCACTTTAGCACACCAGAGGTTTAAAGGGGTTAAGCGATTTCAGAAAGTTAATTGTTGTAATCCGCCAGTAAAATTTGATTAGGAAATCTGATTAAAACGTTGAGGACAAATAATACCGCGGTGTTCTTAGCCGTGATTTGACCTACCTCCATGGTTGAATTGATAAAATACATAGATAGGCATACAGAACGGGAACTGCCTCATCCAGTGTCTGAAGTGACACTAGGTGATTATAACACCTCCCTACCTTGAGGACCTTGAAATTGCGACACTACATTTCACTGCACAAAAATGAAACGCAGATTTTTTTGAATGCATAAATTTCGATCGGAATTTGGATACAGGAAAAATTCTATTCGGAACAAATTCCCAAAGCAAGCATTGTATTTATAGGTAAAAAGCAAATAAATTTTGTCTTTTGATGAAACAAAGATTCGAGCTGAATTCTTTTCCGATCTGCCACCGTACCTTACATTGATTCAAAGAGTGTGTCATATACAAGAATGAAAATAACCCAATGACTAATTGACAAAATAATCTGAGACATTTTCTTACCATCCTCATTGGTGGTGACAGTTCCTTCCCAAGCCGGACCCTCGCCATGCACGCTTCTAGACGTCACGTATACGGTATAAGTGGAGTACGGCAGCAGGTGTTCTATTGTGGTTTCTGTGGTGGTAGTGATCAAGGACTTGGCTTGGTTGCTGGTGCCAAGACGTGCCATGAAAAGTTCGTCACATTTCCCTAACGTCTTGAGTTTATACGAGACAACATAGGAGCTGGCAGGACAGTGAACATCTGAGGGTTCTGTCCAGGACACCGTCAGCGCGGTTCCTGTGCCGTCTTTAGGACGGAGAACAGCATTGACGACTTGAGATGGAGCTGAGGGATTGAAGGATTGAAAAAGGAAATATTTAATTTCCGGAGGAGGTCTCAGACAATATTTTCTGTTGGATTATATATGTTGAGGTACGTAATATATAACACGTTAATAATAAGACGTCTACAGTTAACGAAGAGGGGTTATATACCTCTTGTACCAAATCTGACTGCCTTCATGCAATCATCAAAACTAAGACCGTATCCGAATTGGCAGCTACGGCTGCAGCTAAGACTGTTGTCAAGGGTATTGCTTAGGACGTCCTATACTTCAACGCGAAAAAAATTGCTACCTCAAATTGATTTTCCATGTCAATAGAGAAGAATAGTATTCTATGTCGTCTGTCTTCAGTTTGGCTGTTTCAGAACCTTACACGACTGTCATCTTGAAAAGTTGGAATGTGAATCTACTTTACCTTGTATGTTTGTAGATTGAATAGTTTATAACCGCCAATCCTTCTTTATATAAAGCGATTTCATCTGCACCAATTATTATCTCCATCCCATAAACATCTGTCCTTGATTCCTTGTCTATAAATAAACTATGTATCAGTCTACTTCTTTCCAAAACCAAATGACCAAGTCAAGCTGATGACTTAATAGATGTCCTAATACAGTCTTGTTTCAATTCAAACACTGCTGTGAGAAGCGTGCACGCTTAATCACTCACACCGGGTTAAATATTGAACCCTGGTCCGTTTGAAGTGTACTTGGAGTAACAAACTCGACCGGAACAAATGAATTATAGACAGACTGATCACAATGTCCGACGTCTAGTGATCTTCAGCAAAGTTTTATAATGTCTTGTATCGTTGTGTTAGAAAAATCATACAATAATCGTCCAGGCCAATGTGATGAATTCACAAAAATGTGGCCTTGTTACGTATTATATAGGCCTAATCCATCAATGTGTATATTATAGGGGCATACTATAATGTTTGACACTCTTTCTTACAAATCATGCATTTGGAGAAAAATGTTCTTGTTATAAATGTTAACTGATATGTTTATAAAGATACCAATGCACATCTACTAAAGTACCATTTAAAGGCACTGTACACGTTTGGTAATTACTCAAAGTATATATTAGCATAAAAACTTACTTGGTAATGAGCAACGGAGAGCTGTTGATAGTATAAAACATTGTGAGAAACGACTCTCTCTGAAGTAACGTAGTTTTTGAGAAAGAGGTAATTTCTCATTAAAATAATAAAAGACTTCAGGCCAGCGGCCTTTTAGTTCTATCTGAAAAACACACAAATTTGTACAACAAGGGTGTTTTTTCTTTCATCATTTTCTTGCAACTTCGATGACCAATTGAGCCCAAGCTTTCACAGGCTTGTTATTTTATGCATATGTTGGGATACACCAAGTGAGAACACTGGTCTTTGACAATTACCAAACGTGTTCAGTGCCTTTAATATGTGGTTCAAGACGTGTTGAGGTTCGTCAACATTCTTCTTCTACAAGATGATGATAAGATGTTTCGAAACTTACCTCCACAAGGCATATTGACGAGGAATGGTTGGCTGACTGGTCCAACTTCTTCTTCACCAGCTGATCCAAGCCTAACTACCTCAATGACAAACTCATATTTGGTTCGATCCTTCAGCCCCGTTACGGTGTGTCTGGTTTTGAAACTAGGGAGCTCAGCCGATGTGGTGTACTCTACGCGAGCCTCGTTATCAGCCAAACGATACTTGATAAGGAAACGGATGACGAAAAAATCTTCAACCTCTAGCCTATTCTTCCACTCCGTCCAGTCTAAAGTGACGCTCCCACCGCCGAACTCACTGACAACTGGCTGTGCCTCCGCCGCTGGTTCAGTGTTCATACGGAGAGCTGAAAAACGAGCACAATAAATGTAAACCAAAAGGGGTAACAGTCTGTCCACGTTGTTTCCCGGGAGCATCTCAGAGCGCTCCAAACAAGACGGTAATTGCGCTGACTGCTGGTGACCACCTGCGCCCATCGTCGGCATTTTGGAAAATCCCGGAATCAGCATTTCTGAAGTGGTTGGTTATAATCTTTGGCTGGAGCTGGACGTCAAGACGTTAAGTCAACATGAACTATAGCAAACAGGCAAAAGATGTTCGTAAAGATCCCCTGCTACACTAGCAGATATACAAAATGCTAAGTGTGTTAAAATAGCACAAAAGTTTGTACAACATGCTAGAGTAGGGGGGAGCTCGGTAAACACCTTTGCCGCACGCCACGCTCGCTATAGATAGCCCAGTGTAGGATAAGTACAACGAGAGTATAAAAAGTGACATGTACAATGTACGCAGAGGTGATTAGTCACGCAAACGACCCCTAAAAAAGGTCTTGCATTCAAGGCGGTCCCTTCCGATGAGTCCCACAGCGTAGCAAAACCCAATAGCATCCCCATTCCCTTATCCGGTCCAGTCTGCTTTTATATTGACCGCAAAGAGTCTCATCACTAACTTAAGTGTACTTCTGCCCCTATGTACGCTGCCACGTCGCAAGTTAGTGGTAACCAATCATTGGTTAACCAGTGCAGATAGAATAATCGGGTTTGTTACATGTGTTGCCAAATGACGTCAATCATTTGCATAATGAAGCTACTACGTCAAAGATTTGCATTTTTTAAAAATGCATGCAACAGTGTTACAGTGGCACACGATGCTTTTGCATGAAAATATACTTATTAATGTCTACAGTGGAAACTCTGCAAGTTTCGCAATTATTCTAACATTTAGGTTATTAATATAGAAGTGTCTAAAACAATACCTGTTATTGAAACATTAAAGGCTTGCATGCGGTAAATCAATCTACAACTTAAAGCTTGGTGTAAAAACCGTATAGGCCTACATTTGTTTTGTACTTTTTAAAGTCACCATGTATAATGTTACCAATCAATGCTTCCCAATCGGATTATGGAATATCTAGATTGATCACATCCAGGTTCCCTTTTTTTCCCATTTAAAGGGTACGTATACGTTTGGTAATGACTCTGAAAATTAATGGCAATAACAACTTACTTGGTAAGAAGTACAGCAGCTTTGGATAGTATAATGCATTTTGAGAAACTTTTCACTTCGAAGTACTGCGGTTTATGGAAAAAGATATCACCTTTTAATCCCCCAAAACATTTGAATCTGAGAAGCGTTACGCGTAACGCTTCCCATAGTGTGTATTCCAATGCAGATTATTCTTCCTGCGTGGACATAACCGCTCCAGATTTTCGGCAATATCTCAAAAATGCTACCACCTTTTGTAATGAAATTTTAAAAGGTTGGTTTTATGGTATATTATCTACAACTATATAGGATTGAAACCAACAATGGGTTCCAACTACCGAACGTATACAGACCCTTTAAAGGCATCGTACACGTTTGGTAATTACTCAAAATATATATTAGCATAAAAACTGACTTGGTAACGAGCAACAGAGAGCTGTTGATAGTATAAAACATTGTGAGAAACGACTCCCTCTAAAGTAACGTAGTTTTTGAGAAAGAGGTAATTTCTCACTAAAATAATAAAAACTTCTTGCAAGAAGTTTTTATTCCTATCTGAAAAGCACACAAATTTGTACAACAAGGGTATTTTTTCTTTCATCATTTTCTTGCAACTTCGATGACCAATTGAGCCCAAATTTACACAGGCTTGTTATTTTATGCATATGTTGGGATACACCAAATGAGAACACTGGTCTTTGACAATTACCAAACGTGTACGATGCCTTTAAGTACCACTTATGAATAACTTCCCAGAATGCCTGACTCCATTTTGACTCAAAGGAAACATCGAGTTGAACGCTTCAGTGCAGCTGTCACTTTCAACCATGACAGAAGCAGAAAATATAGCTGAGCTAAGTAATTTGCTGAGCTATATTTTGTGCTTATTAAACAGCTATAGATGAAACTGGGCTCATTATATTTATTGTTCTTTGGATAGAGCTCAGCCCACCTCCCTCTCGACCACGCCCACCACCCACACGTTTTAAACAAGTCTGATTATGTTGACGGGTTTGTACATTCTTGTAAAGTAGCATTGGATCGGGTTCATATAAAAGCACATTCTGAGGCCCGTACTACATGCATCAGCTGCAACTAAACTGATTTCTACTGATGGCAAAATTAACTAGCACTAAAGCATTAAATCTATAAACTGCTTATTTAACTCATGGGCAAGCTGGCTGCAAGTTTACACGTTTGCTCTACGGTGTTTTGCCAAGTTTTAGCACGATATGATCACTTTTCTTAGCTACCGTTGTAAAGTAACCATGTTTTGCAGCGCTTCGTTGCATTTGCTTTCTTTTCTAATTTTCTCATTCAGCGTTTTTTTGTTGCAGAAAACATTGTAACTTTAGTTGCATATTGTAAGACATTTTTTGTAATTTTTGTCTAACTGCAATTAAAAATTGCTATAAGCAAATAAAATAGTTGAGCATCTACGATTGCAGCATGCGGGATTAGTCTTGCAATGTGTAGAGAAAGTCACCTTCAGATAACATCGGTTCATCTTCATCTTCTTTAAAGAGTGGAACAGGCTGAGAACACTTGACCCAAGCAACCTCGAAGAGATTGCACCAATCGTCGCCCGATGACCCGTTGTCTTCACAGTCTGTAACATCTACATTCGATTCCCCCGTATTGCACGGTACAATCTCAATAAGCACGGGTGTTGTTTCTTCAGTCGGTGATGCATTCATGGTATGCGATGTCGGGATCGAGCGTGTGCTCACAGCCCCACCAATATACCCCAGCTCTTTGCATACGTCGTGACCAGAGCTAAGGGTCCAGTTCTGACCACAGACCATTCGCCATTCATCGTTGATGAGAGCTTGGACTACACCGTCTAGTTTGGAATCACCTTGAACCAACCTCAACCGTCCTGTCACACCAACATCAAGAGGTCAAAAACCACTTGTTTAGCTTGATCATGAGAAATGATAACAATTCTACAAAAAGTACTTTCATTCAAAAAACCCTCAAACGAACACACGTAATGAGTATTGACACCATCAGTTCTGTTTTAGGGAATTCTTTTCGAAATTGAATTAGTAATTAGAAGCCGAAAATTGTATAATGATGATGTCATCATTTAAGTTGAACAGACATCGGTCAGTATTGAAGAAAAAAAACCAGCCGAAATAATTGAATCATTTTTTTTAGACGCTATCCTTTCAATTACAAATCACGGATGCACGAATGATGTTCATATCACATGCACACACACAGAGGGTGTTTTTAAAGCTTTTAAAATTCCCTCGAGTCAATCCAACAGCACCTGTTACAAGTCAACATTGTGGGAAAATCAAAGCAAACTTTAGCGTTTATCGATCAGTACGATGCATCAAGATACAGGTGGTCATTGAGGAACATTTCAATCCCTGTTTTTAATTAAAATGTTTTGTAAGTAAGGTAATCGGTTATTACTCAATTTAAGGAAGAAAACAATTAGCGAAACGGTCACTGGTCCCCCTAGACCCGATCTTGTCGAAAGAGGGCGCACAAACAGTGCTATTTTACCATAATTCCGTTTCGGGTATTGAGGTGCAGTGAAACGCTCGTTTAAGTTGATAGTTAAAATGGTATCATGAAAAAAATGACCAAATGAGTTGAAGAAAAGTTAAAATATTCTACATTTGACACAGTCTGTATGGCCTTCATCCATGGTCTATTGGAGGAAAGACAAGTATGCGTACAAATGATCAGTCGGTATGCGTCTTTAAGTTTTTCTGGACTGTAAAGTGCTAAAACAATTATTGCAATGTTCTGGATGGATGAAGATATAAGACAATGATAATAACCAAGAGTCCTCGATCACCCAGCTTGACATTTGACGTATCGCAATTGTCTCAAGTGCGCCCTCTATTTAAATTTAGCCCTTTAAAGGCACTGGACACTATTAGTAATTACTCAAAATAATTGTTAACATAAAAACTTACTTGGTAATGATCAATGGAGAGCTGTTGATAGTATAAACCATTGTGAGAAACGGCTCCTTCTGAAGTAACGTCGTTTTTGAGAAAAAAGTAATTTCTCAGTAAAATATTTGAATTCATTTCGAGACCTCACGCATGAGGTCTCGAAATGACATCTGAAAGCACACAACTTCGTGTGACAAGGGTGTTTTTTCTTCCATTATTATCTCGCAACTTCGATGACCAATTGAGTTCAAATTTTCACAGGTTTGTTATTTTGTGCATACACCAAGTGAGAAGACTGGTCTTTGACAATTACCACAGGTGTCCAGTGTCTTTAAGTCTTCCAATCTCGACAACTTGACTTCCGAAGTCGCGGTGTGTGTGATACGTTTTTTTACGTGCCGCAAGGGATACATAAATCAAGACCTGGTTCACATTATCTGAAGCGCATATTGTTTCACACGGTGATTCTATTTTATATTCCAGAACGAAGTCTGCAGGGATCACTAAAGAGTTCACAAGGCACAACTGTTGTCTATACAGTCCCAGACTGCTTACCAATTATTCTAAATTCATTTTCTTCTATAGAAGACAACTTAAAGGCACTGAACACGTTTGGAAATTGTCAAAGACCAGTGTTCTCACTTGGTGTTTCCCAACTTATGCATAAAATAACAAGCCTGCGAAAAATTGGGGTCAATTGGTCATCGAAGTTGCAAGAAAATGATGAAAGAAAAAACACCCTTGTTGTACAAATTTGTTTGCTTTCAGATAGGAATAAGAACTTCTTGCAAGAAGTTTTTATTATTTTTTTAGGGAGAAATTACCTCTTTCTCAAAAACTACGTTACTTCAGAGGGAGTCGTTTCCTACAATTTTTTATACTATCAACAGCTCTCCGTTGCATGTTACCAAGTAAGTTTTTATGCCAAACGTGTACGATACCTTTAATAACAGTGTGGTATGGAAACAGGAGTTGCATTGAAATTTGTATGTAATATAACTGTTTTATTATAGTTTACAATCCGTCATAGATCGCAGCAATCACGTAACTTTGTGCCTACTTTTAACAATGGATAAAATTCAACAATAATACTTATTTTGTGAAACCTTTCATCACCATACGTGCTTACATTATTGTGAAACTCACAACAAATTATTATTTTTTCTTTTCGTCCTTGAACAACAATATACATTTTAACAAAAAGAAACCGGAAAAGGGCCGTTTTTTGTTCATATTTCCCCCGTTTTTTTCTCAATTCAAACAATTCAGACAGAACTCTGTTTGTTATGAAGTTGAATTAAACATTGAATTGAATACAAGAGTCAACTTTCTTTATTTAAGTCGAACCGGGTTAGATTACCAGTACTTCTGCCATTTTTGGGGTATACCATGCTGTACTTTATCTTGATTCAAAGAGAGTATGCCTGCCAGTACTGCTGCAGTATCGCTGTGCATAAAGCCAGTGCCCTTGTTTTGACCCGCACAAGAGACCAATGTTTAAGACTATGATCCACACGGGATTTTCACTCCGTCTACCTCCATTCAGAAAAAAAATTGGGGCCCCTGCTGTGTATAATGTTTGAGGGTTATGATGATGTGTACCCAGGGCATTATTTGTGCATCATGGCCCCATGGTCGGTCAAATATTCAGCTGTCTGTCCAGTTAGCAACCGATACCTGATATTTTGACCGTTTGCGGTTTGCATACTTTCGGAAACTTGTAACGGTGCGAGTATAGAACGGAGACAAAGTAAGGAATGTTTACCCTGCCTGGAATACCTTAAAGCGAAGCAACTTTCTCGTGTTCACCTTCCTTACGGCAAATGTCCACAGTATTACCTCCCATTTGAAGATGAATCATTAATAATAATATTTAAAAAAAACCCATCTAAATTAGTCAGTTTAGAATAACCTGAACTACAGAACTGTAGCATATTATTATCTACGTGATAAATCAAGATGAGTAGGCTATTTGTATGCGACAAAAAAAAAATGCCGTGGAGATTGGTAAAACTATACTTGTACAATAAACCCTTTGACATGTTATTTCCCGTGAAAATTATTCAACCATTATAATAGCAGATGTCCCAAGATATCACGGCCTCCGCATGTCAACCTAATAAATGTATCTGATAATAGCATTTAATTATAAGCTACTTAATGAAATATTTAATTAAATGAGCCCCAAATCCACCTGTTCTGACTGTTTAAGTTTTTCGAATGATTTTGACGTCATGCTTGGTCTTCAGGCCTAATTTGAATAATGTGAAAATCGCATGATAGGGCCTATTATACGTAGATAGCTTAACCATCTGTATACCATTGGTAGCGTACAACCGCTTGAAAACTTTTTTTAAAATTTTTTTTTAAAATTAATTATTCAGAGGTCTGTCTATAATCTTTGTATATGTATTTTGAAAAATAGTTTTGCTCTAGAATTGGTTCAATATAATCTCCTGTTCATTTAATGTGGTCTCGACGATCCACCCTAAAGTAAGACAGTATTTCTAAGCGCAAAAATAATGTTCACCTGCCATGATAAATTCCATTCTTATGCAAGACTAAAACATTAGGGTTTTTGTTCAGTAAGAAATCATCATTTTGAATGTTACCGTACCGGTAAATGAGATCTGTGAAATGGAATCAATGTTGTTCAATTGAATTGAACATTGAGGTTACTACAACTTTGTCCTGCCGAACATTCATTATTTTTACGTTGAAGTCTATTTTGAAATAGTCTATTCTGCTCCCTTTCCATCGAACCATAAGCTTCTCCTCCTATTTCTTTAGACCAAGGAGTCAGACCAAAACAGGTAACTCACTCAACAACAATATTTATGTAATTGGTGTCGCTCCACCATAAATAAAAAAATGACAAGGTTAGACCCAGTTTTGACAGTCAAGCACGTTCGTGAGCAAGGACAAATAAATGTGCATGCTTTATTTATATTAGACTATACGTCTGGCAGTAAGTTCACACACTTCTAAAAACAATTGCTTTATACTGCTGACCTGGATCTGAGTCTTGACTGACCTATGACCTTGTCTCGATCTAGGCCAATATCTCTGTTGTAAACCAGACTAATGTATAGGGCGTTGTATTAATTAGTGTTACTGCACTTCACCCTTTTCATTCATAACTAACTAAATCATTATTTACCCCCTCTTGCCTATATAGAAGTCTTATGCAGTGAGCTATCCTCACAATTAAGTTTGAGAAGTGTCTGAGATTTCTTTTCGATTTCCAAACGCTCAGACAAACTTTTTTCCCAAGGTTTTATACTAGACTGCGTTACGGTCGATAAATTCCATGCATTTTGGGTACAGTTTTGCCATACAAAAGCATTCACTGGCGACAAGACAGACGAGGGCACGGCGAACCACGAAAGCACAGGGTTGAACAAATAGTTAAATAAATACAATCCGCTGGAAACCTTTGAGGGAAAATTCCAACTGGATGATTTTTGTAAAAAGCTCAAGTCAGGGCTGTCAAAGAAATTGCAGAACTTTGTAGTTGACAAAAACACACACACACACGGTTTGTTGGGTTATGTCCAACCTGGTACCGCCATATCGCTTCACCGTTAATACGGAGACTGCGTGACCTTGCTTTATAAATTTACAACTTTTGAGACGTCTACAAATACTTGGAAACTGTGGTGAAGTTCTTTGCAACCAAGGGCAAAAATGATGTTGTGTGGATTATCGTATAGATGACATAAATCATGACTTGAACTCAGAAGTTGCATTTCACCAGTCGAGGAGTTTCAAAAATCAATTTGTCAATGATTTATTTGTAGATATGATTTTCCACCGTGTTCATTCTCCGGAATGATAAGCACATGTATGACATATTTGAGTTTAGGATTTGTGGGGGAAAAAAGTCTTTGAAGGAACCGATTTGTGTCGGATTTAACAACAAAAGTGTATACATTAAAAAAAAAGCTAGCTGGAGACGTGATTGCCACAATGCGCAAACAAAATATATCTCCTTTCAGATAGACCATTTAGCTAACCCCAACGTCACCTCACTGATACCGACACTGCCTAGGCCTCTGGTGTTGAACAAGACAAGTTAAGAGTGTAAACTCTCGTCGGTAAACTAGACCACAGACATGTCACTAACACCAAATCGTACAGCTAGGAATTTATTTAATGTAAAAAAGGCAAACTAGACCCTCTCCGCGAACAAAGCTGTTGTAACATCCACTGAGAGCACCTTTATGTTTTGTGTCCTTCAATTCAAGTTTTGTTTTGTTCAACTAAACTTGAAAATCTAAATCATGGATTGATTCTAAAAATCAATCACTTCTGTCACCGCAAACAAAAAGTGTTATTTGTCCCCGTGTGTGTATATTTGTAAAGTCAAATCCTGAAACATTTTGGCTCGTTGACAAAGGTTTTATATGGTATTTATTGGGATACAAAGATTTATACAATTTATAGCAGGTGTTCCGACAACTAACTGAGTATGTCTGGGCTCATTTCCTTTTATATTTATGTATTCTTAATTGTTGTTGTAGAATGGCTTCTGACTGGCCCCCCGACAAAAGATATTGACAAAAATAGGGAGACCGCCAATGTAAGGACTAGATAGCTCAGTTGGTGGAGCGCTGGCATGTTAATCCGGAGGTCGCAGGTTCAAGTCCCGCTCTCATCAATTTATCTTTGCTCATCCCCAAAATTACTTAATTTGTTTGCAGTAGTGTAAGTACTTGAGTGTCATTAGTATTAAGATATTTTCCATCGTATAACATTCTTGATGATCAAAATAAAATCTCCACCCTCTGAAATCCTCACCACTTTATTTTCCTTTCCCACCCTCTTGCCCGCGATAACAAAACCGCCTGAACATTCGCAAAACTTGAAGGCCTTTTATAGCACACACCAGACTGTCAACATTAAAAGTTGCCGTTTTAATAAGCAAATTTTGAAATACGAGCTGGGAATTTACCCAGCTCGTTTTATCATTCTTGTTTATTTAGTTACATTGGGGTCATGTAAGTGTATTTGTCTAAGTTTATCATGACTGTTGGGATGCCTCTGCAAGATAATGCATTTTTGTAAAACATTCTCTGAAGTTCTCTGCAAGGATAAATCTCTGTATGCGATAAACTATCGCGGCCAGACGACTTGAACTCGTAAACTACACGATAACGCCTGAGTAAAGGTGGTCTGTACTAAGTCACACACCACGTCTTCAAGATATAACCCGACCTCTTAGATGGTCTAGAAACCTTTTTAATGTACGCCTTAAAGGCACTGGACACTATTGGTAATTACTCAAAATAATTGTTAGCATAAAAACTTACTTGGTAACGATCAATGGAGAGCTGTTGATAGTATAAAACATTGTGAGAAACGGCTCCCTCTGAAGTAACGTCGTTTTTGAGAAAAAAGTAATTTCTCAGTAAAATATTTGAATTCATTTCGAGACCTAAATCAAGCATCTGAAAGCACACAACTTCGTGTGACAGGGGTGTTTTTTCTTCCATTATTATCTCGCAACTTCGATGACCAATTGAGTTCAAATTTTCACAGGTTTGTTATTTTGTGCATATGTTGAGATACACCAAGTGAGAAGACTGGTCAATTACCAAAGGTGTCCAGTGTCTTTAAAGTGTATCAATTTATAATGAAAGTAAATCATATATCCTCTCTTAAGAAGAATGAAAGCAGGATTAAATTATGACCGGAATGCCGTTTTCTTAAAATATTTTAGATTTTTTTTTTTGAGGGCACCCTTAATCTAGGACAGCATGGTTGTTTCTAAAATGAATCACGATTAGGTAAAGATCATATATCAGCCTATCATTAAAGGCAGGGTATACTTTTAGTAATTGTCAAAGACCAGTATCCTCACTTGGTGTATCCATAGAGCAAGGGTGTATCCCGATATATGCCCAAAATAACAAACCTGTGGAAATTTGGGCTCAATTGGAAGAAGTTGCAAGAAAATAATGCAAGAAAAAAATACCCTTGTTGCATAGAAAAGGCTACATGCCTGAAGCCTTTCTCAAATCTTTTGGTGTCAATTACCTCTTCCTCTAAACTACATTTCTTCAAAGGGGTCGTTTCTAACAATTTGTTATGACACCAACATCTCTCCGGTGCTCTTTACCGGGAAAGTTTTCATGTTCACCCCTTCCTTTAAGTGGTACAGATTCTAAAGTTTGTCAGAGAAGCGGACGAGAGTAATATTGGAAGCTGCTTTAGTCAAGACGGTATCTTATCTTACTGTAATGTTAACGCCTGCGTTTCGTCCTTGCTGTCGGATTAAGACACATTCCCAGACCAAGATGAAGTCATTGAATAAACCGAGATACATTTACCCCTTTAGCGGGACTGGTAAGGATAAATCGTTGTGTAATTGTCAGTCTGAAAGCTTACTGATTATGGAGTTCATATCTAGACACATTTTTTTCTGTGAAATAATCCCCTCTGAAATGAAGTCATATTCGAGAAAAACTGTATCTGAAAACCTGAAAAACGCTGATTTCGGTTGTTAAAACCAAATTTTAAGGACAATGTGTTTACATGCCGAAAATTGTGCATGATTTTTCACTATTTTCTCCCGACTCAAACACCGGATTAAGCACAATTTTTCACATTTCATGTATATTATGGTTGACCACACAAAACATGAACACCGTCTCCGATTTTTTTGTCAGCTCTACCAATCCTTTATAATACCTTCAATACAACCTGACAACTTACAGACCGTGTTTTAGTCAAAATGTAAGACAGAAAAAGCTTCTTCCGTTGAGGTCCATGCTAAAAAACATCCGTTGTTACTGGTGTAGACATAATTAATACAATATTAAAGTTATTCATCTGTATCAATAAAGTAGCCTGCTCCTGTCGCTTCTGCACTAATTGACAGTTTTGATGATCCAAACTGTCATCTTCTTATTAATGCTTCATGATTTTTGAGTTCTTAATGGGAAGCTTCCCTAAGCAGCCTCTGAACACTGCGGAAGCCTTCCTGCCTAATGACTGAGGAAGGGAAACTCCTTTATGATCTAATCATGAATGGTCTGATGAACGCATCAAAGTGACCAGTATACCAGTTACATCACCTTGCCCAGGTTCCAAAAACAGAAGAGGCAGCAGCCCAAATAAGAACACGTAGTACAGGATACCCCCTCACTGGGCTGAATTACACGGAGGCCATTGCCTCTTTTGCCCCTGGTCCTTGCCTTGGTGCCCCTGTGCCCCTTTAAGATTTTCCGATGGAAGTGCCCTTTGCAAAATGAAAATGGCATTGCTCTCTCAAAGATGAAATTCCTGCACTGCCCTCAGTTAAACACGTTGTGAGTCACTTAATACATTTTATTGCATGTTGATCAGAAGCAATTATATTTGTATGTGCTTTGTGTGCTTTTAGTGATACGTGGAGATTAACCATTAGTAGCTCCCTCGGTCATTTTAAACTAGTTGCCAACGAGTACTCTATAAATTCCAACGCTATAACGAGTTCTGAGAGATTGATATAACGTATTCACACTAGGAACCCATCTGGAATTTTGATTGTTATGCGTAGGGGTTAAGCCTAAAGTCAATTTGCAAATACTCCCATGGAGGCGAGCAGGGTGCAAACCACGATGCCCCGGGAATGCGACGCTCAGCACGGCCTCCTCCCTCAGCGCGTGAGGGTTCGGAAGGTCCGTACACTGTGGAGATGCTTTAAGATGTGTTTAGAATAATACCAAAGGCTGGTTAATTCATTAAATGGATTCTGTTTTGAGTTGAAAGTGGGAACGGTGATACCACTCTGTGCCAGATTGTCAAAGTGCATCAAGGTCCTTATGCTATATGGGGGAAATACACAACAAACTATGTTTGCAACGGATGGCATGCGAGTTATAAGAACAACAAATCATGGGCTACAAAATGAAGTGCTCCTTTTCTAATTAGACGGTGGTCCTTGAAGCAAAAATAACTCAAGCATAAGAACGTGGTTGGCATTTGTCCCCCTTCCTAAAGCATAAGTAGGTACCGGTATGCTTGGTGTACTAAAAATATGGACATAAGCCATCATCAATGTTTGCAGATGAGAACAATAAACCTCATTGACCTAACAACAACAACTACTGTATTTACTCCAGCTATCCGGGTTCAATAAGGACTGGCTTGAACTCGTGTTTGAAAAAGCTTTTTCAAACCATGGAGGAATAAGACTTCCATGTTCAAACATACCGTAATTATTTAACAATCTTTTGTTGGCATTTTTCTAGTCCCGGAAACCGAACCCTGGTAACAGGTCCTCGATTGGTGAGGCCCAAGGGGGTCCTCGGTTGTCAGGTCAACTAAAAAATGTGGAGAAATAGAAACGAACCAAAAGAGAGGGCAATATGGAGCTGTTAAGCTATTTTGTCCAAGCGCACAGCAAGGACCCCCCCCCCCGCCCGTCTGGTCAAAGCTCCAAGCATGCTCGGCAATTTGTCCATCCCGGTATTAATATTAGCGTCTGAGTCATCGTTCACGAATGCCGAAGAGACTGAAAGTGGCTTGAAATGAGACTACACAGTACGCCTTTTGTACAGCTAGACTTGACCCTGTCCTGGCCCAACACCTTTCCATTATTGACCCATGACCAGAATAGCTGTGACCCAAATTACACTTTCATTCTGTGATGTATGAAACTGAAGCTCTGGCCATACGTCACGAGTTACTGCACCGGTGCAGTTGATTGATGTTGCCTCTATATCGCACGATAAAAGAGTTATTATTTTACAACGAATAGCTTATTAAAATCGGCAACTTCGTGTTGCATCGATGTACAGTCAACCCGCGTTATAGAGGGCACATTATAAAGAGGTTCGACTTATTAAGAGTACATTCTGAAGTCCTGAATCTCATTTCTGTTTTGTGTTTCTTTGTTTTGCTGTCCTCTTATAACAACGTTCCTGTTATAAAAGAGGTATTTGGCCAGTCCATGCGATCTTGTTATAACGACGGTCGACTTTGAGTGGTAAAAAACAGAACTTTACCATGTTCAGCACGCACCAACTGATCGCTATACGCAGCATGTAGACTTTTGTAAAGAGATGCCGGCGCCATGTATGATTGCCAACTGTTTAAGACAAAATTGATCCAGCGGGATAAACAAGCAAACGATTACGAGTTCGTTTGTGTGTTCCAAATGATACAAGGAGCAAACAGAAAAGTTGGATGCCATTATAATTGTTTCATTGTGCTCTATGTCAGTAGTTAAAAGATAAGATTTACATGAATTGGTCCTGTATGGATGATCATTATTACTACTGCTTTCAAAATTCGGTAAATAATTGTTCCCTAATCTTATCTTTTTGTTGACAAACGAGACAATAACTTGTTGATTTACTTATAAAGTACTATTTACTAAATAATATAATACTATAGTACTGTATATTCCGGTGAAGGACTTTCAAGTACGAAGAATTTTGCGGGTATCAAATCACAACCAATTAAAGGAATTCGTCAGCAGGTAATTCTATCAATTGCTGTATTTTCCTTTTCAATTATTAAATACATTAATACTTTCACTGCGGCCCTATTAAAGTACGGTAATAAATAACACCACTATCCTAAGTGGTGTTATAAGGAATTAATTCCTAATTTTAAATGGTACAGGATCACACATCCGATTTTTAAGGGGACTGATGTTGTAAAACGAGCTTACTATAAAGGGCCCTGATTGGTCAAAAGGCAAACCACGTGTCACTAATTATGATGCCTTATTGGCGGAGTAAGTCATAAGCCATGCCACGTGTATTTTGACCGAAGGTTCAAAAACCACCAACGAAGACTGACTTCCGCGTATTGTGGTATGCGGTTTGTCACTATTATTAACATTAGCCACAGGTCGATGAATTCGTGATCTGTGTGGGATTCACTGTTGTGTTCTCAAAGTGGATGGCATCGGGCCCTAAAAAAGTACACCGTTTTTTAGTATCCTTCGTTCTTCACAAATTTGACTGAGAAACAGAGTCATGCTAACGTTTCCGTGTTCGTAAATGTTTTAAATGGTGAATGAATGTGTTTCTGTTTGTGAAAGTCTTCCCAAAGACGAGAGCATTTCAAATTGTTGGTTCCTGGACAATCACGGTAATTACATTGGATGAAATCCAAGAATAGACAAGAAAGGCCAGACGGACTATCTATCAGCCGACCTCTTATTGTTCAGAACTTTTGCGTTCATAAAAGAAGAAAAACAAAGAAGACAACAAAAGTCGAGCGGGATAAATGGAAACAGTTGATTTTATAGTCCGTTAAATAAGAACCATACCAGTCGGCTGTCGATATAAAGTCGGCTAATACGTTTAAAGGATTACTCTTTACAACCATTAATCCATTACACAAGCCTTCCTTAAAGATCAGTGTAAATCCAGAACACAAGTCAAGCAAAAGTAATGAGAAGTGTACCAACTATTGTATTGGGGTACCAGTACACTAAAATGGGCGTACTGCAGAAAGTCTGATTCCGTGGAGATCATTGACCTTTGAATGTTCGCCATCCGCAAGATGTAAAGTCTGAAAGAAAAGTGAAACTGTAATTCCACACCGTCATCGTAACAAAGGTCATCCCTAAGGAGCGACAATCGGTTAAACTATTTCCACACCTGGACAAAGTTACACAAAAAATAGCGATCGAAGGTTTCCCGCCATTATGATAAAGTTTGAAGGGATATAACGTAACATGCCAGGCCTTTAAAGGCACTGTACACGTTTGGTAATTACTCAAAATATATATTAGCATAAAAACTGACTTGGTAACGAGCAACAGAGAGCTGTTGATAGTATAAAACATTGTGAGAAACGACTCCCTCTGAAGTAACGTGGTTTTTGAGAATGAGGTAATTTCTCACTAAAATAATAAGAAAACTTCTTGCAAGAAGCCTTTTATTCCTATCTGAAAGCACACAAATTTGTACAACAAGGGTGTTTTTTCTTTCATCATTTTCTTGCAACTTCGATGACCAATTGAGTTCAAATTTTCACAGGCTTGTTATTTTATGCATATGTTGGGATACACCAAGTGAGAACACTGGTCTTTGACAATTACCAAACGTGTTCAGTGCCTTTAATCTGATTATTTTCCAAGCTTTTATAGGCCTAACATGAATTTAAAACTGACATAGGATTCATAATCCGAGGTTATTAAAAAGCTTGTTGTGGAATTGTAGTAAAGGTGCATTATAGTTTCACTCAGCTCTATTATAAGTTGTTTCATCTGTCCAAAGATGTAAACAGAGTTCATACACTCTATAAACTATATTGTTAAATTCAACACTTTATAGAGTGCAGTGAGTGTCAACTCTAAATTTATAATCATCTGACTGAAAAGGAGTTACAACGTTGTAAGAATTAACTTTGTCAATGTTAATTTATAAACTTTTCATATTGTTAAATCTACCTTTTATAGAGAGTTGTCACTGACCCACCCACTCTTTAAAGTGTGAATTCAACACAGTTTTAAAGGCACTGAACACGTTTGGTAATTGTCAAAGACCAGTATTCTAACTTGATGTATCCCAACATATATATGCATCAAATAACAAGCTTGTGAAAATTTGGGCTCAATTGGTCATCGAAGTTGCAAGAGAATGTTGAAAGAAAAAACACCATTGTTGTACAAATTTGTGTGCTTTCAGATGGGAATAACAACTTCTTGCAAGAAGTTTTTATTATTTTAGTGAGAAATTACCTCTTTCTCAAAAACTACGTTACTTCAGAGGGAGTCGTTTCTCACAATGTTTTATGTTAATCCATATTTTGAGTGATTACCAAACGTGTACAGTGCCTTTAAGAGTATTACCACTAATGAACAGACAAAATAATAACACGTCAGCCGGGAAAAAAGTTAAATATTCAGGATGTTTGCTGCCATCGTGAATTACCCTTCAAACATTGGGAAGATAATTACCCCGAACTTAGTTATGATATTATGCAAATTGTATATCTGATTTGGTTTTGTGCTCAACACATCTTTTCTGTGATATACCTTCTGAACCAATTCTCGACTTGTCAAGTGTCTGGCGATCCGTCATTAAAACTAAACTGGCTCATCAAGATCAAACGAATTAAGGTGAGTGTAATGTCCATGTGCAAAACACCCTCTCTTGCAAAATTACTAGGACGGGCGAGGGGATCAAGTGATAAATCAGCGATGTTACTACTTTTAATTTCAAACTTGTCACGATTTCCAAATTAGCAGAAATTGGGTTCCCCTCCCCACTCATGGGAAGAGCGTGTTTGCTTTGCAAACACACGGAATATAAGAGCATTTTATAATTAATTTAAATGGATCGATGTACACTCCATGGTAGGAGTTAGTTATCGTTCGCTGGGTAGTTGCTGAACTTGTAAAAGAGACAACTTCAAACGAAAACCCGTTAGAAATTACTAAACATCCCTAAAGACGCCAAGAGAAATTAATTGCGCTCTGTCCATTACTCTTTTTATAGAACAACGAAACAAATCCGATGTTCAAATATAGCGACGGTGAAGTTATGTATCGAGTTGTCTCAGATAATCTTACCAGGTCCTTACAAACCATCAGCAATCATTGTCAAGATATAACAGCGATTTGACTGTAATAATAAACGCCAGCAAGCTTTACTTACCAACAAAATAAACTCCGGTGAGTAGAGCGACCGATAATGCCCGCATACTCTTGGTTTGAAAAGGCACAGTTTGAATAAGGCACTTCTTAAAAGGTCCTCTAATTAATCAACGACACAAAATGGCCGCTATTTTGAGCGAGTGTGGTTCCATAGCAAGAGGGTCGTCGGTGAGTTCCTTCGGAAGCTAGAACTGGCTGCTGTAAAATCCCAATGCAATGTTCTTTGAAGGACGTCCAGTTACCAACAAACATGATTAGGCCGCCTGCATATATACTGACTGTTCTCATAATAATAAGACATTCGATAAATTGACCCGACTCGCTCCATTCATACTAATGACTTATATTCATTGTCGGCTAAGACCATCGATTCATGTGATTATTAAAGTATTGATCAGTATGTGTATGTCTCTTGTGAAGATAGATCCCGAAATAGTACTACATATGCATGCTGTGATCAAACATTAGTCCAGGTGGCTACGGTTCGAATCTCTTCTCAACATCCTCACGCACACGCCATCGTAATACCATGAAGCGTAACACCTTTGTTCCAAGTTGACAACGAGACCAAACCGCCATATTATTTTGTTCTCCATAAGTCAACCACCGGCTCCTGTGTCACCTATATGTACACGCTAAAGGTGGTACGCCATGTCAACCTCGTACATAATAAACGAAGGTGTTCAGCATGCTCTTCTCTAATACGGGGTTACATTGGGGAGTGATATACAAAACAGTCAAATTCAATGACTCCAATAGTTCAACTGTGATGGGAAAAGTTTCCCCATCAGTCCCAATGAATGCATTTAATATTCATATGGGGAAAGGGATTTGTGCTCTATTCAATTATCATCGAATAGATTATGCCAATGGATTACGTGCAAAACGTTAAGACTCCTACACCTAGGTAGTCTGTCCACAAGTCTACCTTTGTGTTTTTATTGTCGTCTAGTTGAGCAGGGAACTGCCTTCCCCAAATCGATGCATGTATGAGTGAACATGTATAAGACCAGCGATGTTTGCATTCAGTAATAAAACGGAATAATATTGATTTTGTGATTCGAGTTACCGATAACGCGAACTGAAAAGCCCCACCGCTTTTCCACCTTGCAGTTGAATGGTTCACATGAACCCAATAATACTGGGACGTTAAGAACTAAAGATCCATATCAATCACATTTAGTAATAGAATAACAACACACGATCCTAGAAGCTGCCACAGGGAGCGTCATCGTAGCACATTCATGGAAGAAACATAGGTTTCCTTCCGGGCGAATGTGGTCTGTGACCGCCGACCAAAACGTCGTAACACCCCACGGACATCTCCGTCCAATCACCCCAACCTACGACATCCTCGTTGGTTTACAGTTTAAAACAGACCAGTGAACGATTGTTGAGCAACACAAGACTTCACCTCCCATTATGGAAACACTACTCCATACAATTTAGACTCAGGAGAATGCTCCACGTTGCAAAGTTTGTTAAATTAATTCCAGATTTAAGTGTGAAACTGCGCTTTCTTATACTTTAAACTAAAATTGAGTATCATTTACAGAAATAATAAAGAAATCACTAGCATTGCACAGTGAAATTTAGTGACAGGTTCTTCCCCACTCACTTCCTCTTTGGCTTAACTATTAATTTTATCCATTTAATAAAAACACGAAAGCTCTTCAAAGGAAACAGTGATTGATTTTCATAACTTAGTAAATACTTCATAATATCATTTTCGATTGATTAAAATATAAGGCTGATTTCATGGCTGTACAAATCCTTTCAAGCCAACAGTTAAAACCTGTCACATTCCTACAAACAATAATTTTAATACAAGTCCAACAAATGTCAACCGCAGCACAGCAAACAACCCAAGGGCATTAAATAAGTCAATATCGACAAACACACAAAGTTTGTTAGCACATTGTAAATGCCTATACGAGCAAAGTAAACGTCAACTTTTTTGGGGAGACTTTTAAGAGCCGAAAATAATAGTTATCTTTATGATACCACACATAAAATGCATAATTCAGGCATCACGTACTTACCGGTTAGCGAAGTCCAACCCTCGATTGTGAATCCAACACTCATGTAGATACAAGAAGTGATAACGAAGAAACTCAACCAACATTGTTTCCCCAAGCTGTCGAAAGAAGCCATCTCCAGACTCACTCTACCTCCCTCCTTCCAGAAAAAAATTGTCCCTTCCGTCTGCGATCGATTGACAAGGAAGAACCCGCTGTATCGGTCAATATAAGTATCGTGGACACAAAATGTTTGCTTTACAGACAAAAACTGTAAGGCAAACTAACTAAGCCGATGGCTCTACGGGTGAGAGTCTCCTATTGTGTGGTGCTGTTTGCAAAGTCGAGTAGTACCGCTATACCTCGGCGAATTGTTTCAGATTTAACTCCTGCTATGCCCACTTAACTTGTCAGAAAGAATACAAGACACTTGTTAGTCGCGTAATGTGTTGCTTACAAAGAATTTGTTTTGGAGTCCGCGATCGCTCGTATAGCGGTAGGTGTCTGCCGAATAGTGACAGCATGGTCGATGTCCTAAAGCTTATATACCACGTGTGGTGTATGTGTGGTATATACAAGTGCACATGTATACGGTGGTACACACGAGGCGAACCTTGTGGGATTTCCCCAACACACTTAATAGTCACTGCAATACAAAGTCACCGCCTGCTCTTGAGCTCTGAGTGTAACCTCGATTGTGTAGGACTTGTGCGCATCATGATGACATCACTAAATATAGTCCTAACCGAACTCCAATCAAAATCCTTCGAGTTTGTTTTTTTCCATGAGTACTTTGACTATCGGGGGGGGGGGCTAAAGTACTTGTTTTATGATCCCGGAAGTTTTGTTCTATAAACCGCTATGATCAGTTAAAACTCGCACGTGGTGCGCACGAGTGAAACAAAAAGAAGTATGACGTCATGATTGTTAAGAGTTGATGTACCGTCTGCAGAGTGAATGATGGGCGCAACTCTTTACAAGAAAAGGTTGTACCTCTTTCAACAGGTTGATTTTAATACTGATGTAACTATAATGGCAACATTGAAATAGATGTAATATCTATCTATCTATACCTGAACTGTATAGTGACATATTGAGGACGCACATTGTTGTGATAACTCAGAGAAAGTAGAGATTCTGAAGAAACATTTCTCATCCTTGAAAATAAAGCCCTTCCGACAAAGTATGGTACAATGATGGTTTGTGAAAGACTTCGTTCATCTAAGCTGCTTAGTTCTAGAGTAGAGAACCATATCAAGAGAACAATTGCTGAAATAATCTTTGCAACTAAACTTAGTCACCTTGAGTCTTGACAGTCATACTGTCAAAAGAACAACTGGTGTACTCAACATGCTGAACCAACAGTGCAAGTCTAGGTGAATCTTGACACATTTGGGACTTCAATGGTGGGAATGGTTTCGAAATAAATTAAACTGTTTGCTTTTAATACAGGAAGTGGCGAAAGAGTTCATTTATTTAAATTGCTGAGTTTTAGAGTAGAGAACCAAATCACAAGAACAATTGCTGAAATAATCTTTGCAACTAAACTTCCGTAAGTCACCTTGAGTTCTGACACTGACAGTCAATGTACCGTCAAAACGCTGAACAGACCGTGCAAGTCTAGGTGATGTTGAAGAAAAAAAATGAGACTTCAACTGTGGTTTCGAAATAAATTAAACTGCTTGCCTTTAAAATTAAAAATTTTGTCCTGAAATTCGTCCTGAGATGAGGGAAAAGTCTAGAGTAGTTTAGTTGAATGATTAATTAAAAGTTAAAACCTGTCATTGATCATTACGATGTAAATTTAATTAGTTCAAACCTGAAATAGAAACGTTCTGAAAAGTCTTAATGAGTGTTCACAAAAACAATTTATCGATTTAAAAAATTATAATTATTAGCTGCAGCTGCCTGCATCAATGGGCCAATTATTGTGTGGCGTGTCGTGGCCGAGCGGTTAAGAGCACCAGACTCAAGCCCTGATGTTTCTGATCAGTGTGGGTTCGAGTCCCGGTCGTGACACTTGTGTCCTTGAGCAATGTACTTTAGGATAGGAAATTACGCCGTATGTCCCGTGTTCTAGGATTGTGCACGTAAAATAACCCATACAGAACGCTTATCATGGAAGTGTATATGGGACCCTTGTTTACAGTTTTCCTCAGGCTTGCGAGCTACATTGATTAATTTTACTTATGAGGCATCCTTGGTTTCATTACCAGAAATATATAGTAATAATTAGAGTAATGCATTGAAATTGAGAATGCCACACTATACCACAAAATACAACAACGGATATGAAATTAACATATATGAAATAATATCTTAACTTAATTACATTTTATGAAGCTGTAACAAAAGTTGGAAGAGAACAGATAAATCTTGCCCAGAGAAACACCCTACCTGCCACATTTTGGATAGACAGCCATGCAGATTAATTTGTCTACCAGCAATTCCCATTCCTCAGTAGATTGGAGTGAAAGTTATACCAAATAACATTAATTACTGAAACGAAAAGCATTTTACCTCATTGGATCAATTTCAATAAATCAAGGCTATAGTAGTTTTTCTTTCATTTCTCGATGACAGTTCTTTGTCATCCGTGGGAAAAGTTGTCACTTGTCATGCTTAAAATGCTGTTTTTTTTCCAGAAAAGTTGTATAAGGAAAGTCAATTTCATCAGGCATTAATACTAAGGCACTAAGTTTGATTTGTATCATTTTGTTTTGTTTTTTGGATATAGTCCAGTACAAATGTAATGAGTGCAGATACCTCGTTTGTATGTAGTTAGTACTTTTTGTTACTTAAAGGCACTGAACACGTTTGGAAACTATCAAAGACCAGTGTTCTCACTTGGTGTATCCCAACATATGCATAAAATAACAAGCCTGTGAAAATTTGGGCTCAATTGGTCATCGAAGTTGCAAGAAAATGATGAAAGAAAAAACACCCTTGTTGTACAAATTTGTGTGCTTTCAGATAGGAATAAAAGGCTGCTTGCAAGAAGTTTTTACAATTTTAGTGAGAAATTACCTCTTTCTCAAAAACTACGTTCTTCAGAGGGAGTCGTTTCCTATAATGTTCTATACTATCAACAGCTCTCCGTTGCTTGTTGCCAAGTAAGTTTTTATGCTAATATTTGTTTTGAGTCATTACCAAACGTGTACGATACCTTTAAATCAACCATTAATGACAAGCTTTTATTCACACTAAAAATGTATCTTGTGTTATACTATTTAAACCCGTTTCGATTAAGATACATTAATATTTTTTCTCATTGCATAGGCTTTTAGTTGTACAAGCTTTTGTTCAGTGGCTCCATACCACTGTATTTCCTTGATGATTGTTTTGAAAGCTTTTGAGGATAACAAGTTAAACAATTCCAATACATCTAACGGTAAGGATATACGTTTGGTAATCACTCGTAAAATTAATGGAAATACAAACCTACTTGGTTAGAAGTACAGCAGCTTTCGACATAGTGTAAAGCATTTTGAGAATAATTTCTCTTCGAAGCAATGTGGTTCTGTGGTAATGTGGTTATCCCCCAAAATTTGAATCTGAGAAACGTTACTGTCAGATACGTTTCTCAGATTGTGTATTCCAATAACGGATTATTCTTCCTGCATGGACATAACCGCTTTGGATTTTCGGCGATATCTCAAAAACGCGACCACCTTTTGAAATTAAATTTTCACAGGTTAGTTTTATTGATATTTACATTTATATATGGGATTAAAACAATCAAACGGTTCCAAAAACCGAAGGTATACTTTCCCTTTAATAAAACAAATCGAAAGACGTGAGATAGACACTTCGAAATATGGAGCCCTTTTCTTAAAGATTGTAATAGTTTTTCCTAATTTTCCCAATTGCCTTTTGGAGTGAAAGCAGTTCTTGACCATCAGCTTTAATTGAATTATCTAAGCGGAAATGCTCTAGGAATATTTGACTAATTTGATTAGCAAACTGAAAGGGAAAGAGTGTACATGAAGTCTTATCACAGCCGGCCAAAGATACTCTAAGAACCAAAGATAATAATATATTGCATCATTCAGGGGTCCCCCCCCCCATTGCAGGATACCGGTAACTTGTTACTGGTTTTATCAATAGTGTGCCCATGTTATTGAAAACAATATTATTACGTTTAAGATCTGAAAACGTATTATACCGGATTGTCTTGTATACCTGGTGAAGCTGCTACACGTAATGAAGTTACATTGTATTACGTTTGGGATCCGTAATTGCATCTTAAAACTGATTGTTCCTCCAAGCTATTGTCTTGTACCCGGTAAAGTTGCTACACGTATTGGTGCTACGTTATATTACGTTTAAGATCCGTAATTGCATCTTCAAACTGGTTCCTCCAAGTTATTTTCTCGTACCCGGTAAAGTTGCTACACGTAATTATGTTTTATTGTATAACGTTTAAGATCCGTTTTTGCACCTTCAAACTGATTATTCCTCCAAGCTATTGTCTTGTACCTGGTAAACTTGCTACACGTAATTTTGTTTTATTGTATTACGTTTAAGATCCGTATTTGCATCTTCAAATTGATTGTTCTTCCATGCTATTGTCTTATACCCGGTAAAGCTGCTACACGTTATTGTGTTATATTATATTACGTTTGAAATCAGTAATTGCACCTTCAAATTGATTATTCCTCCAAGTTATTGTCTTGTGTCCGGTAAAGCTGCTACACGTAATTGTGTTTTATTATATTACGTTTAAGATCCGTAATTGCATCTTCAAACTGATTGTTCCTCCAAGTTACTGTCTTGTACCCGTTAAACTACCTACACACGTAGGCCTAATTGTGTTATATTATATTACGTTTAAGATCCGTAATTGCATCTTCAAACTGGTTGTTCCTTCAAATTACTGTCGTGTATATATACCCTGTAAAGCTGCACACGTAATTGTGTTATATTATATTACGTTTGAGATCCGTAATTGCATCTTCAAACTGATTGTTCCTCAAAGCTTATGTCTTGTACTCTGTAAAGCTGCATATACGTAATTGGGGTATTACGTTTGAGATCCGTAATTGCATCTTCAACCTCGTTATTCCCCCGAACTTTTGTCTCGTACCCGGTAAAGCTGCTACACGTAATTATGTATTACGTTTAAGATCCGTAATTGTATCTTCAAACTGATTATTCTTGTACCCGATATACATATGATATATTTAATTTGAATTTTTCTTTCACAAAACCAAAGCCGCAAAGTGAAGCACGAATTTACTTCCTCATTAGAAAGTTTTCCATAAAAAATCATCAAAATCATATTTTGCCATCGATTGTCCCACGGAGTTACCACTATTATTTGCCAACTTAAATGGCATAAATTATAGCAAATAAATTAAGTTGATTTCATGAAGATTTTCCGGTTGATGGTAGACGATATTGTTGACAATAATTGGAGCTGATGTTCCTACAATCCCATGAGTTTTCTAACCCAAGAAACCCTTCCAGTCTGGCTTTGATTCAGGACTGATGACAAGAAACATAAATATCAAGACATTCATCTACTGTGAGTCCTCAAGATAAGAAATCCCCAAACCACCCATCTGACAAGCCCTTGGGTGACACGATGATAGTTTTCTTGATCCCCATGGTTCTGGTCAAAATAACACCAAAATGAGACCAAAATGGTCCTGTGGAAATAAACACCGTGTCAGCATAGTGTCAGCGATGAAAAAACGGGGCTATTACCACGGTGGAATGTTTTGGTAGTGTGGCAATGCACATGATATCCAGCTGTACAATCCTTAAACCCACAGGCACCTTATAGGGATTGTATACGTTTAGTAATTGGAACCCAGTGTTTGTTTCAGTCATATATAGATGTAGGTATATACCATTAAACTAACCTGTGAAAATTTCATTTCAAAAGGTGGTAGCGTTTTTTGAGATATTGCCGAAAATCTGGAGCGGTTATGTCCAGGCAGGAAGAATAATATGCAATTTGGATTTCACAATCTGAGAAATGTTACAGCAGTATTCGCTTCTTAGATTCAAATTTTGGGGGATTAAAAGTAATATCTTTTTCCATAACCGCAGTACTTCGTAGTGAAAAGTTTCTCAAAATGCATTATACTATCCAAAAGTTTTGTATTGCCATTAATTTTCAGAGTCATTACCATATGTATACAAACCCTTGAAATATTTGCCTTCAACTGTTGTCTTAGCGTTGCCATAAACGGATGGAGTTGTAGTCTTTTATAGGAGATTTCAAGAAGCAATTTAATTTACTTAAAAATGCTTTTTTTCTTCTTGAGAATACTTGAACATTTTGAAGATACTACTGAATTTCTACTGTAGATTTTTGCTGTGCAGGAAGAGGAAGTTGGTAAATATTAGATAAATGAAGTATGAATTAGCTGATTTAAGATTATTGGGAAAATCTATGAACTGACACCCATGCGTGGTTGTCATCCAATATTGGATTGTTTCAGTTCATCTGTTGGATATTTTTCACGAGATCATAAGATGGCTTCATAATTCTAAGAATCAACTACGATTTATAACAAGGATGTCAACGTCTGGAGGTCCACCACATTTATTTGAAATCCGCCTGATGTTACTGCTTTGCAGGTCTGTGGTTTCATGTTATGACACCGTAAAATAAACGATTTATGGAAAAATTGAGAAATGGAAACTACATATATTTTTCAACTGGTTCCTGGTAAACTTAATGAGTTTGAAGTTATTGGTATTAGCCTTGTGGGTGCATTTTTCCACGAGTTTACAATTTACTAAAAAGAAGGCATCTTTTTTTCTTAAGAATACTTGAACTTTTTGGAGATACTCCTGAATTTCTACTGTAGATTGTTTGCTGTGCAGGAAGAGGAAGTTTTGAAGTATTGGAGGTTGGATAAATGAAGTATGAATAAGCCGAATTTTAAGATGATTGGGAAAACCTGTGGTTGTCACCCCCTCTTTATTGTTTTGTGGGGGGCGTGTCTATCACCCATCACTTAGTATTGGTACACTGCAAGAACTGGGGTGTTAAAATTGACACCATGGGTGTTGTCACACATAAATACCGAATAGAGAATCATAATTAACGTCAGGGTGTTAAAATAACACCAATGTAATTGTTTTTGCGGAAAATATTTTAACACCCTATGGTGTAAATTTTGATTCTTTTGTTAGTATCTATGAACGACACCCATGGTGTCAACTTAACACCCCAGTGTAGCAGTGTAGTATTGCCAACTTGATTCTTTAAGACGTTCATATCTATTAGCTCTCTACACGAAAAAGATCGGATACCTCAAATAATCGTGGATTGTTTTTTGGCAACAAAAAGACTGTAAGAGTTGGGACTTTTAAATTTAAGTTAAACCACTGAAAGAGGTTTCCATGTCCCCTTTTTGAAATAGCAAAAAATCCAGTTAAACTAGTGTATTGAAATTCCTCAGTCAATGTCTACGTTCATGCCATAGGATGTTGGTTTTGTTATTTACCTTACCCACTGGTTGGTTTCAGGAGGGTGGTGAAGTAAGTTGAGATTTATTGACGCCAATGATTAGAGTCGCCTCACCATGAATGCTTGTTTTGAACCTATACTATATACACCAGTAAATATTTATATTATCGAGGTTTTCCATTAAGGCTGTTATTTCATAATCTTTAAAAAGTAATCTGTGTAAAATTGCGTCTAAAATCTGAGGCATTTGTTGAAAGGTGACCAAAGAATCGGTGGTTAAATGACCTATAAAATGCGTGGGCGTACTGCAAAAATGAAAGCATGACCACCGGAACTTTACCAAAACACTTAATGACTTGGCACTTTTGACGAAGATGACTTTATATTATGGTTATGTTTCCATGGCCACTGTTTATTGCTTTGACTGGAAATGAACCAGCAGATTAATTGTTGATTCAACAATTGCTAATAATGCAACTAATTATTATGGCACACTTTTAAATATATGGGGGACTTATTGTGGGTGTTCAGAAAACTTGACTATTAATATAACTCAATCAGGGATGACTTCACACAAAAAAAAACAAATTGCTGAGGTAGGAATGACATTCCGGTCAAAGGTTATTTAGATTTGAATTTGGAGACCCATACACAATAGTAGAAAGTAGTTGTATCTCAAGTCAATTGCTACTTGTTAAAACTGGGTGCAGGCATCATGCTCTTAGACCTAAGATTTCAAAAAAGGTCAAAGGCAGGGTACACCTTCGGTAATTACTCCACAAGTTAATGACCATACAAAATTATTTGAAAAAAGAGCACTGGAGAGCTGTTCATATTATAAAACATCGTTAGAAACGACCCCCTTGGAAGTAATGTAGTTTTGGAGACAGAGGTACACAAAATCTGAATCTGAGAAAGGCTTCAGGCATGAAGCCTTTCTCAGGCATCTGAAAGCCGAAGTTCCATGCAATTGTGTTTTTTTCCTTTCATTTTTGTTGTTGCAATTTCGATGACCAATTGATTCCAAATTTTCATAGGTTTGTTATTTTATGCAGTGTTGGGATACAGCAAGTGAGGAGTGGTCTTTGACAATTACCAAAAGTATACCCTGCCTTTAAATACAGAACCTTCAGCTCAGCCACGATGAATTTTAATTTCGTTCGCTTTAGTTTCGTTCATTTGTTTTAATTTTTATTTTATTTTTTTATATTTTTGTTCATCAAAACCTCAAAGTGCTTGCACGTAATGTCTCGAACATTCGTGGAAATTGAACAGATGACCCAGTTACCTTGTACAACTTTTTCTCAGATTTTGTTCTTGTATAGATTCACTTAAAATAAAACCTCCAGGATGTTCACCCATAAAAAACAACCACGTTTACTTGTAACGATAGCTGTCACTTATCGTATGTGGTCAGTCATGCGGGGAACAGATAAATGCAATGGAGGTATAATTTGGAGCATAAATTGTAACTGAAATTGATCCAATACCGGCTTGGGTTTCTCTTGGTATATGTCACATGCCAAGTAAACCAATCTTACTTTTTTCCCCCCTCGAATTAATAGCATTTGTTTACAGGAACGTTTCAGAGAAAAATCTGTTGATGATAATAATGACCTTGAACCCGCCCGGTTCGAATCCCACAAGAACCAGTGACTACATACAGAGGGTTAGTCCCATGGATTTTATAGTCTGTGGCTTTCCTGATTTGAAATAACCAGACACAAAGAAAACAATGTTACTGCCTGATCATTTCGGGGATCAGGTTGGCTCAGTTGTTTTTTTCTTCTTCTGCCTTTCGATGTGGACCCAAGTTGAGTCGAATTCCCCATCAGAACGCAGCCTTGCATGTGGATTGGGTTTTCAGTCCCAACCTGATAGCATGGGTTTTCCCCTTTATTCCTCCTACATCTAAAAAACTGACCATTTCTTCATGTTTCCCATTCATCCTGCTAATATTGTGCTGTTGGATGTGTTCTAAAATAAATAAATAAATAAATAAATAAGTAATTAAATACATTTCAATCCAGATGAATTTTGAGTCAATAGATGGTACCACCTATTGCAACTAGACTGCCCAGACACAGTTTCCGTATCAATCATTTCCGATCTTTATACTCACACCTTTTCGGCTGAAATTGCCTGGTGGTTGATGTTGCAGAGTTGTTGTTATTAGTGCATGTTGTTCGGTTTTTCCTGGGTACTTTAACCACAATTGAGCTATTCACAGACTTTTTTCCGAGAGATAGAACTGTCGATGTTATCAAATGATTTGAATATCTAACAATCTATCGTCCAGAATGTCTGAACCTTTTTAAAAATGATTAGTACATACCCCCTCCTTAAAAGCAAATGCAGACTAATGCATATGCTTGTAAATGGTTGAATATTTGTTTGCATTAGTGCTGTTTTAAACTTTGAACTTTTCTGTGTTTCGTCATGATATGATGCTGCTTTGTATCTTGCCATGACCCCTTCTCGATCTCACTTTGCCTTCCTCAATTCATCCTACAGTCATCAGGCCACCGAGGAACACAATTAATAGCAATACCCCCGTAAGAATTGTTTTTGGACAGTCTACCAGACCCCAAGACTTTATTAAAAAACGTAGACACCTTGTCTTCTTCAAGGATGGACGTCAACGGTAGAAGATCGATGAAACTAATCTATAAGAGACAAGGTTGTCTCCCAACAGGTCGTTATTAACCATTAAGAAATACCTATTATGTTTGGGATAATAAAACCAGGCAACAATACAAATAAAAGACGAATTCTAATACAAATTCTGTATATCAAGTTCTTAAGATTGGGAACTTGTCTTAATTCATAAAGGCTTATTCATCGACTCAAACCTTGGACTCTTCAACAGCTTTTCAATTAAGTGAGTTACTTTCCGTTTCGTTCCAACTAGTACAATTGCGTACTGTTGATCCAAACAACAACAACAATATATAACACTTGAGCAAAATCATCCTTGAAACTCGTCCGAGATATTTTAATGCTCCTCAGGATTTTCTATTCTTAAACTCAATTAAAGGAGTTATTCAAGCTTTGAGGATAAGGTTGAAGTCCATCAACGAGGCGTAGTTTGAATTGTGTGCATAGCTGTGGTAGATTAACGACTACAGCTAATTCACAGGTTTCAAGTGTTCTGTAAGGTCAATCTCTTACTCTTATAAGATGGTCGGTTGTCTATCAAAATATCTCCCTTTTTATCCCAACTTCACTGTTAATCTCCATTCCTCAAGATGTCCACTGGTTGCCACTTACACTCTAAGACTCCTGGGTCAGAATTGACCGCGGATTCCGGGTCCCAGGGGGGCCTGACCCATTTTTAGGTCAGAATGACCCTGAAACTGGTTTTAAAAAAATGATTGTGACTATAGAACTCTGTGTCAGTTTAACCTATTTTGGGGGTCATTTTGACACAGATTCCGAGTCATACTGACCCCAACCTCGTCCCCATGGTGTGTCAAGCAGTACGAGGTTGACCACTCTCTCACCCTGGTATTGGATCATTTGCATATCCAATTTTTTTGGCTCTGAACATGGTGAATACTGAATGAGTATACAATTAACAAGTTTACGTTAGACTTTTGTACACCAGTCGTTGTCTGTCCAATCAGGGTCCAAGTAAGGAGTTTCCCTCCCAGGGTTTACTATTGTAAACGGGGTTGGAAATAAAGTAAACCATGGGGACGAGGTTGTACTGACTCAGAAACGGGGCAGGCCCCACGTGACCCTTGATTCGGGTCGATCCTAGAGTGTACTTAAAGGAACATTACAGAATTGGTTTTTGCTAACAAAACAGTGTAAGCACTTTATATCATCCACCATATACATAAACTGACAAACCTGTAGAAGTTTGAGATCGATCGGCCATCGAGGTCACGAGAAAATAGTGAAAAACCGATTACACATTTGCATGTGTTATACAATGCATGAATAAAACACTCATGAGCGATAAACTCCAATCGGAAATTAGTTTTATTTATTTCTCATCAAATATGGCATTTCAGACAGAAATATTTCTAGGGATGTTTTCTACTATCATCATCATTAGACCGTGTAAGTTTTATGTAAATCTGTGATCTTCAAGAAAATTTTAATTACCAGTTCTGTAACGTTCCTTTAAAGTGATGAGGTTTGAGGTAGCATCATAGAACATTAAGGGCTGTGTTGCCTTCTATAGATGTACACGCCAGTCTTGGATTCTGAACGGAGCTCTAAATGATGGTTCGTAAGACAATTTGTCCGAATCCGTTTTCTGCCACCCACTGTCAAACAGAAACATCTGTTTTATACTGATGTTTGTATTTCATACCGAGATTTAAGGGCGATAAAGGAAAAAATAATGTTTTGTGCATTTTCAAACAAACAACTTGAACATCATAATTTTTTTTATGTATAACTATTAAAGCACGTATAATGTTTTCAGTCGTTCACATTCTAACTGACGAAGTCAGGGATACAAACTTCACGGATGGTCGAACCATTAAAATATCGGTACATAGCTGTGGTTCTACTGATAGCAAATACAGGTTAACGAAGTAGGCACCAAATACCCCTAGAGAGATAAGAAAGAATGAGCAAGACATTACTATTGGACCTTTTTAGGATCTGAAACATCTGAGAGTTCGTGTATAACAGACTACAGCTGTAAACTTCTCTCGTGTTTGCGACCCGTGCACGCCCCTCACTTAAAGGCACTGGGCACGTTTGGTAATTAGGCCTACTCAAAATATATATTAGCATAAAAACTTACTTGGTATTAACGAGCAACAGAGAGCTGTTGATAGTATAAAACATTGTGAGAAACGACTCCCTCTGAAGTAACGTAGTTTTTGAGAAAGAGGTAATTTTACACAAAAATATTTGAATCTAAAAAAGACTTCAGGCCTGAAGCCTTTTTCAGGCATCTGAAAGCACACAAATTTGTGAAACAAGGGTGTTTTTTTTCTTCATTATTTTCTTGCAACTTCGATGACCAATTGAGCCCAAATTTTCACAGGTTTGTTATTTTATGCATGCATGTTGGGATACACCAAGTGAGAATACTGGTCTTTGACAATTACCAAACGTGTCCAGTGCCTTTAACCCGCTCGCCTTGCTGTGCACGACACGGTTAACTTGGGGGTACGTTCCCACATCTAAATTCGTGCAAGGTTTCAAAGCTCTTTATAATGACGATTTTCGTGCATTTAAACTATAAGAGTTCCGAACACAGCGTATTGGTCCTGGGATTTTTGTGCTAATGATTGGGACGTACCAATTACATTTTGGTATAAACTTTTATTACCACAACTGGTGTTCCATGTGTTTTCAAAAATCAACGGAAGATATTTCACACTTGACCGTTTTCGGTCATTAGACGTATTTTTTCCTCTTGAAAAATTGAACGAACTTCTAAAAAACGTGATTTCTATAGGCGGTTTTATATAACCTTGACTCTTGCACGAAGCTATACCCATGATTTAATTAATTTTAACGACAACTTGTTGCACAAAAACGATTAAAATTCCCGTACAGTTCAAGTGTACAAACGCTTATTTTCGGCCTTGTAAGTTTCGATCCAATTAAATCAAGGCAGGATAAGTTACCAAGTTAAAGATGATATGAAAGTGGTTTAATGCATATTTAAAGCTGCAAAGTGCACTGTTATTTCATCCTACACGGTAATGTTGTAAGCGTGTAAGATAGTTTGCTCGTATTGAAACTCGAGTCTGAGACCATACAACATAAAAACTCCCGGTCAGAATAGACTGTGCAAGTCTCGTGCATATCGAAAACGCGAAAAAAAAACTCGAACGAAGACTATATATTTCTATGAAATCAAATATTCTTTTAAAATTATATTATAATTTTATAAAGCATAGCAAGTTACCGGAAATTTAAATAAAATTTTAATTTCTGTACAATACAAATAATGTGTTCAAATTAACATTGAAACAAATTAAAATTAAGGACGAGGATACTTATTGTTAGAAACCCCATTTGCCAATCACGCCCGAATGTGTGCGTCTATTACATATAGGTTCAATGACAACATGGCCGTCAGTTGGGCAAAATCCTAAATTTTTCACAAGTAACTGGAAACGGAGGTCAAGTCTTATTCTCAGGATTTCTTCGTTATTTTGTTGAATTGATTTTACTTTCATATTGTTAATCACTTAGTATTACAATCCCAACCACATATTTAATTTTCATGGCCATAAACTACGTTAAACTAAAATAATTGACAAAACAAAATCCCGCCCACGTAAAACCATGAGTGGGACCAAAATGGTCCCGGAAGTTCAAATATGCGCGAGACTTGCACATTCTATTGACCCAGATCTGAGTCCCGTTGGGCCTGACCCATTTCTGGGTCAGTGTGACCCCTGAATCTGTGTCAAAATGATGGGTCAAAATGACGAAGAATCCGAGTCAAAATCCCATTCTTGATCAGTTTCCGGGCCAGCCTGACCCAGAAATGGGTCAGGCCCCCTGGGACCTAGACTTGACTCAAGTCCCAATCCCGTGCAAGGCCCCCAATGTGTGTTAGTATAGTATGAACCTCGCACGAGAAAGGGACTTGAATCAAGTCTACCTGGGACCCGGAATCCGGGTCAATTCTGACCCGTTTTTACTTCTTTTTAGAATATACTCGATTTGCTTGTGTGTATAAATATTTGTGCCAACTCTCACTTAATGACCCTTATTTATAATAAGTCTACAAGCATTAGCTTCATCAACTTCTTCAGATAGTTTCTTCTGGTAGAAATTATTACTTTAACTTTAAAGGCACTGAACACGTTTGGAAATTGTCAAAGACCAGTGTTCTCACTTGGTGTATCCCAACATATGCATAAAATAACAAGCCTGTGAAAATTTGGGCTCAATTGGTCATCGAAGTTGCAAGAAAATGATGAAAGAAAAAACACCCTTGTTGTACAAATTTGTGTGCTTTCAGATAGAAATAAAAACTTCTTGCAAGAAGTTTTTATTATTTTAGTGAGAAATTACCTCTTTCTCAAAAACTACGCTACTTCAGAGGGAGTCGTTTCCTACAATGTTTTATACTATCGACAGCTCTCCGTTGCTTGTTACCAAGTAAGTTTTTATGCTAATATTTGTTTTGAGTCATTACCAAACATGTACGATACCTTTAAATAATCCTGAGTACCGTGACGGTAATGACACTGGGGTTCTAGACGGCGAAGGACGAGTCAGTAAACCCAAGGACGAGTCTTTTTTTCATGGGAAGGAGTCAAAGCAAGTTTTCGAATGTGTACGAGGTGTGAGTATCACCAGGGCCCAATTTCATAGAGCTGCTAAGCTCAAAAATTTGCTTAGCATAAAATTTCTTCCTTGATAAAAACAGGATTACCAACCAAATTTCCATGTGTTGCATATTGCTTGTTACTGGTATTCAGCTGTTGTTTGCTTATCCTGAAAATCACATGGCTGTTTAATCAAGGAAGAAATTTCACACTTACCAAATTTTTGTGCTTAGCAGCTCTATGAAATTGGGCCCTGATAGCAAGAGACCCACAGGCAGCACAGGGGTGTTATGACGATTGTCCTATGACGGGTAACCTGAATATAAGCGTCAAGAAACTATTTACTATTTTGTACTTAATCCGAAATGTACGTATGTACCGAAGCCAATTGTCTAGATCCAAAATGTCCTTAGCAACAAGATAAACGGTCAGCCATTGTAAACAATGTTTAAAATACTTTTGTATCAAAGTATTTTGAGCCATGTTTTGAAAAGTTTTAAGGTAGGGAGTTTCATGATTTTTACCACAAAGTGCACAACTTTCCCACATGGGCCTTAGCAACTGAACTATAATACCATTGATAAAGTATAAACGAGGATGTGAAGAAGACATCCAATAATATCATACTTTTGAGTCCATGTCTTTGTGTGCTGCATCGCCTTACACTCTCTTGTATTTAGGACAAAAAAGCCAGGATTCAGGGTCTTGTCTCTCTAGCTGAGTTTCATGCTTTTACCACAAAGTGCACAATTTTCCCACATAATTAAGGGCATTAGCAGCTGGACTATTGATAAAGTAACGAGGATGGGAAGGAGACATCACAATAATATACACTTCTGAGTCTATGTCTTGGTGTGCTGCTTTGCCTTATGTCGGGACAAAAGAGCCAGGATTCAGGGTCTTGTCTCTTTATAGCTGACAATATTGTAAACATGTCCATTTAACTTTCACTCCATGACTCACACTACAAAACAAGTTCTGAAATGGCTGGAGTTTTGACAAAATGTTTTGTGGTAAGCCCTGAGTGTATGGACATAATTACGGTCCAGAAGTAAAAGCCATTGTTACTGTAGCCCTGCTGAGAGATGGTCATTTCAATAATGTCAATTCCCAACCACTTAAAGGCACTGGACACGTTTGGTAATTGTCAAAGAACAGTATTCTCACTTGGTATATCCCAACATATGCATAAAATAACAAGCCTGTGATAAATTGGGCTCAATTGGTCATCGAAGTTGCAAGAAAATGATGAAAGAAAAAACACCCTTGTTGTACAAATTTGTGTGCTTTCAGATACCTGAAAAGGCTTCAGGCCTGAAGTTAATACTTCAGTGAGAAATTATCTCTTTCTCAAAAACTATGTTACTTCAGAGGGAGTCGTTTCCTACAATGATTTATACTATCAACAGCTCTCCGTTGCTCGTTACAAAGTAAGTTTTTATGCTAATTTATTTTGAGTAATTACCAAACGTGTCCAGTGCTTTTAGTTAAACCCCTTCCTTACTACACCCTGGAACGGTGACAACATACCGTAGTCATATTTATACTGACTGTTGTTGAATTTCAGTGTAGCTTGGAATCGTTAGAGCATATCATCCCAACTTTGGCCCCTATTCCAACATTGCCCTTACGAGGGGCTATTTTTGAGTCACTCGGTAAGGAAGGTCACCTGTTCTTCAAAAAACCCTCAATTTGTACATTAACAAATCACAAAGAAAATACTCCCGTACAAACAGACATGTTAATCCTGATTGGTCTGTTGGTTGAAGATTTGACCACGAACTGTGGCTGTGGATGCCTGTGGTGTTACTTCTTAGAAAATGATTTATATATAGAAAGGGAATTAGTTTGTTCTAAGTTAGAAACACATCATTCATTTTGCCAGTGCCACAAACAGTGCTTAGAGTACATTGAGTTGGGTTATAATTACAGACAATGCATTTTTGGTTTATGATTACCAAATGATGTATCTCTTTGAAGTGATGTCATCAGAATGTCAAATGAAAGGGGGTAACAGATTTAAAATGCAGGGTGTGACTTCGAGCGATAAAATAAAGTAAAGTAAACAAACTTATACATATTTTTGGGTGGGGAGGGGGTTGTTTGGTTACAGACAAGTTTTAGATAAGGAAGATACAGTTGTTTACATCCGACACCGGTCTTTTCCTGACAAATGATTCACCTTGAAATTCAATTGGTAGACGAAGATGACGTCATTCTGTGCCTCTGAAGGATATTGGGACACCATATGGCCAATTGGACTAGTGAATTAGATCATGAAGGAAGATTAGTAGACGCACTTTCTTGTGGTTTTGTTGTCTGCAATTCGGCATGAGTGTGTGAGTTCGAGTCCAAGTCCAAACTTTAGAACCTTTGGATTTTTTTGTTAAGGAAGATAACTTTTGAGTTAAAGTTTGTATATCTTAAACTTCTGACGCCGATGTGTATTTAACACACGGTGTCACCTTCACAACAGCGACGGTACGTACAAAATCTGTGCCTTATATTGATTCAAAGAGTGTAAACGTACAAGATCTATTCGCCCTTTGCGCAGTCAGCCATTTGCGTGTAGAGCCTCGACTTGGGGACAGCAGTGAATAGAAGCATTATATAACTCTGTACATTGTCACGGTAATGTAATGACACTTTCATCCAGACAGATGTATAAGTACAATACACATGAAGCATGGGGTCGAGGCTCTACACGCACATGGCGGATCCGTGGAAATACCCATTTGACAAATGTTACCACTGCATAGAGCCTATACCTTTGCATTTATAGCATTGGTTTTCATTGTTCAGTGATCTAGAATAGCTTGTGGCAGAGTTTCCGTGTTTGTGGGCAACCACATTTTGGCAGGGATCCCTCGAAATGAAAATACGTGTGCGGTTGACGAGTTGACTCTTACTGGCTTCAAAGTGCATCCATGGTCAAGGACGGGGTGTGTTTGTGCGCATGAGTGATAATGGTTGGTGGGGGGGGGGGGCGGGCGGGGGCGGGGGATGCCGATTTCGGTGCTGGAAAACCAACCTCGTTATTGTTGTTTGGCTTAGAATTCATACAAATGATAATTTGAAAAAGGATGCGGATTTCGGTGCTGGAAAACTAACCTCGCTATTGTTGTTTCGCTTAGAATTCATATAAATGATAATTTGAAAAAGAACGCCGATTTCGGTGCTGGAAAACCAACCTCGTTATTGTTGTTTCTATTAGAATTCATATAAATGATAATTTAAAAAAAGAATGCACAAAATGTAATTGAAAACGTGACATGATTGTTGATATGCTTCTCCTTTGTAGTGTAGTAGGCCTAGAGTCTGCAGATGTTTCCCATGGTTCATCTGTCGTTGATATAGGTTCAGTCTGGAATTGAATTTGTACTTTTGGGTTGAACAAAGAACAATTGACTAGAGCGGGACTTGAACCTGCGACCTCTGGAACAACGTGCCGGCGCTCTACCAACTGGGAGACCGCAAACATTAGGGCTATAGTTCAGTTAGATGAGGCGCCAGCACTTTGATCCGGAGATCTCAGGTTCAAGTCCAGCTCTAGTCAATTTGTCTTTGTTCGACCTAAAATTATACACGATTCACCCAGTCACTTTTCCCTGTGGTTTATTACTTTTAGACATGTTTTCTGTTGATTGAAACGATATAAATACTATCAGCCTTGATCTTGCAAAGTCGACATTTCACACGTAACACAAATGGTGAGGATAAAATACATAATTGTTAATTTTTTAAAAAATACTTACTGATAACGAAGTTCATACCTGAAAATTTGTTTTTCCTGTGAAATATTTCCCCCTGAAATGAAGTCATAGTTGAGAAAACTGTATCTGAAAACCGGAAAGAAACGCAAAAGCTGATTTTGGTCGGACCATGTGTTTACATGCTGACAATATTGTACATGGTTGTTCACTATTTTCTTCAAACTCACACAACGGATTTAGCCCAAATTTTCACAGGTTTGCTGTTTCGTGTATAATTATGGTTGATCACACAAAACATGTACACTGTCTACCAATCCTGTATATTACATTTCAATTGAATGCCTTGTTTACGTGAAGTTCTATATTTTATAGTTTACGTGAAGTTCTATATTGAAAAAAACTTTATTGAGATGCTAAAGATGAGCTTCTTAAAGTCACTGAAGACAAAACTTGTCATTTGAATCTGAGAGAAGCTAAAAAACTGTGGGCTATGCACTCTAAAAACTCACGGGTCAGGATTTATTTATTTATTTATTACTTTCTTGTTTACCCTGGGGAGACCTCTCAGCAAAACACTGTTTTTCAGAGGTGCCCAGCAGCTACAAACAAACATTAATATACAAAAAAATGACAATAACATTAAAAAGATATAACAAGATGAATAACAGCCAAATTAAGGTAAAAGCCAAGTAAATGAGGTATAAAACAAACAAACAACACAGAGTAAAAACCCTTTCTGGGCCATTTTGGAAACAGTATAAAACAAACAAACAACACAGAGTAAAAACCCTTTCTGGGCCATTTTGGAAACAGATTCCGGGTCATCTGACCCATAAATGGGCCAGGCCCCGTTGGACCCAAACCGGGTCAATTCTGACCCTGAAGTATTTCGAGTGTGAGCAGTGCCTCTAAAAATGTTCCCCCAAAAGTTGAGAGACGAGTACTGTATCTTATTGGGCAGGTTTTTCTTTCATCATCGGTTTCTGTAATAGTCTTACCTTTTTATGAACTTCAGCATGATGTCATATGATGTTTTGAATGTTGACAAAATTTGCACTGGAAGTGTATCGAATAGAATGGCAATTACACCACTTTAACACAAGATTAGAGATTTGTAATTCTTTAAACCACTTACATGAGGACTCTATCTATTGGAAAACGAGTACATCACAAAATTGAATTTGACATTAAAGCCCCTCTTTAAGTGCATTGAGGTACTAATGTTGACTAGCCAAGAGGATTTTATGAGGCATCATCTGAATAAGTACCATCTACATTTAATATAGTTATCCTCTTTAGCGGCTGCACTGCAAAGACTGGGGTGTTAAAATTGACACCACGGATGAAAATCCCAAAAAGAGAATCAAAATTTACACCATAGGGTGTTAAAATAACACTCATTTTTGCAAAAAAACAATTACATTGGTGTTATTTTAACACCCTAAGATGTTAATTTTGATTCTCTCTTCAGTATATGTGACAACACTCATGGTGTCAATTCTAACACCCCAGATTTTGCAGTGTGCCCTGTCATGAACAATGGTTTGAAAACCAATGGAACAACAGTTTCACATTTTATTTATAAATCAATCATCAAGTTCTTTGGCATGCAAGACATATCCAAACAAACTCTTCAAAAAGTTGATTTTTCTTATTTATGTATATTTCATAATGGATTCTCTGTAAGAAAAGGTGTTAGCCTTACACGTTGAGCCCTACACAAAGAGTGATGACATTTACAGATTCATTTTTCTTTTATTAAATGTGGGTTATAAACTTCAATTATGCCGCAAAAGATTGATTTAGTGACAGCTTTATTCAGAAATTGTGCAAAATAAATAAATCATACAAATACTTCACCGTTTGGGATTGAAGTGTGGCTCTTTTGTTTGCTCTTTCTTTGAAAACCCCCAGAACAAAATACAATGATACACAAACACAATAGACAACGGAAGAGACACCGAGACTGTCTGTTAACAATGATAAATTATAGTTGAAAAGATGAACGGATTTGAAACCTTTCCCCAGATCAAAATTTCATAACACAACAAATCTTGTTAGCCTTTTTTTAACTTGTGAATATTGCATTGCATTTTCTCTGTGAAGCATGTGCAAAAATTGTTTAAAAGCTTATATTGAAGGATAAAATATTCATCTGGGTGCATGGATCAAGGCAAACATTTGAACAATATCTGAACTAGATACCATTCGAAGGAGTGAACAAACTACAACTTTATTAAATACAAAATAATTTTAGGAAATTTTTACAAATAATACGATACGGTCTGGGGTGATCCATCAAAAAGCCCAACCGAAGTCACGCTCAGTCAAACCCGGTCACAACTCCAGAACAATTATGCGTCTGATCAAATTCTTTTGTCAAAATAACTCGCTGACTCTTTTCTGAATCTTGTTTTCTTCTTTTTGAAAGAACAAGATGTATTAGCCAAGCACGACAACTTTGACGTTCAAAATCCTAATTGATGTAAAGTCGGCAATATTTCCTGAGGCCCGAGGGGTAACGAGTGGGTTGAATCTGTAACATTTGTTGTTAATAAATAAGTGTCATACAAACTGTGTCATTCACGTATACTTGTATTGAATTTTGTGTTTTTTCTTCTTCAAGGTCCCATATACAGACCATTGTAGAGACGGGTTTACTCCATTCCGCTGAGAATAATAGTTCAAAATTTGCAACTGGAATGATCCGAAAAGTTATGACTTTGAGGATGTTGTTTTTGTGACCTGTATCTTGGCATGCAGGTTGTTGATTTTTCATCAAGTGGTTAAAGGCACTGGACACGTTTGGTAATTACTCAAAATGTAGCATAACAACTTACTTGGTAACAAGCAACGGAAAGCTGTTGATAGTATAAAACATTGTGAGAAACGACTCCCTTTGTAACGTAGTTTTTGATAAAGAGGTAATTTCTCACTAAAATGTTAAAAGACTTCAGGCCTGAAGCCTTTTTCAGGCATCTGAAAGCACACAAATTTGTACAACAAGGGTATTTTTTCTTTCATCATTTTCTTGCAACTTCGATGACCAATATATTGAGCCCAAATTTTCACAGGCTTGTTATCTTGGGGATATGTCAGGATACACCAAGTGAGAATACTGGCCTTTGACAATATTACCAAACGTGTCCAGTGCCTTTAATGAACTTCTCAGAGAAAGTTGAAGGAAATCCTTATATTGTTTGGATAGGATAACGGAAGTCTGTCAATTTCCTTTGAGTTTACTTGCACTCATTTATGACGATTGTGCAATCTTTTGAAATGCCTGGTACGGATTCTCTCTTAGAGCACCCGTGACCAAAGACGTCATTTCTAAGATATTTTCCGCAATTGTTACTGTTCATGTTGCAATCAAGGCACGGGATGGAAAAACCATATTATAAAAACCCCCACAATTTATACAAACCGAGGCTACAGAGTGAAACGCAGATCCATTTTTAAATAATTCGGTAACGGAACCAGTTATTGTGTTTATGATGATATTATGATAAAAGTAACGTCATGTGATGACGTAATCTGTTGTACCCCTAAAACCCCGAGTCGAAACTTTTATCAACTGTTATCAAAGGGACTATAGCCCAGCTGTGCCCACCTCCTGCGCTGTATGGCGTTGATGCTTGAAGATCAAACTCATTTATTTTGGACACTCCCATATTGATGATGATGTTGTTGTTGTTGTTGTTGTTGGTGTTAGTGTTGTTGTTGTTGCCCCCCCCCAAAAAAAAGTCCACCAAATTCAAAATAAAAGGAAAGAAAAAAAGTCAAAAAATAAAATAAGATGGTGCGCACATTTTCAAAAATTTCCAAACTCCTCCGCATCGCTGCACGACGAGTGGCGCCAACGTGCCGATGTACATTTTCTTTCATATTCTCCCCCCCCCCCAAAAAAAACCCCCACCAAAATAAATAAAATAAATAATGTTAGCCCCAAAGTAATTCGTGGTTACGGGCGCGGGCCTGTTGTTGGTGGTGGTGGCGGTGTTGCTATTGTTGTTGTTGTTGTTGTTGTTGTTGTTGTTGTGTCTGTTGTACCGGTAGTTAAACCCTAGGTTGTCAGTCATGCGCAGAAACCGGATGTTTTGAAAACCATAGATATTTACGGATGGGGCGTTATGATGTCAAGTTTTAGGACAGGAATCATTGAAGTATGGAAATCCTGGTATTGTGGAGAATCCACCACATCAGGAAGTCTGTTATGATACATATCTATTTTTGATTTTTGTTGGCAATCTTTCCATTGTAATTTTAATGTAATTTCTAAATTTATCTAGTAGTGTACATAATTGTATATCTGTAAAAATTGTCTAAACTCGGCCTTTGGCTGCAATGGCGTCGTTATTGATGAACTTTCATTTCAATTCAATTCAATTCAAATCTATTCAATAGTGGAAGTAATTACCATGGGGAAATACTTCCACCAACAGGGGTTCACTAATGACAGTTTTGATCAGACTATAGAAGAATAGTCGACCAACCGTCGCATTGACCACTTGTCGACCAACCATCGACCAATCGTCGACCAATTCCGTCACCGTATATATGCACGTGTTTACTCCCATTACACTGTTTAGACTCGTGTATTATTACATATATTTCTGGTAATGAAACCAAGGATGCCTCATAAGTGAACTTAATCACTGTAGCTCGCAAGCCTGGGGAAACCTGTAACAAAGGGTGCTTGCTATGTGAACCAGGAACACGGGGGTTAATCCCTATCTTCCACGATAGCGTCCTGTGTTCTTTTACGTGCACTACCAATCCTAGCACACGGGACCTACGACTTAATGTCCCGTCCGAAGGACAAAGCAATTATGGTAAAAGTTTCTTGCTCAAGGAAACAAGTGTCACGACCTCGGTACTCGAACCCACACTCTGCTGATTGTCGAAACCTTTTAAGGATATTATTGAAGTTTTAAGGATATATATTGAAGTTCATTTTGTCTTTGATTTTTTTTAAAGAGTTAATTTCCTGCTTTAAGTAAATTGTCTTAAAGGGATTGTACACGTTTGGTAATTGGAACCCACTGCTTGTTTCAATCCTACATATAGTTGTAGATATAAACTAACCTGTGATAATTTCATTTCAAAAGGTGGCGTTTTTGAGATATTGCCGAAAATATGGAGCGGTTGTGTCCACGCAGGAAGAATAATCTGCTATTGGAATACACAATCTAAGAAACGTTACTGCAGTAACGCTTCTCAGATTCAATTTTTGGGGGATAAAAAGTGTCATCTTTTCCCATAAACGCAGTACTTTTAAGTGAAAAGTTTCTCAACATGCATTGTACTATTCAAAGCTGCTGTACTTCTTAGCAAGTAAATTTGTATGGCCATTAATTTTCAGAGTGATAATACCAAACGTATACAGACCCTTTAACACTGGGAAATCCGAATGTGATTACTACCACACACAATCAATCGAGGGAAGCCAAAATTGTTCCGGGAAACCCCTTCATACAAGAAAGATTTCCCTCTTCACTTCGTCTCGGGGTCATTATATTTTTAGATTTTGTTCCACTATCTTTTATCAAGGTCGGTCGCTATTGGTAAGATTTTTGTGACTGGTTAAATACAAGTTTCCAAATTGACTTCTTGCAAAACACCGAGCCAACACTCGAGAAAAGAAAAAAAACCCAGTTTTATTCAGAAGTACCGTAGTTCACTTCACTTGTTGAGGTGCATTTTGAAATAAACGCTTATAAAATAGAGATATAATAATCACGCGGGAAAATGTCATCAGAATATGATGCAATGGAAGAATGTGACATTGTTACCAAACACGAAGGGTATTTTTCGTCATTCCTGGGGCTCAATCCCATAGAGCTGCCGAAGAAGAAAATATTGCCCAATAATTTTCTGCTTAGCAAGATGAGCAGGATACCGGTCACAGACTCGATTCATTGCCTAAGCAGAAAATATTGCTCAAGAATTTTCTGCTTAGCAAAATGAGCAGGATACCGGTCACAGACTCGATTCATTGCTTAAGCAGAAAATATTGCTCAATAATTTTCTGCTTAGCAAAATGAGCAGGATACCTATGACAGACTCGATTCATTGCTTAAGCAGAAAATATTGCTCAATAATTTTCTGCTTAGCAAAATGAGCAGGATACCGGTCACAGACTCGATTCATTGGTTAAGCAGAAAATATTGCGCAATACTTTTCTAGTTAGCAAAATGAGCAGGATACCGGTCACAGACAGTACATGAAACTAGGCCTAATGGTTGACTGGTAAACCTTAATCTGGTAAGCATAATTTGGTTGTGCTTAGCTACTTTTTGAGCTTTAAGAAGCTCTATGAAAATGGGCCCTGAATGCACAAAACGAAAAAGAGAGAGAAAAAAATCCCCGTATATGTAATGAACTGGAAAATGCAATTCATCTGAGATTTAGATACATACGTAATTTGGAACTTCACCGCAAAGGGGCACGAGGAACAGTTTAGACAATAAAGTGGAAGGAAGTCGATCACCCTTTGAGTGTTTAAAATTAGTTATTGTGACATAATCTCTGCAAAAATGGACTACCATATAAGGAGAATCTCTAGAGCCTTACTGACCATTAATTGTGAAAGTGGAAAATGAAATAAACAAACTCGATTCATTACAACACTATAAGTCATAGGTTGAATAAAAGGCGATCCGTTAACCATTCATGTCAACCATTCATCAAAGCGGAAGTTGACACACCGTATTTGGCTGATAGCCTCCGATCAACAACAGTCGTCGAACAATTGCTGTTTATTAATAAATACCCATCTCTTTACAATAGTTGTAATCGTACTATTAGTGTGTGGGGAAGCCCTCAACGATGACTCATCGTTGAAAAGGAAAGGTCCCGAAAGCGTCACGTTGCTTTGTGATGAGATAAGGTGGTTATAGTCTTCCCTCAAGTCACAGCGTGTGAAGGTCAACAAGTTAGTGTGAGCCCCGGGTCCAATTTTCATTAGCTCTCTGCTTGCAGTACGAAACCCTGCGTGAGCTCATGGCGACAACCCGTAAAAAGGCTACATTTTGTTAAAGCTTGACTGTAACTTCTTTTGAGGAAGGTAAATGGAAGGTAAACTTTCAAGAACTACAGCACAAATCTGACAGCGAGAATTTTTGATTTAAAAAAAACCAAAATTCGTCCATGTTGACTAAAGCTAAGTTTGTATTTCCCATAGAGTGTTAAAACACGACTTGTCCTGTGGGATTGCCGTCTAATTATCTGATGATTCCTCGGGACAAATTCTTTGGGGTCAAGAAAAGGCTGACCTAGAAACTGAGGGGGTCAAATATCCAATATTTTGAAGGCAGAGTATGAGGAAATGATGATCGTGTTTGGGGATAAATTCGTCTGGTCAGATTTTCTCTATGGTCAGATGTTGAGGTTAATTTTGTTGGTCTTGTTCTCCTTGTGAAAACCGATCTTTCTATCAATTAGTCTGGTGGGTGTACCCGGATCATTCAAGCCATCGAACAGCAGACCTTGCTTGATCCGGTTCCCTGACTCGTCAATCATAATGGTCACTCGCCCGCAATACCTGCTTTAAAAAGTTGTTGTTGTTTATTATCTGATGTATTATGACCGGCAGCATTCCAAGTCCAACACACATGCCGGCGAAAATGCCACAATACACGGGTACGACCTTCAAATAAACGCCCCCGTTGATCGTTAGTAACCAGGTCATCAAGTCGTATCCAAACTTGACTCATATTCACCAGATGATCGCTCCCTCGTGCCAACTACCAGGGGGATTTTTTTATCCATGTCAAGGGTGCACTGTACGAGTTCGATGACTGCCGACTTCCAGTATGGACCTTGATCTTTTAGAGTTGTTGACAAAATCAAGAGACTGATTTGGTTATATAGTGTGCTTTATGTCATTGTGACAGTTTCCGCATATGGTGAAGGATCTGTGTGTGATCAGGCAGTATAACCATTGAAATGAAACTGTCCAAAAATGCCTGATCGATTGGGAAATAAAACGAGCGTGATGAAATAATCGTGAGCAAATGGCCTATTTGGGGGTCAACATCACACAAACTAGGCAACTGAGAAAATCTACACCAGCTCACGAGTGTGACCTGTTGTTGTTGTTGTACTTGTAGGCTGTTTGGATTAAGTATTGAACATTATTTGAATTCCTCTGGCTTACTTACTGGTATAATAAATCATTAGTCATAATGTACATATCCTTGCATATTGGGGGGGGGGCGGGGGGTGATCAGGCCCAGAATGGGGAATATCAGAACCCATCGGTGCGCCGTATGCACGATATGGAGCAGAGGGTGTCCCAACAAATTAATGTTCCCACACTCTTTTCCTCTTTACAGAAGTACCCCCATGCAGTCCCCCACCACCCTAACATCTTCTAAATAACTCGTGAGATTCCCATTCCTATAGGTACACCAAGTCACATATCGAGTACCAAAATGTAGGTCCAGAGTGGAGAATGTGAGAACCCATCGGTGCGCCGTATACCATGCCCAATATGGGGCAGAGCATAGAGCAAGGAAAAGGGTGTCCCTCAACTGTTCCCATACTTGAACACACTCCTCTTGTACAGAAATCCTCCCACACTAAAATCCTCTAAATAATTCCTGAGATTCCCAGAACACAATAGGGGGGGGGGGGGGTACACCAAGCCACATATCGAGCACCAAAATGTAGGCCCAGAATGTATAATGTGATGAGAACCCGTTGATGCGTCTTCCAGAACAATGGCTAATTAAGTTTGCGCTCGCATGCCCCTATAGATTAGCCCGTATATACGAAGAAACATACGGTGACATCCCAGAGTTGATTGGATACCTCGAAGCAGAGGTTTGTCAGTACTGACGTCTACCAAACACCTTAGCCCAATTTCATAAAGCTGTTAAGCAGAAAATACTACAAAAAATGAGTTGGGAACCAGTAGCAACATTGTAATCTCTGGCTGGTTACCTGTTTCTTCCAAGCAATTTTTTCCGTGCTTAGCAAGTTTTTGTGCGCACAGGCTTTATGAAATTGGTCCCTGCTGGATAGTTTGTCAAGTGACCAGCATAAAAGTTCACCTGCACTTAAGGTATACCCATAATCCAGGTTACATGAACAATGTTCGATATCTGATAATCGATACTCGGTATGTTAGAGGTAATATCAATTATTATTTCATACGATGTTATCGATACCGCGTCTAGCTTGGTGATATTATGTTTATTTTGCTGTTTATATTGGGTTGAATCAGAGGTATTTTCAAGGTCTGGTAATTTTGAATAGCGTAGTTAAGGGTATTATACAGGACTGGTAGAGCTGACGAAATAGTCACAGACACAGTGTTCATGTTTTGTGTGATCAACCACATGAAATAGCAAACCTGTGAACATTTGGGCTTAATCCGTTGTGGGAGTCAGGAGAAAATAGTGAACAACCATGCACAATTTTCAGCATGTAAACACAGTGTCCTTAAATTAATTTTGGTTGTACCAACCGAATCAGCTGTTGCTTTTTTTGTTTAGGTTTTCAGATACAGTTTTCTCGAATATGACTTCATTCAGAGGGAAATATTTCACTGAAAAAACGGTTCTAGTATGAACTTCATAATCAGTAAGCTTTCAGACTAAATTTAAACAATGATGTTTTTTATCCTTACAAATCCTGTATAATACCTTTAAAAAAGAGAGAGAAAAAAAGGTTTTGTTGTGAATCGTGTCGTGTTCAACTCAAAGGTCTTTATGTAAATCGAGTTTTGTGAATTGTTCAGACTTCGAAAAAATCACGTGGTGTTCAGGTCATAGAAATAAAAGGAACCCCCCCAGACATTTTGATGGGATGCTTATCACTAAACGTTCCCCTGAATGAGGTTTGCGGATTAAGTAAATTGAATTCTTGTCATACTCACGTGCCTTCACAGATTACGAAATCGGTTAAAATGGGAAAATCCATAGAAAAACAGCAATGGGTACAAGGTGGTTCAAGGTGATTTTAGTAGCTTTAGGCCCACTGTCACAATCACATGAGGCAACAGGCAACCAGTACCAGGCAATCTCAAAGAAGAAAAAGGCATTCACATTTGAATATTCACATATTTTTCAAGGGGATCGTTTTACAAAAATTACTCCTGTGCTACCAAAGTGGACCTGTATCATGCACTGCAGTTGGTTGCCTCCAAGTTGCCTGTAAAAGTTGCCTCGTGTGACAAGACCCTTAGAACCCAAATATGTTGTACTCAAATTACATTATAGCTTTTAATACTATAGCTTAATCAATACATTATGTTAGAAGCAGTTGCAAAACCACAATGTACACCACCTACATCTCTATAATGCCCGATATGCAATTGGTGCTCGATATGGGGCATGGTGTACCCCTCGGGGGGGGGGGGGAGTTCTGTGCAAGAGGAAAATAGTGTGTTATAGTATGGGAACATTGGGGGGACACACACCCTCTGCCCCATATCGGGCAGTCTATACCGATTTGTGGCAGAGGGTGTCCCCCCAAATGTTCTCATACTTTAACACCCTCTTTTCCTCTAGTACATAAGTATCCCCTCCATTAAAATACCATAAGATGTCGTCCTCCATTAAATAATTCCGGAGATTCCAAGAACACAATAAAGACACACTAGGAGGAGGGGGGGGGGGTGATAACACCATGCCACATATAGAGCACCAAATGTGCATCTCTACAACAAGTATTGGAATTATAGGCCTATCGGGACAGCTTTTCTCACTCTATATGTAATCAGTACCATTATGCTAATGCTACAAATTATGAGTTCTTGTATGTATTCATATCGGTTCTTTTGAAATCAAATCGAGTTTATTTGCTGGGCTGGGGTCATGGTCAACAGACAATGTGGAGTTTTAAATTCATTATATAATAACGAACACGCTATGGGAGGGATTTAAAAGTTAAAAACCCACATCTAGACACCGGCAATACTTTTTATTTTGGATGGGGTTGGACAGTGGAGCTTGGTACGGAAGTCACCAGTGACGCTATTACAGATGTTTGTGGGTACTGGTGATGAATACATCTTGTGAACTATTTTTAAGATTTGAGGTATTTCAGATAGCTTGGGTCCTTGAAGGGAATTTCCCCTCTCAGTGGTTAAAGCACATTGTATAACAATGGTAATTTCCAAAGACCAGTATCCGCATTTTATGTGACCCAACATAATACATGAAATAACAAACCTGTGAAATTCTGAGCTCAATCGGTCTTCAGAGTCATGAGAAAACAGTGAAAATCCCCATTATTATGTTTTCACTGTTTTCAAACATCGGGTTTTGGACACGCGCGATAAAAGCTAATTGTTTTACTCGTTTCCTAAAAACTGTAGCACTGTGAAAAAAAATTTATGTTCAATCTTACCAACATACCCTTTAAAGGCACTGAACACGTTTGGTAATTGTCAAAGGCCAGTGTTCTCACTTGGTGTATCCCAAAATATGCATAAAATAACAAGCCTGTGAAAACTTGGGCTCAATTGGTCATCGAAGTTGCAAGAAAATGATGAAAGAAAAAACACCCTTGTTGTACAAATTTGTGTGCTTTCAGATAGGAAGAAAAGGCTTCTTGCAAGAAGTCTTTTATTATTTTAGTGAGAAATTACCTCTTTCTCAAAAACTACGTTACTTCAGAGGGAGTCGTTTCTCACAATGTTTTATACTATGGGCTGCTCTCTGTTGCTCGTTACCAAGTCAGTTTTTATGCTCAAATATATATTTTGAGTAATTACCAAACGTGTACAGTGCCTTTAAAGAAGCACCTCGGGTTTGTATAAGTATTGTTTTATTGTTTTTCTAATTAACTCACGTTATTCCTCTAATTACAACCAACATTTTCATTCAATGTCTCAAGTGAACTTTACTGCCGGTAGGACGTGGTCGTTATCAGAAGGTTGACGTCATCACATGACGTCATCACACTTTAGTGCCAGACGTCGACACTCTAATTTTGTTGAAAGAGCCGTCTGTACCCCTTTTCTGAAAATAATTGTAATTGTGGCATTTACAATAAATTCTTGTAGGCTTCAATTGTGACCATTAATGACAATTTTTTAATAACTGAGGGCGCTATACAAAATATAATTGCATATTAGTTTGAATATCGCGTCACAAAATGTTCACGTTAATATGTGGACAATACTTGTTCGTGATATAGTAAATTCAAAATGAGGTAAGAAATTGTTGAAATGTAAATTATGTTAAAACGACTTAATTCACATATAAAAACATTTCCGACTCGAGTTGAATTTAAACCGGGTATAGGTGTCTACATCTCATTGTATATAGTCTTACTTCATGTGAGATTACTAGTTGAACATTTAAATTTGCAAATTAACATTTCAGAGCCTTTTATTTTGCAACTCGTAAACTAAAAAAGACTAGTATGTTTGTATGTCTGCAAAGTTAAAGGAAATCAATGTTTCGAATAATTAGTGCTTTTTGCTAACTCCTCCGTCATGATGTAAACCGCAATTTGTATTATTTTTTATATTGTTGTAACCCTTCCCTAGGGTAATGGGGTTATGTTCCTTTTGGAATAAAACAATAAATCAAGCAATTATTACCAGTGGTGTTCACAAAAGTAGCAGGAAGAACTCTCAGGCACCCAGGTTTAATTGCTATGGTTCTTAATAATTACTATATTATCTCATTTAATAGGGCGTGCAAAACTCGACTTTATTAAAAAAATAAAAACAAAAAAACTCACGCATTTCAATGAGGCACACAACGTTCTCAAGACATTCACGAACTACACTCTGAGTATGCACTTTTAATACTAAAGTCATATTATATTAGTTTTGCAACAACGATGAGGGCGTACTATAAGCTACACCTGAGATAGATTTTACCCAAGTTCAGCAAATATGTAATTATTGTTTCAAACGTGCGTATGGGGAAACCAACTTAAAGGCATGGTATGCTTTTGTCAAAGACCAGTATCTTCACTTGGTGCATCCCAACATATGCATCAAATAACAAACCTATGAAAATTTGGGCTCAATTGGTCATCGAAGTTGCAAGACAATGATGAAAGATAAAACCACACCCTTGTTGCACAGAATTATGTGCTTTCAGATAGCTCTTTCATTAAAAGGGAGTCGTTTCTAACAATTGTATACCGGTATAGTATCAACAGCTCTCCAGTGCTCTTTACCAAGTAAGTTTTTATAGTCATTAACTCGGAGTAATTACCAAAAGTATATCCTTCCTTTAAAACTTCAGTTCACACACATGTATGCTAAACACAGTTTTACTATTACTACTATTGTTATTATATTTAAAAAAAATTAGTTCTAGACGCGTTTCTTGGCCATGTACAACAAAATACCAGTGTGGTCTCGAGATTTGTATTGTTTTCCCTCCACCATTAGATCCAAGCGCAGATGTTTCATTCAAATTTGAGATGTCATTTCCTGACATTTCCTTCCAAGAATTGTTTATCAGTACAGAGCACATGTCACCGGGGTCATAAATAGAGACTATAATGAAATTGAACTTTTCAAATTGATATTTATTTGGTGTTATCTATTACGGGCCATACAGCATTGCGGAAACCCCAGAGCGTTTTCCATGAATTTTCATGTTTTTGTCGAAGCTGTTTCCTTTCGAATTCATTTTCGGTGTTCCTTAATTTCTTTGTAATCGATAGTATTGGTATTTGAGCAGTCTGTATCAAAGGGTCATACCAAGACTGCTATACGTGTTCAATTTGATTTTCTTTTCTTCACAGTTCTGTCCAAACTTATCTTTTGAGGTTTAAAAAAAAATAATGATGTCCCAAGTTTCATTTATTGATGCAGCGTCAATTATTATGAGCTTCAATCAATCTTCCCGCTGTGAAGATGGAATCAACACGAGATAAAATGTGAATTCACGGCCTACTTGATTGCGTGGTTTTGCCCCTATTTGGGTTTTCCTCAGCATCTACTGAACATTTGTATGTCAATGTCAGTCAGACAATAACCAAAATTAATAGCAGTATTTTTGCGCAGAACGGTGCTTTTGGAGTGCGCCCTCAATAACAGACCACATAACCTGCTCTTTTCACAAACAAAGTTGGGGGCGCATTTTCATAATAAAAGTAACAGGCCAAAAGGTTTTAACTTGCGCTTGAAACTCACACAAACAACTCTATTTTAACAAAAAAGTAAAGCTTCACCTTTTTAAGACAGTGGTCCATCGAACTTGCCACGACTTCATAATTATATAAAATAGGGCCATGTTTTGTTTCATTTTCAAAGAAGACGTAGACTTATAGTTTCGAAATTAAAACAATTAAATATTAAAGTATTCGGACATTCTTTTTACCCGTCATCTTAAGAATGTTTTTCAACTAAAAGTCTGTAATGTTCGAACAAAGTTGTGATTAATCCGGTCTTATCAAAGTTGCTCGTACGTGGACCAAGTTAGGATTCATCCAATTAGACACCCCGAGATAATTTATCTCGGTATGACGACATCCTGAAAGTACAGGATGTTTTCTTCCCAAAATAATTTATCTTGTGTTCTCGACATTTTCACGATGTTCTCATCCCGAGGTCATTTATCTCGTGGAGTCGACATCTTTATAAAGAGCTCTGGAAGTGCCTTTCGACATGCTGAGATTCTGAGATATACTGGAGGATGATGACATCATAAACGTAAGATGACGACAACTTAAGATGATTAATCTCGGGATGACGACATCCTGAAGTAAAATGTCGTCCTCCCGATATATTTCATTTTTAGGATGTCGACATCATCACGAAAGTAAGATGTCAACTTCCCGAGTTAAGTTATTGGGAAGACAACATCTTCCTTTCAGGAGACCCATCATCCCAAGATAAAATCTGTCTGGAAGACGACATTCTATTTTAACATTCCGTCATCCCGAAATAAATCATCTCAGGATGTCGTAATCTTACGTTTATGATGTCATCATCCTGCAGTAAATTATCTCAGAATCTCAACAGGTTGGATGGCACTTCCAGAGCTCCGTACATCTTACTTTCATGATGTCGACATCCTAAGATAAAATACATCGGGAAGACGACATCTTACTTTCGGGATGTCGTCATCCCGAGATAACTCATCTCAGGGTGTCGTCATCTATACGTTTATGATGTCATCAGACCCTGCAGTATAAATTATCTCAGGATTGCAACATCTCGGATGGCACTTCCAGAGCTCCGTACTTTTCTTTACAAAAATACTTTACAAAGTACCTCTCGTTGCATTTTCTTACCTAGGATGTAAACTTATTGGCCCACATCATAAAGACAGAAATGTGCATTTGTTCAACAATTTATAATTATAATAAAAGTCACATTTCATTCCGGAAATCAAGTATATTCATTCCACGGTCTAAATTAGCCTTGGGTTATACACGCGACCTCAACTTGCATTATACTCTAATATAATGTCTTCATTTTATGAGGATGTATTAGCCCTCTAGCGCTGTGAGACGGTCCAATATCCATCAAAGAGCGGGCTTTAGTGGCGGCACTCATTGAAATATTAAACTTGCTGATGGGTATAAGACATATCTGAGATATAATTTAGGTTGAGTGTTCATTATAGAGAGAGATGAAATCCTTCTTAATATAGTCTTTGTCATCCCAAAGATTTTGAACGACCTAAATTTACTATGCTTGTGATTGCATGATCAGTAGAGCCCATTATAATCATTGTTAGGGTTTTTGAAGGCAAGAAATTTTAAGCATGTTAACCTAAAGCTACCCTTTTCGTTATTTAAATGGTAATTTATTCATTTTTTTTTGAAACGACAACACACGATCTTATAATTTTTTTTGCTCGTGTTGGCTTAAAGTAATTGATAACTTTGAAAATAACTGCTTTGAATGTGTTAAATATAATATTTAGGTTTCCAATAAACTTCCATGCAGCTTCCTCTGTATATTGCTTCAGTCAGGTGATCATGTGAATGTGATTCCTGTATTGGATGTGTTTGTATGTAGGTTTCCTATAGGAAACAAGAGGGTTTCCACTAGACTCAACAGCTTCCTATGTAGATTCCTGCAGTCAGATTGTGATCATGCGAATGTGATTCCTGTATTGGATGTGTTTGTATGTAGGTTTCCTATAGGAAACAAGAGGGTTTCCACTAGACTCAACAGCTTCCTATGTAGATTCCTGTAGTCATATTGTGATCGAGGTTTCCACTAGACTCAACAGCTTCCTATGTAGATTCCTGTAGTCATATTGTGATCATGCGAATGTGATTTCTGTGTTGGATGTGTTTGTATGTAGGTTTCCTATAGGAAACAAGAGGGTTTCCACTAGACTCAACAGCTTCCTATGTAGATTCCTGTAGTCATATTGTGATCATGCGAATGTGATTTCTGTGTTGGATGTGTTTGTATGTAGGTTTCCTAGGAAAACAAGAGGGTTTCCACTAGACTCAACAGCTTCCTATGTAGATTCCTGTAGTCATATTGTGATCATGCGAATGTGATTTCTGTGTTGGATGTGTTTGTATGTAGGTTTCCTAGGAAAACAAGAGGGTTTCCACTAGACTCAACAGCTTCCTATGTAGATTTGTTTGTAGGTTTCCTATAGGAACAAAAAAGGGTTTCCAATTTCTTTTGTAGATTCTTGCAGTGGTGAACTTGTGAATGTGAATATTGTATTGGATGTGTTTGTAAAATAATATACATAGGCCCTAGGCCTTTATAAATATAAAAATGTAGGTTTCCTGATAGGAAACCTACAGAAGGTTTCCCGTAGACTTAACAGCTTTCTTTGTCGAATCCTACAGTCATGTAATCTTGAATGTGATTCTTGCATTGGATGTGTTTGTCAAAAGAAATGTATGTTTCCTATGATATTATGAAACCCATAGGGTTTCCCATGTAGAATTAGCAGCTTCCTTTGTAGATTCCTGCAGTCAGTTGATCATGTGATTCCCATTATACTTCCTTTTAGCCATCTCTGTAAATTCCAATTGGGACGAGGTTTCCTTAAAGACTTCCATGCAAACCGCGTAGGTTCCTGCATTCATTTTATAATGTGAATGTGAAACACGTTGGAAGAACACAATTCAATGTAATTAAAGAATACATCTTCCCATTCATAATTTATGACAATAATATTCAAAAGAGCACAGAAATAACACGATAGCATTTCAACTACTCAGGGCTATACACATAATGCCTGCTCTAACCAATTTCAATTTTCCATTTCAATTTCAGAACCGTAAACTTGCCATATGTTACAAGCGTTAAATTAGACTGGCTACGGGAAATAATAACAACTGAATGTTTAAACAAGAGATGAACTTGAAGGCTGCCGAGGCAGTGACTTAACATAAATTACATGGTCATTTATTAATATATTACTATAGCATATACTCGGGGACATTTCATGAGAATATATTTCCTATCCACTTCATTATCTTAAAGGCATCGTACACGTTTGGCAATTGTCAAAGGCCAGTGTTCTCATTTGGTGTATCCCAACATATTATGCATAAAATAACAAGCCTGTGAAAATTTGGGCTCAATTGGTCATTGAAGTTGCAAGAAAATGATGAAAGAAAAAACACCCTTGTTGTAAAAACTTGTTTGCTTTCAGATAGGAATAAAAACTTCTAGCAAGACGTTTTTATTATTTTAGTGAGAAATTACCTCTTTCTCAAAAACTACGTTACTTCAGAGGGAGTCGTTTCTCACAATGTTTTATACTATCAACAGCTCTCTGTTGCTCGTTACCAAGTCAGTTTTATGCTACTATATATTTTGAGTCATTACCAAACGTGTACGATGCCTTTAAAAACAAACATGTTAAATCCATGTATCTCCAAAGTTGATTCGTAGTCTTCGGTCTTCTCCATGCTCTAGTTAAGTTTTTCTCCTCGTCCCGTTTCTCTTCTTTTATCATAAATTCTAATTCTGTTTGTGCATTGATTGTAGTCTGGCTCTTTGTGTACACTCTTGTTGTGTTTTTCTGTACCTGCAAACTGAACCTTCTTATAGACTGTCACTTTCTGCTCAGTGTATTTACTATAACAAATTGGAATTGAATTGAATCGAATTGAATCGAAAATTTTAAAACATGCACGGTTCGCAAGAAATATCCACGACTATTCCTTCGAAAGCCACCACAGAGGTAACGCCTTAACCAACCTCGTCCCCATGGCTTACTTTATTTCCAACCATGTTTACAATAGTAAACCCTGGGAGGGAAACTCCTTACTTGGACCCCGATTGGACAACGACTGGTGTACAAAAGTCTAACGTAAACATGTTAAGTTGTACTCATTCAGTATTCACCATGTTCACAGCCAAACTATTCTAATTTGCATACGTATCCCCAAATTTTTGACATGCAAATGATCCAATACCAGGGTGAGAAAGCGGTCAACCTCGTACTGCTCGACACACCTTGGGGACGAGGCTGCGCATTAACCCTTTGATATGAAGACCGTCAATCCATTTTTCCCCAGTCTTCAGTCTTTGTGGCCGAGCGGTCTACTGCATCGGACTCAAGTTCGAATCCCAGTCATGACACTTGTTTCCTTGAGCAAGGCACTTAACCATGATTGCTTCTCTTAAACCAGGTGTATAAATGAGAACCTGATAAGAGGGCTGAGACAGTATTGTGTTGGATTAACCCATTAGCGTTATTTTCAGCAGCTTGGAGTTGTATGCTCCTCAGGGAGTTAATAGCCTATAAGAAAGTTAGATGAATGGTCAAGTATGCCCGACGACAGGGATAATGATGTCGTAAAGCACCTTGATCTAGCTACTAGGATTATTATGTGCGCTATAGACCATGTGACCTTTGTTTACAATAAGTGTGACCTTGTACATTCTTTGGATTTTCTGGCAGGCAAGATACTGCACTGGTCATATGGGAAAGGTGACATTTTGTGTCATAATTTCCGCATAAATCCAAGAGTTATAAAAGTAAAAGCTGGACAAGTTTTGAGATGTGCCCCCTTTCATCATATCAAAAGTTGATAAGAATTAGACAGTGCAATCTCCATAAAATATAAGATTTTATGTTTTCTTCCATTAGGCTGTGTACAAATCGTGCCTGCAGGAAGTCCAGGCTCTGAGGCTCTTTTGTAAACATGTGATGTCACAGGTCACATCGTCTATATAAGAACCAATTAATACCAATATTAGTATTGCTATTATTAAATAATTTCCCAACGAGGAGAATTCTTTTTTAAGAAACGCTGGAAGTTAGGGATTTTGTAATTACGGTTCAGTGAAAGTAGAGTAATTCGTATTACGATTTGACAATAGCGGGTACTCTCTTTAAAGTTTTAGACTGAAATTCACTCTATTCTATATTGAAACTATAGGGACAAAATCATCTGCAGTTTTTTTACTAATTTCAATCGATTAGGGTGAAATTCAATCTAAAACTTTAAGAGAGTATCCCGCAGAGTATCAACAGAGTACCATGGAACCTTTATTAGCCCACTTACGATCGACTGTGTATCAGCGATGATCACAGATTATAACCTAGAAAGGTCTAATTATAATTCATAGCTGGATTATTAGGCTATACGGTATTAAACTTGAAACTAGGGTTGTCATGGTAGATGCCCATGCCCACTCGAGATGGTAGAACGCCGCTTGCTGAAGCAACTGAACAAACGTGCTTAGCCCAGTTTCACACACTCACACTTCAGTTCGTTAAAACACAAGAATTATCAACAGTCTATTAACAGTTTAGTTTTCGTGTAATGAAATGAAACGCAGGTGCGACTGTATTGAAAAGATTAAAGTGTTATACGAGAACCACAGTTGAGGTATGCTTACTCTCTCTACCTTCCTCCCGGTTCGCCATAACTGGCTCCCTCCAACTCGAGCAGATTTTCACCAGAGATCACTGCGCAATAGTACTGTAGTTCGATGCAGAACAGAGCGCTACAAAAAGAGCGCAGTTCCTTATTTAGTTCGACTGCTTAACAGTATCCCTATAATAGCTAATAAGAGCATAGGCCTAACTGTTGCAGACATATCCACTCCTCTTTTTCAAATTTTCTGTGTAACCATGCTGTTATTAGGCCTATTTCATGTTTATTTATTTGCACTCTGTATTGATTTTGTATTTGCTAGTTGTTTATCATCTATTTTTTCATATTATTTTGTTAAATATTTCGCAATTCGACCCTTGGCCGCGATGGAATGTTTTTTAATAAACCGATTCAAATCAAATCAAATCAAATCAAATCAAAAATAAGGTGCAGCCTTGGTTATATGAAAGGTTCCTTGATCGGTTTTCGACACCTGTAAAACAATATCTAGATTGCATTCGCGGTTCTCTTATAGGGGTGTGTTTTGAGCGTTTTTTTTTCTCATTTTCCCCCCAAATATTATTAACTGGTTCAAGTTTCGAGCAATTGTTTAACTGTAGTTCTAGTCTCCATCTTCGATCGTTTCGATGAGTCATAGCCAATCTGTTTGGCTGCTCAAGTTTACCCATCATCCAGGACAAAAAAGAGACCGTCACAATCGATAACTTTATTACAAACCGTTTTAATCTCATCACAGTTTCCCCCACGTTCCTCGAATTTCATAAATCAGCCCAATTTCCAATACAACCTTCGAAACTATACGTATCCCAGCTTTTCCTCTCCCAATTTTTCATCTTGCCATAACAGCTATGTTTACCAATCGGAGCGCTTAATCTCATAAGGCACTCCCAATCATGTCCATACACGGCATCCACAATTTAATTTAGCGATGATTAAAAGCGAAAACTACGCCAGGTGTCCTCCACAATCCCCCCTCCCCTTAAAAAACCCAAAATGTAATTTCTTGCAAGTTAACAAGTGAAAGAGTTTGGACAGTGCAGTGACGATCATTGGCGAGGAAAGGGCCGGATCGAATTGAGAGCAATGCGCGGTTTGTCAGCCCTCGTTCTCGGTGGAGCTATAGCGACGGGAAGATGGTCATAATTTCTCGGTTGTGATTCATGTACAAACACAGTACTCTTTGGGATTATAAACTGCCGCTAGCACAACATCGTCATTCATCATTGGTCGGGGTGTATACACACACACACACATGCACGTTTGGAACAGAACTAATAATAATCGTATACGCATTATAGCGGTGAAACGGTGCCGTATGCCGAGTACTGTACTTACTGCATGGTTTACCACCGAGGGAGTTTGGATGCGTTTATGACATCGGTGAGTATCTAAAACTCGTTATGATCTTATCCTGTCCGTTTTTATTGGACATGTGAACTACATTAACCCCACTTATTCCCGAATAGTGTCCTTTAAAAAAAAAAATGCTATTCATCAAGTGTGCGTACGTTTGTGGGTCATATCTCTATGGTTGAAGACGCTGGCTGGTCCAATGGTAACAATTTGTGGTTTATAATTTTACAGTTTAATAGTGCGGGATGGAGTAAAAGTCAAAATGTGCAATAAATGTGTCTTGTCCCACTTTATGCAATTTATTGTATAGATTACCATTTTCTCTTATAGTCTGAAGTTATTAAAGGGATTGTGTAATTGGAACCCACTGTTTGTTTCAATCATACATAGTTGGAGACCATAAAACTAACCTGTGAAAATTTAATTTCAAAAGGTGGTAGCGTTTTTGAGATATTGCCGAAAATCTGGAGCGGTTATATCAACGCAGGAAGAATAATATGCAATTGGAATACACAAACTGAGAAACGTTACTGCAGTAACGCTTCTCGGATACAAATTTTTGTGGATAAAAAGTGATATCTTCTTCCATAAACGCAGTACTTTGAAGTGAAAAGTTTCTCAAAATGCATTATACTATATCCAAAGCTGCTGCACTTCTTACCAAGTAAGTTGTTATTGCCATTAATTTTCCGAGTCATTACCAAACGTATTCAGACCCTTTAATATTGCGAGATGCAGTACAAGTCCAAAATGTGGAATAAATGTGTCTTGGCCTACTTTATGCAATTTATTTTATAGATTACCATTTTCTCTTTTGGTCTGCCGTTGTTAAATTTCTATCGCTGTAGCGAATCTGACCTTTTCGCACAACCCACATTGACTAAAATTGCTTATGGCATGAAGACAAAATCAATAGTCTCAAATCTACTTCAACTAACATAACGAATGGCATTTTTTTTACTGGCACAATAGTCTTGTTTTTTTAAAAAGGGGCAGCTCCAAGAACCTCCAACCTTTCAATATACGACACGCTGTGTCCAAAGTCATATTGAATGACCATGATCGTTTCAAGGGCAGGGTTTACTTTTTGTAATTGTCAAAAACCAGTATCCTCACTTGGTGCATCCCAAACATTATGCATAAAATAACAAACCTGTGAAAAATTGGGCTCGATTGGTCATCGAAGTTGCAAGAAAATAATGGGGAAAAAACACCCTTGTTGCATAGAATTGTGTGCTTTCAGATGCCTGAAAAAGGCTTCATGCCTGCATGAAGCCTTTCTCAGATGCAAATTTGGGGGTGGTAAATTATCGCTTTTTCTAAAACTACATTACTTTAAAGGGGGTCATTTCTAACAATAATTTATAATGTCAACAGCTCTCCAGTGCTCTTAACCGGTGAAGTTTTTATGTTCATTAATTTTTTGAGTAATTACCAAAGGTATGCCCCTCCTTAAATAGTCATGTTTCGTGTTTCGTTTGACTGAAATTAGTAAACACATTCAACCACCTTTTCTCAAGATGTACACAAACATTATAACGTGTGGAAATTTGATTCACGAAAACCCCCACAAAACACCCCCAACCCCCCCCCCCCAAAAAAAAAAAAAAAAAAAAAAAAAACCCACCCCCAAACAAACACCCCATCACCCCATTAAACAAACAAGCACCCCATCTCAATGTTTAAATGTTGTATGTTATGTGATTAATAATGTGTATTAGCAGTTAAAATCGAGGCTGTCAAATGTTCCTAATTTAAAGTCTAAAACACCAAGTAATTCATGTTCTATTTTTACCGAACCGATTTGGCTGCATAATCATTTCATAACAGGTCCATTTACTACTGGAATAAGTCTCTTTTTTAGGTCACTGCGTGAGAGTCTGAATAAATTACTATGTGATGATGAGTTTAATGATGATAAATGAAAGCCCAATAGACCCTGAAATTGTAACTTGTTAATAATTCTAGACAATATAACTCGATATTCATCCACAGTCCGCAGTGATTTATAATTCACTCTGATTGAACGAATGACTTGATGTGTCACATCATACATTTATTAGTCTTGTCAGATGTTATGACGTATGAATAATGTTACCGGGTGCTGTTTTTTTTTCTTCAAAATCAGGAACAACAGAAACATGTTGTTAATCAATTAAAAGAAAAGATCGGGAGATGTTTTCATACGTTGTATTTGTTTATCAATTCAATCTACGTCAATTTAATTTAATTGGTAATACAAATGCAAATAGGTTTTGTGGTTCAATGCTATAGAAGAGTAAAGGTCAAAACGGGAGAAAGACTAGTGCAACGTAAACGAACAAGGAAGCAGTAAAACTAAAATGCACAAATATACAACTGCGAAGCAGACTAAGTAAAACTAGAGGTTGATGTTATTTTATAGTCATTCCAAATTCTCATAATATAGGACTGTGGAAAAGTGTTAACCATAAAAAAAAAACCCATGCAAGTTGAATGGAAATAAATGCATTGTTTTCATCATCTTGTATGTATAACATGAAGAATTTCATGGTTTTTTTTTTAATGTGACCAATGTGACCAGTAAATAAATGAATGAATGAATGACCCCATTTGATTTCTAATAGACCTATTTTCATCAAAGTACTGCTGGTGAGTTTCTTGCGCTTCCGTTCATATTGCGGGAAATTTAATTTTAAACTGGGTTTATTTGCAATCTCTTTGTAGAGTCAATGTTTGATCGTTATTGTACATAAGCCCCCCCCCTCCCCCATCACTCCCCCTAAGGACTGTTCAGGAAACTCCACCGTGGCAAGGGTTTAATGATCTCAGACTTCAGTTTTTTTTTTAAAAAGGTTAATCATCACCAAATCACCATTAAGCCTCCCCAAGTGCATGTATACCCTTCCCTTTCAACAAATTGGTTTTGTCCGATGGGTTCTTCCGTTACAAGAAGCCGACGAGCTCGTCGCAATATCGTACGGCGGTTTCACACAGCCCACCCGGTGGTACCTCCCGACAAAGTGTGTATAAAATTACTCCGGCTTATCGTGTACGCAAGATGACATTTCTATTAGCTTTAATACTCGTTGTCAGACATTATCGCGATCCGGTCAGTCAGTGACCGCAAGTACCAAGTTCGCACTATTTGGGGGGGACTATATTTATCGCCCGTGTTTGACATTACGAGTAGATCTTCAATGATTTATTATCTTTTGGAAACTATAAGCATCGCATATAAGTCACCGTTATCGTTTATCTGGGAGCTCTTTAGATTGAAATTCACGACCAACGTACTTACCCGAAATCAATGTTTAACTCCTATAGATCAAATCAAATTATACAGTTTCGCGGTGAGCCTTCCTTGCATGAAAGAAAATGATATTCAGGTTATTAACAGAACGTGTTGGAAATCAAAGTTGATGTGGTCCATTATTAGAAAACTCGTATAGCCAAAGCCATAGCCGAGTAGCCAAAGCCATACCGATGTGCTCAGATCATTAGCCGAGTAGCCAAAGCTCTACCCGATGTGCTCAGATCATTAACCGAGTAGCCAAAGCCCTACCCGATGTGCTCAGATCATTAGCCGAGTAGCCAAAGCCCTACCCGATGTGCTCAGATAGAATTAGCCGAGTAGCCAAAGCCTTACCCGATGTGCTCAGATAGAATTAGCCGAGTAGCCAAAGCCCTATACTATTTGTTCCAATATCATCAGCCCCTTACCCAAATGTCGGGGGAGGGGGAACCTCATATATCTACCATTAAATAGCTTGGGTGGAGCAAACCCTTTATGTATTATACCCGTACTGGGTACCTTTTTAGCATCCCATAACATTGGGTACCTTTGAGCAGCCAATACCCTTTATGTAATATAGTATGGCAGCCGATACTGTCGGGTACCTTTGAGCAGCCATACCCTTTATGAACGTAGCATAGCAACACATACTGGGTACCTTTGAGCAGCCCATACCCTTTATGTAATATAGTATGGCAGCCGATACTGTTGGGTACCTTTGAGCAGCCCATACCTTTTATGTAATATAGTATGGAGGCTGGGTACCTTTCTACCTCCATGGTACCTTTGAGCCCATACCCTTTATGTAATATATATGGAGGCACGTACTGGGTACCTTTGAGCAGCCCAAACCCTTCATGTAAACATACCATTGCAGCCCACACATGGTACCTTTGAGCAGCCCATACCATTTATGTAATATAGTATGGCAGCACATACTGGGTATACCTTTGAGAAGCCCATTACCCTTTATATACCATTGCAGCCCACACATGGTACCTTTAAGCAGCCCATACCCTTTATGTAATATAGCAGCATGGCAGCCCTACTGGGTACTTTCGAGCAGCCCAAACCTTCTATGTAATATAGCATGCCAGCCTGCACAAGGTACCTTTGAGCAGCCTATCTCTATAATGTAACCCAGCTTATGCAGCACAAAGGTCATTACCCAGTTGAAAGTTGCATGACGATTTGCCAATAATGTAGGCAGACTTTTAAATTAGCTCAGGATCAATCGTAGCCCCATCAGAGACCTATCTTTTTATGTCATCTAGCTTTAATACACCTAATGTAATCCAGCTGGCTTGGATCTTATCATTTCACTTAAATTAAAGACATCTTTCATGGCATTTAAATTTACCAAAAACCTCGTCAATAAAAGTTCCTTCTCAGAAGGTCTTTTCACAATCGAAAGGTCTGGTCAGCTCTTTTAAACAAAATGATATACCACAGTGGTATCGACAATTGGGGTGTCATTATGGCCGAGTGGTTTAGAGCATCGAATTCAAGTTCCGATGGTTAAGTCATCGGAGTGTTGGTTCGAATCCCGGTCATGACACTTGTATCCTTGAGCAAGATACTTCACTATAATTGCTACCTCACCCAGGGGTATAAATGGGTACCTGCGAGGGTAGAGGTTGATATTGTGTTTGAAAAGCCTTCGGAGCACCACGGCAGCTCGGGCTGTACTCCCCAGGGAGCTGAGAAAGATTAAAGGAATGTTATTGGCCCAATGACCAGGGCAATATTGTAAAGCGCATTGAATTGTAAAATGCGCTATAAAACATAAGAACTAGTATATTATTAATTAATCTATAGGTAATTCAAGCACTATAAATTGATGTAACTTGGCTTTAAAATTAACCTGTTTAACCCTTCAACCAATCAATCAATCATACAAAATTTATAAAGCGCCTAATTCAAATTGACTCATATAAATATATTTTTATTGTCGAGAAGAATCTCAGAGCAGTTTTACCAATATCTATTACTGCAACTTTGCTTGTGTCAGACGCAAGATACCGAATATAGCACTTTCAGGCAGCATTACCAGAACTTGATCACCCTATCAGTATGTCCTCAAGTCCTAAATCTAGTGTACAAGTGACTATTCGATTGTCTCTCGCTGCACGTAATATACTTGACCGTATATCAATAAATACTTCAGCAACGGTCAACTCAATATTATTCTGCCCTTACCGTTGTACAGATGCAGGGGATGGCCTTTGTTTTTGTACCACCGGCTAGATTGAATTATAGGCAGAAGGTAGTCCCCGTGTCACCGGGGAGAGTTCTTGATATTATCCCGGTAATTCAAACGAACTGTATGAAGAGCGCATACATCAGTATCTTTCATACCCATGGGTTGTCCATTAATTTACCCCGACTGATAAACCCATTACAGGAGTACAGCATGCATTCTCATTTCTACATGAAGTTTGCATAATATTCCCTCTCTGTATGGATTTACAAAGACCCACAACATGGAAGCCCCACTTTGCTCATTATAGGCCTATATCGATCTGACGAAACATTTCAAAAGTCTAGTCTTCACTATAAAAATTCCCAGGTTAGAATTGACCCGGATTCCGGGTCCCAGGTTAGAATTGACCCGTATTCCGGGTCCCAGGTTAGAATTGACCCGGATTCCGGGTCCCAGGTTAGAATTGACCCGGATTCCGGGTCCCAGGTTAGAATTGACCCGGATTCCGGGTCCCAGGTTAGAATTGACCCGTATTCCGGGTCCCAGGTTAGAATTGACCCGGATTCCGGGTCCCAGGTTAGAATTGACCCGGATTCCGGGTCCCAGGTTAGAATTGACCCGGATTCCGGGTCCCAGGGGCCCTTGACCTGGAAAGTGGTTTAAAAAATGCCCTCAGATTATGCGTCATATTGACCCATTTCTTGGTCATTTTGACTCTAATTCCGGGTCATCTGACCCCCAAAATGGGTCCGACTCCACGGGACCTGGATCCGGGTCAAGTCAGACCCGGATTTTGTAGGTAAGAAACTTTTCAGCTTACTTCCTTCCCGAACCCATAGGCCTGCTATGTTTTCTTTTCTTATAGAAAAATGTAAGATGCATTTTTTTGAAATGTAGATTATTCATTTAGAAATAAGGTGTTTGCCATGTAGGCGATGTTGATTCCCCGGTAAATAGGGTAAATAGATATTTCTCCGTTATTGACTTGTCATAATTGTTGTATTTAACCACAGAAAAAGGAAATTCTGTGAGTGCACTCTATTTTACTTGGTGATGAGCTTATTTTTATATTTCTAGTTCGAAAAAAGAGCACACTATTTTGTATACAATATAGATTTCCAGTCGACTCCTTTAAATTGTTTGCGGGACATTTGTATTCAGTTGGTCTGTTTTGGCGTATTTGTTGACGAAGCTTAAAACAGCAAGGCCCTTGGGATATAAGTTTCACCTCATGCTATTATCATGTCGTCCTGTACATGCTTTTTGGGTAGCATTTTTGCCTGTAGGTTTTCTTCACCAGACACCGTTGTTATCACAGCAGTCATCTTTTTTCCCCCATAATCCAAACCTTTCCCCATATGAAAATCTGCATATTTCAAATCTCCAAAGGGATCGAACCGACGAGATGCAGATCAATAAATATTTCTGAGCGGAATGTGGACAAGGTATTAAACATGCGCCGGTGCCCAAAATAACAACCCCATCTTATCCAATTATCACATCTTCCTTCATCTTAGCAATTCTCATGCGACATCATTCCATCCGCATAACAACCTTCCCCCCGAAGGGTTGTAACACCGGTAACGTGTGTGCTATCACACCCCCCCGATATATGAATTTGTCTGTCTCCTTTTATCATATCTTAAAGTGATTGACAAAGCTTTCTGTGTGTGCGTGCGTGTGTGTGTGAGGGGGAAAAAAGAGGGAGGGAGTTGAGACAGCATGGTGGTGTCAACTTAGCAGTAATTCATGTGCTATAAGTAACCTGCGCAAACTATACCGCAACGGGTTATCGAGGGCATCAGAAGGCAAGCGCAGAGCCCCCCCCCAAAGACAGAATTGTCATTGACGGATATGTTTGCATTTTGGTGTTTGGCATCTGTGCCGCATGCATGCATGCATAGGGGCTAGCTGTGTGAGTGAATGCTGAATGGTATCGCCTTCATCAATGAGCGAGCGGCCAGGTGATGACGAGGATCGGAGATGAACTTTGCCAAGCTACTTCTGTTTTGGTAGATTTATTCCTAAGCCTCGGGAGGGCAGATCCTATCGCAGCAAGTAACTGGCAGATGAGTGTATAGCATCGGGGGGCTCTATGATCGAATGGGTGGAGATTAAATACACAGTGGATATATAGAATCGCGCCAACTGACGCCAGCACAACCTTTTTTTCTCAGGTATCCCATATTCCCAACTTCATTCAGAGGGTTCTGCCAGGCCGAATCTGATTACTGCAGTTCTTCTTTTTTTGAAAATGTGAATGGGAAACAATTATCTCTCGTAATCAATGGTTTCTCTATATCAACTGACTTTGCAGCTCGGAGCGGGGGAGAGCAAGGCTTCTGATGTGTAGATTGACAACACGGTCTAGTTACTGATGTCAACTGATGTGTAATGTCACCCATCCTGATCACCATTACATTATGGTGCCTTACTCTTCTTGCCTTTGCTGGACTCCAGATTGTTTCCGGCACAACAGGTGAGCTTAAATCTATATTCATGTCTTGGAAATAATTTAACCTGTTGTATAGGGCCTATGTTGTACCATGGTTGTACAGCCGAATGTCCAAACCAACCCCCTGCAAACGCCCCTATAAGAAACTCGTCCTAGTTTTCTAATGGGAAAAGTACGTGTCTTATTTCAGACAAAACTGAAGTTCGCATTCAGTTCGGATTACATATTGCAAATGATAGATAGATTACATGATTGTTTGTTTGTAATTACTGGTTCACTATTAGTATTAGTCAAGGGCGTGCTCTGACGATCTCGCACAAACGAAATGATCAGCGGGAGCTATGGACCATGTGTAACTCGGTAATCTGTTTGCGTGCGGTTTGGTGCCCACAGGGGAACCCGGTGTCACGCGGCACGGAGGGGCGAACCAAGCAGTCTTGATTGATCTGCTTAACTGAGCTACAATTACAACCTTTTAATGGAAAACCTCTCAACTGATTAGACTAATCGGCAGGTGCGTGATAGAAATCCTTCATGAGTTGTTTTCTATCTTTTGAAAAAAAGGTTTCTTAAACGAATCTGACTATGGTGGTTGAATCTTAGACTGGAAATGAAGATACGACCTCGGGGCAGATATAACGTTACTTCTGTTTTAAATCAAATTTCACCTTAATATGAAGCTGAATAAATTTACTCGGGAAGGTTTAAAGGTCAATATGCCATGAACAGATTTTGAAATGACTCAGTATAGATTCGATGGGAAATGAAGATTTTAATGAAAGTCACTGATCAGTTTTGATTAAAGTTAGAGTCATAGATTTGTTGTTGTCAACGAAATGCTCATATAGGCAAAATTATAAAGAAAGATACAATAAAAGTCACATGTGAAAGTTTCAGCTGTCACGGTATTTTCATTAGAACTTCGAATCCATCAACGTCGAGGTGACAGCTGGTACTAACCGCATTTCAGAAATCTGAGAAACGATTCATCAGATTCAAATGTTTTTGGGTGAAAAATTATCCAAGCCATAATACTTCGAAGAGAATCCATTCTACAAATAGTTTATACTATCAATAGCTGCAGTGCTTCTCACCAAGTAACTTCGTATGGTCATTGGTTTTTAGAGTATTTACCATTCCATGACCTTTAACGAAAAAATTACCAGTATTGTAGTATATTCATAAAACCATAATATTACGTCATAAATATTTTGGATTGACTTAACTCTCAAGTCCTCCGCAATATGGCAAATCACATGGTCATTGTGTGAACGGAATCATATTAAATTATGTAGACTTTATACAACTTCAAAATAATAATAATAATAATAACAATAATAATAATAATAATATACTTCGTTGTTTTCTCGGGTTTTTGTTATGCTGTTTTTTGAAAGAAATAAGAATTTGGAATTTAACATATTTCGGTAAAATACAATTTTGATTTGACCAAACGAAATATCGGATAAAGACTAGTGGAACACCTGGTATGCCTATATGAACATGTGAACGATTTGTCAGTGCTAGACACATGATGACAATGTGTGAAGTCATTTCTAATTTAGGTCGCCATAACTTGGGACGTGTACAGGTGTTTTGTTAAACCAGATACCTATACGGAGTAGACAGTCACTCGTTGATTGATTGAGTGTTGAACACTATATACGGTATGCTATTAAAAACACCCCATTCACACACCGTTTTTGCCAAGGCTGACTACGCTATAGAAGAAACCCCAAAACACTATATTTACGCCATTACCAAGGTTGACTTGCACGTTAAAGAATACAAAATTCTCTATCCCAATTCGCAATCGGTCATTGCCACAAGGTTGATTTGGACGATTCACAAGAAACCCCATTTACGTCCTACGAAGGTTGGTTTGTACGTACAGAAGAACAGCTCTCTGCTCCCATTCGCAATCGGTCATTGCCAAGGTTGATTTGTACGCCTCAGAAGATACCCCCAAAATACCCCCATTTACGTCATTACCAGTTGACTTGTACGTTGTGAGAAGAACAACTCTCTACCCCCATTCGCAATCGGTCATTGCCAAGGTTGATTTGTAATCCTCAAAAGATACCCCCAAAAATACCCCCATTTACGTCATTACCAGTTGACTTGTACACAGTAAGAAGAACAACTCTCTACCCCCATTCGCAGTCGGTCATTGCCAAGGTTGATTTGTACGCCTCAGAAGATACCCCGCAGTCATGGCGATCTAATAAATAACACGGCGTGAATAATTCATCACGCTGTGCATTGTATTTGAGACTATATATTATTCCATTGAACAGCCGGCGCTAATTGTCACGCGTCCACGATACAAATTTTTATTCCAATTGGAAATTCAGGCATAATGATTGGAATTGTGTGCAAGGGAAATCCTTGCGTTCAAAAGACGCATGTACTAGCAGTAAATCACCGTCTATGGCGTATATGCAAAATATCATTATGGCGTCTCCCAAAGTCATTTCAAACAATGACATGCTGTATATGTTAGCGCAGGGAAAGGTTATTGTTTGCTAGTAATATATTATTTCTTAAGTGATTCTGTTTTCGAAATGATATATGTTGTGTTGATATTGCAGCAGGCAGGCAGGCAGTTCTCATATTGTTAGTTTCATATCAAGTTTATGGATGCCATACCAGTACATGTTTATATAGGCTATCTGTAATATTTTCTTGTTGAAGTTTGAAGTATAGTGGTTTCAGCATGTGATCTGCTTGTCAATAAATAGCAGGCTTAAAGTCGTCGAGGAACTTATACCTAATAATGTATTAAGTTGACTTATTAGATTATTTTCGGGAGTAAATTAGGTTGGAGTGAATTTTAATGAAATTTATACATCCAAACAACGGCGACTGGGTCGCGCTTACAACGATGCAAGTACGCTTATAGCGATGCAATCGGTGTAAGGTGAGAAGAGTTGAAGTACACAGTGACTTGCCGAGGCAACCTTAAAGATTTCCTGTCTTTACACGAGTTATTGAATAATTGGAAAAGGACAGTGAATACTTGTGTTGCTCCTGAAATATATTGACCACATTTCAGTATTCTTTCGTATTTAATTTGGAATTTAATATTCAAACTCTGTTGTAATTGTTGGTGCCAGGACGACGGTTTTTTTTTTAAATGGTTTTTCATAATTGATAATATAACATATCGAATCAACTTTATTTGACCTCTGACAATTAATAATAGACCAAGAGATCCTACATTATATGGAAGGCTACACGATTGAAATTAATTAAATTACGAGACATTATAACACTGGTGATGTAAACATTCAGTTACGATGTGTACAATTCATCCAAACAGAAAGACTATACGGAATCAATGACTGCTTGGACTGACGCGTATGACTCATCCGCACGAAGATTTTTTTCTTAAACAAAACGTCTTTAAGTCCAAGAGAGGCCGACATTAACTAAAATGAGGAGTTAATCCTACTCCTAGACGACCATTAGAAGTCAATCGGAACATCTTGTATATGCTAAAGGCACTAGACACGTTTGGTAATTGTCAAAGATTAGTATTCTCACTTGGTGTATCCCAACATATGCATAAAATAACAAGCCTGTGAAAATTTGGGCTCAATTGGTCATCGAAGTTGCAAGAAAACAGTGAAAGAAAAAACACCCTTGTTGCACAAATTTGTGTGCTTTCAGATGCCTGAGAAAGGTTTCAGGCCTGAAGTCTATTTCAGATTCAAATACTTTAGTGAAAAATTACCTATTTCTCAAATACTACGTTACATCAGAGGGAGTCGTTTCTCACAATGTTTTATACTATCAACAGCTCTCCGTTTCTCGTTACCAAGATAAGTTTTTTTTATGCTAATATATATGTTGAGTAATTACCAAACGTGTCCAGTGCCTTTAAAAGCTCGCAGATTCCATCCACGATTATCATATTTATGCTGATCAGTATTCAGAATTCCTTCCAAATTCAGTGGAAAAGAATCTGCCCTTTTCCCATTTCATTAACAGTTGATCAGTCCATCGCTTTTCTAATCTACCGTGGCGTGGCCTGCCGCGTGGACAGCACATAAACTGATAGAATATTTCCACTCGATCGCCTCGCCGGTAGCTTATTTCTTGTCTTGCTGTTGACTGTTCAAATAGCAGAGGGCAGAAAGAGGACTTGTGTTCTGTAAGCTTTTAGTGTCTTCGGGGTTGATCACAAGTCTAAACAGTTAGTAGCACACCCCGGGGGGAGTTCTTGGAAGAAGACTTTGGGAAATAAATTTTCCCCAGAAAAGCATTATCTGAAAAATGACCTCAAGGGTGGAACAGGGAGCCGTGTCAATTTTTGTATTTGGAAGCTCCAGTTTTACTGACGAGAGTGTTGACATCTCCAATTCTAGCTGAAACACCGTTAATTGGGGAACATCTTCTGTTGGTACTTTCAAATTTCAATTGAGTTACAAGTTGATGTCCCCCCGGGTGCTGAATTATCTTCCACGGTGCACCCACTCTAGCAGAATGCTTTACAACGAAGCTCCGCCTTGTATGAAGAGTCGAGGTAGCATGTTTTCTCACAGTCCATACTCACCTTATCAAGGTGAGCCCATAACTCCTTACTTTATAACGAGTCTTCACGAAAATAATAACAGTTGGGTATTAAAGTGTATGGGTTTTGATGCATTTACATGGCGAGTTATCAATGTACATTCAGTTTGTGGTAACACCATATGCATATATCTTTATACGCTGTGTAGGTTTGTTCTTAAAGGGTGTATAATATACGTTTGGTGACTCTGAAAATTAATGGCAATAATAACTTAGGCCTACTTGGTAAGAAGTACAGCAGCTTTGGATAGTATATTCCATTTTGAGATTTTGTTCACTTACAAGTATACTGCGCTTATGGAAAAAGATATCACTTTTTATCCCCCAAAATTTGAATCTGAGAAGCGTTACTGACAGTAACGTTTCTCAGATTGTGTATTCCAATTAATACAGATTATTCTTCCTCCGTGGACATAACCGCTCCAGATTCTCGGCAATATCTCAAAAACGCTACCACCTTTTGAAATGAAATTTCCACAGGTTAGTTTTATGGTATATATCTACAACTGTATAGGTTGAAACAAACAGTGGGTTCTAGTAAACCAAACGTGTACAATCCCTTTAAGAACTTGTCTTGCTATTTGTATTCTACTGCCGCGGAGTAGATTTCGGAATCCGGGAGACTACTTTTTAGTTCTAAAAAAACCTGTCCTGCCATAAAAGATCATGACTTGAACTAACAGCGAGATATGTTGCCCCGAAACCTCTGACGATGTGTAAATTAAGATCGGATATGCACTCGCTGCTTGTCCAGGTTTTTGCAAACCAACTCTGAAGTTCTTCTTCTTATTATTTATTGTTTATTATTAGTAGTACCAAATTTTCTTGGCAGCCAGGGGCTGAATTTGGGGGGAAGTAAACAGAGCTTCATAAGAAAAGAAAACATACTTAAAACAGTACTGAAATAATAATGTGAAAACTTGTTCAGTCTATTGCTTGTTTTCTTCCCATATTTCTTTCATTATTTTCTTGCAACTTCGATGACCAATTGAGCCCAAATTTTTGCAGGTTGGTATTTTATGCATATGTAGGGATACACCAAGTGAGAATACTGGTCTTTGACAATTACCAAACGTGTTCAGTGCCTTTAAGTCTCTATATCTAAACAAAATTCAGAATGATAACAATATCTTCCGATGGAACCTTTACTATTACCTTCACTGAAGTAACTCTGCAACAAAGAAGCACATGATCATCTGGGCCCAATTTCAAAGAGCTGCTTAAGCACAAAAGTAGCTATAGCACAATAAAATTTTGCTCATCAGAATAAGGTTACCAGCCAAACTACCATGTCACATGTACAATTTGTGACTGGTATCCTGCTCATTTCTGTTAGCAGGAAATTGTTAATCAATATTTTCTGCCTAATCAGCTCTATGAAATTGGGCCCCAGTATGTTATAAATTATCATACTGCCAGACAGAATCTCATCGTAGAATTCTGCGTGCTGACGCTTATTTCCATGGTAATTAAATAATAAATATTACAGAAAATCCATCAAGAAACGTAGACAGTTGAAAAAAAGAAGACAATCGGAGTTCGGTAGAATGCCATACCAAGATCTCCAGAATCAGGTGAAGGATGATGGGATGAATGAATGATGACCCAGATGTTGGTATCCCTGCCACAAACAAAATGCTTCGCAAAAAGAATCTCCGTGATGTCTTATACAAATAAAAAAAATTCCTCTCAGTTATTCAATAAATAAAATGTTTGAGGTTTCTTATAAGATGACTGTCTTTGTGGAGTGGTACATGCTCTAACCCTTTAAGTCAATTGCCTTACGCTTCGTGCCAGAGTCAGTCTTTGATTCAGTCTCACATAATTGCCTGTTCTGTGACGTGCCGAGTAAATTGCCCCGTCAGTAAAATCCTTCGCTCAGCCACTGATTCTGGGGTGAAGTGAAACACATTGGAATAAATAATTCTGACTTTACGGAAAACAACTTGGCGAACAGAATAGCTTCTTGTATGATTAAGAAGGGCGGTACGGGTACAAGAATACTTGCCCCCTAAGGGAGAATGAATATTTAATATGTTGCTATCGATAAACCATTGCAAAGAAGTATACAGGCCTTCTAATCCTATGCTATAATTGGTTTCGTGATTACGTTCTTTTTTAGAGATTAATTTTTTTTAAAACTTGAAATCTGATTATTGTCATTATTATTTTTCATTTATAAACTGAAGTTCAACACTGCATTGGGAAAGAGTATTGCTATTCTATTATTAAAACGCAAAGGAATCATGATCGTAGGTCATTAAAAACAAATCACACTGGCTATTTGTTGTTGTTGCGTTGTTGTTGTTGTTGTTGTTGTTAGTTGTTGTTTTAATTATTGTTGTTGTTTTTGTTGTTGATGTTGTTCGTTGTTGTTGTTGTTGTTTTGTTGTTTTGTTGTTGTTGTTCGTTGTCCGTTGTTGTTGTTGTTTTGTTGTTGTTGTTTTGTTGTTGTTGTTGTTGTTGTTGTTGTTGTTGTTAGTTGTTGTTTTAATTATTATTGTTGTTGTTGATGTTGTTCGTTGTTGTTGTTGTTGTTGTTGTTTTGTTGTTGTTGTTGTTCGTTGTTGTTGTTGTTGTTGTTGTTTTGTTGCTGTTGTTTTGTTGTTGTTGTTGTTGTTGTTGTTGTTTTTGCATCTTTTAGTTAGCTGTATATTGGTACATAATCGATCACTCAAGAATATTTTGTTTGTGGTTTCCCATCTTACACAGAAAGGTGACGTCACGCTAGTGACGTCATCACTTAGGCCAACTCTGCGCTGCTTACGCAAAAAGTGGCGTAGCAGAAAGAAGTTACAATAGCATACGTCCTGCATATTGAATTCTGTTGGTTTCTATTATCTATTCTATACTAAGCCACATTTGTCCGCTTAGCTGGCCCAAGTAATCTAACCGTAAATTTTATCATAAGTTTATCTATGGACGGAATATTTTTTCAAACAGTCACACTTCAGTTCATTATCTGATCGTAGTCTGCCTTGAACTTCTCATACAAAGCAGCAGAAGATTTTTCCCTTCCAGCCACTGGTCATTGCCTTGCTGTACTTTGAAGTGTTAATACAGACGTTTGGGATTTTTCTCCTAAAAAGTGCCTTTCAACCAATGGCAGAATTTGCCTAGCGCTTTCAGGCATGAAGTTCAAAGGCCTTAAGTAACGAAGGCTGACAGTCCTTTACGGGTGACTTCTGTTTTGGTAAATACAAATGTGAGAGCTTCACTCACAGTTTGTTTTTATAAAGAAAAGTATATGCTATATTACTTTAAAGTGCAGCATATCTTTTGGACTTTTATTTTTACATTCACTAAAATAGCTCCGGGTCCAAAATGACTCAAATTCTGGTCCAAGGGGATAGGGTAATCTCCAGGTCAAAACGACAGTTTGTTTGGTCAAAATTGTCTTCAAATAATCTACAGTTATTCATATTATTGCCGCTTAAATAAGTAAGTGCACGTGTTGTAAGGATGCACTGTACACTGTGTATAGGGCCGTTGCACTGACTGCACATAAACTGATGTGGTGCATATAATAACAAATTTGATTGGTTCAAAGTTTGATAACCGTGAATTTAATTGGCTGAAGAGGGGTAAATTGTGATTTGCATGTTCCATCAGAAGTATTGCTATCTATGTAAGAGGGCAGGATAAGAATGTTTTACATGTTTATATGACACTAAAGGTATTTTATGTGAAACGGCCTTTAACTTATATAGGATTTGAGGCATTGCATGGTGAGGTATCAATATATGTTTGGTTTGCGGTAACACCATGTGTATATCTACTTGCTAGGTAGATTTTGTTCTTTGAGAACTTGTCTTGCTTATTATTCTACTGCCGTAGAGTAGAATATTCGGAATTCGGGGGACTTCTCAGTTCTTAAATCTACTTGCTAGGTAAATTTTTGTTCTATGAGAACTTGTCTTGCTTATTATTCTACTGCCGCAGAGTAGAATATTCGGAATTCGGGGGACTTCTCAGTTCTGAAAAGAAATGTCCTTCTTATTAACTACTACCTGGGCGGGAGGTAGGAAATCGGGCGGGACTACTACTTTCGCTATGTGGATCGGGGGGACTTCTCGTTAATAACTACACTGCGTGAGTGAGTCTAAATAGGCCTTTAACTTGTTTGACTGTATTTTTAGTATCATACTTTCCAGTTCTCTCAAAAATTAAAATATGTTATGAATCATCGATGTTTATCGTCAAAGTCAGTGTTCAAGTACTTTAAAATGAAATTGAAAACCAATGCACACTTTAAAGGGCCCCTGAAGTTAACATTTCTTAGGAATATATATATATATTTTTTTCTCTTGCATTGAAGCTATACAGCTTCATTTATTCAACAACAACATAAACCAAACAATTACACATCAGTCCAACAATATAGCTATTAAATAGTAATCAAGGAGAACAAAATAGATAAAATAAAAACAGATGTAATGATATACAATTTAGCGTGACATAATCACGTGAAACGAAGACCCAAACGATAGATAATAAAATTATAATATGTTGATACAATTGAAGGTGACATAAATGAAAAATGGGGACAACACTTGAATTACTTGAAGGAGAAGGAAGCTCTTTAAAACCCAAAACTTAACTCACCATTATCATTAAAGAAACACAGCGCTTTGTTTGCTGTGTAGCACGCCTTAAAGGTTTCATGGCACATTCTTTTGTGTTCAAACAATAGAAAGGCCCTCAAATTCCGTTTGTAACATTGAATAATGTCAACATCAGTAGGACATGTGTGACTGTCAAATATTAATTTACATCTGATATTCCATATTTGTCATATATGTTTAGCTAATTCCTAATCCCCTTATGTGTATGAAAACTAATTGACATCCATATTTTGTTAATTTCTTCGAAAAGTGATTTTCTGTAAACATTAAAACATTTCCTCTCTTACCTAGACAACTGAGGGCGCTGTCGCAGTGATGTCATTTCAGGAAGACACTTGTTTTATTTCTATTGAAAAAATGGAACTGTGAAGCCCTTAATTTGCCCGTTAAAAGAATTTGAGAGAAAAGTTCGCACTTTGGCATACTGCCATGAACTAACTAACACACTAACAAATCACTAAAGCATAGGAAGTTTACAACAGCGAAACAGCCTAAAATAATTCTGTTGACTTTTTGTGCATAAACTAATTGGAACATTGAGTTTTCTGCCTGACATGACACCACACTTTTGCTCATGAATATGGACATTTGCATTAGCATAAAATACAAAAAGGCACCAAAATACCCCCCAAAAATTGCAAATCGAGAACTGAAAATAAGGTGAAATGGGACACAAAGGTGCATCTCCAAGGATTGCATTAAAAAAACCCATTTCATAGACCCTTTAAAGTGAACCCGTAAGTCCGAGTATGTTTAGGAGAGTGACATAGTGGGCATTCCACAGGTTGTGACTATGATCCCTTTTCTTTAATCTTTTCTGTTTTAAACATTGTGGGCATGACCCCACAACGCGAGAAAAGCCCACAAGTACAGATGTTTCTAGCTCGCATGTAATGAGCCTAGAGATCAAGCACTCCTTCCAACCGGTACAGATTAATTATTAGCCACTTCACAGAAAAATGACAAATAGCTTGAGGTTGAATGACATTGAAATAAAAAAAACGACTTCATCAACGGAAGAGGCAGAATCTCAGTATGCATCGCTTGATTGTCAAATCAAACAATCCCCTTGCCGAAGGTCTCGAACGCTGTTCCGTCAACATTTTTACTTGCAAGCATCCGCCGGTTTATATCACTCAGTCACCTGCGGGGTTATTTTTTGTAGTTTCACGCTCGCACTATTATGCATAGCAATGGATGGTACCTAAGGGGGTAAATTTTCTTGCGAGACGGAAGGAAGTTTCATTCACATAATGGTATCATCAATATAGGTACCAAGCTGATTCCATCAGTTTATTGAATTAGATCGGGAAAACTCGCTTCATTTTCAATTTGTCTCATCAGTTATAAAGAATAAGAACCTCATAAACCAAAATGGCAAAAAATATAGTTCATAAAATAACGAAAGGTGTTTGCGCTGCTGCACGAACACCTAAATAATTATTACGTACTACTTATAGGTACATAAATGACTAATTAAAGCATACTGACTTTGGAGGATACTAATAAGATTGCTCAGCAGCAGGCCTTATGTGGAAACAAACAAGATGCTGGGAAGAAAAAAAAACACCGATCACAAACGAGACTATGTAAAGGGGAAACAAAAGGTTAAAATAGAGCAAACATTCATACAATTCATAACAAGTCATGTAACAGACATTCTGAAAAATCTTTGTCTTCCATTTTGTTCAATATTTGTCCTTGGAAGATTACTCATACTACTTTGGTTGACATTAAAGGCACTGTACACGTTTGGTAATTACTTAAAATATATATTAGCATAAAAACTGACTTGGTAACGAGCAACAGAGAGTTGTTGATAGTATAAAACATTGTGAGAAACGACTCCCTCTGAAGTAACGTAGTTTTTGAGAAAGAGGTAATTTCTCACTAAAATAATAAAAACATCTTGCAAGAAGTTTTTATTCCTATCTGAAAGTACACAAATTTGTACAACAAGGGTGTTTTTTCTTTCATCATTTTCTTGCAACTTCGATGACCAATTGAGCCCAAATTTTCACAGGCTTGTTATTGTATGCATATGTTGGGATACACCAAGTAAGAACACTGGTCTTTGACAATTACCAAACGTGTACGATGCCTTCAGGTAGTATATAGGGTTTTTTTTACCCCAACACGAGGCATCTCCCTACATTGTTTTCTTACGGAGAACTGGAAGCCCGGTTCTGTCCGGAAGTTGGAGAGCTATTATAGGACAGTATTTCTCTGTTATTGCTAGACATCAAACATGACAAGGGCCCCGGGAGTCGCTAGGAAACTTGAGACTATATTTATAGAGTGTCGGTTTAAAAAAAAATTCAAAGAATTTCAAGATGGTGTGTATTTATTTGTCAGGGCGAACCAGTAGTGGATGTGTGAAAGTCTTCAATTCGGAATGTTTTCCTTTCGCATGTCAGATACATCAGAGCTTGGTGTATGCATTACGAATATATATTTCAGAATCTTAAAGGCATCGTACACATTCGGTAATTGGAGCCTATTTTTTGTTTCAAACCTATCTAGTTGTAGATATATACCATAAAACTAGCCTGTGAAAATTTCATTTCAAAAGATGGTAGCGTTTTTGAGATATTGCCGAAAATCTGGAGCGGTTATGTCCACGCAGGAAGAATAATCTGCATTGGAATACACACTCTGAGCATGCTCTGAGAAGCGTTACGCGTAACGCTTCTCAGATTCATATGTTTTGGGGGATAAACAGTGATATATTTTTCCATAACCGCAGTAGGCCCTACTTCGAAGTGAAAAGTTTCTCAAAATGGTTTTACTATCCAAAGCTGCTGTACTTCTTTACCAACTAAGTTTTATTGCCATTAATTATCAGAGTCATTACCAAAAGTGTACGATGCCTTTGCATGCTTCCCGTTTTATGGAGAGACTTTCTGACGTTCTTCTGCAATTGTGCCAAAAATATCTGCAACTTTGAAATAAATTCACGAGACCTTGAAGGTAGTGTAAGAATTGGATCCGTCACAAGCATACACTGCAAAAATTGGGGTGTTGAAATTGACACCATAGGTGTTGTCACATATAGATAAAACAAGAATCAAAATTTACACCATAGGGTGTTAAAATAACACTAATTTCTGCAAACACAATTACACAATTGTGTATCTACATTTGACAACACCCATGGTGTAAATTTTAACACCCCAGTTTTTGCGGTGTAGTTAAAACTAATAGAACCTGAAATATACCCAACGTTCATAGTGTTAGCATTGATGCAATAACTCTTAGTACCTACTCAGTGAGATTATTATTTAAGTTTACAAAAGTAGACACAGAAATGTCGGATAAATTTCTAAAATTTGAGTCCGTCCATTTCTGAAATATCTACCCTCGGACAATAAGCCGATCTACATACATATATACGCGAGGTATGAACATTGCAATGAGTTTCAGCGTCGAAAGGAAACTTTATATTTTTAAAGGGGAGATGGGGATTTGATTTCCCTTTAATAAACGAGTTGGCATTTTTAAAATGTTTACAGACTAGGGGGTTAGCCTGTTGTTTTAAAAGATTTAATTAGAAAAACGAGTATTGCTATTTCACAAGGTTTTAGCACTGCAAAAACTGGGGTGGTAAAATTGACACCATGGGTGTTTTCACATAATAGATACCAAAAAAAGAATCAACATTTACACCATCTGCAAAAACAGTTACATTGGTGTTATTTTAAAACCCAATGATGGTAAGGCCACATAAAAATAAAAAATTGTTGATCGTCCTTTTTTGATGGGAAGTGGGGGAGGGAGGGCGTTTTTTTTTGGTTTTTTTTTTTTTTTGACATGGCAAAATATGAAATAAAGAATAAAGATATCATCATAATCACTATAAAACAAAGGGTTTGTGTGATTTTGATGTTTTCAATTGTTTTGTTAAACCCTTTCAAATCCTAGATGACATTTTCTGTAAACATTTTCAAAAAACTAAAACGCAGCCTAAGTAAATATTTGAAGAATTTTTCTTGTTTTGCAAACATGAATAATCTTTCTTCAATCATCTGTTTCCGACCTATGGATTTTGAAAAAATATGAGCTAAACAAAAATCTGGGAGGCAAGTTTGACTGAAAAGATCATTAAAAATACCGTTTTTATGATTAAAAAAACAAAAAAACAAACAAAATTGGGGTCGGGGGGTTTTGTAGGGTCGGGCGGGGACGATCAACAATTTTATTTTTTTATGTGGCCTAACGTTGATTCCCTCTTCGGTATTTATATGCGACAACACCACTGGTGTCAATTTTGATACCCCAGTTTTTCTAGTGTATGTGCTATATCTTTTAGCCAAACAATTTGTTCCTGTCATAAAGTAAACACCTGTATGTGTATTGTTTAGAAATAATTACAAGCCATAGACTCACTAACATTATCCATAAATAATGATAATTGGCTGTGTATGGATAGCATAAAAGAAACTAGACGAAAAATGTGACATGTAATTAGGTTTTTTTTTGCTGCAAGTGGCAAGACATCGAGAGTGTTGTTCATTTGAATTTGTCTCACGACGTCGACAAATTTCCTTTCATGGTTTTAATGCTATCATATATGTTTATTTTTACCTCGGGTGAAATCACTTTTTTTCACAGATAATATACTTAGACTTACAAAGGTAGCGAAACAGTAGCTGTTTTGCTCCTGCAGGCGCTAATTTTGTTTATGAGGAACGGAAGTAATACAAAATAAAAGGGACCTTCTTCTAGATGGTTGTCTTTCCATATCAGGGGGACAAACGATGGGGGGAAAGAGGTTGAAATGCTGGATCTCGCAATGAACTGAGTGCGTTTTACCATCATCTTGGAATCATATCTCAATAACGTACTTGAGGATACACATCGGGTTCCGTTACCGTTGCCTCATGCTATCTGGGTTGTGTCCATGAATGTTGAAGTGTAGCAGTCACTCTCTCCGGCGATTCTGATCGCTAAGGCACTCCAGAAAACAAAAATTCTTGTCTATGAAATGAATCCACGACTGCACACTTGGGGTTGGTTGGCCCTAAAAAATTGTGCCATGCTTTATAGAGATTCAATTGATGTTAATACTATAACACAGGGTGAATACCGAACTGGGTAAATCTTTCTTTTACATCGTGATTCATCCAATAATGTCTTTCATGATATTCTGACAAAATCATGCGATTCCATGTTTGGGAGGGGGAAAAACGATCCGCATAGCTGAATAAATTTCTGCTCGGACGATTTTGCATTCCTCGGAAAAGGAATGTAATCTAATTGGAAAGTGGGGGGAAAAGCAGGTGAAATTCTACCTGCATAGAATGACATGTTGTCTTCTTCTGGCTCTCCTCGGGGCCTGAAATTTAAAACAATTCCAAGTCAGAAGCTACGAGTTGTTGACTTGTGGGGGTTGCGAATATTTCATCCCGCTGTGATGTCTGCCATTCTTGAACGATGCCGTGGTGACTCACGATGACGTAAAAGTCTGATGCTAATATAATTTATATTTGACTGACACATCAGAGACTTACAAAATATGGCAGGAAAAAAGGGTTGTAAAAAAAACCCGGTCTTCTGAAGTTGTCTATAAAGAGAGGAAATTTGGCCTATTAGGATTTGTCGGTTATATTCATGTAGATCCAATAAATTAAACACTGGCTAGGATTCAATATGTTTGGTTGATGCTGAACACTAAAACTGCGTTTTGATTAACTAAATAAATTCCCAAACAAATCCATGAATCATGACCTGAATTTCAGTAGTGTATGTTAACATCTCCAAGACAAACCATACATTGATGAATTCAATAAATGACTCATACCATGCAACAAATGCTCACTCTCCGAAGATGATGTTTTTTTATGCAGACCGCGGTGAATTTACATGCATTATTATGGAGGCTGTTGGTAACTGACTTATACACGCGGCAAGGAAGGGTCAGTTCAAACGCTGCATGCGACCACGAGGTAATGGACTGTATTGCGTTACCTCCGGCCTTTCCTTATTAATTGGAATATAAATTGATAGACCTATCAACTGAATGGGGCTTCTTCTGTTTCCCCCTCAGTGACCAGGCAATTGACAGCTTAAACTACCCTGGGGATAGACTGGTCCCCTGTCTTTATGACAGGTACTTGTTTTACAGACCCAATGATTTCATTGGATACAATTTATCCGCGCTTGATTGTGTGTAATGTTGCTTATACACACATTCTATTTTTTACATCCCTGTGGAGACATCTTTTGTTCTTTCCTTTGTCCCTGTAGTTAAGAACCTCCCATAGACTTTGTACACAAAATTCCTTGTGGAGCACCCAAGTCTTTAGAATTCCCCAATGGAGACCTTTTGTTTTCCCTTTTCTGTTTTGTTCTCGGTCTCCATAAGGTAGTGAATATGAAGGCACAATGTAAATGCGCGACTACGAATCTCTGTGTGAATGGATGCGAGGTCAAAGGTTCATCTACCAGGATCCCTCCATTGGCTCAAGGCCGCTATCTGGCGTTATTCACGAGCTTCGAAGTGTGACGTCAGATGTTCGGGCTACCTAGGGGATCACAAGAGATACTGTGTAGAAATGCCACTGGACATGTGTAAAACAAGTACTGTGACAGATACTCTCTGTAAGTAGTACCACGTAACACACTTGTTGCAAGGGATTAGTGGAGCTCTTCGTTCTAGCCTGTTTCACTCCACTGCTGGAGGGAAAGCCTCTTCACCAATTAATCCATTTCACTCTATCCTGAGCTGTCTCTGCAGTTCCATGTAACACACTTGTTGCAAGGGATTAGTGGAGCTCTTCGTTCTAGCCTGTTTCACTCCACTGCTGGAGGGAAAGCCTCTTCACCAATTTCTCCATTTCACTCTATCCTGAGCTGTCTGTTGCCAAGCAATATGTTCTTTAGTTCATCTCTCCATCTTATGTTTTGTCTCCCTCTTTTTTTCTTGTTCGGTTTCTTGGTGTCCAATTGGTTATTTTGCATGCCCATACCTCCTTGCTAGATGACCTGCTCATCTCCACTTCTCTGATTTAATGGTCTTGATAATATCCTGCACTCTTGATTTCTTTCTTTGTTCTCAGTTGTCATCCTGTCCTTCTTTGTTACTCCTATCATTAGTCTGCCCATAGCCCTCTCTGTCACCCTAGTTAGTTTTGTCTTATGACGTTTGGTGGCAGTCCGTGTATCGGAACCACATAGGACAGGTATGATGCACTGATCGAATATCTGCCTTTTCAGGGATACAGGAAGGATGTGGTCTCGAAAGATGTAGCCAAGTGTGCCAAACTTCACCCAACCTAACTGGAAAATCTTCTCTTTATTTCATCCCCTGTTGCGTTGTTGAAGGTGATCTTCTTTCCGAGATAGATGTAAAACTCAAATCTCCAAATCTTCAATCTTCTCCCAGAACTGCGATTTTTTTTGATTTTTTGATTTTGTTAGTGGAAATCTTAAATCAATCTAAATGATTGACTTGAGAGGCACTTACCAAAAAAAAAAATCCTCGTGATGCGTTTTTTGAGACTCTTTATAAGAAAGTATGTGATGTCAGTTCCACTTGTCATAATTATGTATTGATATCTAGTAGTAACTTAAGTAGAGAGTATACATTATCACAGTGAATCCAAGTGTGCGACCATCTTCAGCAGGTGGCCCCATTGTACACGTGTTCTATTCAGCTCTATGGTTGCATCTTCAACTCGTTGAATCAATATTTCCAAGACGGTTGGCTGCTTCACTCAATTCAGACTTCTGTTGCTAAAACCCCTCCACCCAATAATCGGCGTCCAAACTCCATTTGCCATTCCATTTCCAGTGGGAAATCAAATGAATTGAAATACAAATCCAAGTATTATTCCCAACACACAAAATTGAACTCTCCTTTTTAAAAGTTTTTTTTTAGTCGAGTTTCCTCTGTATATTAACTTGCACTAACGCATCTTTTTCCCCCAAGGGTTCACTGACACCTCCTTCATACACTGCATTTAGGAGCCGGCGCTCCACATCAATGATCTGATCATCATACATCTCTGCAGTCTGATATAATATGGACATAACGAGACTGAAGAGAATGACGGTCGATCATATTTATGCTATGGATTCACACGCCCTCAGGGCATTTCTTTTGCCGTTTTTTATTATTATTTTTTATATATGTAGAAATTCCTTGGACATCTGAGATGACAAATGTACATGTTGAATACCAATCTCTATGTGTTTTGAGCGGGCAGCCCCGGGGGCTCTTCCGACGATCAATAAGAACGAAACGCATATTATACCGCATGGATTCAAACCATCGGACCTTTTGTGTATTATTTATAAGTATTGCATTACCGCTGTCTTTATTCGTCTTTGTAATCTGTATAGAAAGCAAGAAAACAACAACATCAAAGCACCGAGTGGTAAATCAAATTAAATAACAATTATTAATTTCAGATGTTAATGTCATTTTAGTATGGATGCCTCGCATTGTGAGTAGTAGTCAGGGCATGATCTTACCACGTGACCTGTGACATCACATGAAATAGCCGCATAGTCTGGACTTCCAGCAGGCATGATTTGTACTCAGCTCAAAGTAAAAAAAAACCCAACATTCACTCTGATAATTGTATGGAGATTGCACTGTCTGTTTTTTTAACATTTGTTATAAACTTTTGGTATGAAGAAGGGGGCCCCCATCTCAAGAGTTGTACAGCTGTTACTTCTGTAACTCTTGAATCTATGTGAAAATGATGACACAAAATGTAAATTTTCCCATATGACCAGTGTAGTATCTTGCCTGCCAGGAAATGCATTGGAATGTACAAGGTCACTCTCTTTGCAAACAAAGGTGACATGGTGAATATTCATTCAATGATTCCTCCATTTATTGGTATCAAGAATTACACATAAGTTGTATTTTAAATAATAATGGCCTATACAAAATGTACGACAACCTTCAGATCTCAGGATTTAGGAAGAATAAATATTGTTTCATTTTGGGGATCGGGTTGGCTCAGTGGTTTCTTTCCCTGCCTTTCACCTCTGTGAACCCCGGTTCGAAACCCACCTCAGACCTGGAGTCTTGCATGTAGATTGGGTTGTCATCAGTCCCTGCGTGATTACGTGGGTTTTTCCCCATTTGGGGTTTTCCTCCCACATCTTAAACTGAACATTTCTTCTCGTTTCCTATTTATCCTGTTATTGTGGTATTGTGCCGTTGGATGTGTAATAAATAAATATGTTTAAAGGCACTGAACACGTTTGTAAATTGTCAAAGACCAGCGTTCTCACTTGGTGTGTCCCAACATATGCATAAAATAACAAGCCTGTGAAAATTTGGGCTCAATTTGGTCATCGAAGTTGCAAGAAAATGATGAAAGAAAAAACACCCTTGTTGTACAAATTTGTGTGCTTTCAGATAGGAATAAAAACTTCTTGCAAGAAGTTTTTTATCATTTTAGTGAGAAATTACCTCTTTCTCAAAAACTACGTTACTTCAGAGGGAGTCGTTTCTCACAATGTTTTATACTATCAACAGCTCTCCGTTGCTTGCTACCAAGTAAGTTTTAATGCTAAGTCATTACCAAACGTGTACGATACCTTTAATACAAATAGCAAGCCGGTGCGCATAATTTTATACAATTAATTATTGTTTCGATATTATTCCAACAAGTTGTTTTACCGGGCGACCACAGTTGATCTTGTCATTGTGACGGTTTGGTCTTAGGCCCTGTCACGCGAGGCAACTTTTACAGGCAACTTAGGGGCAACCAACTGCAGCGCATGCTACAGGACCACTTTGGTGGCACTTGAGTAATTCTTCAAACAATGTCTTAATACGATCCCCAAGACAATTATGTGAACAATCAAATGTGAATGCCTTTTCTTCATGGAGATTGCCTGGAACTGGTTGGCTGTAAATTGCCTCGTGTGACATGGGCGTTAGAGCATAGCTCCCGTTTCATCATAATTAAGCCATTGACTTGTGATCTATTCAACTGAAGGCTGGTTCAATGTGTCCGTAAATACTGGATCTACACAGTATTGTACGAGTAATGTTTAATTCCACGAAGTACTATTTTTGTTTACCTTAAAGGCACTGAACAAACCTGTGAAAATTTGGGTTAATTTATTCCGTCGTGTGAGTCAGTAGACAATACTGAAAAACCATGCACAATTTTCAGCATGTAAACACATTGTCCTTAATTTTATTTATAACAACCGAAATCAGCTGTTGTGTATTTTTTTAAATAGGTTTTCAGATACAGTTTTCTCGAATATAAATTTATTTCAGAGGGAAACATTTAACAGAAAAAATTGTTCTAATATGAACTTCATAATCAGTGAGCTTTCAGACTAAAATTCAACAATGATTTTTTCCCCTTACCAATCCTGTATAATACCTTTAAACTTCACTATAGCCTAAGGGTATACAACCCTCAAGTTCATTTACATAACTGAGCGTGACCTACTTTTATAATTTATTGGTCTTTTCGCATTTTTTTGTTAGAAGTCTTTTCTTTTGCTGTAATCAGCATGAATTAGGAAATACAATTATTGAAAATCTCGTTCCGTCTGAAAATTTCCTTTCATCTTCAAACTCTATTTGCATTCAGAGCAGAATTCTTGTAATAAAGGGAGAAAAAATCGAGTTGAGATTAAAAGATCCCCTTTCATGACCTATTTTTTTATATCTTATCGAGCCATTGTTGGATTGCTGCTTTACAGATGCATTTATTTGTGTTTTAAAATCTTGACAATTATGGTTTTAAGCCAATTGCGACCTTGGTGCTGTATGGAGACAGACTTCACAATTTTAAAGAGATTATACATAACAAGTGTTATACAAAACATCAACTCATCAAATTATCAATATCTGGTGGCTTTAGAAGTACCAATCAGCAGATGGTATCGATCCAAAGCTAAAAATCAAGACAGTCAAAGTTTCCTTTTGATTTGATAAATTCAATCGATCTTTTTTTACTCCTATCGTTTGATTGTGCTGTTAAGTATCTGATGCCTACCCATCAAATTATCAATATCTGGTGGGATTAAGTACCAATCAGCAGATGGTATCGATCCAAAGCTGAAAATCAAGACAGTCAGAGTTTCCTTTTGATTTGATAAATTCAATCGATTCTTTTTTACTCCTATCGTTTGATTGTGCTGTTAAGTATCTGATTCCTACCCATCAAATTATCAATATCTGGTGGGATTAAGTACCAATCAGCAGATGGTATCGATCCAAAGCTGAAAATCAAGACAGTCAGAGTTTCCTTTTGATTTGATACATTCAATCGATCTTTTGTTACCCCTATCGTTTGATTGTGCTGTTAAGTATCTGATTCCTACCCATCAAATTATCAATATCTGGTGGGATTAAGTACCAATCAGCAGATGGTATCGATCCAGAGCTGAAAGTCAAGACAGTCAAAGTTTCCTTTTGATTTGATAAATTCAATCGATCTTTTTTTACCCCTATCGTTTGATTGTGCTGTTAAGTATCTGATTCCTACCCATCAAATGATCAATATCTGGTGGGATTAAGTACCAATCAGCAGATGGTATCGATCCAAAGCTGAAAATCAAGACAGTCAGAGTTTCCTTTTGATTTGATAAATTCAATCGATCTTGTTTTACTCCTATCGATATTGTGCTGTTAAGTGACTGATGCCATGGGTTGCTATTAAAACAATTAACAAAGTCTGTCCCGAGACAATATGGCTCATCAGGCCGATGTTTATATCCGGTTTCAGTTGCACTAAACGACTGAGAATATTTCTATTCCCACTGGACAGGATTCCAGTCGGTCGCAGGTTACTCACCAGCCATCGCTAGTACCCATTTGCACTCCCTGGAGGAGAGAAGCAATCATGGATAAAGTGCCTTGCTCAAGGACAAAAGTGTTGCGACTGAAAAGACCAGGATTCGATATTTGGTGCTCGATATAAGGCACTGTGAGCCCCCTATTGTACCTTTATTGTGTTCTGGGAATCTCAGGAATTTAGGGGGCTGAGGGTACTTCTGTACAAGAGGAAGATAGTGTGTTAAAGTATGGGAACATTGTGGGATACCCTCTGCCCCATATCGGGCATGGATAGGATTCGAACCAACATTCTGTAAATTACAGAATTTAAGTCCACCGCCCTAGACCGCTCGACCATGACACTTTACAGGATTGCTATATAACGGTCATTAAAAGCTTTACACGGGAGCATTTAAGCACTCCATACTGCGCCGTATACCTTTTTAACGGTCGATCGTATCTCTTTGATGGCTCTCTTATAGTTGATTTCGAGGTACTTAAAGTCCCTTCGGAGATTAAGATTAGTAAGGGATGCTCTGATGAGAGGAGTGATACAGGACTAAGTGCCTTGAGCACCACTTAAAGCAGAATGCATTCTAAAAGGCCACAATCAGGATCCGCCATCTTGTTTTTTTATAGACACCTTTCTTTTGCAACGTCACAGCCCGAGTTTTTGCCAACCGAGGTTAGAAAACTATGGAAAGCCATAAATGCAAAGCATAAGCTGACAGCCACAGTTTGTAATAATGTTACACAAATATTCAAAAGTAGTGTTGAATTTGTTGGAAACAAAGCAACCAATCATGGTATGTATTTTTGGTTGATTGGAAGTTAACAGAAATGTTGAATTTGGACACAACATTTGTTAACACGACTGAATGTTTTGCTAACATTCGGCCGTCCATGCCAACCAGCGCGGTTTGTTCATCAACAAAAGAAAGGTCTAATGAGACCAAACCGAGACTAAAAGTCTGGTCCCTTCATTCAGCACGTACTATAGTATTGTTGTTAGAAACAGGGAACTAGGTGAGTAATGTCCTTTTCACGGTTGGATTGTATTGACCCACACTCAACCTCGTCCCCATGGTTTACTTTATTTCCAACCATGCTTACAACAGTAGACCCTGGGAGGGAAACTCTTTACTTGGACCCTGATTGGACAACGACTGGTGTACAAAAGTCTAACGTAAACATGTTAAGTTGTACTCATTCAGTATTCACCATGTTCACAGCCAGACTATTCTAATTTGCATACGTGTCCAACAAATTTGGATATGCAAATGATCCAATACCAGGATGAGAGAGCGGTCAACCTCGTACTGCTCGACACACCTTGGGGACGAGGTTGACTCATACTTTGCTCGAGTTTCGTGACTAGGTACAATCGGTTGTACACCTAATTATACATTCGGATTGTGAACTTGTATATCTGTCAACGCGTGAACGTGTCCGCCTCATCGTCTTCCAACACAGCTACAACTTTTGCAGGAATGAATAAAATCCGTGGAATACTCAGCCTCAGAAAAGCAACCAAAATACATTTGGAGATCGATATGGGGAATGGTGTACCCCCTATTGTGTCTTCATTTTGGAATCTCAAGAATTATTTCTTCTGCACTAGAGGAAAATAGTGTGTCAAAGGGAGGATTCATACATATGGGTTAATTACTAAAAAAAATAATGACTGTGAAAATTTAAAAGAGCATTGGAGAGCTGTTGATATTATTAAACATTGTCAGAAAACGACCCCTTTGAAGTAAACGTATACCGGTAGTTTTAGAGAAAGAGGTAATTTTCCACCCAAGTTTTTAAATAAGAGAAGGGCTTCAGGCATGAAGCCTTTCTCAAGCATCTGAAAGCACACAACAAGGGTGGTTTTTTCTTTCAATATTTTCTTGCAACTTTGATGACCAATTGAGCCCCAATTTTCACAGGTTTGTTATTTTAAGCATAAATATGTTTGGATACACCAAGTAAGAATACTAGTCTTTGACAGTTACCAAAAGTAGACCCTAAAGTAGGGGAACATCTGGGGATATTCTCTGCCCCATATCGGGCATGGTTTAACAAAATATGCTGAAAGCAGTATTTTGTTGGTATCCATTTTAACAAATATTTGACTCTAGATATTGAACAGGAAGAAATAGAAATTCAGGTTTAATTCAACCGGGCCACATAGTGTACAATAATTATGAACGTCCCACATTAGTGTATTTCATGCAGCATTTTTTTTTATCCCTTTGAAACAAAAAGCTCATCTGATTTTTGCTCATTTTGAATTGTTTATTCTAAAGCTCAGGGTAAGCGAGACGCATGGTTTATAGCCCTTCCAGATTTTTCTTTTTTGCAAGATGGCATTTTCCGGACTGGCTCCTTTTCACCTGCCTCTTCTGAATTTGCCCTTGCCCTAAAAAACAAAAATCAATAACAAACTGAGGTCACTCACATAACATCTCGAAGGAGTGCCGTACGTCAGCCATCAGCCCTCTGGTTTTTGTCTCTCTTGAATTTGATCACCATTTTGTTGTCGTAGGATGTTGTTCAAGTTCCCCTGACTTTGGCATTATCATCTACAATCCTGATGGGTTTTCTTACTGTAAAGGGTTTTGAGGTGGAACAGTATCTAAAGTGAAAATTATGAGATAATCATTCGAAAATTCTACTCCATCTTAAGTTATGTTTTGAGATAAATTTGTGAAATAATTCTTAAGGTTTATTATTTCGACTGAAAATGTTTAATTTTTTGAGGAACTTCTGTTTGATATCGCCACATTTTGCATATGGCATCACACGTGAAGACCCCAAAACGTTTTTGCCCCACGTAACGTGAATTGATTTCAAAAACATGACCCCACTTTGACCTTTCCTTACGGTCCAAACAGGAAGCTCAAATTTAAATAATCACATTTCCTGAACTACATGTCATAAAGTCATAATCTTTGTGCCGTCTTGTAGCTTATGACACATTTAACATTTTATTCAAAAACATGACCGCCCACTTTGACCTTTTCTTCCGGCCTAAACAGGAAGTTCAAATAAAAAAAACCATATCTCCTGAACCACATCAGGATATGTAATTTGGTCACTAATCCTCTGGGATACATATTTTTGAATAATGTCCCATAGAAACCTGCAGGCACGGAACGAGTGTTCATGTTTTCCCCTTAATATTAACATGCTTGTGTACAACTGCGAAACAAGCTCTCGTCAAATATTTTGGAGAAAATGTCAGCCGCGAGAGGTGATTTATTTATTCCTTACAAAGGTGAAAGCAACGTACAAATAAAATCACAAGTTTCCAGTGGAGTAACAGCACTTAATAATGAATAATTCCATAAATCTTAGCACCCTCTCTAAGCCCTGTCACTAAGAGTCAGTGTCCAGAATACATTATGGTTTCACTTTACATGATTCCTTCGTGATAAGCTAGGCTATCCATATTTCATGCCCGTCGGTAGCAAACAGTCACGCGGCAAGCGGCAGCGGATAAACCAGTCTATAGAGCAGTCTCCTAGTGTTTTATAACGGTATATCAAGCGAGGTATCACCGACCAAAAGCCACCAGCAGTCTGCGGTATAAATGCACGTGCATATAAACACCTCTGGAAATCAATACATTGATGAGGTGTACAGATTCAGTACAATCCGACCCTAGGAATGTCAAATGCAATTTGTGTCCCCGATGCATATATAACATTGAAAGTCAGGTGTTTTTTTTCTTTTCTTCTTAAAGCCAGGTGCGGCACGAGCCAAAGACTACATATGTCCTGTTTTTTTCACGGACCTGAATTTTCACTCCTGATTGCTACTTGTACACGGAAGATAACACTGAGGTTGCGCTGTATAAACATGTTGCAAACCCATAGGCTGAAAATGCATCTAATCAAATATATCTGTTCATACTTGTACAAATGCACGTATAGGGTTGCCTTACAACATTATGAGAAAGTATGTCTGGCTGTTGGGAGCAAACTGCAAATTATTGTCTCTGAAACGTCATTCTGATCTTTTATTATAATAATAATAATAGTGGCTTCTTATATAGCGCACATATCCGTCACTCAGTGACGCTCAAGGCGCTTTTAACATTCATTTTTTTCCTGCGGGGTATTGTGGAGTTACGTTTTTGAAGTATGAGACCAAATCCTTTACATAGCACCATGTAATACCATGTAATGGTTTACAAGGTGCTGTGGCGCAATATGCTGCCGATCAAACCAGGAACACCGGGGCGAACCCCTTCTCTTTTCGATAAGTGCACTGGGTTCTTTTATGTGCATTACACAACACACGGGACCAACGGCTTTACGCCCCATCCGAAGGACGAAGCATGTGGTTAAGTGTCTTGCTTAAGGACACAAGTGTCACGACTGGGATTCGAACCCACACTCTGCTGATCAGAAACACCAGAGCTTGAGTTCGGTGTTCTTATCCGCTCGGCCACGACACGCCACGTGTTCTGTTTCTTCATCGTGTTCTGGGAATCTCAGGAATTCTTTAGAGGATTTCAGAGGGTACTTCTGTACAAGAGGAAGAGAGTGTTTTACAGTTACATTTGGTGCTCGATATGTGGCATGGTGTACCCCCCTCCTATTGTGTCTTCATTGTGTTCTGGGAATCCCAGGAATTCTTTAGAGGATTTCAGGGGGTACTTCTGTACAAGAGGAAAAGGGTGTGTTAAAGTTTCATTTGGTGCTCGATATGTGGCATGGTGTACCCCCCTCCTATTGTGTCTTCATTGTGTTCTTGGAATCTCAGAAATTCTTTAGAGGATTTTAGGGGGTCTTCTGTCAACTTACAAGAGGAAAAGAGTGTGTTAAAATTACATTTGGTGCTCGATATGTGGCACGGTGTACCCCCCCCCCCCCAATCTCCTATTGTGTCTTCATTGTGTTCTGGGAATCTCAGGAATTCATTTGAGGATTTTTAGGGGGGCAATTCAGTACAAGAGGAAAAGGGTGTGTTAAAGTATGGGAACATTTTTTTTTGGGGGGGGGGGCACTCTCTCTGCCACACATCGGGCAGATGTGTGTTTTAACGATCATATTGTGTCAATATAATTAAAATAAATATATTTTTAAACTTGGTTTGTTTTTCTCTTTTGAATACATATTTCATAACCCTTAAGTGCTGACTTCCCTTGACGGTGGAGCTAATGGAGCACTTTGCCATCATGGCTATATATTTTACACTAAAAGCTATCGATGGTAAATGAAGAGGAAAGCGCTGTTGTAGTAGTACCGGTATAGTGCCTGACGAATTACGTCACTCACACTGCACTCATAAAATCTACCCCATGTGCCACAAGAGAGAAAGGCACCATCTCACTCCGGGATTACGGGTCCGTTTTGACCTTGGCTGTGCAGTACTGAATGTTTCTGTGTCTTGTCATTATTTTATAATAACGGCCCCCTCGTAGTCAGTTAATCCATCAAACCAACAAGACTGTAATAACATCAACTATACGTCGTCGCTATAATTGTGCCCTAACAACTGAATCATCTGAACCTGTCAACAGCTTCACTAAAAGCTAAAAACATAAAACGACTGCGGAGACAAAGGGGGGTTCAGAATAGCTAAAGGAGACCGAACCAGAGGGGAACACACATATTTTTTTCCATTTAGACAAACAGTCACTTGATAGCTACCGTCAGTGTCTAAAAAATAACCGCGAGTTTGGTCGTGTATGTTCTCCAGGGAGTCCTCCGTATAAACAGTCAATGTTTTCCTTTCATTTTAAAGTTGAACATGCCCTTCTCAAAACAAGAGAATTTCCAATGAGGATGCGTTGCTTAGAAACCGTAACAGATGATGTGAAAGTGTTGGACGTTTAGCTTTTACTCTTATCTGACCCTCAAACGGGAGTTTTAAAAATTATCCACTAAACAGCAATTGCTTTCAAACTCAGTTCTATAAAAACTAGGTCTTCGTCCCAAAATATGGATGAAGATATTAGACCCGTACGGTATTTTAGACGCACTTCTTGAAGGTTCAACAATTACCATCAGAGCGAAGCAACATCGAAGCCGATCATGATCGGTTTTCGTTGCTGTCTTTGGGCCTCCATCCAAGCTCTCGGCAAAACTTCTTGGTGTTTATTTGCCATTTTCTTGACCAAAAATCAACAATTGATAAAAGGTTTGTGTGTATACATTCAGCGTAAGTCCTTGACCTAGGGGACTTATTGTATTGATCAAGCCTGTTTTTCATGTGCTTTTCCTGTTTTCGTTTGCAGTCAATTAAGTGAAGTAACCGTCAGCCATGACATTGTTTGGACAAAACTTCGTCAAAACTCTTCGAGGTGAAATGGTTTTTGAAAACACAGGAGTCTCTGTGGTACAGAAAATGAATATCATAGAACAAGAAAGCATCAAGACCATCTCCGAAGTTCCTCAAGAGGTGTCAAGGTTGTCTTGACAAAATTACCCTTTGTCTTATAAACAGAACAGTGTCAATAAACCACGCTGATGTGTGATACACACAACAAAGTCTATCTCTTCGATAAGGCAATTATATCAAGAGTGAATCAGGAAAAATTGTGTCCAAACACCTCAAGTAACTACAAAATTGCCCACTCACTTTCATTATACTCAAGAGAAGTCTTAAGGCCATTTTCAGAAAGCATTGTCAAGTCTTGACAACTGGTTCGTTTGAAACCGATCCCTACTACCTCGAGGTTGTTTATAATACAATTGATTAACTAAGCTAATCACAGAGTGATTTAGCCCCAAGCACGGTTTCTTTTAGATCTGTATTTTGTTTGATTGGGAATTAAATGTGTCACTTTTCTGGCCGTAATTGGAAATAGCCTCAGCCTCACTCCCTCCCTCACCCAGGTTTGTTTAGTTGTAGCTGAAAGAGGTTCCGGAACAGAATCCTGATGTAGAATGAAAAGCTGAAAGCCCGTTTCTTGTTTGCTCACATGAAAAAAGGTTCAGCTGTATAAAGAAGCAGAATGTTTCGTTGGTTATACAAATACCAAATCGCGGACAAATTAGCTAGCAACAACTTGGATGGATGTATACACAAACCAATTTAGGTGAATAAGGTTATGTGGTTAACACGAAGATACATGAAAGGCAAAGTATACCTTTGTTTTTTTGAACCATTCGATTGTTTCAATCCAAATGTAGATATACAATAAAACTAACCTGGGAAAGATTCATTTCAAAAGGTGGTAGCGTTTTTGAGATATCGCCGAAAATCCGGAGCGGTAATGTCCACACAGGAGGAATAATCCGTATTTGGAATATGAGACAGTAACGTTTCTCAGATTCAAGTTTTGGGGGATAAAAACTGATATCTTTTTCCATAACCACATTACTTCGAAGTGAAGTGATCCTCAAAATGCTTTATACTATCGAAAGCTGCTGTACTTCTCACCAATTCAGTTTGTATTGCTATTACCTTTAAGAGTGATTACCAAACGTATACCGGTACCTTCCCTTTAATCTCTAAAATACCTTTAATCTCTAAAATCCCTTTAATCTCTAAAATCTCCCAGGTCAGAATTGACCCGGATTCCGGGTCACAGAGGGGCTGACCCATTTCCGGGTCAGGCTGACTCGGAAAGTAGTTTAAAAATGGAATTTTAACTCGGATTCTGCGTCTTTTAATATATTTTCTGGGTCATTTTGACACTTGAATGGTATTAAACACAATAGCATTTTATACAATTTAAAGGGAGGTATAGCGACTTGTATTTTCCCCATTCCCATAAGGAAATCTATTGGGAAATGAGTGGAACACAAAACTGAACTTGCCCTTGGAGCCCCTCTTTAAGTCCATATTGCTCTTACTGCAAACCTAGATTGTTTTGTTTGGTTTAATTTAATTTATGACGGAATAGTTGAGGGGGAAATGTCATCTATAAAAGGTTTCTTCTCTCTTCCCTCTTTTCTCTCTCACTGCAGATTATAAGTATTTCTTTGACTATATCCAAGGGAATAGTACGTGGTCATCCCATGGAATTGTCACATCCCCCGGTTTCCCTCTTCCGCACAAGACGTCAAGCTCACACATTTATTTTTACGAACTTGAGAACTTCAATATCGAGGGTCGAATCAAGTTGGTGTTTGGTGATTTCTTCCTTGACTCCATTAATAAATCCATCAATTATTGCAACGAACAACAGATCTATTTAAAGGTAAGTTACTTTTGATATCTTCAATTAATCAAAAAATAGTTGTGCTTTGACCAGGAGACTATGGGCCGTTGTCTTCTTACGAAGATTTTTCTTCTCCTATTATGTGGCATAGCTCTCTTCTAGTCAGTCCAGCTCCTATCATTAGCCATTTACTTAAAGGGATTGTATACGTTTGGTAATTGGAACCCACTGTTTGTTTCAATCCTAAATAGTTGTAGATACCATAAAACTAACCTGTGAAAATTTCATTTCAAAAGGTGGTAGCGTTTTTGAGATTTTGCCGAAAATCTGGAGTGGTTTTGTCCACACAGGAAGAATAATCGGCAATTGGAATACACAATCTGAGAAACCCTACTGCAATAACGCTTCTCAGATTCAAATTTTGTAGGATAAAAACAGATATCTTTTTCCATAACCGCAGTACTTCAAAATACATTATATCCAAAGCTGCTGTACTTCTTACCAAGTAAGTTTGTTATTGCCATTCATTTCCAGAGTCATTACCAAACGTATACAGACCCTTTAAGTCATCATGGTGACTTTTCATTTCACCCTTAACCAAACTACCCAAAGATAAGCCTGTTGGAAATTATGTTTGCCACATTTATCCAAAATTGTCTATATACCTAGCGATGAAATTGTCTAAACAATTTGAACTCTTAAAAATGGTATGACTCATTTGTAAATTGCAGGTCGAATTTATTGTCAGTGCATACAACAAAGAGAACGACTTCATAATGTTGGTTGAATAAATTTGACATTTCACCATCGCCACTCTCTTGCCTTCAGCGCTACCCGTCAAACCACTCTCTCTCCCCCAGAGCGTGAGTCTTTTGTCCTTCCCTCATCCAGCAAGAAATAGAAATGTTGATCATCCATTAACCTCGACGAGGTAATAGATTGGTGGCAGTCAGGGCTTTGACAGTTCGTTCAATGGACCAGTGACAGTCGTCACTGATGGATATAGGGAAGTTCTATATACGCTAGATTTGATGATGCAGTGACTTTATACGGGATGATCTATCGCTTGGTTAGTGATTACGGCTAAGATGTTTAATGTACTCTGTAATGTGCCCTTGCGGTCACCTTTGCGATATCGTTTTGATTTCGTAGTCTCCTTCGCTCTGCCCTGTAGTATAGTGGAGACTAATTGACCTTATCCATAATGTGAAGGCTGAGTGTTATGCCGAAAGCGATAAAGCGATGCCGTATAGAAGAATAATCTAAAAAAAACAAAAAAACTGCCTTAAAGGTACCACTGTTTCCTTAAACGAATTCGGTAAAACCTTAAAGGTGTTCATCGTTGGCTACGTAAAACGTACAATACAAAAAGGTGGTTTCAGTAGTCAATTTTCATAAGTGGGTTAAAGGTTACAATTTAACGCACCGATGCTCTCCGTGAATAGACCCCTTTCATATGACGTCACAAGCCCAACTGAGGTCAATGAAGAGCTATCATTGGCTGAGAGCCGCGCGTGTACGTTTCCATTGTTTGACATTAAAGATGGCGGCCCAAGTGCAAGGTTTCTATAGATAGCGTGACAAGATAATTATCACAAACTGTCCTTGACCAAAACGGTGTGTACAAACTGTCCCACCAACCTTTTTTTACACAATCGGCCATTTTGTGAACGTGATGTCATGAGTCATCTGATCAATAAACTGACATTTCATTGGTTGTGATTGTGCATATCATTAGCAAACATGAGCAAACGCATTGCTGGATTACTCACGCTCACCGTTATAGACCCTCAACCTTTGTTACCAAATATTGATGACCATTTTGTATTGGCGGTCTTGAGTGGCACAAAATGTATAACTGGATTGGCACAATCTGCCCTTTGTAATAAAAGATTCAATCATTTTTATGAATATGTTAAATTGTTATATTTTTTGCAGTGAAGGCTACCGTACTTTTGCCAATCAATGGTTGGCAACACTTGCTGCTGTGTGACATTGCAAAAGACATGTCTATATAACAGCGAAAACCTTACCTTGCAATCCCTCAGGCCAGCCAACTAAAATAGCGCCCTCCCACCCTGAACCATGATCCTTGCGTGCACAAAACAGGATTCACCGTCAACGAACGTCATTAAGGCTCTGGTTTATATCTCATCAAGCATATACTTTGGTATGTCTTATGTTTTGTATTGTGCGAAGCGGCCTTGTTTACTTGTTCCAAACATTTTGTTTTCTTTTTTATTTGCCAGTTATGAGTACAATTTTTATTTTATTTGTGCTAACTACCATTCTCAACATGTTTAAATAACACAATTACAGTCCCTCAACACTTATTTTTTTTGCAATACAGTAGTAGGAACTATGCAATAGTTTAGCTGAGAAGTTGTTACCAAACAAATGTGTTTTTGTGTGTGATAAAATCATGTTTGTGAAATTTTAAATTTCTATTTTTAGTACTGTTTGAATTTATCTCTTTTTGAGATATAAAAAGCCTCGTTCTTCTTATGTAAAATAAACAGTAAAGTTTGGCTTTTGAGATTTATCAAGTGCACTCCTTCAGAATTTAACCCTACTTTGTTGTGCTGTTCCAATTTAGGGAAATAATACCTTGATAAACATAGTTATGTGTTCTCTTCAGTCATGATGAATATCGTCTTGACATAACAAGGACATTTTTACCACACTCATTTTGATCTCGTTTCGAGACTTCCATAATATACAAAGCAAGCCTTACCCATTACATCCGTCCTTTCTTTATATTTCCTGACAACTCTGTGTACTTGGTCCCGACTCTTGATTAATTGAAATAATTAGTTCATCACTCAGCTATCAAGAGGGTCGTCTCTCTTCGTTGTTAATCTTTCTCTGCAGAGCAAATTAAACAAAATCTCTGAGGGTGACAACCCCCCCCCCTCCCTGGTGATTGATCTGAATCATTAAGTGGGAATGTTCTACATCATTGTGCAATGTGCTGACCTGAAATAACCAAGTTTCCTGAGGGGCTCCAAGGTCAAATTCAATTACGCGATCCCTTCATTTTCCCAATAGGAAGAGTTCTTATGAAAATGGAGAAACAAAATTACAAGACTCTAACCTCATGTTAAAATGGTGTAAAATGCCACTGTGTTTGATACCCTTCAAATGCAATTTGTTGTCAACATCCCAAACCGTTCGATGGCGTCACATTTCAAATATTTGGTTTGTACATTTTGGAAAGAGAATTTTAAGTTTATTCCTGAATTCCACATTTAATCAAAACAGCATTGAATTTGAGCTTATGACTGGCGCAGAGTATCAAATTGATAGATATTTTACACCATTTTAAGGTGAGGTTAACACTGCAAAAACTGGGGTGTTAAAATTGACACCATGGGTGTTGTCACATATAGATACCCAAGAGATAAACACAAATTAACATCATAGCGTGTAAACAAAACACCAACATAATTGTCTTGGCAGATATTAGTGTTATTCTATCACCCTATGGTGTAAATTTTGAATCTTTTTTCCGGTATCTATAATGTGACAACACACATGGTGTCAATTTTAACACCCCAGTTTTTGCAGTGTAGATAATTGTAATTTTTCCTCATTTTCATAATGACTCTATCTATTGGAAAATGACAGCATCACAAAACTCAATTTGATCTTGGAACCCCTCTTTGAGGAAACATTTCGCTGAAAAACAAACTTGTGATGAAATCTCTGGAAACAGCCGTGTGCTTTCAGACGATATTTCTGCTTTCTAATCGAGTTTATTTTCCATTGGGGCTCGCTATACGGGCCCCCTTCAAATATGAATGATGATTTGAGGGTGATGCCAATGGTCGTTGCATGCCTGGTGACATGATGGGTATTAGATTGTGATGACAGTGGATGTTATATTACAGTAGGCCTACCATACTTAACGCGACAGTACACGCGATCTATACCCCATACCCCTTCAAATATTCAGCACTACAGCCAGTGTTGTGCAAACGTGCAGGTGGTAACACTTAAGTTTATTATTATCTTTCATCATTTCTTTCTTTGCTTAACCTGTCTGTCCGTACACATTCTTGTTCCTGTTTATGCTCTGTTTGTCTGTCCATCAGGCATCTCACCACAAGCCCGGCTTCTACACTGCAAAAATCGGGGTGTTAAAATTGACACTATGGGTGTTGTCACAAATAATATACCAAAGAGAGAATCAACATTAACATCATAGGGTGTTAAATTAACACCAATGTATTGGGTTTGGAAGAAATTAGTGTTATTTTAACACCCTATGGTGTAGTGTTGATTCTTTTTCGGTGTCTACAATGTGACAACACCCATGGTGTCAATTTTAACACCCCAGTTTTTTGCAGTGCAGAAGATGACTCCATAGTTTGATTTCTGTCCTGTATAACTGGATTTATGGTTACTTCTTAAATTTATTTTTTGTGTGGTTCTGTATTGTTTAGAAATGTTCACAAAGTATGGAAATAATTTAATGTGAATTTAATCTTGATTTGATATACCATTGTTTATAGGCCTCAAACTGAAGCAAAACTAACCTCAAATGACTGAATAAGAAGTGCATTTAACTTCAAACTGTCTGCTGCAGTGTCCGTTTTAGGATGATAAAAAAAACACTGTTGGTTTTGTTCTCCTCTGAGATAGCTCTCCTCTGCTTTACTGTGGCGTAACCAGACATTTTCACTTGGTGGCAAAGACACAATTAAGTTCTTTTTTGTAATGCATCTAGCATTCATCCTATTTGGGGGAGGCAGGGTGAGGGCAGGGTGGGAGGGGGGGGGGTCAAAGGTTTTGAGCGGGGTTGGGGTGGAGATTGCCGGCCCTACCCCATCCGATTACGCCACTGCAGTTTTAAGGTTTATACGTTTAGCTGAGGTAGTTGAGTAAACAGAGGCAATATTTTCAGCACACTTTGGACGTGAAGTCCCAAAACTCTTGTATCAAACGATGTATCACTCGTCTATCCCTACACAGCACAAGACAATGTTCATGAGGCTTTGAAGTTGTTTCTCACTGTTGGGGATAATTATTTAATGTAATTTTAACCTCTAAATAACCAACAAGGTTTGAGTTCAGTCATTTTCATTTCATTGATTAATTCTAGTTGTGAAGCCAAGGACCCTCAGAATAACGAACCTAATCACTATACTAGCAAATTTCAGTTTGAGATGTGGGAGGAAAACCCAAGAGAAATATTCCAGGGAAAACCTACGCAGTCAGGTAGGGACTGAAAACACAAATCCCACATTACCCCCGGTGGGAATCGAACTGGGGTCCTAAAGGTGGAAGGCGAGGAAAGATACAACAGAGAAATCCACCCAGATTGGTCTGGTCAAATTCCTAAAGGTTTACTTTTATTTTCCAAGATGGTTATTCGATATTCTATTAATTTCATGTAAGATATAGGGCAAACCATTATTATTTTGTTCCTGATCCCTTTTGAAATAAGTATGATTTAAATTATTTCAACTTTCATCAAGATGTTTTTACCTTTTGTCTTTAGATTATTGAGGGCAAGAAATCCTCCAAATACTGCAATTTCAAACGACCAGATCCTCACTTTTCAACGACCAATCAGCTGAGGTTAGAATATCACATGATTGGCAACCACAGACATTACGGGTATGGTGTCTTCAGTTTGGAGTACTCGTTCATAACAAAGCATGAGGCTGAGGAAACTGAACACAGGCTGAAACGAGGATCTTTTGGTAATGTCAACATTTAATCTTTTAACAATTTTAATCTTGGCTCGGTGGTTTCTTTCCCTGCCTTTCACCTCAGTGGACCCTGGTTCGAATCCCCTCTTCAGACCAGAGCCTTTCAGTTTTGGTATTGTCAAAATTGTATCTTTGAACAATTTTAGTATTTAAAGGGGATCAGGTTGGCTCAGTGGTTTCTTTCCCTGCCTTTCACCTCTGTGGACCTGGTTCGAATCCCGCTTCAGACCGAAGCCTTAAATTTTTGGTAATGTCAAAATTGTATCTTAGAAAAAAATTAGTATTTAAAGGGGATCAGGTTGGCTCAGTGGTTTCTTTCCCTGCCTTTCACCTCTGTGGACCCTGGTTCGAATCCCACCTCAGACCGGAGCCTTACATTTTTGATAAAAGTCAACATTTTATCTTTGAACAATTTTAATATTTAAAGGGGATCAGGTTGGCTCAGTGGTTTCTTTCCCTGCCTTTTCACCTCTGTGGACCCCGGTTCGAATCCCACCTCAGACCTGGGTCAGGCCCCACGGGACCCGGATTCGGGTCAAATCCCAGAATTTTGTTGAGGTTTGATGACATAAATGTTGATGACATGAAATAAATAACAATATTTTCATGTGAATCGTCACTCCAAAGTTGTCTCTAATGAAAGGTTCAAAAGTTGTGGATTTCCATCAATGTCGCATCTACCCCTTTAACTCCAAAGTAACGTGACACCATAATATCCAGTTTCCCTGTTGAATTTGTTCTAAAAGTACACTTTTCAATAAATGGAACCCGACTCGGATGAAATCCAAATTGATTTCAAATAAAAAGTGACAGCGGGATGTTTGTTAAGCTGTCTGTTGTAGAATTTTACACAGGTAGATTCGTGATATCCCTCCCTACAAGACGATTAGACTTTCATCAAAAGACGAAGAATGAAAGAATGATGAACCCTATGGCTGGTTAATTTGAAGTCCATTGACACGAAGTGTTTACCCTCACATTGTACCACAATGCCAGTGGACAATGTGCCACAAGGCCAGCCTTGTAACTCGTATGCCGGAAGAAACTTAAGACGACGATGAAAAACAAAATGATCCGATGTGGGAGAAAAACTACCAAATAGGGGAAACCGAACTAGGTAGGGACTGGAAACCGAACCAGGAGGGACTGAAAACCGAACCAGGTAGGGACTGAAAACCCAACCAGGTAGGGACCACTGAAAACCGAACCAGGTAGGGACTAAAAACCGAACCAGGTGGGGTGCACCCCACTAAATATCGAGAAAACAGAGCGTCGAGCTCATGAATATTTTGTAGGCCCTCAAAATATCCTATATTAGACAGATTTGAGAGCCCAATAAAAGGGGTAGAGTGTAAAAATGTTGCCCAATTGTAACCTGGGGGTTGTTGACTTCCAACTTGAGGTATTTTGGATGACATAGGCCCTGAAAAAATGGTCCTATTTGCCGAGAGGTGTAGGGACATTTTTCAAGATTGATGCTCGGACGTTTGGAAAATTACACCGGTGTAGGGGTGTTTTTATTTGGAGGGAGAATAACTCGACGGGACCAGGGACTCCCCATATTAAATTGAGCAGAGAATAAAAGTTCAAGAGTCAATTAATACTTTTCCCTTTACTGTAAAAAGCTGTGAGACTTTTTGAAAACCCAACCAGGTAGGGACTGAAAACCCAACCAGGTAGGGACTGAAAACCCAACCAGGTAGGGACTGAAAACCGAACCAGGTAGGGACTGGAAACCCAACCAGGTAGGGACTAAAAACCGAACCAGGTGGGGACTGAAGACCCAACCAGGTAGGGACTGAAAACCCAACCAGGTAGGGACTGAAAACCCAACCAGGTAGGGACTGAAAACCGAACCAGGTAGGGACTGGAAACCCAACCAGGTAGGGACTAAAAACCGAACCAGGTGGGGACTGAAGACCCAACCAGGTAGGGACTGAAAACCCAACCAGGTGGGGACTGAAACCCCAATCCAAGGCTCAGGTGCTAGGTGTGATCTACAGGCAGGACAAGATACAACAAGGCCAGTTTTAACCCGTCGGCCGGAAGATACCTAAGACGATTAAGAAAAACAAATGCTTAGATGTGTGAGGAAAACTACCAAATAGGGAAGACCCACGAAACCAGGTGGGGACTGAAACCCCAATCCAAGGCTCAGGTGCTAGGTGTGATCTACAGGCAGGACAAGATACAACAAGGCCAGTTTTGTAACCCGTCGGCCGGAAGATACCTAAGACAAGGATGAAAAACAAATGATCAGATGTTGGAGGAAAACTCCTAAATATGGAAAACCCAATGACATTATGGAATGTCATACATACATGGGTACCCCTTAAAAAGAGATTAGTAATATCCTCATTTTAATTTCATTTAATTCATTAAATCTGGTTGTGAAGCCAAGGACTCTCGGAAAAGCGAAATTAATCACTGTACTAGCCAAGAACCGACTGGAGAGAAGACAAGGAAGGAAGTTTCAGTTTTTGATGTGGGAGGAAAACCCCAGAGAATTATTCCAGGGAAAACCCACGCAATCGGGTGGGGACTGAAAACCTAATCCACATAGTGCCCCCAGCGGGATTCGAACCGGGGTCTTAAAGGTGGAAGGCGAGGAAGGATACCACTAGGCCATTCCTAAACAAAAACCGCCATCTGCACAAACAAAAAAGAACCAGGCTTCTCCCCACCCCCCCCCCACCGAGCCTCGGTTTCATACGATAGGTAAACCACAACATGTCATGCGCAAACTCTGAGGGCTTTTAGGTAATCCGACCAGGACCCTAGGGTTGGTCTTGGTGCAGAGGGGGTGTCAATGTCATCTCAGTGAATAGCCATGAGGATCAACCCTACACCATTGTACCCAAGTGTTTAACGTCCATTTATATGCATTCTCAAAATGCAACTTGCAAAAAGCTCTCACCAAAGTAAACAGATAGACACGACAAACAATCATTGATTTGCCTGCCAATTGAACTGAAATGTAATTAAATTGAAATTGAAGTCAAGCTGCTGTGTCTTCAGTCAAACTGTTTGCGGGTTCTCCTCTTTTTTTTCCCCGTACCGGTATTTTGATAATACATTTTCATTTTCAGGCAATCTCCTTTTCCTCTGGCTATATTTCTGATCCCATGATCGCAATTATGTTTCCTCCTCACTCAAGAAGAAGTCCAATCTTCCTACACATTCACGCCAGGTCGCTGTTTGCACTCCAAGGACTTTGCAATATCAATGCAATTCAGATGTTCAATATGCTGTCAACGATTTTATTACTATGTATGCCTGAATATACGAATTAATCTTGGACAAACACAGAATTCAGATCAACTACTATAGTACGTATAAATTATTGACATGGAGGTTCTTGGCCTCAAGAAAAGACGACTTGGAAATCCCTTTGAGATTCTCTGTTGAATTCCCTGTTCTTTTTTTCTTTATTCATCAAACAAGAAGAAGACGAATGGGATAGCATCAGTCTTCTGGCGTCTTACCGCAGACCCCCTTTTCACCGAGGGACTAGTCTCTCAAAACATTCCATATGTCCAGGGGTCAGGTGGAGACAGGTTTGTTGGTTGGAGTGGACAGCCTGTGGGAGAATTATTCCTGGATGTTTCGATACTCTCTCACTCGGAGCCTGTTTATGTCACTGTCGTGTGATGTTATAGCTGCGGGAGCAACGATTCAGTATTTAAAAAAACCACGTAATTGCACAGGCGCCATGCTGATATGAACACAAACAATCCAATAATTTGGGATGAGCTCCGCGACACGCAACGAATCATAAGGTGGAGAGAGATTTGCAGGAATTTTTTTGGATGAGAAAATTAAACATTGACAAAAAAATGCAAGCTGGACTTTCTCAAACTGAACTTTAAACCCGTTGAAACATTTTCAATCGAACTCATACACAACTGTGGCAAGCATTGTATATCGTCACTTAAAAAAGTTAAGAGCCATTCCAACAGTACAGCTTGATTCCACCATGGAGCTCCATGATTCCACGTACTGCATCTCTTTGGAACTCCTTGCCTGGTGCACGTTTTTATCACAAATGTGACCAGCATTGTATTGTCACTTGGAAAGTAAAGAGCTATTCCAGCAGTACAGCTTTATTCCACGTACTGCATCTCTTTGGAACTCCTTGCCTGGTGCATATTTTCCTCCATCTTATAATCTATGTTTTTAGAGGAATATCAATTCCTACCTTCAGCTCCCCTGAGTGATTTTCATCTTAAATATTGTCTTCTTGTAGCTCCTTACCTGGAGCGGCTTTTAGCCTTGATTGGGGCGAACTTAAAAAGGAGATATCATTAAAAAGGAGATACCAAGGAAGTTCAAATCTGTTTCTTTAAACTTGGCTGCAGAACTTCACAGAATTATATAAATTTATGCTTCCCAAATACGTCTTAGCTGTGACCCAGAAAGCTTCCATTATGCTAATGTGCCCACAGTCTCCTCTTCTCTGGATGATATTTTTGCATATTCCGTGAGGCAACTTCTCCAAGATAGAATACCCTTTTTTAACCTAATTGGCAGTGAGGCCAGAGGGGCATTGTCAACTCTTCACGTTATAGTACATGCATGCTTGTATCATTCTAAAACAAATAGCTCCCGTACACAGGTACAGAATCCACCTGCTCTTAGATCTCCAGAGGGCATGCGTGTCAAATGAAGCTGTTCCAAAATAGTGATTTTCATCCGATACCCTCTGGTAATAGGGACAGAAATCGAAGAGTGCACGGGGCACGGTGTGACGTCATGAATCAATATGAGATGTAAGTAAGTGTTAAGATGCTCATTGGAAAAGGTTTTTGTATTGAATACTGCATGGAAGACATTTATTCACAATCGAGTCTGAATCTTGTCTCGGGTACGGTATTAAGTAAATAAAAAAGAACTCCCTTCCATGAATGGTATCACTAAAGAGCATGGAGGCTGACCTTGTTCCAGTAGTGTCATGTAAGCCCTTTTCACACGACAGCAATTTAGCAGGGGGTCCCTTGCTTACTTTGAGCATGCTTGTGAAACTTATACAAATTGCACTTCGTGTGGAAGGACAACACTGTTTGGACTTTCAAAGGTCCCCAGTGAAATCTTCTTAAATTTGCTGTCCTTTATGGACAGTATAAACATTGTTTTCCTTTCACATGAGGTGCTATTGTGTACAATTTCGTAACCATGCTAAAAATAAGCAAGGGACCCTTGCTAAATTGCAGTCGTCTGAAAAGGGCTTAAGTGAATAATGAGCCAAAATATAACATGCCAAAGGATTTGTATATGGGGTCATCCAGCACAACATAACCTGTCACCTATACAGGTTTCAACATCTACACTTGTTTAGGTTGATTGCTGAAACACGTGACCAACCTTTGTGATGACGTCATCACAAATCATCGGTTTAGTGCTATAAGGTCATTAATTGCACTTTCATACTTATAATGATCAAATGTCATTAGATGGAAAATGCGTATCAATTGGAAAAAAATAAATCAAAATCAACAAATAACTTTTGTTTTCTTAGAAAAAGATTGTTTCTTTTTTTCAAACAAATACTCTGAAGACCACTCTGATCAATAAACCCAATTTACGAGGAGCTCCAACATATGCAAAAGCAATTTGATGAAATCAATATCAATTGCACTAATGACCTTATATTCATGAACAGACGAAATGTTCTTCATGCGATGAGATTTGAATGGATTTACTCGACCAGAAACACAAACATTGAACTCTTTCAAAAAGGTCTAGTGGACCTTTTGCTTTATGTTTTATACAATTTTCAGCGTTCCCCTGGAATTGCAAAATTGAACAATTTAACGACTGGTCTACTTATAGATCCTCGCCGAGGGCTTGAATAAAAGTAATTTCACAATCTTGAATTGTCCGCCTAGATCTCTTTCTCAAGCTTGTTCTTGGTAGTTCTTTCTTTGGTTCAAGCAAAATTGCTAATCTGTTTTGCCCCCCAATGGCCGGCAACCCAACCAAGCAGTAAGAAATTCTCTTCAAAACGCCAGAACACAATCTTTCAGGGAAGGACTCGGGAGAAGAAGGAAAAAAAACCCCGACAGAGGCAAAGAGAAGAAACTTTTGATGTCGTCGTTGCTAAATTGAAGCCTGCACGCTTAAAAAGATCACGCTTTTATTGTGCCGTTGAGCACGAGGATTGGTTAAGTTCATCAGAACATGCTTGCGGGAAGGTGAACAAAAAAAAGCCCCCGGCGATCAGACACTATCTGGGGGGAACACTGGCATGAGTTTGTTTCTTCGTCCGTGGTGTACAGGCGTCGATGGACGAGGCAAACGTGCCATTTTATGTGTGTCGAAGCCACGGCTACAGAATGGAGGAACGTGGTTAGGTTTCCAAACATGAAGGTCTCGATCTTCCATTCTTGCTAGAAAGGGGGAGGGTGGGGGGGGGAGGGGGTAAGTACAGCCATCTATTCGATGTAATGGCGGTCAATTATTGCTTGTCATTTGCACCACCAAATTGCGAAACTTAGGTTTAAAGGAACGTTACAGAACTGGTAATTAAAATTTTCTTTAAGATCACAGATTTACATAAAACTTACACGGTCTAATGATGATGATAGTAGAAAACATCCCTATAAATATTTCTGTCTGAAATGCCATATTTCATGAGAAAGAAATAAAACTATTTTCCGATTGGAGTTTATCGCTCATGAGCGTTTTATTCATGCATTGTATAACACATGCAAATGTGTAATCGGTTTTTCACTATTTTCTCGTGACCCAGATGGCCGATCGATCTCAAACTTCTACAGGTTTGTCAGTTTATGTAAATGGTGGATTATATAAAGTGCTTACACTGTTTTGTGAGCAAAAACCAATTCTGTAATGTTCCTTTAAAGGCAGTTTTTACTTTTGGTAAATGTCAAAGACCAGTATCCTCACTTGATGTAACCCAACATATACATGAAACAACAAACCTGTGAAAGTTTAAGCTCAATCGGTCATTGCAATCACCAGAAAAAAAGTGGGGGAAAACTCTAAGTGTTTTCACTGTTTTCAAACATCGAGTTTTTGACTCCTGAGATCAAAACTAATTGTATTACTTATTTCTCAAAAACTATAGCATTTAAAGCAAAAATATTTTAAAGAGAGTTTCCCACCATAACAATCTTTATACCACGTAAGTTGTGTGTGAATCTGTGAACATTTGTATTTTTACTCTTACCAATGTTACAAACACCCTTTAAGTCATGAACTCGTTCATTTGGCTCTTAATGTACAAATATTCTCTGCCTTAACAGGAATGTGTTGGACGTATTCATAAAACAGTAAGAGAGAGAGAAATTTAAATCAGTTTATGTTTGAAATTGAATCCACACTGATTTAATCTTCGACCTTACTTTAATTATTTAAATGTTTGCCCCAAGGAAATAAAGCTACAACGTCCGAATCAGTAATCGAAATATATAATATCAAGCTTTTCATTGTATTGCCAAGGGAAATGAGAAAAGCACTTGAAAAATGAAAAATAAAAAGCTCCTTGTTTGATCGTTGCAAACAGGAAGGATATGAAGAGAGTGTTGAAATGTCAATCATCCAACTAGCTCTATAGAGGGAGAGAGAGGGCACCCACTGTGGCGTTTCGTGGCCGTGTCGTGGCCGTGTCGTGGCCGTGTCGTGACCGTGTCGTGACCGTGTCGTGGCCGTGTCGTGGCCGTGTCGTGGCCGTGTCGTGGCCGTGTCGTGACCGTGTCGTGGCCGTGTCGTGGCCGTGTCGTGGCCGTGTCGTGGCCGTGTCGTGGCCGTGTCATGACCGTGTCGTGGCCGTGTCGTGACCGTGTCGTGGCCGTGCCGTGGCCGTGTCGTGGCCGTGTCGTGGCCGTGTCGTGGCCGTGTCGTGGCCGTGTCGTGGCCGTGTCGTGGCCGTGTCGTGGCCGTGTCGTGGCCGTGTCGTGGCCGTGTCGTGGCCGTGTCGTGGCCGTGTCGTGGCTGAGCGGTCTAGTTCACCGGACCCAAGCTCCGGTGTTGTCAGCAGCAGAGTGTGGGTTCGAATCCCGGTCATGATACTTGTGCCCTTGAGCAAGGCACTTGACCATAATTGCTTCGTAAAAAGTTGGGAAAGTTGTGCATTCTGCTCTACCAGCCAGGCTTCTATATGACACCCATACCTACATCCTTACGGACTGTGAAGGGGGTAACCCTGTTTCAGCCCCAGGACTAGGTGGCAACGTGCCCCTGGTGACAGTTGATTTGGGTCGACAGCCCGAATCAGTTAAGTGTAGCCCTCACCTTCAAGTGGCCGTCTGGCCTTGTGAGGTTAGGGGGTAACCCTGTTTCAGCCCCAGGACTAGGTGGCAACGTGCCCCTGGTGACAGTTGATTTGGGTCGACAGCCCGAATCAGTTAAGTGTAGCCCTCACCTTGAAGTGGCCGTCCAGCCTTGTGATGTTAGGCGATATCTCATTAATTTAAAAAATAAAAATAGAAAGATATGAGGCCACTGTTTGTGACCAATTCCCTCGTCACAATTACATATTATAATATGGATACAAAAGCAGTAGTCAAATTAAATAGAGTTATATAATATAACTAGAAAAAGCACTCTAGTTAAACACACGTAACCTCGCTGGCCCACCGTGGGTTCGAATCCCTATGGGTAAATTACATACAAATTTCCCCTTACAAAATACTGGTTGTGTGAACTGGTGCTTGACCTGTGTTATACGATGGGTAAGCACCATTTTCTCAATGGCAAAAAAAATTCTTCTTGTCGGGCCGTCTCAAAGGGTTTTGCATACGCCCTCTATAGTTCTAGTATTTAACTCTATGTATACCGTGCCCGATATGTGGCAGAGGGTGCCCCCCCCCCCATTTCCCCCCCCCATACTTAACATACTCCTCTTGTCAAGAAGTAACCCCGCCTAAAACCCTTTAAAGAATTCCTGAGATTCCCGGCACACAATGAAGACACAATAAGAAGGAGGGAGGGGGGTACACAATGCCACATATCAAGCACCAAAAAGTCTTATTTCCAGCCATATTCATGACACTGTCTATTTTTTGCTTTGTGATAGTTCAGAATACTGCCTACGAAGTTGCTGGAATCGGACACATCTCAGTCAACATCTTAAGACGTGATCTTGAGGAGGTGGATTATGTCTGGTACCTCCGGGCGCGACCTGGAAACAAACTCCTCCTCAATTTCTTTGGTAAGTCTGGTTGAAGCAGTCTTGGAAAAGGAATAAAGTATCTCTGTTTAAACTACTGCGTATTAGCTGTGGCATACAACTCATCCCCACTTTATCAACGTCCAAACTCACCCCTCCACATTCCATCCTCCAAATTATTTAACCTCTCTACCCCCCCGGTAAGTCTGAAACAGTTTTGGAAAGTAATAAAGTGTATCTGTTTAAAGAGGAAGGGAAATGACCAATTCAATTTTGTGATGTACTCGTTTTCGGAAAAAATTACAAGTCTCTAACCTCACGTTAAGATGGTGTAAATTTCCAACGTATTCGATACCCTTCCAGTGCAACATTTCGTCAACATCCAAAACATCTGATGAACATCATTCTGAGAAAAATAGGTCTCTACATTTTTGGTAAAAGTCTGTTTGAAGCAGTTTTTGAAATAAATAAAACAATCACAAGTATGTCTGTTTAAACTTATACGTCAAATAATAAACCACAAGGGAAACTGACTGGGTAAATTTTTATATGATTTTGGGTTGAACAAAGACAAATTGACTAGAGCGGGTTTTGAACCAACGACCTCTGGTTTATACGTATTACACAGCTGTACTCTCTGCAGCTCCTCCCTACTTTATCTACATCCGAACTCACTCCTCAACATTCCATCCTCCAAATCATCTACCCCCACCCCCATTTTGTTAAAACTTATACGTATTACACATCAGCTGTACTCTGTCCCTACAACTCCAACATCCGAATTCACTCCTCCACACCCCATCCTCCCAATCATCTATAAACCTCGCCCCAAACTTTGGTATTAGTCTGGTTGAAGCAGTTTTTGAAAAGGAATAAAAACAATCACAAGTATATTTCTGTTGAAACTTATGCGTATTACACAGCTGCATTCTATCCCTACAACTCCTCTCAACTCCTCCAACTCTTCCAACTCCTACTTTGTCAATATCCAAATTCACCCCTCCACATTCCACCCTCCTATCATCTTACCTTTCTATTACCCACACCCCTCCCCTTCCCACCCCAACTGTAGTAAGTCGGGTTGAAGCTGCTGTTGAAAGGAATAAAACAATCACACTATGTTTAAACTTATATACGTATTACACAGCTGTACTCTTTACAACTCCTTTCTACTTTGTCAACATCCAAATTCACCTCTTAACATCCCATCCTTCCAATCATCTTACCACCCCCCCCCCATTTAGTTAAATGTCTTGTTAAAAGCAATTTTGGCAAGGAATTCACTCCTCCACACCCCATCCTCCCAATCATCCAAACTTTGGTAACAAGTCTGGTTGAAGCAGTTTTTGCAAGGAATAAAACAATCACAAGTAATTATGTTTAAACTGATACGTATTACACAGCTGTACTCTGTCCCTACAACTCCTATCTGTACTTTATTAACATCCAAACTCACCCCTCCTCATCTCATCCTCCCAATCATCTTACCTCTCTACCCCCCCCCCAACTTCATTTCCTTACACACCAATCAGTATATAACTGTTGGGCTCTGCTAATAAAGCGAAGTGCTATCATATACGATGAATCATCGTGCGCACATGTCTTTTCGATGTTTAAAATGAAAGTGCAGCGTACCACTAGAGTATACATATCATGATAAATTCTCATTAAATTGCTGAACCTCTCTGAAATAATTGTACGAGTATTTTCACAGGTTCACAAATCGATAGTGATATTGCCTTCTTGGAGTGGGCAGAAAGTGGAGACTATAGGGTCACTGGTGAGAGCAGTTTATGAAGCTGAACTGTATAGAGAAGACGTAAATCATGGATTTAATAGTCTTGGCACAGTGCGTTTACTTATTTCAAATTGATATCTTCGCATGACTATAGTGAGGATTAAATATATCTTCGGTAATTCCACACTTGGTCATTTCTAAATTGATATTTAGAATAAACTGTTGAAAATATCAAATAATAACCCCTGGCTATACGACAGTTACAAGTTGAATGGCTTCCGAACATGAACAAAGATATTGACAAAATAGGCAGACCTCCAACAAAGGGCTATATATATCTCAGTTGGTAGAGCACCGGCATGTTAATCCGGAGGTCGTAGGTTCAATCCCGCTCTAGTCAAGTTTTCTTTGTTCAACCCAAAATTAAAAATGTTTCATTTGGAAAGCCACGGACAAATCCAAACATTTAACCCTCTGTGAACACAAAGCGGAAAAGCTGGAACATAACATTGATAGTACCCACTTACATGGCGTGGTTGGGCTGAGAGAAGACATGAAACAATAGACCTTTCTCATCTCGTATTCCTTCCATTTGAATCAATGTGATCAAAGCGAGGCTGGAAGGACAACAAATAGTCTGGTGCAATGAGAGTCAGCATTCATTATTGCTAATGCACACAGAGATCAAGGCCGAGCGGTTTTGAGCATCGAATTCAAGTTATGGTGGTTAAGTCATCGGTGTTTGGGTTCAAATCCCCGCCATGACATTTATGTCCTTAGATGCTTTACTATAATTGCTTCTCTTCATCCAGGGGTATAAACGGGTACCTGTGAGGATAGAGGTTGATTATTGTTGTTTGAAAAAAGCCTTCTGTGCGCCACGGCAGCCCGGGGCGTATTTTTTTTTCACACCGCAGCGAGGGTTTTTGTACTGTAACACTGTTAATTCCGTCTTGAGATAAGAGACTACGTCTAACCCTAAACCATAACCTTAACCTTAACCCTAACCCTAACCCTAACCTTGACCCTAACCCTGACCCTAACCTTAACCCTAACCCTAACCCTGACCCTAACCCTGACCCTAACCCTGACCATAACCCTAAACCCAACCCTTTACCCGCATAAATGTTTGTAGTCTCATCTCAAGACAGGAATTGGCAGCATTACAGTACAAAACCCCTCGCTGCGGTGTAAAAAAGAAAATATGCAGCCCGGGGCTGTATACTCCCCAGGGAGCTGAACAAGATTACAGGATTGTTATTGGCCCAATGACCAGGGCAATAATGTAAAACGCATTGATATGTTATTTTAAAATGCGCTATATATAAGAACTAGTTATTATTATCATTATTAATGATGAACTATCCATGATAAAGGTCTATTGGATACTCTCGAAAGACCTTGGAAAAAAATGACAACTCTTACAACCTCGCAAAAGTATCGATATTGTTACTCCGTCAGTTGACTGCTTCTGGGTGACTATGACGAACACTTCCCCCCGAGGGACTTGTACTTTCAATGATCAGAATTATTCTCTCGGCTGAAGATGCCAGTTTTGCAATTTGAAAGTACAACTACAAAAGAGGAATTCGCAATTTACGACTCGAACCGTTGAGTAATTTTGTCACGGCCACGCACCTGTGATGTGTAACAAAACGTGCGCTTTACACGCTCTGAACTTCCTGGGTTGATTTCCCCAAGCAGTGAGAGCGCAATTTTGTGATCGTGGACACACACAAAAAAAGACAAGTTTTGTTGACTTGGGGTAAAATTTCTTCTTGGGCCATATATGTAAAATCATGGTGATGTATTATGTCAGATATTCTATATCACTGATCACGGTACAATTTGGCATCAGTTGGGGATAGGGGAAAAAACGCTCAGAATTGACCCCGATATTTGTCTAATGTACACAGAGGCAATACTGTTAGGGTCAATCTGGCTAAATTTACGCTCTTTGATCCCAAATAATGTTGATCCGTAATAATAGTGATCCGAAATAATAGTGATCCGAGATCCGGGCTCTTTCTCCGTTTTTGCATCCTGCAAGGTCTGTGATAAATGTTGTCCCCTACAACCTCCACAAACACCCCAGCCCCTCTTAACTTTAATGGTGTTCATCTATTGTTGCTCCCTCTGTTGGGTAGAATTGTTCTTGAAATCGCCTTGTTGGGTAGTATTGTTCTTTTGAACCTCCTCTGTAGGGTGTTTGAATAACGCATAAGATAGTCAGTGTAAGCGCACACTCTCCAAAATTGGAATAATCTTTCTGCCAATGAAACTGTAGATTAGTACAAAAAGTTCGTTAATCTAAAGTCGAGATGTCTTTACAACGTGTTGAGTGTATGCCACTACCCCCCGCCCTCTGTCAATTGTTGACCGATACTTTGATTTCGCCAACTACCCCCCGCCCCCTGTCGATTGTTGACCGATACTTTGATTTCGCCCCACACTATTATTCGCACCACTACTTGTTAACGTTCAATATAAACACATCTCCCAACCAACAATGATCCTGTTTACCGGGGCCTCATGTCTTACAAATTAAGCGCGAAGATAAATTTCAATGGATTTGTCTGGATGATGGCTTTAATACTCGGCAGATTATCGTCTTAGGGGTGAGTTAATCTAGGTCTTAATTGCAAAAAGTACGTCATTCCGAACAGCTCAGTGTATTTTTAGCTGCTTTTTCTCCAAAATTCCCAACAGGATTATGCATCGATTAGTTTGAAGCTTCATTTACTTTCTGAATATCTTTGAACTGTAATTACGAAACTAGATTGTAGAACTATTCTCAGGTCATCAACCTTTGAAACCGTCCCATGAAGCGACCGATCAATTTTCGACTTAATAAGGCTGTGATTTGTTTTTGAGGGATAGTATTAATTCACTTTTTCGTGATCGTGCGTACCTGGGCCTATTTTACCTCGGCAGTTAACGTAGAGTGTGGTCGTTTCGGTAATGATATGAAAGGTTCCGAATGCTTTAACTTCTCGGCGCGAAATTTGAATTCCCGCGTGCTCAATACGGGGCATGGTGTAGGCCTACCCCCCCCCCTCTCTGTTGTGTCTTCATTGTGTTCTTGGAATCTCAGGAATTCTTTAAAGGATATTAGGGGGTACTTCTGCACAAGAGGAAAAGGTGTGTTAACGTATGGGAACACATTCGGGGGGGGGGACACCTCTTCCCCCATATTGGGCATGGTATAGCATCACGACAACCAGGTCGTTACACTGGTCTCTTGTCAAGGTAAAGACAGGCACTGGTCTGACAGCCCGATGATTTCATAGGCTATACATGCAATGACGCATAACTACCAGATTTGATAGCAAGCACACGGATGCTTGTGAAATTATACATTATTAGTCATGCAAGGTCAGAGGTACATCTGGCAGGAACCAGCCACGTTCTAAAGGCCGGTATCTGGCGTTATTCACGAGCCTCGAAGTGTGACCTCAGATGTTCGGGCTACCCCCGTTTCACGTCGTCGACTGCCTTCTTTGTTGACCCCTCCAGAGCAAACTCTTGGTGGCGCCCTGTTGTATGAATCCCCGGACCTTACGAAGTTGACTGTGTTGTATTTTTTTCGTCCGTAGATATCAGTATTTCTCCACAAGGAAGCATCGAGATCCGTGACGGACCAACGTCCCAATCTCCTCCACTCATTCTGATTCACAGTAACCAGACTGACTATGAAGACACCATCTCTACACAAGAGAACATTTATGTGAGGTGGCATGGGAAAGTTAGCCGATATGACACTCTACGGTTCGTCTACTCTAACGCTGTACCACTTGGTAAGTCACTTTTAATGTTGATTTTGAAACCTAGTATATAGCAGTGAAAGCTGTTTTTACTTGCACCACTCTGTCTGAAGTCCTGCACAGTTGTATTGCCACTGTTCGTATAGCACTTTTTTTCTTCAGGCCCTTTTTGTTAGCCTGGGGGCACTTGTATTTCCACTGCTTGATCCTGCTGAGTCAACCAACGTACACGTAAACGTAAACGTAAACGTAAACGTATGACCTCCAACAAGGTCTGCAACATTCCTTCTTATTAGATTGGTGGATACAGCTGATTCAAAGAGAACAACAGTGCTTGAAACATATTCAATGTAAATACACCCACATCTCAGCAGAGATTGGCTTTCATTTAGAGGTATCGTGGCCGAGCGGTTTAGTAGAGCATTGAATTCAAGTTATGTTGGATTAGTCATCGGCGTGCGGGTTCGAATCCCGGTCATGACACTTGTGTCCTTGAGCAAGACACTTAACTATAATAGCTTCTCTTCACCCAGGGGTAAATGGGTACACCTGTGAGGGCAGAGATGGTGAATGTGATTGATTAGCTTTAGTGTGCTCTTGGCAGCACAGGCTGTATACTCCCCAGGGAGCTGAGATGGTTTAAGGAATTAAATAAATGACCCAGTGACCAGGGGTAACAATGTTTGAAGCGCAATGATTATCAACTGGCCCTGTGTAACAGTCATGAAAGGGAATAGCGCCCCCAATTGCAAAATTACTACTATAATAAGCTAATTTATTACCCAAATTACCCCCTCAATAGTCAATAACTATCCTGAGTAACCACGGTACTCAAGGCACTGGGCACGTTTGGTAATTACTCAAAATATATATTAGCATCAAAACGTACTTGGTAATGACCAACAGAGAGCTGTTGAAATATAAAAACATTGTGAGAAACGACTCCCTCTGAAGTAACGTAGCTTTTGAGAAAGAGGTAATTTCTCACTAAAATATTTGAATCTGAAAAAGACTTCAGGTCTGAAGCCTATTTTCAGGCATCTGAAAGCACACAAATTTGTGCAACAGGGGTTGATTTTTCTTTCATTATTTTCTTGCAACTTCGATGACCAATTGAGCCCAACTTTTCACATGCTTGTTATTTTATGCATATGTTGGGATACACCAAGTGAGAATACTAGTCTTTGACAATTTCCAAACGTGTTCAGTGCCTTTAACGTGTACTCTCACCTACTCTCGATATCAATCCGTCTCAAGCAATCTTATTCTCTTTACTGAGGATTTTTACTTCAATTCCCCTCTCTTAATAACTATACCTCCCACCCCCTTTTTCCTTCTTGAATCATTCCACATCCATCGTCTCAATGTCCAATTCAAGTATGTCCAATGAAAACACAATCTCACGCTAGCCTGCTCTCAAGGAGTTCCGTGTCAGATCGGTTGTCCTACTTTCATTTTCTGATTAATACAGCCCTGCATAATGTTCGAGGTATAATACTGTGAAAATGGCTGCGTCTATTAAAGGTCCAGCATTGGATATTGATTATACATTATTGCTGAATATTTAATTTGACGTACTTTTTCCCAAGATGTGATTGTTAACTTTCGAATTCTTAGTGTGGCGAGCTTAAAAACAAATTGCGATGTCGTTATCTCCAAGGAAATTCAAGAGCAAATTCCTTCTTAATGTTATCTCACTCTGCTCTGTTTTTCTGTGACGTTCAAAAATACAAATTTTTTGTCTCTGAAAGTATACCTGCCGGAAGTCCATTTTTGAAATTATTTCCTAAACACACAAGTTTACCACGGGTAATTTCTATGGGCATAGGCCTACATTATTCATTAAAGTGACCCATCTTAAATAATATATAAGTTTGTCTCTCTTAAAGACAAAATTGCATAAACATAACTCACTGCCTCCAATTAGTGTTTGCACATACGGGCAGTGTCTGGGAATATCACAATATATTTATAAGCCAAGTCCCCAGATGTTGTATGTTAAGCACATCAGGCAATGGTCCCTCGTGGCCCCAAAGTCTTTTTTGTATGCCCTTAAGTCAATGATAACGAAATTGAAGGAAGATGAAGATTGGAGTAGACTGGTACATTGTGTCGACGCATCAGTTGCCAGCAGCGATTCGCATCAGCATCCCTCTCTCTCACACACACACACGGCCTGTATACGGAATTTCCCAAGTTTCGATTTGTGGCAGCTAATTGGAGCCGGTCTGCCAACCGCTTGTACAAGCAATGTGTACAAGCCTGTATGTACACAGTGATTGGGGAAAAAAACTTATTGAATTGTAGATTGTGTTCTCCGGGTTATGACGTGATGTATAACAAACCCTCGGCAACTGAGTCAGTGTATATAGAGCTCAGGCTTGTTTTGTTATTCCTTTTATACGGAGCTTGGAGACCAGGACCTCATCAGATAAGCACACGGTCCACGTGGAGAACACACGGTGGGCAGTGAACGCTCCAGGCCAGGCGAGTGCAAAAAGAGAGACTATCATCGCGTGTTGCGATCCCGGCGGTAAACCAATACATTGGAAACACTTTAGTGTATTGTGGCCACAAGCTCAGTTGGCTAGTTTGTGTTCGGGCTGGTTTTAGATCGAGCCTTTTCTTTGACACAGAAGCTCAATTTAGTAGCCATCATTTAATCATGAGACATCGGAAGCAACTCACGCAGTCGGGAGCAGCGCAAGGTAAGATGGATAATGTCTTATAGGCACTTAACACGTTTGGAAATTGTCAAAGACCAGTGTTCTCAATTGGTGTATTCCAACATATGCATAAAACAACAAACCTGTGAAAATTTGGGCTCAATTGGTCATCGAAGTTGCAAGAATGAAAGAAAAAACACCCTTGTTGTACAAATGTGTGTGCTTTCAGATAGGAATAAAAACTTCTTGCAAGAAGTTTTTATTATTTCAGTGAGAAATTACCTCTTTCTCAAAAACTACGGGAGTCGTTTCCTACAATGTTCTATACTATCAACAGCTCTCCGTTGCTTGTTACCAAGGTTTTTTTGTATGCTAATATTTGTTTTGAGTCATTACCAAACGTGTACGATATCTTTAAGAGTTTTGTTGAATCTCTTGAAGTTAGATACATTACGACCAATTTGTGTCATACTATAGACCATGCATGCAGGAAAGACGCGGGAATTGTACAGACCGATAGCCATCTCATTTCAAAGTTTTCAATCAGTTGGTAGAGCGCCGGCACGTTTAATCCGGAGGTCGCAGGTTCAAGTCCCCGCTCTAGTCAATTTCTCTTTGTTTAACCCGAAATGATTACACAAAATACCCAGTCAGTTTCCCCTGTGGTTTGATCTTGATAATCAAAGAACAAAGTACATGTAGTATTGGTAGAAACAATAGTTGTATTTACAAATATCTCTGGCCGAAATGAAATTCAAAGCACTTTTCATTAAGTGCTCACAAAATAAATGCATCAAACGATGCTACTTTCAGTCGTTACAGTTTGCAGTTTTAACCCTAATTTAAAATGAGTCAATTATTTCCCTCTAAATCCCTTCTTGACCAGTCAAACCGCATACGCGTTGCTGGTGAGTTTCTGTAAACCATTTTATCAAAATTGTAATTGGTAAACTTTGAGGTTCTGTAGAATTTCCTGGCAACGAGACATTCAAGTGACTCTGACTTATTGTCACAATTAATAACAGGCAATTTTACTTCGCTGTTAAAACTCATTTAAAAAGAGTTACCGGAAGTATTTATAAAAACACAATTGTCTCTGCTTGTTTTGTAATTTCACATTATATTGTTGTCGTGTTTGGAAGAACCTTTGAACATCTCCACCAACTGAAAGATTTTGTGCTGTGAGTTCGAATCGAAAGTATAGGATGAAATGCGTGCCAAAACATTGCGGAAATTAGTGCGAGATTATGCTTTGTGCAGAAACTACGAATGCCTCTAGCTAATTACTTCTATATAAAATAATAGCCGGCAGTAATTTCAGCAAAATTTTCTTGAGATTGTTTCTTATGTATGCTCGCGTTTAATTTAATTGTATCCATTTTTTATGCACACATTCTTACAGTGGTGACGGGATGGGCCGTTATTGGTTTTTTGAACATTTATTCAAAACAACTAGTTTCCAAGATGCATTAGAATATTGTGTGGTGTGAAAAATTGAATCGGCCTTGACACCATACAAGGTGATAATTAGGTTGTTAAGGTTTCTGAAGGGGAAAGCTTTTAGCGCAAACATCGAACACATTACGTGACAACCACTAAAGAGGAGCTCCAATGTCTAAATCGTTTTTGTTGTGCACTCAATTTTTAAACAGTTAGAGTCCCTATGATATGTTGATTACAAAACTGAATTTGACCGCGGAGCCCCTCTTTGAGCCGTTATGTTAAAGGTATCGTACACGTTTGGTAATAACTCAAAATATATATTAGCATAACAACTTACTTGGTAACGAGCAACGGAGAGCTTTTGATTGTATAAAACATTGTGAGAAACGACTCCCTCTGAAGTAACATAATTTTTGAGAAAGAGGTAATTTCTCACTAAAATAATAAAAGACTTCGGGCCTGAAGCCTTTTGTTCCTATATCTGAAAGCATACATATTTGTACAACAAGGGTGTTTTTTCTTTCTACATTTTCTTGCAACTTTGATGACCAATTGAGCCCAAATTTTCACAGGCTTGTTATTTTATGCATATGTTGGGATACACCAAGTGAGAACACTGGTCTTTGACAACAAACGTGTCCAGTGCCTTTAACATGGGGCAATTTGTCAGAATAGGCGATCTCAGTGGCAAGCAGGTCAATTTCTGAAGTACACTTGGATAAGTGTTTCTCTTTGCAATCCGTACAAAATCATGATCAAATGAAAGTTGCACATTAGGTCCTTATTTCCCGTTCATTGTTTGAGAGAAAGAAATATGGAATATTTATAAAGAACGTGAGATGGTGAAAAATTGCCGGTTTGAATTCGGACATAAAGTTGGATTGAACTAATTGGTCAGTCTGCAGTCTTGCGGATAAGTGTTTCTCCTTGTAATCCGTTTAAATACATGATCAAATGAAAGTTGTACATTAATTCTTCATTTCCCGTTCACTGTTTGAGAGAGAGAAACAATGGAATACAAAGAACGTGAGATGGTGGGAAATTGCCGGTTTGATTGCGGACATAAAGTTGAGTTGAACTAATTGGTAAGTCTGCAGACTTGAGTGCAGACTTGTGAATCTACTTTGCAGTCCGTTTAAAATCATGATCAAAATTAAAGTTGATAAGTCTTCATTTCCCGTTCATTGTTTGAGAGGAAAAAAATATGGAATAATTATAAAGAACGTGAGATGGTGAAAAATTGTCGTTTTGAATTTGGACATAAAGTTGAGTTGAACTAATTGGTAAGTCTGCAGACTTGAGTGTAAGGCTTGTGGATATGTAAGGCTGGAAGTTGTAGGTTTTTTCTTTCTTCTTTTCTTGATGGCCAAAACGCAAAGAAGAAATAACACATGTCTTGGGGCTATACTCGGCCATTAATATCCGGTTTGGAAGTGCGAGACTAATCGGGCGTGTACTAGTACCGGTTGGTGAGAAGAACCAACGGCGTGAGGAGGAGGAGGACGAGGAGGAGGAGGAGGTGCAGCAAAACATTCATCATCATCATGATCAGGACTTTAATCAAATGAAGATTGCCAGTAGATAAGAAAAACGCAGATTAATTCTGACAAGGGTGATATCTATAGCGAGAGCGTGGTAATAAATCAGCTCACGAGTGAAATGTCAATAAGAAAGGTGATTGAAGTTATGTGCTGACTATATATGACAGAGGAATCACATATTGTGAAAGGGAGATTAGAACTGGGATTTCAACTTTTCATTTTGCAAAAGGCACTTTCATTCGAAACAATCTTAAAGTCTACGGGGAAAACATTTCAAGGGGCACCAAGGCCAAGACCAGGGACAACATGGCCGCCGTGTCCTCCGTGTAATTACAGGCCTGGGATATACTAGTGATATCATGTGGACTAACAGCTTTCCGGTGGTATCAATTCTAATCATTATGTCCGCAGTGATAACATATCACCTATCATTCATCCACAGCTAATGTGACGTCATATTATCGGCTTTAGTGACAACATGTCCCTAGTTTGAGGTGACAGCATTATTCTCCTAGGATGAGATAATTAGATGACCAGACACGAGGTCAATGATCGGTTACATGATCCCCCCTTTAGCTTCTTCTTCTAATTAGCTTGGCACCCAAGGACGCCAATCCGTTAAAGCCCGCACAAACCGCGCATAAACTAGCCCGTGTAATTCGCTAACAAGCCCCGCTAATTCACTCCGGGTATTATCCTAATTGGATTGCTAACATAACAAGATGGTGATGAGGGTGAGAACGGCGAAGATGTAGTGGGAGAGGACGAAGATGCAGGAAGTAATGGGAGAGTGAATGACATTGGATAAGGGACTCGGACAGGAAACCTGTTCTCAAAAAGAGGAAAGATGTTGACATAGGATATTTGTTTTTTATGTTGGTTGGACCATGGATAGACAATGTCCCCAAATCACATACCCGGTAATTGAAGACCGTATCATGTTTTATGCATTGACAATGGTTCATTCCAGAGTCTGTATGTATATCTTATTGTTGCCTGAAAATACGCTTGTGCAGCATTTTACCCCCCCCCCCAAAAAAAAATGTTAAATAAAAAATAAAAAATCATGAGGAGTATTTAGTTTATAATAGTAATAATAATAAGGCATTTGTAATGCGACAACTCAGTCTAAATAGAAGTTCAAGGCGCAGAAAAGCAAAACATTTAAACAAAAACAATACATATATCCAGTGAAAAGAAAGCAAATCAACAATTAGGGAAAACATATACAATAGATGACAATGGAAAACAACAAAATTATGAATTATAGAAATACATCTTGAAGATGCACACTCTCACCAATGAAATTTAGATATCTTAACATGTTCCTGGACGCATGGGTACAATATATCATGCACGAGGCTTAAAGGGTTTGTATACGTTTGGTAACGACTCTGACAATAAAAACGTACTTGGTAAGAAGTACGGCAGCTTTGGATAGTATAATGCATTTTGAGAAACTGTTCACTTAGAAGCACTGCGGTTATGGAAAAATATGTCACTTTTTATCCAAAACAAAATTGCATCTGAGAAGGGTTAGTGACAGTTACGTTTCTCAGATTGTGTATTCCAATTGCAGATTATTCTTCCTGCGTGGACATAACCGCTCCAGATTTTCGGCAATATCTCAAAAACGCTACCACATTTTGAAATGAAATTGTCACAGGTTAGTTTTATGGTATATATCTACAACTTTATAGGATTGAAACAAACAGTGGGTTCAATTACCAAACGTATACAATCTCTTTAAAACTCACGCAAGGCTCTGAAGGAAGGTGATGGGTTCATGAAATGAAGCTTGAAATGATACAAGAAAGTTCAAAAATAATTATTTCATAATGTCCTCAAATTTGATTCCATTACTTATTGTTATGAAACAAACAAACACTACTGTGTCAATATCTTATTCTTGTTGAGAACAGGTTTCCTGTCTGACCCTATCAAATGACGTTCACTCCAATACTTCCTGCATCTTTGTCCTCTTCAATATTATCTTCTTCGTCCATTGTGGTTTATTACTTGATTATCAAACATTACATAAGAAAACATGAAGAAAGCATTTTGAAGATCATTTCATTTTGTTTTCTCGCCCGGCCTGAGCAACCAGTGCAATGTAATCATCAAAATAGAACGATCCCTTCGTCTTATCGGTTACTCTGTTCTGAAAAAAACCCTCTTGCTCTCTTTCCTTTGCATTTGGTTTTCTCATTCTGTTTTCTATAGTTTCTTCTATCGCATCATCTGTCGCATCTTCATGTCTTTTTCTAGGTCATCCTCATCGTCTTGTCCCATTTCATCCCCATCTTTACCCCCTAATTGTCTTTATTCGTTTCATCATCCCTCCTTTCTGTTTTGTCTTGTCTACTAATGTGCCCGTAAAACGAGCCTCATTCTCTGAACCAACCGTAACTACACAAACTATAAATGAAACCCCAAACTGCCGGAGTATACAAGAACATGACTCGGTGCAAATGTAGTTTCTCCTTTCAGATGAAAATGTCACCTGATGTAACTTCAGGCAGAACGTGTTTTGTGTCACCTTTTAGAGGATTATGTACCCACGAATCTGAGCTTTAGAAACATACATCAAAGACACATGATCATAATGAATATTTTTGTCGAATCAGATGACTTTTTCATGCGTTGCTATCATTAGTGAAATTGCAAGAATTCGCCTCATTATATATCAAAAGGAGCTACCACAATATAGCCGCACACTGCAAAAACTGTGATGTTGAAATTGCCACCATGGTTGTTGTCACATATAGATACCAACTAAACTTACACCACAGGGTGTTAAAATAGCACTAATTTCTGCCAAAACAATTACATTGGTGTTGTTTTAACACTCTATGGTTTTAATTTTGATTCTCTCTTCGGTATCTATATATGACAACAAGAAGTTCAGTGAATCGCGAACTAGCCTCTTTAAGATTGATTTTATTTTTGTCTAAATGGTTTAATCTCAGACACCTCGTTACTGCCGCCAGTTAAATCGCAGTAGTTCAAGAGATGTGCTAAAATAGTTTTAGTTTTTGCTTAGCTCATGAAAAACAAACAAACCCAGACCAACTTTACATAATTTTATGTCAAGTCGAACTTGCTCATTCATTAAGCACGTGAACAGCCATGTTGTCCTTTCCTCTTGGTTTCTGCATTAAAACAGAGACTGAAATGTAAAACAGTCTGCCATAAGTGTGTTTGTTTGATGAAAGTAATTTTGTTCATCAAGTATTTGTGCAAGTAGGACACATTAAGGGACATTTTAGCGATTGCTTTCCCACCATGCATGTGTCCACAATAAAGCCTTATACACTGATTGCATACAAGTGCCGTCTGCACATTTTGAAGCCATTCCATTAAGGGATATGCCATCAAAGACAGAAACAACAACTACACGGCAAAAAAATAAATAAAAATCAATGCCGCTACGTCTAATTGAATTTCTGCTCCTCCAACGACGAGTGAAATGTACTGCTTCCTCCCTACACGCAATGTTAGATTTGTCAGTGTTTAAGGTGCAGATAACAGAAACAGACATGGACAAGATGAGTTGATGACAGGGTGTCAATTATGACCACTTTCTGTTGCATCAGTCACACATCAGTAAACTCGTGGAAAGTGAAGGAAAGTTAAAGGCACTGAACACGTTTGGAAATTGTCAAAGACCAGTGTTCTCACTTGGTGTATCCCAACATATGCATAAAATAACAAGCCTGTGAAAATTTGGGCTCCATTGGCCATCGAAGTTGCAAGAAAATGATGAAAGAAAAAACACACTTGTTGTACAAATGTGTGTGCTTTCAGATAGGAATAAAACTTCTTGCAAGAAGTTTTTATTATTTTAGTGAGAAATTACATCTTTCTCAAAAACTACGTTACTTCAGAGGGAGTCGTTTCTCATAATGTTTTATAATATCAACAGCTCTCTGTTGCTTGTTACCATGTAAGTTTTTTATGCTAATATTTGGTTTGAGTCATTACCAAACGTGTACGATACCTTTAAGGTGCATATAACAGAAACAGACATGGACAAGATGAGTTGATGAGAGGGTGTCAATTATGACCACTTACTGTTGTATCAGTCACACATCAGTAAGCTCGTGGAAAGTGAAGGAAGTTTAAAGAAGAGTCGTATCAGAGTGGTTTATTGAAGTTGTTCATGTCGTCCTTGGAAATGCGTGATCTCTGTACGTAGGTTTCACAGGGGTGTACTGTAGATATAGCTAGCTGGGAGAGTAACACAAAATGATGACAATTCAAAGATGATTTGAGTGTTCCAATCGTCCTCCTAAGATGGATGCAAGCTAATGTTTGTGATTGATTGATGAACTTTATAAAGATTTGGGGTTGAACAAAGACTAGTTGTCTAGAGCGGGATTTGAACCTGCGACCTCTGGATTAACGTGCCGGTGCTCTACCAACTGAGCTATCTAGCCCTATATTGGCAGTCTCCCTATTTTGTCAATATTTTTGTTAGTCAAAAGCCATACAACCGTATATTTAAGGATTTCTACACATTTCCCATTTATTTGTTGATTTACATATTTATTTATCATTTTGATTGGGTTTTCAGTCCCTACCTTATTGTGTGAGTTTTCCCTTTGGAATAAATCTCTGGGGCTTTCCTCGCACATCTAAAATTGAAACTTCCTTCTTTGTCTTCTCTCCATGGGGTTCTTGGCTAGTATAGTGATTAAGTTCGTTTTTTCTGCGAGTCCTTGGCTTCACAACAAGCATTAATAAATAAATAAATAAATAAATAATATATAAAAGAAGCATGAACTTTTTTTAAACCACCATTATAAAGTAAGTCATTGCTAAAAGGGTTATTGACTCAAAGCGAACGCATTGACACAGAGCTGAACTTTTAACAGTCAACACATTAAACATCCAAATCCAAAATTCACTGCACTTTCCAAGAACTTGGTTGCCATTATCTAGTTAACTGTCTGCAAACAGGCAATTTACAAGCATTTATGGTCCGGCTGAAGTTGATGATGACCACGTTAGTCATGATAAAGGTACTCGTAAAGCGAAGAGAGATGGAGATATTGTCAAATCTCCAACTCAAACTCATTATTCCGTGACTCGCTTTCGAAATTGCCAGGATGTGCCAATTTGTTTAAAGTGGGTTTTTATTGGTCTGGGCTGAGGTTATTGCATCATTGGGTGGAGGTTCGAGTCCGATGGACTGGTCGGTTTTGGAGATTCAAACTTGAAGCATATTTTACAATATTTGGTAATACTGTCAACGACCAGTATCCGCACTTTGTGTGACCCAACATATAGACTGCAAAAACTGGGGTGTTAAAATTGACACCATGGGTGTTGTCACATATAGATACCGAAGAGAGAATTACAGTTAACATCAAAGTTGTTAAAATAACACCAATGTTATTGTTATGGCAGAAGTTAGTGTTATTTTAACACCCTCCTTGTGTAAATTTTGATTATTTTTTGTTATCTCGAGATTAAAACTAGTTGTTGTACTCGTTTCTCAAAAACTAAGAACATTTCAGGCAACAATATTTCAAGGCAATTTTTCCCACCATGACCGTCTTTATGATAGTAATGAGTTCTTATATAGCGGACATTTCCTAGTAGCTTGATCAAGGCGCCTTACAAGATTGATATCCCTGTTCGTCGAGCATACTTAGACCATTCCTCTAACTTTCTCAACTCCCTTGGGAGCATACAACCACAATCTGCTTAAATTAGCGCTAAGTGGTTAATCCAACACAATACTGTCTCAGCCCTCTCAGGTTCCCATTTTGTACACCTGGGTTAAGAGAAGTAATTATGGTTAAGTGCCTTGCTCTTGACCGTGAATCGAACCCACACTCCGATGATTCAACCATCTGAGCTTGAGTCCCATGCAGTAGACTGCTCGGCCACGACATACAACAATAGCATTAATTATATACCGTTCGCAAATCTGTGAACACTTTTATTTTCAATGTTGTGCACAATCTGATTTGGGCAAGAAGCGGTGACCATTTTGCGCCTTGTTTTTTGGAGTAGAATCCCAAGTCGCATAATACATGCCTGCTATACTTAAAAAGCCGACGCGGCAAAAGATCCGATTATGCGGTAAAGCTTGCCCTTTAAAGAGTCCCACAAACTTACAACATCTCCGTTCAATCACCACTCGGTGGTTATCAGTTCCACGGCAATGGCACATAATAATTTCCCCAACGCCTCGCCAAAAGTCACGCCGTGGCTTTGCTCCTCGTGACCTGGCGCTGTCTCCGGAATTAGTCCGAATCCAAAAGACAATACGATTTGAAATCTTGCATCTTTTTGGGGGGGGCCTTTCTTGGGTTGTCTTTTTACCTTGGGGAGCAATTGATAGGATACAGAAATAATATTGTTTTCGTGTTCGCAGGCTTAAAGACTCGATGCATAATCACACCATGGTGTTTTGCTTCTACATCCGAACAATGTTAAAGAGATTGTATGGTAATTGGAACCCACTGTTTCAATCTTATATTGTTGTAGATAACACCATAAAACTAATCTGTGAACACTTCATTTCACAAGGTGCTAGCGTTTTTTTTAGATATTGCCGAAAATATGGAGCGGTTATGTCCACGCAGGAAGAATTATCTGCAATTGGAATACACAATCTGAGAAACGTTACTGCAGTAACGCTTCTCAGATTCAAATTTTGTGGATAAAAAGTGATATCTTTTTCTATAACCGCAGTAGCGAAAAGTTTCTCAAAATGCATTATACTATCCAAAGCTGCTGTACTTTTTACCAATTAAATTAGTATTGCCATTAATTTTCAGAGTCATTACCAAACATTTATACAGACCCTTTATATGCACCTTGCCGACTTGTTTGAGTTTTTAGTGGCAATCCCTTATTTTGTGAGTAAATAATGTTGTGTTTTTGGTTTGTATTTAGTTCTGTGTGGATGGGTAATTACCAAGGCGATGCAGATAATCTCTATGTCAATTAATCTCACTAAAAATGATCAGTAAATGTAGTTTTCTTATCCTGTTTTAATGTTGGAATGTTGTTTTCTCTACAAACCCAACATTGGGTGTTTTAAACAGTCTTTTAAGTTTTACCGGTGCTAAAGTTTCGAATATATTCCTTCTTCTATTCAAAATTCCTCCTCCGTTGACAACTTTAAATATTTATATAAGAAACTGTACTTCAAAGGCAGGGTATACTTTTGGTAATTGTCAAAGATCAGTATCCGCACTTGGTGTATTCCAACATATGCATAACATAACAAACTTGTGGAAATTTGGGCTCAAAATGCCATCGAAGTTGCAATGTTTTATCATATCAAGAGCTCTCCAGTGCTCTTTATTTTCCAGGGCCCCCGGGGAGAACAGTTCAAAGAAAACTGATGGGGCTACCCTGGTTAAATAAGACGAAATAAATAAATGAATAAATAAATAAATTACAAAAAGTACATACCCTGCCTTTAAGTAATTTTCCTTCTTGTTCATCTTTTGGTTTTTTGTCCCTGTTGTCTTTTGCTTTTTTTAGTCTGTTGTATTTGTTGGCCTATACAGGACAGTGATTGTAAAACAGCTTTTGCTGATCTTTTTATCCCGCTAAGAAATATAAAGCTTTTGTAATACAAAAATTATACGATTAATGTTTAAGGTTGAAATTCAAAGATGGTTGGGAATATCACACAACTTTCTCAAAGATGAATTTTCTCAGTCCGGCATTTGTGACTTATTGCTTTAATATTTTGCCTTAGTATTTTTGTTTGGTGCCATCTTGCCAGAGGTGTCTAGTTAAGTTGACTTATTCAACTGAGTGTGAATCTAATTCACTGACCATCTTAATAACACATCATCTGGCTTTAGGTTCAACCCCATGTAAGCATTACGGTACTTTCTACCTCGTATTACCCAACCAGGACAACATCTACGGCGTTAAAAGTACCGAGATGTTGATTTGATGTAACCCTGTAAGATTCTTAACTCTGTATCTGGGTCACCCTGCTTAGCGCTTAAGATCAGAGTATCGAGGGAATTGAGAATGAAGGGTGGCGTTTCATATCCGCGTTAAAGTGGATTTAAGCTTTCAGTGCTGTGTAAGATGACTACAAGCGACTAATCATTGCGTTTAATAATGTTCAGTTTTCTCACCAATGTATTATACAAAAAAAGGACAAGACTTGCCGCTTTCTGAATTCCCTGCAAAAAAAAAAATCAACAGACTGCTCGGTTTAGAATCAAACAAGGGCCCAATTTCATAGAGCTGAAATTTTCTGCTTAGCAGAAATGAGCAGGATACCAGTCACAAAATTGTAACATGTGACATGGGCCCAATTTCATAGAGCTGCTAAGCACAAAAATTTGCTTAGCATGAAATTTTCTTCCTTGATAAAAACAGGATTACCAACCAAATTTCCATGTGATTTTCAGAATAAGCAAACAACAGCTGAATACCAGTAACAAGCAATATGCAACACATGGAAATTTGGTTGGTAATCCTGTTTTTATCAAGGAAGAAATTTCATGCCAAACAAATTTTTGTGCTTAGCAGCTCTATGAAATTGGGCCATGGTATTTTGGCTGGTAACCCTGTTCTGGTAAGCATAATTTCGTTGTGCTTAGCTATTTTTTGTGCTTAAGCAGCTATATGAAATTGGGCCCAGAGCCGTATATTGAGAGAGTTGCGACAACTTGCATTGAGAAGCAATTTTGTGTCAAAAAACCCCGCCGCAGTGGTGAATACAGGGTGCCAAACTAGTCTGCCCATTGGGTTGTGCTGCTTTTGGGCTGAGAATGGCGTTCAGCAACCACGTGACCAAAGAAAACTGGTCCCTCTATGTCGCAACTCTCTCAATACACAGCTCTGAATCATACGTGGCGTGTCGTGGCCGAGCGGATAAGAACACCGAACTCAAGCTCTGATGTTTCTGATCAGCAGAGTGTGGGTTCGAGTCCCAGTCGTGACACTTGTGTCCTTAAGCAAGACACTTAACCACATGCTTCGTCCTTCGGATGGGACGTAAAGCCGTTGGTCCCGTGTACTAGGATTGGTAGTGCACGTAAAAGAACCCAGAACACTTATCGTGGAAGAGTAGGGGTTTAACCCCGGTGTTTCTGGTTCACATTGCAAGCACCCTCATTTACAGGTTTCCTCAGGCTTTCGAGCTACAGTGATTAAGTTCACTTGTGAGGCATCCTTGGTTTCATTACCAGAAATATATAATAATAATAATATTAATAATAATAATAATACTACTAAGTACCTTTCAAGGGTTGCATTAATCCAGCTTTCCAAGAACAAGAAGCCAGTTAAGACACTGGAAAGTCACCGAATTTCATCCCATTCCTTGAGGAATATGAACTTTGTTTCTTATTTTCTTTCCATGAAATTCCCCTCCCCCGTTCTAAACCATCCTGATTGACTTCGTCGTGACTCCAGAGTGGGTCTGTCAAACTGATGTCAACCTGTAATTATAATTTAACCCGAAATGCATATTTATATTTATCAGAGCATTCTTGACCATCACTCTCAGGCAATCCCCGCAGGGCCGCACCTGTCATAAATATTTGCATTACGAGGGAAATCATTCAACGTCTCTCTCACGCTTACAACTGCAAGACCAACATTCGCTGATGGCCATGCTGCAATTTTTTGTTTCCATTTTGGATGGCTAGCACAAGTGCTTATAAATACTAATTGAGATTGAACCGTTTGTTGTAGGAAGATAAAAAACACGAAGTTTTGGGTTTGTTTTTGTGTTTTAACGCTACATACGAAGTGTGGACCTTAGAACAAAAGAGGTCCACATAATGAAGGGACTTGAAACACTATGTGGACTTACACACGTCCACATAGTGGTTTTTTTTACAGTGTTAAAGATAAGCATTTTCCTTAAGTGTATGTACAGAACAAAGGAATGTCCACAGAGTGACTGCAACACAGACAGAGCTGTGGGCTTTCGGAATGGCCCTTGTGATGGGGTCCTGATGACAATAACAGCACAATGGACCCTACAATGCAATCTCAATAGGAACAATGGACCCCACGAGGAAGTTCTTTAGTAAAGGGAATAATAGAACAACAATAGCAGGACCCCACAAACCGGATCCGTCAGGATGTTGCGTGTGTGTGCGTCTTTAAAAATATAATTTGATTCTGATTGCTCTGTGTGGTAATATAATTACAGTATTCTTGCCTTTTCCGCATCTGAACGCCTTGGGATCGAGGCTTGTGCATGATCCATGTTTTTTATCAGATATCTTTCTTTGTGTTTCATTAATCATATTATCTGTTTACAGTCCCTCGTCTACTGAGCGGGAATAAACCGTGTTAAACCGGCAGGGTCGTAGCTGTGCGATAAAGGCCCGAGCCGAAGGCGAGTACAGCCACGACCCTGCAAGGTTCAAATCTCGCTCTCAGTCAATTTTTTTTCTGTTCATCATAAAATTATTTAAAATTTGACCCAGTCAGTTTCCCTTGTGGTTTATTACTTGAAAATGAGATTTGAACACTTATTCAAAATATTGAATATAAATATAGCATGACCCGTACTGATTGGTGTTGGTTTAAAACAGACGAGCTCAACAGGGACAGCGTTCTCCCGAGGCAGTGGTTGGCCATCAAAACAATAATTCAGAACGGTGGAAAATGTTATGATAAAACGATGGCTGTAATAAATACAGTACACTTCGAGGCTCTCTAAGACCTGCAAGCCTCTTGGCTCTCTGTGCAACCCTCTTTGCTTTCTTCATTTGTGTATAATATAGCTGAGTGTTACACAAGATCCAACATCTGAAAAAGTTGTAGTCATCGACACACGTCAGAACAAGGCAAGCTGGTTGGATTTACACTTAACTTGAATCCTCTTCCTTGTCCGTTAAAGGGTCTGTATACGTTTGGTAATGACTCTGAAAATTAATGGCAATAGAAAATTACTTGGTAAGAAGCACAGCAGCTTTGGATAGTATAATGCATTTTAAGAAACTTTTCACTTCGAAATACTGCGGTTATGGAAAAAGATATTACTTTTTATCCCCAAAAATTTGAATATGAGAAGCGTTACTGCAGTGACGTTTCTCAGATTGTGTATTCCAATTGCAGATTATTCTTCCTGCGTGGACATAACTGCTCTTGGGTTTTCGGCAACATCTCAAAAACGCTGCCACCTTTTGAAATGAAATTTGCACAGGTTAGTTTTATGGTATATATCTACAACTATATAGGATTGAAACATACAGTGGGTTCCAACTACCAGACGTATACTATTCCTTTAAGAGCATCAGATCAAATGAAACCGTGATCACAAACAAAATTAAGCACCGCTTTCTTTGCATTGCACACAAGAAGACTTTGACTTTGGTGCCGCCAAAATGCAAGGGCACGCTCGGGCGGCGTATCCCTCTAAACTGCTCCCCCCATGACAGAAATCAATGTAAATACACAGCAAGAAATGACAGCAAACCGATGGCGATGTGCGTAACTTGGTTCTTTGTATCGAAGGGAGGCACGTGCCGTGATCGCCGACAATGAATGCATCCTGGATTTATTCAAGATGATTGGTAAGACGTCCATCTCAATTATGGATTGCTAAAGTCATTGTGTGCGTTTTGAACACAAAGACTGAGTATACCAACCTTACCGTCAACAACTTTAAATCAAAAAGGGACTGTATAAGAAACGCATTTTCATGGTAAATTTGCCACCAGTGTGTCCGACCTGGTTCCTCCTTTATCAGGATGTTTAAGCGTGAAACCAGGCTTTCTGCTTCTTCTCACCCATACACACTTTGCTTTGCTTGAGACGTAGAACAAAGAGCCATTCCAACAACTTTATTCCACATACTGCATCTCTTTGGAACTCCCTTGGAGTTAAACAAAACCCATAACCGTTACTTGAACTTCTTTCTTGGCTCATTGGTTAATCAAGACGAAATATTAAATTCTTAAGTACATTTTATTAAAAAAAAAAATCAATGGAGCAAGTAGGATAAATTTATTTCATTTCTTCTCAAACTGTAAATGCCTGTTGAGAGTTTGGAAGTGTCACCCCGGAAATCTTATAATGGGGTTGAAGCTGTCCGGACAGGTTCAGGTGATTTAGGCCTTTAAACAAGTCGACATCCATTGTCTGAGGTGAGGGGTAAACGAGATCGCAGTCACCTAAAACATCCCCTCCCCCCCCCCCCCGTGGCTCACCTCCAAGTTGAAGTAAGCATGCTTTTACGCAACCATTTCTAACTCTAACTTTCCCGTGAGGCAAACTGATGCCATATTTTTTCACGAGCCTTCATTCTGTTTGTGCGCCTTCATACAAAGTAGATTACGTCTGAACGGTTGTATACTCAAATTAAGCGCTGTTGGACATTTTTTTTTTGCTCGTCCATTAGCAATCCCCCCCGTGTAACAAAGCACGACCTAATTCATCCCGCAGCCTCAACCACCGTCCACGGAGTCACTCTTAGCACTCTCTCAGGCTAAGTTTCATGCCTCCATCAGATCAAGTATATTTCTTGAGACTGTTATTAGATCTCGAAACACTCTTGATTTTTAAGTGGTGTGGGAGGCGGTTGTATGCCTCGCTGGGGCTCGCTGCTCCTCGTTCTCTCGTTTGCACACACCAGGTCGAGCAGTAAAGGAGAAATCAAATCCTGCCCGAGGAGTTCTGAAGATTAATGGCTGACCAGGTCAGAATCCGCGAATCACATGATCTGTTTGTCTTTCCGTCTCTCTCTCTAACTCAACATCATCGCAGTTTCTACGATGTCCCCATCTCACAAACCCTCTGCAGTAAACATGTGTATAATTATTGCCAATATTGCCCTGTTCAGTACACAATCCATACATCAGTCTGTTCAAATGTCAGTCTCTCCACTGCTGTTTGATGTTCATGTCTTTTTTATCTACCCTTAAACTACACCCAATACAGTCTTACACAATGTAACAGTAAGTTATACAAGGGATTGTATACGTTTGGTAATTGGAACCCAATGTTTATTTCAATCCTATAGATATATACCATAAAACTAATCTGTGGAAATTTCATTTCAAAAGGTGGTTTGATTTTGGAGATATTGCCGAAAATCTGGAGCGGTTATGTCCACGCAGGAAAAATAATCTGCAATTGGAATACACAATCCGAGAAACGTTACTGCAGTAACGCTTCTCAGATTCAAATTTTGGGGGATAAAAAGTGATATATTTTTTTCCATAATCGCAGAACTTCGAAGTGAAAAGTTTCCAAAGCTGCTGTACTTCTTACCAAGTAAGTTTTTATTGCCATTAATTTCCAGAGTCATAGGCAGGGGTACTTTTGGTAACAATACTCCACAAGATAATAACGTAAAACTTACTTACTTTTTTTTGAGGGGGGGGGGGATAAAAAGTGATATCTTTTCCCATAACCGCAGTACTTCGAAGTGAAAAGTTTCTCAAAATGCATTAAACTATCCAAATCTGCTGTATACGTCTTGCCAAGTATAAGTTTGTATGCCATTAATTAGTCATTATCAAATGTATTCAGACCCTTTAAAGGTATTGTACACTTTTGGTAACAGCTCAAAATCAGTGTCCACATTTTGTGTGATTCAACATATGCATGAACAAACAAACCTGTGAAAGTTTGAGCTCAATTGGTCATCGAGATCACGAGAAAATAGTGAAAAGAGACCTTATGTGTTTTTTCAAAATACCGCGCGTGATAAAAACTATTGTTTTACTCATTTCTCAGAAACGATAGCATTTTAGGCAGAAATATTTTAAGGAACCCTTTCAACCATTACTTACTTTAAATCATGTAAGTTGTGTGTGAATCTGTGAACATTTGTGTTTTTCGATCTTACCAATAGTGTACAGGGCCTTGAAAGCATGAACTTAAATTGAAAGAATTCCCTTATATCAATTGCTTATTATGTCGAGTCTTATGAGATACAAATATTCTCAATGTATTCATTGGCAACGTGTTTAAACGTGTTTCAAGACCGAACCATAACTAAAGCTTCTTCGTTGATTATCTTTAAAAAAATATGAAGAAGTTAAACCAAAACAAACATTGAGATGATCGACTCTTTAGAACGAAAACACAATTTTAATTCTAATCAATTCAGCTGCTTTATTTATGTCAAAATGACAGGAAGTTGATTGTCTGACTGCACAAGTATTGAACAAATGTATATAATTACATTTTAAATGTGATAACATGGCTAGTATTGCCACATGTACAAGTCAAAGCACAGCGCAAAGCCAAACTAGAATCATTAACCGGTATCATGAATGTCATTTGACAATATGATATGGGAATTTGGGACAACATTGGGGTGGCGTACGGGTTAGAATGACAAAGGCAGGGGAGGGACGGGAGACCTGGGGGTGGACTGTATTAAGGAATTGCAAATCTCTGGGAAAATTTTTTTTCGTTAGGGTAATTTAGGCTAGATGCAGAAAAAAAGCGTGACAGGTGGAAATGATTTAAAGGTGATGGTTGTTTTGTGTTTGAACTTAGTGATTGTTTTTCATTTTGATTTGGGGTTGAACAAAGAAAAATTGACCAAAGTTGGACTTGAACCAACGACCTCCGGTTTAACGTGCCGGCGCCTCAAACCAACTGAGCTATCTAGCCCTATGTTGGCTTCTGACTGGCACCCCGAACAAAGATATTGACACAATAGGGAGACCGCCATCAATAGTGCTAGTAGCTCAATTGGTAGAGCGCCTGCACGTTAAAACGGAGGTCGTTGGTTCAAATCCCGCGATTGTCAAATTTTCTTTGTTCAGCCCCAAATCATTTAAACAATTTACCCAGTCAGTTTCCCTTGTGGTTTATAACTTTTTTGTTGTTGTAATTTTACAATACATTATGAACACTTCTGAATGTGCAAGAGTACCAGAGTTGTGGATTCGACATAACACGAAATTGCTGCCCTAGATCGGTCAGACGGCGATGTTATCGAGAAGTCAAAAAAGGGAAATCAAAGTTGAGCGTACTATTTATTGAAATATTTTGTGGGAAATTTCGTTACGTTCCTGGAATAAAATTGTTCCAATACTCCCCGAACTATAGTTGGGTTCGTTCTTAATATAGAACATTCTATTTCATCCTATTTATGCGTTTGTCGGGTTGGATGCGCAGATGTTCCAATACTCCCTAACTATAGTTGGGTTCGTTCTTCATAGAACATTCTATTTCATCCTAATTATGCATTGGTCTGGTTGAATGCGCAGATGTACCAATACTCCCCGAACTATAGTTGGGTTCGTTCTTCATAATATAGAACATTCTTATTGCATCATAATTATAAAATGGTCTGGTTGAATGCGCAGATGTTCCAATACTTCCCGAACTATAGTTGGGTTCGTTCTTAATATAGAACATTCTTATTTCATCATAATTATGCATTGGTCGGGTTGAACGCGCAGATGTTCCAAATCTGTCCATCAGTCCTCAACCTCATGTTAACCGAATCATGAATGTGAACTTGTCAACAGTTTAGGTTGCCTCACCACAAAGATCATGTTTCATTTTTATTCGGCAAATTACAGTCCCATGAGTTTTGTTTACGGTAGCCGTTTGGCATTCCGAGTATAAAGGAGATTTAGAATTTGACAGGCCGTTGACAAAGTGACACGCGATGATTATCAAATCTCTTAACGCTATAGGCTTTCTTCGTCGGGGTTTCTGGCTGTTTGTCTTAGCACTTGAAATTGGTCAAGTTCTTAAGTTACGACACGCCATAGGTATATTTAAATAGACCTTATGCACATGATGTCATTTCAGTGGGGTGCCCTCGCCTGGAGGTCAAAAGGAGATTGTTCATTAGCCTGAACATCTGACGTCACACTTCGAGACTCGTGAATAACGCCAGATACCAGCCTGACCGGATGTTGCCAGATGTACCTTTGACCTTACATGTTCACATTTTATAGTGAATAAAACAACACTACATCGATATCGATGTACACAACATTATGCACACGCAGCATGCAGACGATCAAAAGTGCAAGCTGCAAAATGACATCACCTCGGACCAATCATAACTCAGATATGGAAAGCTTATACGTCACAGCACGTTTATCCAATGAAATCATTGTATCCAATGAAATCATTGTATCCAATGAAATCATTGTATCCAATGAAATCATTGTATCCAATGAAATCATTGGGCCTGTAAGACCAGTGCCTGTTTTTACCCTTACGGATAAAGACAGGGGACCAGTCTAGCTGTCCATTGGCCAATGCTGCGCGCCGCGCGTACAAATCTGTGCGCTTCGATTGGTTCGTCATTGTTTTATCTAAGATGGCAGCTGGATGACGTCAATGCATAAGATCTAAAAGGTTCACCGTGTCTCAGATTTGACCAATCAACAAACTCTAACAAAGTTGCGTATATAGGTTTTAGCTTTGATTATTGTTCACCGTGTCTCAGATTTGACCAATCAACGAGCTCTAATAAAGTTGCGTAGGTTTGAGCTTTGATTATTGTAATGCTTGAGTTCTGTTTTTGTAAAACTAATCAGTGAAAATTCTATCAAGTTAATGATTCTCGTGTTTTGCTAAACAGCTTTTTAGCGATTAAAAAGTAATTTGAGAGCAATTCTAACTTAATCTAGTCATTGATTTTTAAGGATCCCGAGCTGGTATAATGTCACTTAATGAAATAAGCCGTTGCTGGTTGAGGTAATTTTGTAAGGGGTTAAATGAGTTCATTTTGTGACTTTAGTTGAAGATACACGCGTATTCTGAATAAAATAGTACTGCAATGGTTTGTCAGTTTCGTTGTTTAAAGGGATTGTATACGTTTGGTAATTGGAACCCACTGTTTGTTTGAATCCTATATAGTTGCAGATATGTAGCCTACCATAGAACTAACCTGTGAACATTTCATTTCAAAAGGTGGTAGCATTTTTGAGATATTGCCGAAAATCTGGAGCGGTTATGTCCACGCAGGAATAATAATATGCAATCATGGAATACACAATCTGAGAAGCGTTTCTGACAGAAACGCCTCTCAGACTCAAACTGTTTTGGATAAAAACTGATATCTTTTTCCATAACCACATTACTTCAAAATAGAAATGTTTCTCAAGATGCCTGCTTTATACAATCCGAAGCTGCTGTACTTGTTACCAAGTAAGTTTGTATTGCCTTAATTTTATGAGTAATTAGCAAACGTATATACAGACCCTTTAATACAATATTATTATTCTTAACTTCTATAAAAGAGTCGGCCTTCCCCTTTTCGGTTTTGTTATTACACTCTTAAAAAAAACCCTGGTCAGAATTAATCCAGATACCGGGTCCCACTGGGCCTGACCATTTTCTGGGTCAGTATGACCCCAATACTCCCCGAACTATAGTTGGGTTCGTTCTTCATAATATAGAACATTCTTATTGCATCATAATTATAAAATGGTCTGGTTGAATACTCAGATGTTCCAATACTCCCCGAACTATAGTTGGGTTCGTTCTTCATAATATAGAACATTCTTATTGCATCATAATTATAAAATGGTCTGGTTGAATGCGCAGATGTTCCAATACTCCCCGAACTATAGTTGGGTTCGTTCTTCATAATATAGAACATTCTTATTGCATCATAATTATAAAATGGTCTGGTTGAATACTCAGATGTTCCAATACTCCCCGAACTATAGTTGGGTTCGTTCTTCATAATATAGAACATTCTTATTGCATCATAATTATAAAATGGTCTGGTTGAATACTCAGATGTTCCAATACTCCCCGAACTATAGTTGGGTTCGTTCTTCATAATATAGAACATTCTTATTGCATCAAAATTATAAAATGGTCTGGTTGAATGCGCAGATGTTCCAATACTCCCCGAACTATAGTTGGGTTCGTTCTTCATAATATAGAACATTCTTATTGCATCATAATTATAAAATGGTCTGGTTGAATACTCAGATGTTCCAATACTCCCCGAACTATAGTTGGGTTCGTTCTTCATAATATAGAACATTCTTATTGCATCATAATTATAAAATGGTCTGGTTGAATGCGCAGATGTTCCAATACTCCCCGAACTATAGTTGGGTTCGTTCTTAATATAGAACATTCTATTTCATCCTATTTATGCGTTTGTCGGGTTGGATGCGCAGATGTTCCAATACTCCCCGAACTATAGTTGGTTCTTCATAATATAGAACATTCTTATTGCATCATAATTATAAAATGGTCTGGTTGAATACTCAGATGTACCAATACTCCCCGAACTAGGGTTCGTTCTTAATATAGAACATTCTTATTTCATCATAATTATGCATTGGTCGGGTTGAACGCGCAGATGTTCCAAATCTGTCCATCAGTCCTCAACCTCATGTTAACCGAATCATGAATGTGAACTTGTCAACAGTTTAACTGGTCAGAATTGACCAGATACCGGGTCCCACCGGGCCTGACCATTTTCTGGGTCAGTATGACCCCAATCTGTGTCAAAATGACTCAGAAATGGGTCAAACTGACGTAGAATTTGAGTTAAAATCGAAAAACAAAAACATTTTCCGGGTCAGTCTGACCCAGAAATGGTTTTCTAAGACCAGGGGTCGATTTCACAAAACCCTTCCTAACTTAGGACTAGTCCTAGGCAATGCTAAGAGATAGGACTATAGTCTTAAGTTAGGACCAGTATTTAAGACTAGTCCTATCTCTTAGCATTGCCTAGGACTAGTCCTAAGTTTGGAAGAGTTTTGTGAAATCGACCCCTGGAATCCGGGTCAATTCTGACCCAGGTGATTTTAGATTGTTACTTTGTGTGATTACCGACAAATAGGATTATGTATATGAGAGGGCTATACCTTCTTTCACAAATAGCATTTTCAGAAGGGCTCATGATTATTTCCCAACTTCCTTTTATAACAATGTTGAACTTTCCCTTTGTAATTTGTACGAGCACCGACCGTTGAACACATGTTCACAGACCTTTTGCGAAACGAGGCTAACTTTACTGCATATAGGCTACCGGTGTAATCTTTGTGGATAGAGTCAAACCAAAGCCACCCCTCCCACGACTCGGATGGATCCATGACATTTCTTAAGATTCAATCCCAAAGAAACCCCCTCATTTAAACATTTTAACTGAATAAATCTCTTGCATCTCTTATCTCAGCTACATCATTTAAATCCTAAACATTTAACAGATTTACCTCCGTATTTTTGCTTTTTAGTTTTGTTTAGCTCCCAGATGATCATGGTTACAAATCCTCTGGAGACAGTTTGATTTCAAGTTTGATTGTTCTTGGAAGACTCTTGACATTTGTGTTTCTTAAGACGGGAATTCGGTTGTAGACAATGTAACCATTATCCTAAATCCACATGTAAAATGACTCACTTATTACATGCTGGTGTAGAGTTATAAAAAAATAATAGTTTGTTAAATATTATTTTTATTATTTTTTATTCCCGATGCAAAACATCATCTACAAAATGTTGTTGTCTGATTCGTTTTAATTGGTCTGTATGTTTGGTAATGACTCTGAAAATTAATGGGCAATAAAAATTTACTTGGTAAGAAGTATAGCAGCTTTGGATAGTATAATGCATTTTGAGAAACTTTTCACTTAGAAGTGCTGCAGTTATGGAAAAATCTATCACTTTTTATCCCCACAAATTCGAATCTGAGAAGCGTTACTGATGCAATACATCATCTACAAAATGTTGTTGTCTGATTCGTTTTAATTGGTCTGTTTGTTTGGTAATGACTCTGAAATTTAATGGCAATAAAAACTTACTTGGTAAGAATTACAGCAGCTTTGGATAGTATAATGCATTTTGAGAAACTTTTCACTTAGAAGTGCTGCAGTTATGGAAAAATCTATCACCTTTTATCCCCACAAATTCGAATCTGAGAAGCGTTACTGACAGTAACGTTTCTCAGATTATTCTCCTGCAAGTGGACACCGCTCCATATTTTCGGCAATATCTCAAAAACGCTACAACCTTTTAAAATGAAATTTTCACATGTTAGTTTTATGGTATATATCTACAACTTTATAGGATTGAAACAAACAGTGGGTTCCAATTACCAAACGTATACAATCCCTTTATTATGCAACAGTGTCCTGAGTTGAAATTGTCACAAGTGGTTTCTAACAGAGATATTTTCGGCTCTTAATTTAAACCCTGCACACAAGCATCCTTATAGCTGTAGCTGACAGTACGTATACACCCTAAAAACTCCCGGGTGAGAATTGACCCGAATCCCGGATCCCAGGGGGGCCTGACCCTTTACTGGGTCAGGCTGACCCGGAGTGGTGGATTTGTTTTTGGAATTTTAACTCGGATTAAGCGTCAGTTTGACCAGTTTATCGTTTTGACACAGATTCCGGGTCGCATTTTTGTTTACACCGCAGCGAGGGGTTTTGTACTGTAATAGGCCTACTGTCAATTCCTGTCTTGAGACGAGACTACAAACATTTATGCCTATAAAGGTTTAGGTTTAGGGTTAGGGTCAGGGTTAGGGTTAGGGTTAGGGTTAGGGCTAGGGTCAGGGTTAGGGTCAGTGTTAGGGTTAGGGTTAGGGTTAGGGTTAGGGTTAGGGTTAGGGTTTAGGGTTAGACCTAGTCTCCTATCTCAAGACGGAATTGACAATGTTACAGTACAAAACCCCTCGCTGCGGTGTAAAAATAATATACGCTTCCGGGTCATACTGACCCAGAAATGGGTCAGGCCCCACGGGACTCAGATCTGGGTCAAGTCTGACCCTGAAGTGTTTAGAGTGTGATAAAACACTAATTAGTTATTAACTAATTAATTTATTACTAAATTGTTTCTGTTTGAATTGTACAGCCTCATATCAACGCAAACAAACAGGTTAACAAAATGCTAGTCGTCTGAAAAATTGCGTTCAGCCTGCTGTGTGAATATTTTACCCCAATGTCTTTATTAATAAGATGTGTCGATCCCCGGGAGCCCTGTAAAAAATAGAGCTAGCCTCTGGAGACGAATTTGTTTTTCTAAATTAATGTCTTAATGATTGATATCTGCAGGCCCTCATTAGAGAAATAACTAGAAGATGCACAAATTTGTTTTTGATGAGTGAAAACAGCACGTTGTACTTTTGACTATGTCGGCAACACTATACCCTGCAGATGAATTGTGTCACTTGATATATTTATGCTCGCAGGTTTTTTTGTTTATATAATCTATATTTTCCATGAAGCATTTCCTTGTGGCATTTCCACGCCATTGGTGGAAGACAAGATTCCTTTACGGGCCTCAAAATACTCAAAAAATCTTGTAGTTTTGTTCAACCATCCCCATACAAAGACAAAGTTAAGACAAGAGTATTGCAATTTTGATCCACACATCAATATTCCACCCACGAGACGAGATTCAGTGTCGATGAAATGTATGTAGATTCTGGTATTTCTTGTAAATTTTAAATTGTTTTCCTTGAAAGATGGCAATCCAATCTCACACACCTCCGAATTTAGTTTCACATTAGCATATTATATCAAATATCTTAAAATTATGAATTCTAAACCCCAGGGTTACCTTGAAGGTTTTGTGCATCACCTCAAGGTAAAAAAGTCTCCCTTAGGAAAGATTCCAGCAATCTCTGTGAGATGGTTCTCGAGCTTCAGTACTCATCCCTAAGTCTGAAATACAATCCTCACTTTACTGCGAAACTTGATAAAAAAACACCCCGAGGCGTTGGATTTATCAACAACTTACCTCGGGGCGAATCACACATCATGCAAAAATCCTGTCTGTCTAAAGTATTCGCCCCTCATTTTGTGCTCTCTCAACTTATGTTTGGTATAGATCCCAAGGGCTCCAAAATGTTTGTTTTGGGACAAGATAAAAAGAGCAAAAATATGGCTGTGACAATGTCAAATCAGACTCGTGCAGTAATTACCACAGCTGAACAACACCACCAGAGGACTTGTTATATACTGTGAACTTTTAAAGGTCTTTTGCCATATCGTACCCAATAATGCCGTGTTATCTTTCAACCCCCGGCGCAGAGCCGTTGACTCAGTGTGGCGGGCAGGGACAAAATTGTTTCTTACGGGGGAAGAGTTTGTAATCTCAACCTTGAAGGTAAAGTTTGCTTCTTAGGTAATCGCGTTGGATATCAACCCTCAGTCTTGCTGCATTCTATTATTAAAAAAAGACGTAGGTTAAATTACAGCGGAATTATTTTGAAATTATTTTGAAATAAATTAACAAACCAAAAGTCATCGTTTCCTTCATTATATTACTTTAAAGACTAATAATTTAAAGGGATTGTATACGTTTGGTAATTGGAACCCACTGTTTGTTTCAATCATATATAGTTGTAGAGATATATCATAAAACTAACCTGTGAAAATTTCATTTCAAAAAGTGGTAGCATTTTTGAGATATTGCCGAAAATCTGGAGCGGTTATGTCCACACAGGAAGAATAATCTGCAATTGGAATACACAATCTGAGAAATGTTACTGCAGTAACGCTTCTCAGATTCAATTTTTTGGGGGAATTTTGGGGACATGTTTTTCCATAACCGCAGTACTTCGAAGTAAAAGGTTTCTCAAAATGCATTAGAAGCTGCAGTACTTCTTACCAAGTAAGTTTTTATTGCCATTAATTTTCAGAGTCATTACCAAACGTGATACAGACCCTTTAAGGGGGAGGGGGGGGACATATTGAAATTGTATAATTATTTAAACACTATCTATTGTTGTGAATATACGGGTAGTGGATGTTTGTGTGACAATGCACCGCAAATCATCGTCAGACCATTTTTGTTGATTTGCAAATACTGATTTAAGAAAAGGATCTAAATTCAATGATGATATCTTTATTAATATTTCTTAAAAATGGCTTAATTCGTGGAAATTATTCTTTAATATCAAAATGCCGTATCGTTCCTCTTTTGGGATTCACGTTAGTTTGGATGACGCAAATGCTGATTTCTAGTCAACCCCTTCTTCGATTGAAAAGCTAAACTGATTAGTTCCAGTCATGTAGATTCTACATCACTGTACTCCGTATCCAATTGAACCAGACGGGTCTCAATCTATTGAAGACCCATTTCAAATCTAAATTAGAGAGTGTTAAAAGATGTGTACTGATACAAACAAAGGGTTATCGTACATGCTCATTCAAGGTACTGTACACGTTGGGTAATTGTCAAAAACCACAGGCATGCAACTCTTCCGCGTTTCCGCGGATTTCCGCGTTTTAGAAAAAATTATCAGCGCTAAAAAATAAAAAATCGTTAAATAAAAAAATAAAAATAAATCTTTTTTTGTTAACGATTTTTGTAAAGCCTAATATATGCTTTGCAACAACAATGTACAACTACAATAATGTAAAATAAGCCTAGTTACTGGATCAATGGGATGCCCCAATTCGACCAGCGTAAGTGTGTGACGCGCGCTCACTTGACGTTCCACGATCATTCTTACATCATGTAGTGTTTCAGCTCTTTTGTTAAGGGTCCATTCACAGGCCTGTACATGCTAAGAATGCACCTAAGAGCATAATAAACCTCAACATTTTCTAGGGTACCATTGTGGGTCTCATGTCCCTTGGCGTTTTGGCTGCCTCGCTTCGCGCTTGCGTTGTGCCTTTGAAAATTGTCCTCTTTTTTTCCATCTGGCTGTTGCATGCCTGAAGACCAGTATTCTCACTTAATGTATCCCAACATATGCATAAAATAACGAACCTGTGAAAATTTGGGCTCAATTGGTCATCGAAGTTGCAAGAAAATAATGAAAGAAAAAAACACCCTTGTTGCACAAATTTGTGTGCTTTCAGATGCCTGAAAAAGGCTTCAGGCCTGAAGTCTTTTTCAGATTCAAATATTTAAGTGAGAAATTACCTCTTTCTCAAAAACTACGTTACTTCAGAGGGAGTCGTTTCTCACAATGTTTTATACTGTCAACAGCTCTCCGTTGCTCGTTATACCAAGTAGGTGTTTATGCTAATATATATTTTGAGTAATTACCAAACGTGCCCATAGTGCCTTTAATCATGGACTTGAAAGGGTAATTTGTTAGACAACATGGTGGATAACAAACAATTCAAGCCGAACCCCCCTCCGGCTCATCCTGTCCCGACGCCTGAAACTGTATCCAGGCAAGCTTCTTTTTTTCTTCTGTTTTGTTAAGAGGGTTTCCCACGAGGTAGTGAAACAGGTGCCTGGAGGTACTCTCTGGCGAACCTAAACAACAAGCAGTGACGTGTAAATGAAGCGTCTTGGCTGCACACTCAGTGATGTAGAATTGGAGACAGGTTTGAATGGGACGCATCTTGAAGAGGATAAATTCCCCCGTCTTGGTCGTTGCCTCAAGAGAGAGAGAGCTTGGCACTGCAGATGAAATTCCCTATGATAATTTATCTCCTCCGCTGTTGAAGAAGGAAGATTTCATATGACAGACTTGTACTTCCTGTGTGGAAACGTGTGGCACTGCTCTTTGATGCGTTTGTGGTTTAGACGTTCTAGAGCGGTGGGTTTTAACGCCACCTGTTTCGGATTTATAGAAAGTGGTGACTCTTTGAGTGTTGCTGATTGTATATCGCGCTGTCGTGGATAGATTCCGAACAAGAAAAAAGACACATCATGGGTTCAAAAGGTACGTTGTTGTTGTTGTTGTTGTTGTTGTTGTTGTTGATTAGCCTCTATATAGGTTGTATCGACTTCGAATTTAATAGTCATAGAACAAACGTACAGTGAACCTGTACGCATGAGAACTACAATTGGTGCTCGATATGGGGGCATGGTGTACCCCCCTATTGTGTCTTCATTGTGTGCTTGGAATCTCAGGAATTCTTTTGAGGATTTTAGGGGGGGGGGATTCTATACAAGAGGAAAATAGTGTGTTATAGTATGGGAACATTGGGGGGACCCTCTGCCCCATAACTCTCTCAAAAGTGCCTCCTCAATTCATTGAAATAATTGTTTGAACAATTGCGCCATGTTTTAACATTTTGGAAAAAATAGGAACTCTGTTGAACAGGGAACAGAAGCTGTGTCAATAAATCCGATTGAGGGGTAAATGTTACCAACGCTGAGCAAATTTATCTCCAGAAAGAAGCCACCGGGCTCGTGTTTCCAGTAATTATTGAAATAAAAGAAGGATGTTTACCGTAGGCAAACACTCATAGGATATCTACTTACATTTCAATTTCCGAAAGTATTTAATAATTGGGCATCTGAAGGCTGGCCCGATTTTGGGGTCTTTATCGTGGCGTTGTGCTGAGAAGGGGTCTGGAAATATTAGCGGAATCTCCGGGGGAAAATGAAGACAGAACTCCAAACTGTTGCATCAGAGTCGAGAGGAGCGTGTTTGTGGGGCAATAATGGCAGTTGTATTTGTGCGGAGATAGTGTCAGCCCAATTAAACGTGTGTACCCATTACAGAGTTCTTAAAGGAGAATTTATTTTTAATTAAGTCGATAAAAAAGCGTTCGAAAATCATCTTTTGGTCGAAAGAAAAATTATTATGAACTTGCACAGAATCTCTGACAAAGCATAAATTTAATTTATTTTATATATACTAAAAACAAATGACTGCCAAACAACAACAACACCACCAAATAGCAACAACAACAACAACAACAACAGCAACAACAACAGCAACAACAACAACAGCAGCAGCAGCAGCAACAGCAACTACTACTACTACGACTACTACTACTATACTACTACAACAGCAACAACAACAGCAGCAGCAGCAGCAGTGACAACAACAACAACAACAACAACAACAACAACAACAACAACAACAACAACAACAACACTAACAACAACAACAAAAACAACAATAACAACATCATCAACATCAACAACAGCAACAACAGCCACAACAACAACACCTATGATCTTCAAACAAGCAATGTACACTGCGGGACAATGTCCTAAGTTTACTCAAAGATAGTGCAGAGATCAGCTAGGATGTCTTTTGGGGATGCAGATTTTGTCATCGGAGACTTTAAATATTCAAGTGGATCTGGAAGACTGGGATTGTCTCTGGCTGCAACCACACATTATACCTGTAATGGCTTTCGATTTATACGAATGTATAATTCTTTATTGCTGTTAAATAGTTCTTTTAATTCATCCCACAGGGTTCTAGTAATGCCGTCCATCGGATCTTCATCTTCTTTTCTTTTTTTTTCTTGGGGGGGGGGGGGTTTCTTAAAGAAAGCCTTCTGCCATAAATAAAAAGACGGATAGGAGAAAATAATTTCGATAACTTGCTGATTCATCTCATGAGAGTGTACGACTCATAATGATTGCCCTTTAAATTGCGTGATTACAGAATGAGCCCAATAAGTAATTTTGGTCAGACAAGAAAAGCGCACGAGAGGGCTCAATTAATTTATGCTGACCATAAGAGTACATTTTTAATGAATGTCAAATTATGAAGGGAGGAATAAATCTCAAAATATTAAGCAAATGTTTGTTTACTATAAGAGGTGATTATAGTGTAGAATGCAAACAAATCCCGAAAAACTGTATACAGGTTTGACTGCCGTACTCTAAAAATATATTAGTCAAAACAACACTAATTAGTCATATGAGACATGATTTTGACTAACTTACATTAAAATCATGTCTCATATGACTAATAAGTGTTGTTTTGACTAATAAACAACATGACCTCTCCAATTTATTATTTATACATTCATATCACATAATGATTTCTTTCTTGAAAACAGTCACTTTTATGTGAGTGTTCTTCCATAATTCCGTGATGTATCCTAACCTTGCCTATCCATTGAATACTCATAGTATTTTGTAGAAATTCTGACTTCATCTCTAAGACTCTCCAAGCGATGAATCATAAAGATCGACTTCTGATTGCCTTATCCTATACTCGGGTGTATCTACCTCCATGGGTGTATATCTGCTGGTAAACCAAGCCGCTCTGCATCTCTTTATCACACGACATTATAATCTCATGTGCTCTTTAATTCCTCGTTGTCGTGTGTCCAAGTCTCCCGAGAATCTAGCTCGAAGTACCTCATCTTTTAGCACCACAAGTTGCTGCGTCATCGACGTGTGTTAGAAATCCAAACTTCACTTGTAAATTACATCAGTTCATGGATTGCACTTAGGACTGACTGTCATTACCTTTTCATTATGCTCTGTTGCGTGAGACGCGGACAACATCCGCCATTACTACTTTCTACCCGTCATAAATCACGTCTCGCTTTTGGGTGTAATGACTGTTGGCCGTAATTTCGCCGTCTTCGATCGTAAAAGAGCAGTCTGTTGAAATATACGAGTTGCTTTACGACGTAAAAGAAACTGGTTATCTTAAACATTGTTAATCAACTTGTCCAAAAGCAAGCATCCATACTTGTTATACGAATCCGGTCAAAAGGGCAAAGGGAACTAACTTCTTTATTCTAGCAATGGAACCTGCCGTGGGTTTTTGTTTAAAGGCACTGAACACGTTTGGAAATTGTCAAAGACCAGTATTCTCGCTTGGTGTATCCCAACATATGCATAAAAGAACAAGCCTGTGAAAATTTGGGCTCAATTGGTCATCGAAGTTGAAGAAAATGATGAAAGAAAAAACACCCTTGTTGTACAAATTTGTGTACTTTCAGATAGGAATAAAAACTTCTTGCAAGAAGTTTTTATTATTTTAGTGAGAAATTACCTCTTTCTCAAAAACTACGTTACTTTAGAGGGAGTCGTTTCCTACAATGTTTTATACTATCAACAGCTCTCCATTGCTTGTTACCAAGTAAGTTTTTATGCTAATATTTGTTTTGAGTAATTACCAAACGTGTACGATACCTTTAATCAAAACTTACATTATATGCAATGGCAAATGAACTGTTTTAAACGCAAAACAATTTCCAAATGCAACATTCCAATTGACACATCCTTTCAGTAAAGTTTGTACTTTTGTATACCAATTTATAATTCTGTCCTCGTTTTCACAGATTCATCGGGTGGGTGCCCGACCACGTATCTCAAATGCACAAACGGGGTTTGCATCTCTAAGGCAAGACAATGTGACGGTGTTTATAATTGCCAGAAAGGGGACGACGAGGATCCAACTGCATGCGCAGATCAGGGTAAGTAAAACTCGATTTCGTCTGCTCAGGACTATAAGGTCATTTAGTGTAATTTGCATGATTTCATAAAATTGCTTTTGCATATTTTGGAGCTACTGGTAAAATGGCGTTTATTGATCAAGAGTGGTGTCCAAAGTAATTGCTTGGCAACAAGAAACAGTAATGTTTTTAAGTAAAACATTATTTATTGATTTGGACTAATTGTTTATAAAAGTTATACGAATTTTTCATTTAAAGGGCGTGTACAACATTGGTAACTGCCAAAGACCTGTATCCAAACTCGATGTGACCCAACATATACATGAAATAACAAACCTGTGAAAGTTTAAGCTAAATCGGTCTTTGGAGTCATGAGAAAACAGTGAAAAACCCCTTATGTGTGTTAACTTTTTTTTCAAAAATCGGAATTTATCCTGCAGGATAAATACTTTTATTTTACTCATTTCGTAAAAACTATGGCATTTCAAGCAAAACTATTTCAAGGGAAGTTTTCTACCATGACCATCTTTATACCATGTGAGTTATGTGCAAATCTGTGAGCATTTATATTTTCATTCTTACCAATGTTGTACACACCCTTTAATGACCCTTTGATCGTTACGAGTATGAAATTGGAATTAATGACTTCTTCTTTTTTTCCCTTCCATTTCTACAAAATTAAGAATTCGGGATGCGATGTGATTCGTAAAAGGTGGGCCCAATTTCATAGAGCTGCTTAAGCATAAAACAAAATTGCCAAGCACAACAAAATTATGCTTTCCAGAGTAAGTTTACCAGCTAAAGTACCATTTTACATGTACAAAATGTAACTGGTCTCCTGCTTAGTTTTTCTTAGCAGAAAAATGTTTAGCAATATTTTCTGCTTAGCAGCTCTATGAAAATGAGCTCTGGTTTGATCTGTAATATTATTATTAAAAATGCAAACATGGCGGCCAAAAAGCCGGATTGCGGATGCATGATACAGATAATACAAATATTACAAGTTTAAAAATTCATTAAACTACACAAGGGAACAGGTATAAAAATGCCATGTTGTGGATTGATAACTAAGCTTGGATGTTTCTATACATAAAGGTCAAGTTGTAGCTATAGTTTCATTCGTTCATGCCAGAATTGATAGTTTCCATGGCTGCATGTCTTGCTTCATTTTATATTCCACCTATATACTGCATATTACGACCAGAAAACCAACCTCAAATCTAGGTCGAGTATATAGTCGCTGCATGCATGCCTTTGGTGGAGTTGTAAGCATTTACAGATGTCATTTGTAGATTATTCTTCTTCATGGATGGGTCTTTTTTTCAAGTTTGAGAGAGTCATCTTTCTGCAGCACTTATCCTTCCCGGCCTTGTTTCTGAATGAATGCAATCCAAATGCGTCATTATAAATGGTACTGACGGTAGTTTCTCTCCCCCTTTCTCCGGAGTTAAATCATGTTTTAGAAGGACTCTTGCAGTTGCTTGACGAGACGACAGTGGCTGCCAGCAAAATATAGAGTAGACTATTATTATGTATAACTTCAATCTCATAGCTCTTAGGCAAATTCCACGAATGTATCGCATAAAAGGCCAAGCATCAATACGTGATGACTGGGTTAAAGAAGACAAAAGTATTTCACAACCATTTGAAATTGTTATTTAAATTCAAGCCCATTTGACATTTTCCGCATGTTTCAGTTTGTCAGACTCGGAATGAATTTCTAGACTCGATCTTACTGCAGAATCCGATAGCCTTAAAGGGATAGTATACGTTTGGTAATGGGTCATATTTTTGAACGCATGAGGGCGCTTTCTTCAGGGAATGTCTTGCATCACAATGACAGTTTCATCTTATTTTAATTGCCTGTATGTAGTTTTCTTGCATCAATGACGAAATACATAAACATGATAATAACAAAAATGAAAGAAAACCGTTTGTTTACTTGTTTTTCATCACGTAAAAATTGGTCCACTAACGCCCTCACGCGGTCAAAATTACGGCGAATTGGAACCCACTGTTTGTTTCAATCCTATATAGTTGTAGATATACCATAAAACTAACCTGTGAGAATTTCATTTCAAAAGGTGGTAGCGTTTTTGAAGTATTGCCGAAAATCTGGAGCGGTTATGTCCACGCAGGAAAAATAATCTGCAATTGGAATACACAATCTGAGAAACGTTACTGCAGTAACGCTTCTCAGATTCAAATCTTTGGGATAAAAAGTGATATATTTTTTTCCATAACCGCAGAACTTCGAGGTGAAAAGTTTCCAAAGCTGCTGTACTTCTTATAGTAAGTTTTTATTGCCATTAATTCCCAGAGTCATAGGCAGGGGGTACTTTTGGTAACAATACTCCACAAGATAATAACGTAAAAACTTACTTACTTTTTTTTTGAGGGGGGGGGGGGATAAAAAGTGATATCTTTTCCCATAATCGCAGTACTTCGAAGTGAAAAGTTTCTCAAAATGCATTATACTGTCCAAAGCTGCTGTACTTATTACCAAGTAAGTTTTTATTGCCATTCATTTTCAGAGTCAATCCAAAACGTATAGAGCCCTTTAAGTCAAAACTTACCCGGGTCTAGGTTGGAAAATAATCACCCAAAATCAAGGCCAGTCAAACGGCCAGATTTGTCAGGAATTTGCCAGATTTCAGGGCTTTTCATCATTAATCTTCTTTAACCTTCAAAGAGGTGAATATGTGAAAGGTGCTTTACGTATACCCTTGACATAATGGATTCTCGGTCGCATCGACCCGTCGACACTGATCAATCGAAATACCGAACCGAGGGTTTTAACTTAAAGGCACTGTGCACGTTTGGTAGTTACTCAAAATATATATTAGCATAAAAACTGACTTTGTAACGAGCAACAGAGAACTGTTGATAGTATAAAACATTGTGAGGAACGACTCCCTCTGAAGTAACGTAGTTTTTGAGAAAGAGATAATTTCTCACTAAAATAATAAAAACTTCTTGCAAGAAGTTTTTATTCCTAACTGAAAGCACACAAATTTGTACAACAAGGGTGTATTTTCTTTCATCATTTTCTTGCAACTTCGACGACCAATTGAGCCCAAATTTTCACAGGCTTGTTATTTTATGCATATGTTGGGATACACCAAATGAGAACACTTGTCTTTGACAATTACCAAACGTGTACAATGCCTTTAAATTGACAAACATTGAAACACTAAACTGACATACAATTAAACCTCGTGCTAAACAAACGGAACTCTCATAAATTTAGGTCTTGTTGCACAGTTACTTATCTATTTATTTTTTAATGTTGAAATCTTTAGACATGAATACAAGTTGAACAGGGGCTGTCAAGGAAATACAAAAGTACAACAACTGTCATTAAAAGATGTGTAGCCTACAAAACCAGACCCCTGTCCACTATATCAATTATTAAAATGGAAATTGCACACACACAATTATACAAAATTTCCCCCAAAACACTCAAACAAAAGCAATTACAAAACCTGTTTGAATCGAAACACACATTAAAACACCCTACAATACTGCAATATTTTCGTACCACATATTCTTTTGAATAATATATTAAAAGCAGGTATTCAATATCGAAAGTAGTTTTGTAAGCGAAAAAAAAGGCAATTCCCTTCTTGCGGAAACGTTTCCGTGCCGGATTCTCCGGTTGATCCCACTTCTGACACTAATATCCCCTGCTTTGAGCATGGTTGTATGCGGGTCGAGATTGCGGCAGCTGGTCCCGTATACGAAGTGACTTATCCATAACCATGGATAAGGAAATGGAGGTTGAGATCGGATACCAACCTCGAGCATTCAAAGCTCCTTTGTTGGGAAAGTGGGAAATGATAGTCAAAATACTGTCAGTATAATTTACCACGTTAAAGGGGCACGTTGCCTTCGGATTGGGCCCTTTGGGCTATTAAAGGTGGAATATAATGATTCACATCAATATCCCTTGAAATTGTGTGTTTTTTTGGTGTAATTCCATGACAAAACACGGTCCGCTATTTTGTATAGAACCAATTGTTTGACTCCACAAAATGGCGGACCGTATGTTCCGCTAGTTGTATTTTCAAATGTGTGTGTGTTTTTGTGCATCAGCAACTCCTAAAAAGGATAAGGAGTAATTCCAAACAGCAAAATGTTGAGAGATTTTAAGGCAATGTGTCTCTTTAAGTTTCTGTACTTAAAAAGGGTTGACGCTCTTGGGACGATTTGTTGATTATCCTTGCATAGGCACAACACGTTATTTCCTTCTTTATTGATGCATGCATTTAATTATTTATTTGTTAAATTTCTTTGCCTAGAGTACGCCCAAATAGTTAAGACTGGGTTCCAATTGTGGCCCTGCATACACATATTCAGTATGTACTCCTAGCAGAATTTACCGTAACTGTACTTTGCAGTAAAAATCATTTGAAACACTCTCACTAATAACCAAACAACTATATAATAATAATCCATTGAGACGATTTGTCAAAACCAATTCCCACGGGTTTGCAGTTTTTACAACCTCAAACACAGTTACGATCTCATGAAGCTGTCTTTAAAGGCAGGGTATTCTTTTGGTAATTGTGAAAGACCAGTATCCTCACTTGGTGTATCCCAACATAATGCATAAAATAACAAACCTGTGAAAATTTGGGCTCAGTTGGTCATCGAAGTTGCAAGAATTAATGATGAAAGAAAAATACACCCTTGTTGCATAGAATTGTGTGCTTCCAGGTGCCTGAGAAAGGCTTCATGCCCGAAGCTTTCTCAGATTCAAATTTCGGGGTGAACAATTACCCTTTTCTGTAAAACTACATTACTTCAAAGGGGGTCGTTTCTAACAATGTTTTTAATATCAACACCTCTCCAGTGCTTTTTACCAAGTAAGTTTTTACGTTATTATCTTGTGGAGTATTGTTACTAAAAGTACACCCTGCCTATGACTCTGGAAATTAATGGCAATAAAAACTTACTTGGAAAGAAGTACAGCAGCTTTGGAAACATAACCGCTCCAGATTTTCTGCAATAACTCAAAAACGCTACAACCTTTTGAAATGACATATCTATACAACTAAATAAGATTGAAACAAACAGTGGGTTCCAATTACCAAACGTATACAATCCCTTTAAGATTCGCAGAAGTGGATGATACCGTTGAGTGAGACGAACATCATTAATGTAAGTCGTGGGCTGTGTTTCTATAGGAGATCTCACTATACCGTGTCATTGGCTTGTTGACTCAGGTTCGTTCCACACAGTGAGGGGGGCCCTGGAGCAGCAAGTGAGTTTAGATGACCGATCACTTTTGTCAGATTGTCTTCAATTTGATTTATGTTTAGTGAATCCAGCTTCATCCCATGTAATTCAGAACTGTCTCCAAGTGAAGAAATAATCAGTGTACTAGAAAGATACAAGACTACCGTCATCAGATAACTGGTCAGAAAAATTAATCAGTTATCTGAAGGCAGCCCTCTGGCAGTGTGTCAAGGGATTGACTCCATTAGCATGAGTCTGATATTTTCGAGTCCTCTTATTGTAGATCTTCTTATGAACTGCAAAGCTTTTGTTTTGTTCCTCATTTCTATCAATACACCGAACCAAACCAGACCGATGCAAAACAGACGAGACGTTTAACATCAGTTCTCTGCGGTCGTACATTCTCTCGATCTTACTTTGTCTTTTCTTGCGCAAAATAGCAATGGCCTGGGCCAAATTTCATAGAGCTGCTTAAGCACAAAAAGTAGCTAAGCACAATAAAATGTTGCTTACCAGAATTTTAAAGGTTACCAGCTAAACTAACATGCCACATGTACAATTTGTGACTGGTATCCTGCTCTTTCTGCTTAGCAGGAAATACTTCAGCAACATTTTCTGCTCAAGCAGCTCTATGAAATTGGGCCCTGACGTTTCGGCCCTATAGCAGAGTCTTTCTCGAAGGCTAAATGACAACACAACACACATAAACAACTGGTAACAGAAACAGCCAAATAGAAAGAAATGAAAAAGCACACTTATCGACCAATTCGAAATCTATATCAGGAGCAATGCGTACCGAAATTTGTTTATTTATTTTTAAAGATATTGTGATTGTCCACGAAGTAAATGTAGAAAACCAAGAATTAATTCAGTTGAAAGGAAGGTTTTTACAAACCAATAAGTAACTCTAAGCAATTAAGGGAAGTACAGCAAGAAATATAAATTCATATCAGCGAGGTTAACTAACCAATATTATGCAAGGTCATCATAAATTAGAAAACACACATGGCAATCGTCTATGTAAGGACAATTACGCGGACGGTTGGTAGATATAGGTCCCTTATGTTTGCATCAAACTTTCCAGTTCGTTTCATCCGTGTATTTAATTATAGCCATTTGTAGGTCAGTTTGAAGGCTAGGATACTTCAAAACATCGGTGAAAATGGTTCATTTATGCATCGGGGACCCTTATAACGTTTTCTAACCAATTAGAATTTATACTCGAAATCGAGTGCCTTATTTGACGTTCAGAAATAGATGACAATTTTTGTTCTCGGCTTTGAGACGTTTTCAAAGCACACAATTATAGCCTAACTGCAATGTAAGAATGAGTTTGAACAAAACCTGCCTAATGTTAGGAAAGTAGTATCGCCATTGAAGGGGAGTTTTGGTTTTAAAGGGATCGTACACGTTTGGTAATGACTCAAAACAAATATTAGCATAAAAACTTACTTGGTAACAAGCAACGGAGAGCTGTTGATAGTATAAAACATTGTAGGAAACGACTCCCTCGGCAGTAACGTAGTTTTTGAGAAAGAGGTAATTTCTCACTAAAATAATAAAAACTTCTTGCAACTTCGATGACCAATTGATCCCAAATTTTCACAGGTTTGTTATTTTATGCATATGTTGGGATACCTTTGACAATTATCAAACGTGTTCAGTGCCTTTAAGCACAAACTTATAGCCTATAGGCCTAACGGGAATGTAAGAATGAGTTTGAAAAAACCCTGCCCAATGTTAGGAAAGTAGTATCGCCATTGAAGGGGAGTTTTGGTTTTAACAAACGTCAAATGATTAACTCTTCAAAGCTGTGTTTATTTAAAGTGCAAGCACTGTTTGCTAGTCCTTGTAGTGTGCCATATTACCATAGCAACCCAAGAGTGTGCAAATGTTAAGTTAATGATAAATTCATATCAACGTGGTCGATAGCCATGGTACTGGTGTTCTCAAACACCGTACACGGTCTGTACACGTGAATATTCCGGTTTTGTACAAAGGGCTTTAAAGGCATCGTACACGTTTGGTAATTGTCAAAGACCAGTGTTCTCACTTGGTGTATCCCAACACATGCATAAAATAACAAGCCTGTGAAAATTTGGGCTCAATTGGTCATCGAAGTTGCAAGAAAATGATGAAAGAAAAAACACCCTTGTTGTACAAATTTGTGTGCTTTCAGATAGGAATAAAAGGCTTCTAGCTAGAAGTCTTTTATTATTTTAGTGAGAAATTACCTCTTTCTCAAAAACTACGTTACTTCAGAGGGAGTCGTTTCTCACAATGTTTTATACTATCAACAGCTCTCTGTTACTTGTTACCAAGACAGTTTTCATGCTAATATATATTTTGAGTAATTACCAAACGTGTACGATGCCTTTAAACAGGCATGGACAGGATGCACGTATATACGCAGTCACTTCAAGTCAATATGGGATGCACATCTTGGAAGATTAAATACCTTCTTGAGAAACGCCTGGGCCCAATTTCATAAAGCCTGTAACAAAACAACAAATTTGCTAAGCACAGAAAAAAGTATTGCTTAGCCGAAACAGGTTACCAGCCAAAATTACATTAAGTTTGCATTGTTGTGACTGGTACCCCATTCAATTTTTGCTTAGCAAAGACATTTGTCAAGCAGTATTTTCTGCTTAACAACTTTATGAAATTGGGCCCTGGTCTGCAGACGTCGCACTATTTACTCAGTAAACAAAGCTGTTCTGTGCGTCTCCTCGGTGTCTTGTCATTGACAGCTTTCCGAAAACGAAGCTAGTGCCACAATTACCGTTGATTCAAAATTCACGTGGATTTATAATTATAGTAAATGTTAACTGTTCGAAATATTGCGTGTTGTGTAAATTAATGAGCTTTACAACACGTTTCATAGAGTAAGCAGCAAATATTGCTAACTAGTTTTCTGCTGAGCAAAAATGAGCAGGATACCAGTTACATATAGTACATGTTACATGGTGTCTTGGCTGGTAACCTTATCCCGGTAAGCTTAATTTTGTTGTGCTTACCTATTTATTTTTTATATAAGTAGCTTTATATGAAATTGGGCTTCGGTATTTAAAGGAACATTACAGAATTGGTTTTTGCTAACAAACCAGTTGCTGGCAGTGTAAGCACTTTATATAATCCACCATTAACATAAACTGACAAACCTGTAGAAGTTTGAGATCGATCGGCCATCTGGGTCACGAGAAAATAGTGAAAAACCGATTACACATTTGCATGTGTTATACAATTCATGAATAAAACGCTCATGAGCGATAAACTCCAATCGGAAATTATTTTTATTTATTTCTCATCAAATATGGCATTTCAGACAGAAATATTTCTAGGGATGTTTTCTACTATCATCATCATTAGACTGTGTAAGTTTTATGTAAATCTGTGATCTTAAAGAAAACGTTAATTACCCGGTTCTGTAACATTCCTTTAAGCAGCTATTTAAGAAATTGGGCTTCGGTATTTAAGTAAATAGAAAATTATGGCCCTGCTTGGGATGTTTGTTGTTGAAGGGTTTATAACAAAAGCACAAAGACAAATAAATATTGTTTGGATGTTCTGAAAACGATATAATATTTGACTTAATCGCTATGTATGCTCCCCAGTGAGTTGAGAAAGTTAGAAGGAATGGTCTAAAAGTATGCCTGATGAACAGGGATAAGATTGTAAAGCGTCTTGATCTAGCTTCTAGAATATGTCCGCTTATAGGCTATATAAGAACCAGATATTATGTTAAATTCACTTTTGATTCCATCTTTTATAAATTATTTGATGTCATCAGGTAATACTGATTGCATTGATTACGTTGGGGATTTTCTGTGTATTGTCCAACTCAATGAATGAATACAAATAAGTTGCAAGGACAATATTTCCATTTTATAGGTGGGAGGAGGTGAACCTTGAGGAATACCCTATTTGCCCGAAAACAGGTTTTCATCAAATAGCAAAAACGGAAATTGTGTCCAAATCTTTGTGGATAAGGGAATGTCACTGGCCTTGCGGGGACAGGGGCACTGGCTTTTGTAATCCCAGGGAAGAGATGGTTGGAGTTGCGCTTCAAGCGAAGCGTGGGTTAATCCCGGAATGCATTGTGTTTATAATTATACCTCCCACTTATGTTTGTTGGGGGTGGGGGAGGGATTCGCTTTTCCCCCCGCCAATGCTTGTAGGAGCTGATTCTACTGAACTCTATTAACCCATACAATGTTTAATTCTCAGATCAGAAAAGATCGTAAAATAATTATTCTGAAGGTAAAACTGCAACGTTAAATTATTTTACAAGCCCACTTTGATACCAAAGTATACTCGTTTTCGATTACAAACATACTTTAAAAATCTCTGTTTTATAACCCTAACCACCCCAGGCCTGCCAAAATCAAACAGATGGTTTTGTTGGAATTTGGATGGTTTAGTCCTGTGAAGAGTACCCACTAAATCACAGTCCAGAAGCACAGGACCTGTTGGCTCGAGTATGATGGGTTGTGTACTGTTCCAGTACATAAACTGTTGGAGTATGATGGGTTGTGTACTGTTCCAATAAGTAAACTGTTGGAGTATGATGGGTTGTGCACTGTTCCAATAAGTAAACTGTTGGAGTATGATGGGTTGTGTACTGTTCCAGTAAGTAAACTGTTAGATGGGTTGTGGAAGCTTTCTGGTAGAAATGCTTAGGGGGTTAGGGTTTTAAGGATAAAAAGGTGTGTCAAACTTCCTGAAAGTGTCCCGCTGAAGTACACAAAATGGTGGCCAAAGTTTTTCGTCGAGACGTCATGCATGTACCTCGGTCAGCCCCAAGTGACCCGCTCCACAAGCGGGGCACTTGGGGCTGACCCCGGGTGAGCCCCGAGAATGACGTCAAAGCTATTCGAACGCACCGGGGGAGGGGGGGGGGAGACCTGGGTCGACCTTGGGAAGCTAATCGAACGCACCCTGTAGAACAACAACAACAAAGTGTGCGTTTATGTAATTAGACAATGCTTCACTTTCGTTTGAGGATTTTGTCTACAATAGCTCGTTGCTTCCTGACAAACTCCATTGTTAAAAACTTTAAGGTTTGGTCTTCTCTCCATCGGTTAGATTCTACGGTTTTTCATGATATGGTTCCTTTTTGGTTGATTGAAGAGAAGGCTAAATTCGTTCCTGATATTTTAGTTTCAGGAAACTAAATGAAAACTATATGGACCACATCCAATGATTTTGAAAGAAAACATCAATTCTGTTACTCTATTGAGTTTCTATGGAATGATACAAAAGAGGTAGTTCTTCAATGGTTTAGGCTGGACAAATGGACTCATTCCAATCATCTAGTTTACAAAGAAACTCATCAAATTTGTTGGTACATTAGGCCTAGTGGTTATGCAAATCTTGTAAAGTCAGTAGTAAAAGACGATTAAAAAAGGAGCATGTCACTATAGATGGTTGGTTACGTCTAAGTATAAAAAGACAAATTGATTCGCAGGAGGCCTATTATTAAATGAAGATCAGTTGAGACCATTGATGTGCAATTACTGTGTACGGTCAAAATGCAATGCTGATTTTAGCGTCGAAACTATAGGGCACAATTTTAGAGGGGGTGGGGGGGGGGGGTCATTTTGTCTAGCCTATATAAACCAATGAAGTACTACCAGGCCTACCTCTTTTATATCATTCCATAGAAACTCAGTAGAGTAACAGAATTGATGTTTTCTTTCCAAATCATTGGATGTGGTCCATCGAGTTTTCATCTAGTTTCCCGAAAATTATCAGGAATGTAAATTACTTTACTCTTCAATCAACCACAAGGAACTATAACATTAAAACCGTGCACCAATTTTACTAGGGGTTGCAAAACTGTAGTTTTTGTTTGCATTTTTCATAAACAAGCCTTGTTTATGAAAAGGGGCCCCCTGTCGGCGGCGCTGTCTTTATGTCATTTCCTATTTTGTGTAAGAAAGTCTGCCGTGGAGGTAACTACAAATAATTTAAATCTCAAAAGTCCTGGGGGGGGGGGGTGGGCACCGGGGGAGCATAGACATTATTTGGGGTGTACGCCCCCTCCCCGTGTCCCCCTAGTTACGCCGCTGCTTAAATGTGCAGATTTGTTTGTTTCTCTGCGCATGCTCCCAACAAGCTAACACGTTATGCAGCAGTAGTGTGGGGCTCCGACCGGGTGAGCGAAATAGTTTTACACTTTTTCGGCAGTTTTAAGTTAACAACTTCTTAATTTGACCGAGTTATCTTGAAAACCTATTCAAAGAGAGCCAGCAAGCCAAAAACGAGACAAGATATTGGTAAAAATGACGAAAGAGAGCGCAGAAAAACGACAACTTGACACAGCCAAGTTGACAGCTAGTGGCTAGTCAGTGCAATGGCCGCCGATACTGATGTTTAACACACGTGCCAAAGGGCAAGTCAACACAACGTTGGATTCTCGAGAAAATGAAGACAAAAAATCGACATTTAGGGAATTTTTCACCGTGTGGGTAAGCTGCAGAACGAAGTTTTTAATTATCAATGAAGATATACGCAAGACATGAAGGAAATGTTTTTGAAAAATTAATCTTTGTTTATCAGATTTGGATTGTGTTTTACTAACGTCCCTACCATCAGGGCCAGTGCAAAACATTTTGGGCTTAGATTTCGTATTCAGCCACCACTTTATTTCCCTTAATTTAGGTCAAATTTTATCCCTGTCCAGAAGGGTTGACAGAATGTTTACAGAGAGACACAGGCACTATTACAAAGTGTCAAAATCATGAAAAAACCAACATTTTCGGGTCTAGTGGTCTTGACAACGCAGCTCGCTACACTCCATATTTAGTTCCTGTGGGCATGAGTGCGTGAGAGTTCCCTCCAGAGGTCAAAATTTAGCGTTTCAGCTACCAATTCCCCAAGAGGAATATTTAAAAAAGGAAATAGTCCAACATCCTTTTAAAAAACATCCTTTAAAAAGTGGTGGCTGGATGCAGAAATCTTTCTAAAAAATCTCACTCTTAACTTCTCAACAGGCCCTAAATACACTCTTGGATTTGGAAGTATATTTAAATCAGACTGATATCCCGTGTCCGACATTAAAGTTTTCGTCTAGCATGTCTAGGAAAAACAAATTGCACAATCTCTCAGCTGCTGGTATCTTTAGAGAAAGAAACGACTTTTCTTGAGAAAGAGTATTGAAGAACCAAGCTTTAGGGTTCTTTTATCAAACAAGGGGCTTTCTTAAAGTTAATCCAAAAACTTGAAGTCATCAACTCAGGTGCTTGAAACAGTGTAGTCCGCCTACTCTGTACTGTACTGTCTTTCAATTAGTTGTCAGACGCCTTTCAAATGTCAAGAGGTAATTAATGGAAGGATCTTCTTGGTGACATTCAAAACTTGAGTGTCATCTTTATTTATTTATTTATTTATTTATTTCCAGGCAGCACAAATCCATTACATGTGAAGTATAAATAAGACTGCAGTCTAAGACAAGCCTAAAGGATAACAAATCAAGTTTTAAAAAATCTCTATCTAAAGGCGATCTAGATGATAACAAACCTACAAAGGCACAAACAAGTTGGACTGGAGCAATCGCACCATTAAAATTTGAAAAATTCAAAGCCAATAGACATACAATTGATTACAAATACAAAAATCTGTAGACAATTCATTAGAAACTGCCTTTTATATTATATTCTATATTCAATAAACATTTATTTCGGTATTGCCTTCACATGATATAATACATCATTGGTGTTTCATAAATATTAACAGTGACAGTTATAGACAGTAGCCAAAATTATTAAGGGCAAAACTTAGGATTGGGTGAAGCCTTGGCTTTTGTACCCTAACCTATTGACAGACTAGCACTGCATAAGACTCACAAAGACAAGGGACTACAAGGACAGACGAACAAATGTAGGTGTACCAACAATATACCAAAAAGCAAGCCATCATTGAATTGACTCATACTATGAAATAATTATAATGAATATGCATTGAGTAGTAGTTGTTTTAGTTTTTTTGAAAATATAGGTATAGAGTGATTGCAGATTTAACAGAACCATCTAAATTATTCCAGTATGAAACTCCACGTTGAACAACGCTGTTTTTATACTTTAGAGTAACAGCATGAACGAAGGGCCCGACAACAGCGCTGCAATAATTTTCCAACGTAAATTTATTCAGTTTTTAGTTACTACAAATGTTTGTGTAAACAATTTGGAGAGAGGATGATGAAGTTGTTTCTTTTGTAAAGATGTCTTGAACGCCCTCTCGCATTCGTTATGGAAATGTCAACAGGGCTTTCCCTTAGCACTAGCCCGGCGTACATTGATGATTGTCTAGTAAAAACTGCTACGGGCTAGTAAACACCACTTCTCAACTTGCCCTGTGGGCTACTAAAACTGTGCAACCTACTTGTGCATAATGCTCATAAAAATTCTTCCTTTTCAGATGTGAATAATAGTATTTTAAAAGATTGTTAATATATTTTTGAGTTTGAAATGTAACTTCCTTTGACTGTTAAACTGATTGTGATTGCTACCATTAATACACCAGAAAGACATATTTATGACAATACTTGTTAAAAAACTTAAATTGCACTGGAAATAATGCTGAGGCCATGGAGGCCATGGCTTCTGCTGCCCTTTGCCTTGGTGCCCCTTCAGAAGTTTCCCATAGACTTTAAGATTTTCCAATAGAAGTGCCCTTTGCAAAAAGAAAATGGCCTTGCCCTCTCAAAGATGAATACAGGCCTGAAATCTAGACTACTAAAACTACCTGGGGGCAAGTAAAACAGTTTACCAGCCCAGAAGGCCTGGTCAAATTGCAAACAAGTTTCAGAGAGAAAGCTTGAAATGGTTAACTCACACACAAAAAACCCTGAAGATTCTTATTACTCTGATTTTACAAATAATCCAAGCAGGCTCGTCAAATTTATCGTTATATATACTTGCAAAGAAATTCATAGGCCTATTTGATAACAAATTCCCAAAAGACCATAATAATTGAAGTATTGCTGCATTTCAAAATCATGTTCATGCTTATGAACATGATTTTGAAATGCAGCTATGCATTAATAAACTAGGCCTATATTACTAAAAAACCCAGCTTACCATTCAAATTGGATCTGACGATTCATTACATTCTAAATGGAAGGTTTTATTCGAATACGTTCTTGTCTCTTTTTGATCCAGTGTAGGAGTGACATTTGTATCTAGGGTTATTCTTTCATCAGTAATCTGTATTTGTGACGGGTTGTACCGAGGATATTATTGTTGTATTGTATTCTGTCAAAGGTACTCTTGTGATGTAAACATCAAAGAAATCAAGAAATGAGGGCAGTAAAGCAGTAAACCAGTTTCCTCACACCTCAATTTCCTGGCGATCCAATTTTATTGCTTGCTACATCAATCATCAAATGAGTTTCACTGTTCAATTACTTTGTGTCAGTTGCATGACAGCGCAGCTCATATATATGAGAGTAATGAAGCTGTCACATTAGTGAAGGTGTAACAATATCAATATGACACTCATTGTATCTTCAAGTCGTTCTACCTAATTGGGCACATTTTTCACAGGTGAACTGTATGTGTTTTTTTATCAAAAACAAGAGGATTGGAGTGAATGTACTTTTCAAACACTTTACATTGATTGTAAATTATATTAAAAAAAGGAGAAAAAAAGATCAACTTTCCATATATCCAGTAGGGCTCAAATTTTTTGGGGAAAATCCACATAGCTCACTGCATAATTGTTACTGGACCAGAAATTCTTTTTACATGACCAGAATCAAAAAGAGAAAAAAAAATGTCAACACAGTTTAACATATAATACTGTTTTTAGTTGAAAAAACACTAAGGGAAGATTTATATCATTAGTTTTAAGGGTAGGCAACTGATCCATCTCAACAGAATTTTTAAAGATATGTGTCAGTCTGAAAAAACACAAGACCACCGGACTTGTCTGGTCGTGAGAAAAAATACAAGACCCTTGTCCGGTCGTGAGTTTACCGGCCCCAACGCTAAAATCTTGAGCCTGCGGTCCAGTAGTAATTTCGAGCCCTGATCCACCAATCCAGGAGGACAAGATTGGGTCTCCATCATGGGAATATGAAGCTCAGGCTGCAGTGGGGACTTAGTGTCAACTATCTAGAGCCTGGTGCGAATCCCACTCGGATCCCAATTACTGTGAAGTTTGTATTAAGGGGTTTTCAAACTTTACTAGATAAGTCTTCCTTGAGAATTGTTTTTATTTTTTTGCGAGGGTAGGAGGCCTGTAGGCTGCGATGGAGAGCAGCGATAATCGTGCAACTGTAGTCAAATCATAAACAAACAGAAATTAGAAGAGAGTCAAGATTGCTTGAACGTGATGAAAACCTGGTAGATTGAGCATGTCTTATTGCTATCTCCAGGCACAATACACTCCGGTCATTGCACCGCTTTGGCTCCTTCCAAGTGATATCTATCTAGCACTCATCATTTTCTTATTCCCACTAAGAAAGCCCAAAAGGAACACCTTAAGTACATCCGTGATCTCAAGCTATCTCAGTCTAAAATCTTCTGGTCTGGAAGGACACCCCCCCTTATTCTTCTCTATGAAGCTGTCTTTTTAATTGATTTGTTCTCTGATTTTTTTTTCCCCTTCTTCTTAATTAGACTCCAGCGACTGCACCTGCGAAAATGGAGGTACATGTACCGTGAGAGACAACTACCTTATCTGTCTGTGTCCGGATGATTTCACCGGTGAACGATGCCAGTACATTGGCAGACGTGAGTATTTTACGAGACATTCCCCGAAGGTGGTTTATCAACGGTTACCCTTTGGTTTGGTGTGACCTTTGCTGTTTGAGATTTTGCCTGAATACAGATAGCAAATAACATTCCAGTTTTAGACACTGGATGTTAAGCAACTTAAATTTGGAGAAGTTGGCTGATGTTTTGTTTGGGTCACAGATGTGGATATGACTAAGTTCCTAAATGGTAAGTACCATGGTTTGTTAAATGCAGTCCTAAATTCACCTTTGAATAACCATAAATGAAAGCGAACAGAAATATACTGTATATTTAGTCTCTACCCAACACTGTCTCTTTCTCCTTGGTCTCTACCCAGCACCGTTTCCTTCTCCTGAGTCTCTACCCAGCACCGTCTCCTTCTCCTAAGTCTCTACCAAACACCGTCTCCTTCTCCTAAGTCTCTACCAAACACCGTCTCCTTCTCCTAAGTCTCTACTCAACTCTGTCTCCTTCTCCTAAGTCTCTACCCAACTCCGTCTCCTTCTCCTCAGTCTCTACCCAACTCTGTCTCCTTCTCCTCAGTCTTTACCCAACTCCGTCTCCTACTCCTCAGTCTCTACCCAACTCCGTCTCCTACTCCTCAGTCTCTACCCAACACCGTCTCCTTCTCCTAAGTCTCTACCCAACTCCGTCTCCTTCTCCTCAGTCTCGACCCAAATCCGTCTCCTTCTCCTCAGTCTTTACCCAACTCCGTCTCCTTCTCCTCTGTCTCTACCCAACTCTGTCTCCTACTCCTCAGTCTCTACCAAACACCGTCTCCTTCTCCTAAGTCTCTACCAACTCCGTCTCCTTCTCCTAAGTCTCTACCCAATTCCGTCTCCTTCTCCTCAGTCTCTACCCAACACCGTCTCCTTCTCCTCAGTCTCTACCCAACTCTGTCTCCTTCTCCTAAGTCTCTACCCAATTCCGTCTCCTACTCCTCAGTCTCTTCCCAACACTGTCTCCTTCTCCTCAGTCTCTACCCAACTCCGTTTCCTTCTCCTAAGTCTCTACCCAATTCCGTCTCCTTCTCCTCAGTCTCTACCCAACACCGTCTCCTTCTCCTCAGTCTCTACCCAACTCCGTCTCCTTCTCCTAAGTCTCTACCCAATTCCGTCTCCTTCTCAGTCTCTACCCAACACCGTCTCCTTCTCCTCAGTCTCTACCCAATTCTGTCTCCTTCTCAGTCTCTACCCAACTCCGTCTCCTTCTCCTAAGTCTCTACCCAATTCCGTCTCCTTCTCAGTCTCTACCCAACACCGTCTCCTTCTCCTCAGTCTCTACCCAACTCCGTCTCCTTCTCCTAAGTCTCTACCCAATTCTGTCTCCTTCTCCTCAGTCTCTACCCAACTCCGTCTCTTCTCCCATATCAACTAACCCTGCATCACCTGATACTACAATATTTGTTTTGACATCTTGCATGCCATGTTAATTTACTGTTGTCCCTGCCACCCTTTCCTCCCACCCCAAACCCCACCCTCTCCCTACAACCCTTCCCTCATCCCTCCTATCTAAACCAACCATCCAAAGGCTCCTAAATAATTCAACTTCCTCATCGGTGCATTGTCTGGTGGTTAACACACCTGACTTGCCTGTGGATATGTTTTTTTTACAAAGGACTTGGAAAGCAAAGATTTATTTTAATTTTATGACCTTTAAAGATAAACAATTTTGGTGCCTGCTCTAATGTTCTTTTACAGTTTGGTTGTTATCAATCTCTCTCTACTTTTGTGATTTTTGCATACTATTTCTTGTATCTATTTAAGATTGCCTGTTATAATTTTGAGTTTAATGTATTTTGTAACATGTGCCCGTTTTAAAGTTTTATCCCTGTGTATTTTCTTTGTAACTATGCTTTTTGATTTAATCACGATCCTTTTCCTGTGCTGATAAATTTTGTATCACGATAATGTTAACTTTTCCCGTAATTCAACCTTTAGTTGCTATGGAGAATGTTATTATGAATTTTATATTGAATATTGTATATATATAATAAAACATATTCTCTAACCCCGTTGCAATTTTGTTCCAACCCTTCCCTTCCTCCTTATAAACCAACTATCTCCGCAACCATCTCCAGCTAAATCTCTCTCCTGAATAATTCAACATTGTCTAGTGGTTAACACTCCTGCTCTATAATGCTGGGTTTGTGGGTTCGAATCCCACCTGTCTAGCCTGTGGATTATGTTATTTTCATAGGAGTTGGAAAACGCTGAGTGTACTGGCTACTAAATAATTTAACTTGTTCACTTGGTGCATGGTCTAGCAGTTAAGACACCTGCTCTAGAATGTTGGGTTTGTGGGTTCGAATCCCACCTGTCTAGCCTGTGGATTATGTTAATTATTTCATAGGACTTGGAAAGCACTGAGGACACATTACTTATCACATGTCGATGTATCACATTTTATAACCTTTGAAGAAAAACAATATTTTATGCCTGCCCTTACATGTATGTTCCGGGCAGTTGAATATTTTTCTTGACTTTTGTGATTTTTGCATACTGCTTTTCTATCAATATTTTAGATGGCCTTTTAAGAATCATGTTTTATCAGGCCGACCCTAATGTTCTTGCTCATTTAGTCAGTTGAATGACTTTTTTAACGTATGTCCGTTTTAAAGTGTTAAACCTCTTGTATGCTCTTTGCAATATGTTTTTTTTATATATGCTTATTTTCTTTTTCTTTGCAGTTTTTCATTAAAATATGTTACAACATTGTAAATTTTCCCTCACTTTGACCTTGGTTTGCTATGTTAAATGATATTTTGAATAAACCATTAACAAACACAACAAAATAATATTATTACCTTCTTATCATTTCTTTGCAGGGAAGCATGTGAGTGCAGTCATCTCCCGATGTAACTGCAAGAATGGAGGAACCTGTACGCCTACCAGCTCAGGTTTTGGCTTTGTCTGTAACTGCCTACCAGGATTTGGAGACTATGACTGCAGCCAGAATGACAGCCTGGTGCGAGGTAAGTCAGTTATGACTGCAGCCAGAATTACAGTCTGGTGCAAGGTAAAGTCAGTTATGACTGCAGCCAGAATGACAGCCTGGTGCGAGGTAAGTCAGTTATGACTGCAGCCAGAAATACAGTCTGGTGCAAGGTAAAGTCAGTTATGACTGCAGCCAGAATGACAGCCTGGTGCGAGGTAAAGTCAGTTATGACTGTAGCCAGAATGACGGTCAGGTGCGAGGTAAGTCAGTTATGACTGCAGCCAGAATGACAGCCTGGTGCGAGGTAAAGACAGTTATGACTGTAGCCAGAATGACGGTCAGGTGCGAGGTAAGTCAGTTATGACTGCAGCCAGAATGACAGCCTGGTGCGAGGTAAAGACAGTTATGACTGTAGCCAGAATGACGGTCAGGTGCGAGGTAAGTCAGGTATGACTGCAGCCAGAATGACAGCCTGGTGCGAGGTAAGTCAGTTATGACTGCAGCCAGAATGACAGCCTGGTGCGAGGTAAAGTTAGTTATGACTGTAGCCAGAATGACAGCCTGGTGCGAGGTAAAGTCAGTTATGACTGCAGCCAGAATGACAGCCTGGTGCGAGGTAAAGTTAGTTATGACTGTAGCCAGAATGACGGTCAGGTGCGAGGTAAGTCAGGTATGACTGCAGCCAGAATGACAGCCTGGTGCCAGGTAAGTCAGTTATGACTCCAGCCAGAAGGACAACCTGGTGCGAGTTAATTAGAATTTTGTTTTTTAAATGTAAAGAGTGGTTGCATTACAGAGGGCCCATAAGGCACAAAACTTCTAAACATCTAAACTTCTAACAGTGGCCCTGTACATAATAACAATACGGTTCTTATGTCCATGGGCGCCTTAAAGCACTCATTACTTTGACTTGAATTCAGAGTTATACATTCCAGTATTGACCAACTGCATGACGCACAGCGCACTTACATGTGCCCATCCTGTCCGCCATTTTTGGGGAGTCGAAATGTATGCCAAGTAATTGACTCCCAAAGTGGTAGAAATGGCAGATGCATATTGTGGCGGCGGTGCATTCTGCGTCGTGCAAGGAGTCGATAATACCATTACAAGTGGTTCTAGGCTGCAGGACTTGCATTTACAAGGTTGTGGGTTCGAATCCCGCCAAGCTAACCACTGATTTCACAATGACTAGATTAAGTATTGTTATCTAGTTACTGAATAACAATTTATTGATGTGTGTAATTCATAATCATAGACGTTTAAACCAATATTTGTATGAGAGAGATTGGCTGTTGCCAGATTTGCTTTTATATTCCCTCGCGGTAGCTTTGCTGAGTTCCCCTGTTGGGAAGAACATCTAAACAAACAAACTAATGTAAAATGCCACAGGGCCAGTCAAATATAGATATTAGTATATTTCAAGATTAATATAAAAGTGATCTTTCTTTCATTGCTGGTTTTCAAGGGGGTGCTTCTTCAACTGAGTATGGCATCGCCATGGGGGCGGCTGTGGTGGCAGTCTTGTTGGTTCTCTTCGGAGTGGGACTCTGTCTCTGTGTGATTTTGCAGTATCTCAAGCAGCAACGGGAAGGACCCGATGGGCAGTATAGACCGGCACTAAGCAGAGACGTGTACAGTGTTGAAGCTGTTAATATTGGTGAGTCCGATCTCTCGGTCGTAAGGAATACTGATGCTTCCAACAAAATGAAGTGGAACTATTTGATCATGAACAGGTTATTGACCCATTCATATGAAGTCGATATCACAATAACCATGGTAGCGCCAATTTGTGAGTCAATGTCCCTGTGTGTTATACAGTGTATAGTGCGCATTTTTAGACGACGCGGTGTTTACACGTTTATGAGTTGACTCCCACACTGGCGAGCCTGGCAGCAGTGCAGCCGCGTGTTTGACGCAGGTGCAAGGGGTCAGTATACCAAGCTTTTTTAACACTTGGTGAAAACGAGGCCCAAGTACATAGGATTACTGTTGTTGATGTACACTGTATAGTGTGGACAACACAGTGTGAGGGCGCTAAACAAAGTTCGTTATGAGAAAAACCTCATGATTCATTGGTTTATTAACAAACATGCAGCAATTAATAACAGATTTCTGAATGATATTTTGAGGCGAGGGATGTCATTTTATACATTTTAATTTAATATATCCCACTTGTTATGACTAAATATAAAATCTCATTATTGACAAATTTGTTTCGGCAAAAACATCAATTTCCATTTTCTTTGTCTATTTCGTGGTCTTATCTCAAAGCATAGAGTATGGACCAACTTGTACTATTTTGATTTCAACTTATTCATTGTTTGCAATTGTTATATTTGTATTTCCTATCAACTTTGTATTTCATTGTATTTTGATGTATTAGCACTGCATTGACCAACTGACCCTTGCTCTGTGGTCAAATCTAAAGAGCAAGGACCACCTTTTAATATATTTTGAATTCAACTTATTATTGTTCGCATTGTTATACTTCTATTTCCTATCAATTTTGTATTTTATTGTATTTTGATGTATTACATGAAGCATTATGCATTGACCAACTGACCCTTGCTCTATGGTCAAACCTCAAACAAAAGAGCAAGGACCAACTTATAATATTTTGATTTCTACTTATTATTGTTCGCAATTGTTATATTTACATTTCCTATCAACTTTGTATTTCATCGTATTTTGATGCAATAGCATTGTGCATTGACCAACTGACCCTTGCTCTATGGTCAAACCTCAAACAAAAGAGCAAGGACCAACTTGTAATATTTTGATTTCTACTTATTATTGTTGCAATTGTTACATTTATATTTCCTATCAACTTTGTATTTCATTGTATTTTGATGTATCAGCACTTTGCATTGACCAACTGACCCTTGCTCTGTTGTCAAATCTCAAACTAAAGAGCAAGGACCAACTTGTAATATTTTGATTTGTACTTATTATATTTTTGATCACTTGTTATATTCCTACTTGTTTTCTTTTATTGTAAGTTTATGTAATGCAATTCAGCATTTAGGCTGCAAAGAGCGTTTCATAACCAAAATTATTATTAATAATAATATATCTATATAAATTGCCAAATATCTGTCTGTCTGTCTGTTATTGAAAACAATTTTAGGCCTACTTAATATTTTACAAGATTAAATATGTACCAATCGCCCAATTTCAAATTAACTCAACTAGCGGGACCCATGCTTCCTGTTAGTGATACTAACAACTGATGTTTGCTCTATGCTTGAACAAATTTGGTTTATCGTTAACAGGCCTAACTCGACCAGAAATAATTCATTCCAAAATGATTTTTTCAAATGATAATCTTTTTAGACTAAAAGTGAGTAATTTTCTTTAAACAATAATGTTTATTAAGTGAAGCTTTCACAAGTGAGTATTTTGACTTCTGAAATTTGACACCATATTTGAAATGAATCATTGTATTTAACACAGGTCTAAATTCTGTGGAGCCGAACGATTACATCCCTCCCAGCTACAACCAGTGTACACATCATTCCTCTCGTACCAGCATGGCCAGCCCTGACGGCTCCATGGACGGTACCCTGACTCCTACCAATCCAAACTATCAACGTCACATCTGCAGACAACAGCGAACCCCAGAAAGCCCCCCTCCAAACTATGACACCATTCTGAAACTGGCACGAGATCTGAGCCCCTTCTATCGGATGTTTACGAGCAAAGGGAGCTTAAACTTTAGTGATACGGTGTCCCCGGCTACGAGTTTACGGGATCAGGACAGTGTGCCGAACACGGGGTCAGTAAATACGCCGAGCACGCCGTGCAATGAGTGCTTTGAAATGAGGAATATACCAGATGTCAAGGAAGATACGTGATTGGTGGAATGTTAGCCAATCGGAGAATAGTATTGGCTGATGATGTCATGTGTGCCTGGAATTATGGGATACTACTGTGTTGACATTATATGCACTTTCGTAGGATGACTCCAGTGATTGCTATGGTAACGACTAACGAGAAAGATTTGACCCAAAAGTCACTCCTTCCGTAATTCACTATTAGAAACCATGGAGTTAAATCAGAATGAAAACAGGAACAGGAGGGTTTTATTTTGTGTAAAGTTTAATTTTCATGCAGTTCTTTATCATTTTGGTGACTTTGTAATGTCCTCCCCCCCCCCAAACACTTCCATATTTCTAAATCCTCCTCCACTGCTTCCCTACCTGCTGATAATTTCTTCTTCTGAAAACCAAAGACGAAAAGAAACACTGTCGTTATGACTTTAAGAAAATGTTAAGGATAAAGCGTCTTGAATGTTCCTGGAAAACATTTCCTCAGTACTTTTAAACTAAAGCTGTATTTTTTTAATCTATGCATAATTTTGATCTTCAGGCATGATTTTGGTTCTTGGAAAAAAAGTTAGAAACAATTTGTTTGAGTGCAAGGGCTGACCTACATGCACACATGGTGTAGGCATTAAAGGTATCGAACACGTTTGGTAATGATTCAAAACAAATATTAGCATAAAAACTTAATTGGTAACAAGCAACGGAGAGCTGTTGATAGTGTTAAACATTGTAGGAAACGACTCCCTCTGAAGTAACGTAGTTTTTGAGAAAGAGGTAATTTTTCACTAAAATAATAAAAACTTCTTGCAAGAAGTTTTTATTCCTACAATGTATACCTGAAAGCACACAAATTTGTACAACAAGGGTGTTTTTTCTTTCATCATTTTCTTGCAACTTCGATGACCAATTGAGCCCAAATTCTCACAGATTTGTTATTTTATGCATATGTTGGGATACACCAAGTGAGAACACTGGTCTTTGACACTTACCAAACGTGTTCAGTGCCTTTAATAGACTTTCCAGGCTATTTAATCACAGTTTTTCTGATTTTTCCAAGGGCAAAAAACAAAATCGGAAACCAGACTAATGTAGGAAGAATATCATGCCTGGATCTTATTTAAGAGAACAGTACAGTTACACGAATGAGAATACTACAACCCAAGAACATGTAGATCAACCTACAGGCGTAGTCTTGAGGATGTAAAAATGTTCTCGTTGATGTGTACAAGAACTAGAGCAAAGAGGTTCTTCAGTAAGAATGCCGGAAGCACACTACAGATTTCTCAGGGTACAAAGTAACAGTAATGATAAAAAGTATTCAAGTCTAGAACGAGTCAACAAAAAGGTATTGAAGTAGGCCTTCAGAAAAAATGATGTCTATGAATACTAAAAAGCATCTAAGAATCAGTGAAGGTACTAAAACAGGTACTTGAAAAATGAAAATATACTCGAGCGTAAAAACTACCTTGGCGTATCAACTATATAAATGAAAACTCTATGGGCTTATTACCTGCGGTAACAGTACTATGATTCATATAAAATTATTATAAAAAAGTGTAAAGTGCACTATTTTGCTTTAAAGAGATTTAGACAAATTTAGACATTTTATATTTCTTGCAATTATGATGTTAGTAATTTATTTCTATATGGCACTTGTATTTGTTGATAATGAGAAGTTTGTGAAAATATCTGCCAGTTTTAAAGGCCAATTTAAAAAACAAAATTAAATGCAACTTTTTGTCGATGTGGTCAACAGCTTTAAATGGTGAAAACTAATTCGCTAATAAATTCACTCAGTGAATGGTTATCCCAAAGAACAAAAGCTTATGATTTTGTGTGAACATTACAAATAAAAGTTATTAACAAAAACACAATTTTAAATTTGATTAGTTTTTCTTTACTCTCTGATAGCGACAATTTGTTTAACTTTTGTTACCAAAACAGCCATATAATATCAAATACAAAACAGGAACCCTATGTGCATGATAGTCTCTAGAAAACAAATGCACGGATGAAATTTGAAGGGGTTATTTTCAGTGACTAGTAGGCTACAGGCTACAGGGTACTCGTACTCAGTACTCTACTCAGTAATTGTACCCAGTACTTGTACTCAGTACAAGTACTCAGTAGTCAGTACTCGTACTTGTACTCAGTACTCGTACTCTACTCAGTCTCGTACTCAGTACTCGTACTCTACTCAGTCTCGTACTCATACTCAGTATTCAGTACTCAGTACTCTACTCAGTACTTAGTACTCCGTACTCGGTACTTAGACTCCTTGAGTAACATTTTGATAGTATTTGTACTTTTACTCGGCTAGCAAAAATATTGCCACTCAAAGTCCATACTCGGCTGAAAAATAATCTGTACTCGACGTTTTGTACTTGATACTCGACTGAAAATGTACTTGGTCTCCTATTTTAAGTACTGATAGTCAAAATACCACTTTCCTTTCTGCTTTCCTACACATGCATTAACATGCATTAATGCAAGGAATAGAAGAATAAAGCTATGGGGGAAATAAAAAGTAAAATTGAAGTTGTCTATGATGTATTCATGTTTGAAGATAGTTATGACAACAAGCACAAATTGACATCTATAAATCATTCACAAAAGATGATGCTTTTGTACCTCATTTGCAGTATTTTTATAAAATACTCTTAAGCCCGGTTCATACTTCCTGCGAATGCAAATAAGAAGCGAATTTGATGTGAATTTGACGTCACAACACTGTTTTCGCTGCGAATATTTGCAAAAGTTGAGCACCGGGCAACCCTTTCGAACTATTCGTTGCGAATTCACATTCACATTCGCATTCGCAGGAAGTATGAACCGGGCTTTACTCATACTTGTCTGTTGGACTTGCTACTCATATATCAGAATACTCGGTAGTGGGACACTCAATACTCGTGTACTACTCGGCCACCCTAGTACTCAGCAGTACTTCATACTCGACTGAAAAGTACTTGGCTACAACAAGTGGTTATTTTTACTATGCACTTTCCTCTTTTCTGACTCGGAGATCCAAGTACTTGGTACACGGCTGTTGGACTTGCTACTCATATATCAGAATACTCGGTAGTGGGACACTCAATACTCGTGTACTACTCGGCCACCCTAGTACTCAGCAGTACTTCATACTCGACTGAAAAGTACTTGGCTACAACAACTGGCTATTTTTACTATGCACTTTCCTCTTTTCTGACTCGGAGATCCAAGTACTTGGTACACGGCTGTTGGACTTGCTACTCATATATCAGAACACTCGGTAGTGGGACACTTGTCACATTCTCGATGGCCCAAGTACTTATACTCGTGTACTACTCGGCCACCCTAGTACTCAGCAGTACTTGATACTCAACTGAAAAGTACTTGACTATTTTAACACTGGTTATTTTTATTATGCACTTCTCTTTTCTGACTCTGAGATCCAAGTACTTGGTACTCATCTGTTGGACTTGCTCCTCCTATATCAGAACACTCGGTATTGGGACACTTGTCACATACTCGATGGCCCAAGTACTTATACATGTACTCGTGTACTACTCAGCCACCCTAGTACTCAGCAGTACTTGATACTCAACTGAAAAGTACTTGACTACAACAACTGGTTTATTTGTATGATGCACTTTCCCCTTTTCTTGCCAAATGACACGTTTCAATGCAGAGAATGCCTGTACATTACATTTGAATAAAGGTATGCTTAACCCTTTAGAGACCATAGCAGCCAGAAAAGGCTTGTACCAAAATGCCCATAGCGGCCACGAACGGCTGCAAGATCTGACCTACTTCCACTCAACCAAAAAAGGTCAAATTAAAGGTCATGACCTGAATTTACATTTTCCGATGTTTCCCATGTTAACATAGTATGTTTCTGGGAAAAAAAACAAGTTTCTGCTTTAAATATTTTTTTAAAGAAACCTTTATAAGGAAAATTAATCGTTTCAAAAAAATCAACAATAAAACCATGTCTGGGCGAATGGTGATGATTATACAGAAATGAATAGTCTCTTAAGGGTAAACAAGATTAAAGTTTATCCATCATGAGGACTTCTTAAAGTATTTGCAGACCTTACAACAAAATTATTTCTTCAAGAGTTGGCGTTTTATATTTCCTTGGGTTCTGAAGTATAGCAGTGCTAAAAGGATTCTATCCACCAACTTTGCCACTATACCTATATGTGTGTTTATTTTTGTTACTAGTTCTCATTTCTCACTTGGGTGTGATCCCAGGCCACACAGCAGGTACAGGTTGTATGGCTTCTGACTGGCACCCTAACGAACGAAGATATTGACAAAATAGGGAGACCCCAACATAGGGCTAGATAGCTCAGTTGGCACGTTAAACTGGAGGTCGTTAGTTCAAATCCCGCTCTAGTAAATTTATTCAACCCCAAATTATTTTAAAATTTACCCAGTCAGTTTCCCTTGTGGTTTATAACTTTATATTTTTCATTTATTTACCTTGTTAATATCTTGTATTATTTGTTCAAAATACAATTTTGTGTTGAAACTGTATATAATTTTTTGCAAATGATGTGTTACGGCTTTTCAAGTTAAGTCGTATGGAACTATTGAGAATTTATATCTTGAATGATTGAGATAAACATTAAAAAACACAAAACAGCAATAACTTGTGTAGACCGTTGCTTCGTCTCAAAACTTCTAAAGACTTTTTAAATATTCAACAATAATTATTCAGATCATTAAGTTAATATTTTACATATTATGTGCTATTATGACCATGTACACCCCTCAAAACGAAAATGGTAATGCTTAACAGCAAAATTTGTTCATTTTCTATTTCTAAATAAGAACAGCAGCAAAAAGGCAAATTCTTGCATAACATGTGCACAAGCTAGTATTCAGTACTTTAAGCTCAAATACAATGAAAGGCATACAAAGGCATACAAACAAAACACAGGTAAAAAACATGCAGCGTTTCAACTTCTTGTTTATTTTTAATTTATTCATTGTTCGTTCACAAATATAAAAGTTTTAATATACAAAAGAAAAAAATTCACTTACTCCAATACACTCCAATACAAATTTACACCGTGACATTAAGAAAAGCCAAAATTATAATAATTAGATAACAATTAATTCAAAGATATTATCTTAAACTCTTACCTGGGAAATATTCCCATAAATCTGATTAGAAAATGCTCAGATTTTACTTTCGCATGATACCGATCTTTTCCAAGTTTGAGCTAAAATATGTGTATGGCAAAATAGAAATTGAAGAAGCTCTGTGTGTACTGAAGAAAGAAAACTGAAAAAGATAATTAAAGTTACAGAATACATTATTTTAAATTTAAACCAGTCCAATGTCAAGAACTAACAAAAACACAAGAAAGGGAACATTAACCAGTACATCCATTGAGAAATTATTTGAAAATTATATGGAAATGAGCTTCAAGAAATTGCATTTCAGATAGTTTTAATAATGAGTCACTTTTATCTTTCTACAAAATATGTTAATTGTACTCCCTTACACTTGAGTTTGTAAAACAGTTTATTTAATTTCAATTTTTTCTCAAAAAATATACCTCTGTTTTTTGTGGAAACTACCATGGTTAAAAAATGTATCTTTAATAAAATTTGATTGTAGTATTAAAACCTTGTTTGAGGGGAGACACGAGGCACATGCAGTAGCACCATATTGCTACCTCTCATCATCAATAGCAAGCATAGCTTTGAGCAAGTTTGGACAACGAGTAACGGTCGAACATCGTTCTATGTTTAGAAAACAGTGGAACTGTATGTTGTTAAAAAATATTGATTGACATAATGCTGGCTTGCTGTTTGTCAACATAAAGACAGCAATATTGACTGGAATAAATCTACACATTAGAAGATGACCAGCATCCTCTACATTTTCAAACTCTACATTCTACAAAGGTCCTGTGCATTCATAAAAAGGAAATGCTTCTGTTTACTAGTGAAGCAGGCAACATCAGAAGGCTAGTTCTAGTTCAATGACTGAACAATTATTCAGGTGAAGTTAGTCAAACAATAGTTGACGATTGTCCGTTTCCAAACTTGCCCTGTCTCTTAATGCTGAGGAAGAATCTATTTGTAAAAAATAAACTACACAAATTTATTCTGTGTGTGATCTCCACAAAATTAAACCTTTAGAATATGTTATGATTGTGGTTGGATATACAGGTCCGAGATTAACCCCTAACCTGCACCTATAAGCAGCTAGAAAAGGGTCCAGAACAAACATTCATCTCAAATGACCCAGTGATGGAGTTTAAATAATGACTTCTTAGATTATGATAACGCTAGAGCTGCCAACATTTTATCTTGCAATCAGGCACAACAATCGGGGAGATAATTAGAATTAAATTGAACATAATAGGGGAAAAAGTTTCCATAATCAGGGAGATTTCAAAATTTGTTCATCAGAACATGGAAAGATTGGTTGAATTTCAGGGGAGAGATGGCAGCTCTGTAAAACAAAAAGAAACATTTTCTTCTTACATGGAGTTTGACAGGGCAAACCCGATGCTATATTGATTTGTCTTTAAACTTCACCTCCTGAAAAGTCTTTTCTAGTGTCTTGGAAATGTGTGAAATGTCAAAAAATGGAAGAGTGGAATTAGGTCAATAAGATACAAACGCCCAAACTTGGAAGTGAAAAGTAGCAAGCATATATAGTACAGATTGAAAATATCAAAATAACTTCATTTTAAAGGTGTAATGCTGGAATATATATATACAAGCAATCATCATTTACAGAAAATTCCCTACATCATTATATACAGAGTTGATATATAAAACATATTCAGATTATAATGAACTTGAGCCTTTTTACAGTTCAGGAATTACCTTCAAAAGCTCCATGGTTCAATTTATAAATGTTGTTATCAGATGGTACACCATTGATATTCTTTCTTTGTTTTTCCTGTTAAGGTTGTTGAACTTTTCATAGAAAAATTACAAATAGAATTTCAGCTGAAATTGAACTATGATTGAAAGCTTGGGTTTATATTCAATTAGAATGACTCTGGCTGTGGAAGAATAGCCGTATCACCAACAGTCAATTCTAAAAATTGAACCATTTTCTACAATCATTGAGTGGCAAACTTGAATTCCATTACAAAAAAATTAGCTCATTTCCAAAAACCACTGCAGTACCTTTCTCTTTAACATTATTCGGAAAATGGTTGAGATTTCCTCATCACAAAACGCCTCAGGCTTCCTTTACGATTCCGGGGTAAACCTTCCTAAAGGTTTGTCCACATTGTCGATTCCTGACTGGAGTGTCAGGTCATCCTGCAATGTGACATTCTCGGCTCAAAAGGAAAACCCTCCCAGAAACACCTGCAAGTTACTGCGTTTGATCAACTCGGATCTAAACATTTCTCAAGCTCAGTATTGGAAGTACGATAACCAAGCTGGATAGGTACGATATTATTTAGACAGGTGGTGTGGTCGGGTAAAAGTTAGGAATGTGCCCCTCCCATTAAAGGTAAAGTCATAGATTGTGTTCTTGTCAACGTAATGCCGATTTATAATCAACATTATAAAGAAAGATACAATAAAAATCACTTGTGAAAAAGTCAGCTGAATACAGTGTCTACTTGCTGAGAAAACAGCAAAAAATTGTCACAGTATTTTCACAAGAACATCGAATCCACCCACATTTAGCGAGGTGACAGGTGATACCACACACACAGATCCTTGTCATTTGATTGGTGGAACATGCGTCATGTGTCATCCTATATTTTGCCAGGTGTCGTCCTATATTTTGCCAGGTGTCGTCCTATATTTTGCCAGGTATCGTCCTATAGTTTGCCAGGTATCGTCCTATATTTTGCCAGTATACTGCTGCGATACTCCCAAATTTAATATACATGTAGGAGTCCAATATGGATAACTATTGAATGCTTTGCAGTTGGTTTCAAAAATTATTTATCCCCGCCTGTTTGTCTAAACGAGGCAAAGTCGTGTCACCGTGGATGAGGTTGGTGTCTACATGGAGTCATCCATATTATTCAGAAGGGTTTTTTTTTCCCTAGAGTGTAGGGCAGACAAGTTTCAATGTTTATTTTGTGTTAACTGTTTAAAATATATATCAAATGACAAGGATCTATGCGTGAGTTGTATAAAGCAAATACTGAACGCACTTCAGTCGTGCATTGTCGCAGAATTTAATCACTCCGTAAAATCTGGCTTTTTCCATTTCACCCGGCTTGGCCCCCTGAAATGGAACAGTCCAGATTTCACCTCGTGATTATATTCTGCACCAATGCACTCATAATCATATGCATCCAATTGTACATGTACACTATTTCATTTTATCATTTTTTCCAACTCTCAGGCTAACTGTTTTAGTTCTGCAGCTTTGTACTCTAGACCCAAAATAGATTTGACAATTCAGTTGATTTAAACGGTTTTTGTTAAGCATAACAAGATCACCTAGGCACAATTTCATAGAGCTGCTTAAACACACAAAATAAGCTAAGCACAGCAAAATTATGCTCAACAGAATAAGGTTACCAGCCAAAATACAATTTCACATATACCATTTGTGACCGATATCCTGCTCATTTCTGCTAAGCAGAAAATTGTTAAGCAATATGAAAAACACTTCTTTCTAAAAAGCTATATGAAGTTGAAACACAAGACCAATATCACTATGGTGTACTTTCCAAATGTAAAATATAGATAGAAAACAAAAACCTTTTACACCGACACCCACAAAAACACAAAAAGAAAATCAAAACATTGAAAATTACAAGAAAATTATCCAAGTTAATAATCCAATACAAAAATAGTTTATTTTACAACAGCATTCCATAAAGATTAGTGATCGAACTATTCCCAAAAGGAATGATTCAAAACAACCTGCCATTGCTGAATCAAGCCACAAGGGGGCGCTGTTCAAGACAACCACACCTCTGTCCTTCACATATTCTTAAGGAATGATTTTTTGCCACGTTTTCTATTCTAGATCTTTTGGAGAACAAATTCAAGTTTGGTACAAAAAGGATATTTGGCTTTCATTTTTGTTTTATGTACAAGTAAATCTTTTCTCTCTGCTGATGAAACCAAATCTATCAATGTTAATTTAGTTTATCTTATGGTGCAAGGTTAAACCAAAAGCGTCTGTTTTTTATCCCTGATACAATTGATAAATCTATTATCAAGATGCTTTTAAGTTTGATTTTGAATTGATCTTAGTCTACATCCAAACCAACACAGTATTTTGTTATCGAACCAGGCATGTACTTGCATCAAAGTCTACAGATCACAACCAGGAAACGAAAGTGCTGTTGGAGTCACAATTTCAGTAAATCATCATCATTTCATCAATTGATTCAAAATATAGAATAGTTTAAATAAACAGCATTATTTCAAAAAGTATTAAACACGGATGTCAAAAAAGGCAGGATGCTTAAACACCCGAGCGAAAATATAACACAGGTGCAGCACACAATTCTGGTACACAAATAATTCTAAACAGATTCCTCACTTGTGTCAGACCGCTGTGTCAAGATTGGATGGCAGCCTCTGTGGTACTCTGTCCTGATTGACTACGTCCGGCAAAGCGAAGCTTGTCGCTTTAAAAGAGATACCGTCATCTTCTTCTTCACTCAATGCAACTGATTCGTAGGCCGGTGGAGGACTCAGAGGGGGTCCTTCTTCGTCTGCCATGAATACATCTCCGTCCATTTCGTCCAAACTCTCTTCCGTTATTGGATGAACGCCACCTCGTTTGCCCAGCTTGGGGGTCTCTGTTTCGTCGACACAGTCTGAGTACGTTGGCGGGAGATCGATCGCTGCCGTTGCGGTTACGGACGGTCGCATGCCTCTTTCATCTGCAACAATAATGAATTCATTAATGATTGGTATCGAATTTGGGTTTTCCACGGAACAGACCTGAAGTTGGGTTCCAGTGTCATCATCAGACAATCATAAGTACAAGAATTCATATTATTTGGTCTTTACCCATACACCAATGTGTGTAAAAAACTGTGTACTCGGTACTTTCCCCGAGTCATGTGAAAAAACACTGTGTACTCGGTACTTTCCCTGAGTCATGTGAAACAAAAAATCCACAGGCAATTTACTTGGATTGGATTCGAACCCACGACCATTCTAGAGCAGAAAAATTTAATTGCTAATGATTTAATGGGGGTCAAAGAAGACAGGCTCAAGAAGACTTGGATTTGTTTTATGTAGTCATATCTATTTTATAGATAACAAGATTTATATGAAGTATTTTTCCCATCTAAAACTGCCCAGAAAAACAAGTAGCTATATTTCAAACAATTTTGTTTAACCTCAACACTGGAGCATGGAAACCAACAAGATTGTGCATGGGATTCCAATACTATTTTATTTTTGGCTTTTCCTTTACACCAGTAGGCACTGTATACTCAGTGCTTTCAGAACCCTGTGGGGAAAAAAAAAAACTGAGGCTAGAATGATTGGAGTTAAACCCACATCACCCACATTCTAGAGCAGGGTCAAATTTTATGGCTCTGCTTTACCGTGAGCAGAGAATTGGCGCTTACGGAAGCAGAGAATTCTGCGCTTACATCAAGCGTTTGCGTACTTCACGTTACTAGGCATTTTTCGCGTACACAGCTAGCGCAGAAATTTGGTGTTTGCCCTGTAAGCGAAAAATGGTTATCGAAAGCACATAATTCGGCGGTAAGCAAAGCCATGAAATTGGGCCCATTTGGAATCCAGTAATTAGAAGCGGGTACTGTAAAACATTTTCAATACATGTAATAATTCCATCAGGTATAAATGCTAAGAATTAGAATCATGTTTCCCAAGATTATATAAGACACAAAATCAGGCAACTTACCTCTACTGTGTACACTGACTATTCTTTGAATCCTTGGGTTGGGCTCGTCATATTGGCGTTTGCGTGCCATCGCAATCAGCCAACATATAGAGAGCAGACACACAGCACCAACAAATGCTCCGATCATAATACTAGTATGCTGGAGGTCTGTGTAGTCCGTATTAGAGGTGGTGTTATCTACAGAAACATTGCAAACAAAACGATAATGCCAAGTTAAGATTGGAGTTGCTTTATGTTATACTTCACGCCTTACTTGGGCTCATATTAAAGGTATACAGGATTGGTAAGGATAAAAAACAACATTGTTTAACTCTAGTCTGAAAGCTTACTGTGGAGTTCATCCTAGACAAATTTTTCCTGTGAAATATTTCCCTCTGAAATGAAGTCATATTTGAGAAAACTGTATCTGAAAACCTAACCAAAAAACAAGTAACAGCTGATTTCGTTTGTTACAACCAAAGTTGAGAACAATGTGTTTACATGCTGAAAATTGGGCACGATTTTTCACTTTTTTGTCCTGACTCACACATCTTTGTATATGGTTTGATCACACAAAACATGAACACTCTCTGCAACTATTTAGTCAGCTTTGCCAATCCTGTATAATACCTTTAAAGGCAAAGTATACCTTTGGTTTTTGGAACTAGTCGATTGTTATAATCATATAAACAAATGTATAGCTCTATGTACAATCAAACTAACCTATGTAAAGTTCATTTCAAAAGGTGGTAGCATTTTTGAGATTTTCTGAAAATCTGGAGCAGTTATGTCCACGCAGGAAGAATAATCCGTAATTGGAATACACAGTCTGAGAAATGTTTCATGCAGAAACAATTCTCAAATTGAAATGTTTTTTATTCCCTTTCTCTAAATCAACATTCCTAAGAAGGGAATCGTTTCTAAAAATGTTATACATTATCAGTAGCTGCAGTGCTTCTTACCAAGTAAGTTTTTATGGTCATTAATTTTTGGAGTAATTACCAAAGGTATACCCCTCCCTTTTAGCTGGAATCAAATATCGACCCCAAACATCGAGTCTCGGGAATTTTTGCGACTGATTTCTTGTGTAAACAAATCCTCGTGAAAAATGAATGCTGTGTAGGTTTTGGATGAAACCATGAATCAGCACAAATAGACCTAAAGCACCAGCATCTAGCAAATTATCAACAAAAACAGCAAAATATAAAGACAGCAGCTGTTAACATGTCCACTGTAACAACACAAACAAACTAACGTTTAAACGTGAGCCGACTTACGTGTACTAGACACAGTTGAAAATGAAGCTGTCAAAACAGGAGACATGGTTATTATCCAATACATGTTATCCAACGTGTCTTGGTCGAGTGTAACATTGTGAATAGATGCATATTACTAAAAACACTTTCATTTTAGAATTCTGTTCATACCGGAAGGAACTTACACCGTGGTTTTCTTGTTACTTCGAAATGTTTAACATAAAAAAAATATATAAAAAAAACCAGCGGCTGTTTCATGTACTCAGCAGTACGCAGTTAAAACATTATTATTATTATTATTTTATTTTTAGCGAGAAGGAGGGGGGGGGGGTTGTTAGGTTAGCTTAGACAGCACAGTTGATTACATTTTACACACAGTTTGAACCGATATAATAGAACAACCCGAATTACCAAAAAGCTTGGTCTGATGTTTGACAGGTTTCGGGGACTGCGTAGCAAAAGCGTCTATCAATCTCATTACAGTCTCATGGTTTTAGTGTTACAAACTCCTGAAGGATTGTTAGTGGCTCACACAAAGATTACACCAAAATGCTCATGAAGAAGTTTTAAGGTAAAGTTTTCAAATAACCTCCAGCTTTCTAGGAGTTTCTACGTTTAGCTAACAAAACAAGTTCTACGAAAAATGTGGAGTTAAACAAAAATTTGTTTTAATGAGAAATCGCCTGCTCGGCCACGCCACACCACCAATTGGCAAGTACTCTTCAGTTTTAGTAAGCACAACTATAATGCAAACAATAAATGACAAGAAATGTGCATCTTTGGTCCCAAAAAAACATTTCAAGTTGCATGAGCAAATGTATAACCCCCTTTTGGGTTTTTGGGGTTTTTCTTTGAAACAAATAACAAAGAAGGACACACATTCTCAAATATGCATCCCTGTGGAGAAGTATATTGTTCTTTCCTTTGTCACTGTACTTTTAAATAAAATATTTTCCCATAGACTTTGTACACAAATTTTTATTGTGGAACACCCCGGTCATTAGAATTCCCCTAAGGAGACCTTTTGTTTGTTCTTTGTTGTTTTGTCCTCGGTCTCCATAAGGTACCGAATATGAGCACACAATTTTTATGTGCCTTTTTACAACCCCCCCCCCCCACACACACACACCAGTCAAGCAATGACACTGTCTGTCATTTGGTTAATATCACTGGGTACTGTAGAAGGTTCAGACGTAACAAGACCATTTCAACGCCTGAAATGATGTTATGATAGGTTTCAACAGTGTGTAACAATGTCGGAATAAGTCAGAAGAAAGTTGGGCATTGGGTTTTTGCAACCATGGCAGCGATTATTAGATGTATCGGTGGGTGAGTTTCAATGGCTTGTGTAGGGTTGTGTTTGACAACAAATAATTGACTGTATCCTGAAAAAACCTGTGGCTGGTCAAAAGTGATACCATCTGAACTTTCAGGATTTACTGACTCTGAAGTTTTAAATAATTTATGATTTCTTTTTTGATGGTCAGTTTTCAAGACATTTTGAAGACAAAGACAGACCTAAGAACAAATCCTGAAAGCAGAAAAAAACTCTTTCAAATCACAGGTCCATATGTGGAGTTTTTGGGGGCCATAAAAACAATTTGGTTGAATAATTACCAAAGATGTACAGATCCTAGAATTTATAAGCCTATGATGATGAATAAATTATAGATCATGGCGGAATTTGTCTGGCCTTACCTTCAGCATTCCCTTGATTGTTTTCATCAATCTGCGAGAATATATCTGTGAATGGTTGCCATATTATTGTGTTACCTTGGTGACCACTGATAACGTGACCCCTGTTTAAAGGTAGGGTCACATAGATTGGTAAATACACCCAAAATGAATGACCACAAAAACTTACTTGGTGAGAAGTAAAAAACGTTTTTGAGAAAGGATTCCCTTTGAATGGTTTGGATTACTTTTCACCCAAAAAATTTGAATCTGAGGAACGATTCATGCATGAATCGTTTCACAGAAAATGAATCGTTTCTTAGATTTCTGACGGTTCGCAAACGTGCAGCCAGAGATTCGGTTGCTCACCGCTGTTACTTCGCTTAATGTGGATGGATTTGACGTTCTTGTGAAAAAAACATGACAGTTTTTTGTTTTTTGCTCAGCAAGTAGACACTGTATTCAGCTAAAAAACTGTCACATGCAACTTTGATTGTATCTTTCTTGATAATTTTGCCTATAAATCAGCATTTCGCTGACAAAAAAAACAATCTATGACCCTACCTTTAATGGGAGGGGCACATTCCTAACTTTTACTCGACCACACCACCTGTCTAAATAATATCGTAACTATCCAGCTTGGTTATCGTACTTCCAATACTGAGCTTGAGAAATGTTTAGATCTTAGGTGATCGAACGCAGCAACTTGCAAGGTTTTTTTTCTTTTTGAGCAGAGAATTTTACTGTATCTTTCTTGATAATGTTGCCTATAAATCAGCATAAGGTTTAAAAAACCAATCTATAACCCCACCTTTAACCTCAATACCCCCAGTCTTAATATGAAGTGAGCTCTGGGCTACTAAAACAACATTTTGAATGAAAACAGCGACTTATGTCTTCTCTTCTGAAATTCCTGATTCAAAGGGGTGTTGTTAAGGCATTTTCCAACTTCATAAACCAACAGCGCCCAATTTCATTGCAACTGCTTACCGCAGATATCTACACTAACGGCTTATAGAATCACACACTTTGAAGCCCCCTGTAAGCGCTTCTGCGGTGAGCAGCGCGTTATAAAATTGGGCCCAGTTTATCAACAAAATAACCCTCTATAAAAAAAATAGTCTGTGGTTGTTGTGAGGAATCCAAAGCAGACTTGAACTGAAACATACCATAATATTCACAGTGGTTCCCATAGTAATTCACTTTACAGAAACAACTGCCATCCACACATGTGCCATCATTCATACACTCCTCATCGGTCGTGCAGCCACTAGACATGTCTGTACAAGCAGAGAACACACACAGCAGGGTTGCTATACATTAATGTACAATCGCAGTCATGCTACGGTTAGTAGGAATTCACAAGAAGCCGTTTGCGAGTTTGATTTGAATAATGTCTGGTACAATGACTCGGTTAATCACAAGTTACCGCTAATACTATAGGGAGGGTGTACAAACAATGAAACGGTTCCAAAAACCAAAGGTATACTTTGCCTTTAAATTTGAAGTATTCGAGGCAAGCTTTTGCGCAGTTATGTAAGAGAAAACGGCAAAAACCCATACACACTTTCGAATGAATGTGTATGGCACAATGGTACCAGGGTTTGCTCATCTGGAGGTTGCTATACAAACAAAAACTTACCCCGTATTAGACATAACAACTGTCTCCATAGTCTGAGGAATTCAAATTTAAGTGGTAACTTGTGACTAATGCAAGTCATTGTACCAGACTTTATTTAAATTTTACTCCCAAATGGCCTATTCTTTCAGCGTGAATCGTCTCCAAAAACTGCTTGAATTAGGGGAATTTAGTATCTTTTTGGTGGCAAAATAATGAAACAGATCATGGTAACTGATGTGAAGTCATCAACATTTTGGGTCAGTCATGCAGATTAAGTGATCAAAATATAAGTTAGTACATGTAGTAGCTAGAAAGGGTTAATTGTTTTAGACATCTTCTGATTCTAACAAGGTTCCGATTTGCTGGCTACGGCTGGATCACCGCATCGTAATGCGTTGAAGTATAGGACGCCCTTAGCAACACCCTTAGCAACAGCCGTAGCTGTAGCCGAAGCGGCCAATTCGGATACGGTCTTACATTTATAAGTATGTACACATGCATTAAAGACTCGTCTACTGCCCTCAACTTCCATTGTGTGACTATGGCGTGATCCTTTAGAGGAAATCTTGAGTTATAGTTTATGTAGAACGAAGTGGCTGGGTAAATCTAGTGCACTGGGTAAAGTTAGTGCACCGGATTAATCGCAATAGCTGATAAGTAAGAACATTTTACTCATCTTTCTTTCCTGAGCAAGACGATTTTTTGCTCTGAATTTTTTCGAAAACAAAAAGTGTTTATCCAACTTACATGTTTCGCAGTATTGTCCGTAGAAACCACTGAGGCATGCACAGTGTACACCAGACCCAGTTGAATATGGCTGGCATGAGGCTCCGTTTTTACATGGTGTTGATTGACAATCAGAATTACCTGATGGATGGAGACAATCAACGATAATCAACACAAACAGAAAAGGTGATCAAATCATCGTTTCAATTCAATATCATCCACATGGATTTTAATGTCTGCATTTTAAAATCATGTGGTGAATGAATCTACGAGGTACACAGTCAACCCATAAAGCCGTGGGTCCCGTGTATTGTGTAATGCATGTAAAAGAACCCAGTACACTTATCGCTAAGAAAAGGGGTATCGCCCCAGTGTTTTCTGGTACATGTATGGTTGGCTGCAGATTGCACCACAGCACCTTGTAAACTGTTAGATGGTGCTATATACATAAATGGGTCTTACATTTCGAACATAGCTCCGCATACCTTGTAGACAAAATAATGGGCGCTTTGAGACGTCCTCGGGTGTGAAACAGCGCTATATAAGAACTGCGTATTACTATTATTATACACCCTTCCTTAAATACTAAAAAGGCTTCAGACGAGCAGAGTATACTGTTCGAAACGTCGAGACCACACCGGTTCTTCTCAGAACTAAGACTTCTCCCTAAAGAGTTTTATACATAGTTGTAGCCGCAAGAGTACTACTATAGTTTTTTCTTATGCTCCACACCATGCAAAGCTTCAAACTTAAGGCTTAGTTGTTGTTTTTTCAGCATCATTCTTGTCATCTTACCAAATTCACAGATGTCTCCCCAGTATCCGCCTGGGCAGACACACCACGGTTTGATCAAAGTGGAGCACATTCCACCATTCAGACAAGGTGAACTGTCGCAGTAATTGTCACCTAATGTCAAGATACAGAGATTGTCATCAGGGCCCAAATTCATAAAGCTGTTCAGCAGAAAATTCTGCTCGGCAAATTTCGTTGCTACGCAAGAAATGAGTGGGGTACCAGTCACAGCAATGGTAACTGTATGGTATTTTGGCTGGTAACCTGTTTTTCTTAAGCGACATTTTTCTGTGCTTAGCAACTTTGTGCTTACATGCTTTATGAAATTGGGCCCAGGTCCTATGTGATGTTTGCTTTGTATTGTATTGTAGTGACAGTTGAATTCAAAATTCAGGAACATACCCCCAATAGCTCTGGGGAAGGAGAAACAAAAATGCAATGCAAATGGGTTTTGAGGCATTGCATGGTGAGGCATCAATGTATATATTCAGTTTGTGGAACAGAAAATATGAAAGCACACTTGTTTCAGGAGGCCTACCATCAATTACATGTACTTATTGATTTCTTCTGTGCCTTAGCGCCTTTGAGCAAACCTATTTTGTCAATATCTTTGTTCGGGGGTGCCAGAACAAAGATGTTTGCTGGCACGCTAATCCAAAGGTTGCAGGTTCAAATCCTGTGTTAGTCAATTTTTCTCTATTCACCCCAAAATTGAAAATATATTTTGAAAAGCAAGTAGCTTGAGAAAACATAAGTAACAAAAAATGTACATCTTTAGCTACAGTTGGCTGCAGTTCCAATTGTTGATTTAATAATTTGTTAAATATCATTTCTGTTAAAGCTTTTTTTAAATCGACGTACCATGACAAATATCCTCTGGGCTATCCATAGTTTCATCCGACCCATCTCCACAGTTGTCAACGGAGTCACATGTTAGTAATGTCTTTATACAGCGGTGATTATTGCAGTAAAAATAGTCTGTGCTCCCACAATTGTTTGGCGAAACTGAGGAATTAAAAGAAAAAGAATAGTATTAAGTGTTCCAATTTTAGAAAGTTTACATTATGGGCGGTCGTGTTGTCGTAGTATACTTTCTTGCCTTCCACCTCTAAGACACTGCTTCGAAACCTGCTGGGGGCTCTATGTGGATTGGGTTTTCAGTCCCTACCTGATGTGGGGCGGGGGTCCCTTAGATATTTCTCTGGGGTTTCCTCCCACATCTAAAAGTGAAACTTCCTTCCTTGTCTTCTCTTCATCGGGTTCTTGGCTAGTATAGTGATTAAGATGGCTTTTTTGAGAATCATTGGCTTCACAATCAGAATTGATAAATAATTTATAAAAAAAAAGTATTGGCAGTGGCGTAGCCAGAGGCCCCCAGTATCTTTGTTCACCCCTTGATCAACCCCTTTCTCAAAATGAGATCCCCAAAAATGCAAAATGACGTGGTTCGATACATTAAATTGCTTACTTGTTCAAGTCAAGTGGTGCCCTCGAATCGAATACATTAAACAGCCCCTAATTGCCCCCCTTAGTTTGAATACAAGCCATGTCTATTAATGAATAATTGTTTAATAAGTTTTAGCATTTGCTTCAAGTATTCTTATCTACCATCCAACTATATGGTGGTGCAACTGCGTACATAACTGTGTGTACTGTGTAGATGCATTCTCCACATGATACCATTTTGCAGGTTGGCATAGTCTATCTACCATTCAAAACCCACAACAGTTGGCAAACTACATCAAAAACATAATGGACGTTGTTGAATGGTCATACAGTAGGAGGGTTAATTGCATGTAGTATATGCATTTACCAAATTATATTATATTGCAGGCTGACATGGTTTATCTACCACTCAAAACCACAGTGGAAGATATTAAATGGTCAGACAGTAGGAGGGTTGACTGTAATGCTTTGATGCATTCACCACATGATATCATATTGCAGGTTGGCATAGTCTATCTACCATTCAAAACCCACAATGGATGACATTGAATGGTCAGATGTCAGACAGTAGGAGTGCTGAGACTATGTACTGTGTCTTCATTCACCACATAATCTCAACTTGCAGGCTGACAAAGTTTATGTATCAACAATTGGATGATATTGAATGGTCAGACAGTAGGAGGGTTGACTATGTTTGTTTCACCACATGATGTCAACTTGCAGGCTGACATGGTTTATCTACCAACAAATACCACAGTGGACGATTTAGGGTGCGTTTGATTAGCTTCCCCGGGTCGACCCCAGTGTGCTCGTCCGGGTGAGCCCCTGCCATGAGCTTATCAAATTATTTTCATGTTGTGCATTACGTCCGTGGATTCACGAAAAGATCGTAAAATAATTATTGTCAAGGTAAAACTGCAACGTTAAATTGATGTACAAGCCCACGTTGATACACAAGTTTTCGTCCTCGACTATAAAAATACTTTATGCTTACAAAGTCGCTGTTTTAAGAGTGAAAATGTGTGTCAAACTTACTGAAAGTGTCCCGCTGAATTACAAACAAAATGGTGGCCATTGAGAAAGTTTTTTGTAGTGACGTCATGCACCTCGGTCAGTCCCTAGTGACCCGCTCCACAAGCAGGGTACTTGGGGCTGACCCGGGTGGGCCCCGAGAATGACGTCAAAGCTATTCGAACGCACCGGGGGGGGGGGGGGGAGACTTGGGTCGACCCGGGGAAGCTAATCGAACACACCCATTGAATGGTTGGACAATAGGAGTTTTTCGATTTGGGGTTCACATGGGTCTATTACAAATCAAGCATCTAAGAATAATAAGACGAAAGTAGCTTACAAGACTCCGTGAAGGCAGTGACTCCAATCCTGAGTGTTATCCTGGAGTCTTGTATCTGTCCATACCATCGGATGTACATAGACTCCTGGCTAGAGATGACTGATGCCTTAGCATCTAGTGAACCCTCATAAAGCGCAGGTGCTTGCGAGGTGATGCCATCTCGGATTACTACGACACTAGTACCAACTCTGTTATTCAAAACTAACCACAGAACAAAATACACATTTGAGACTTTAACAAGTAGGAAAAAGTAGTGTAGTAAATGATGAAATAAAAACACAATTTTTTTCCCTTCAGGATCCATACAATTATCAGCTTTAAACAGCTGCTGAGCAAAAGATTTGTTAACAGGAATTGCAGGAATGCTATTTAAACTTGTTTGTAATGTTTGTTTGTTCATCATTTAATTGTAATTTTGATATTTTTACACTTCTGAATTTTTTTTGTAATTATCACTCAAACAAATTAGCCCCCAACCTCAAAGTAAAAAAAAAACCCTAGCTACACTTCTGCTGTTGACAACGTGCGTCATAATGACAATACTTTGATATCAACTGTGGGATGTTGCTTTGATATTGCAACAAAGCGGCTATACAAAATGGAGCTCCCACAAATGACGTAACTTTTCGCGAATCTTTCTGAAAAGCACCAGAGAAGGGTGTTCAAAATGATTGCTTTTTCACAATTAAAAACTGTTTACTCTAATGTGAACTAAATTTCCTTATTAAATGAACACATTCTAAATGCATTTCAGCAAAGATCACTTATTGTCTGTTCGTTCAAGCTGGTCTTTAACTCTGATATTAAATTTCACATTTCATACAAAATGTATTATTTAATTTATCTGTAACTTTAGATTGTTCCGTAATTTTCTGTTGATGGAAAGGGTCAGAGTTACTCCCCAGTAGGAACTAATTTATAATGCCTGAGGATATGTTGGACTCAAGTGTCCAAACAAGGCAATGGACACCCAAATTAACGCACATTGAAGTGCAAGGTGATCCTACATAACGCAAACAACTAATAAACTTACAATCGGCCGTCACGCTAATCTTCATTCCGGGGGCGGCTTGCACGTAATATAACACATCAATAACTTCAGTGTTGAAGAAGGTGGGAAGCGGTCTAGCCGGCCACTCCGAGAGTTCGTAGCCGTTTGAAATGTCCAGTTTGGTGGAATCGGAATCTGTTAGATGAGAACAGAGAAGTTGAACTCTGGGTCGGATGATGTTAAATTTGTAATCCAAGCTTCTTTCACCAAGGAGTGAAATGTTGGCTTGTGTATTACTTAGTAGATGGAATGAACACTTCAAACAAAATACAGACTCATCCAAAAGTCTTTGTACATGGGTAGAGGACAAATTAACATTTCTAAAAGAGGTACTGCACCTTTGTTTTTTCAACTGTTTACTCTTATTGTGGCATCTTTACTGGTGAAAACTTCTATGAGAGAAGTTGAATGTTGCACTGAAACAAGTCAAGGAGCACAGAGGCAATTAATAGGGGCATGGAGGCAATGACCAGGGGCATGGATGCACTGACAAGGGGCACAGAAACAATGACCAGGGGCATGGAGACATTGACCAGGGGCATGGAGGCAATGACCAGGTGCATGGAGGCAATGACCAGGGGCATAGAGGCAATGACCAGGGGCATGGAGGCACTGACAAGGGGCACAGAAACAATGACCAGGCGCATGGAAGCAATGACCAGGGGCATGGAGGCAATGACCAGGCGCATGGAGGCAATGACCAGGGGCATGGAGGCAATGACCAGGGGCATGGAGGCAATGACCAGGGGCATGGAGGCAATGACCAGGGGCATGGAGGCAATGACCAGGCGCATGGAGGCAATGACCAGGGGCATGGAGGCAATGACCAGGGGCATGGAGGCAATGACCAGGGGCATGGAGGCAATGACCAGGGGCATGGAGGCAATGACCAGGCGCATGGAGGCAATGACCAGGGGCATAGAGGCAATGACCAGGGGCATGGAGGCAATGACCAGGCGCATGGAGGCAATGACCAGGGGCATGGAGGCAATGACCAGGGGCATGGAGGCAATGACCAGGCGCATGGAGGCAATGACCAGGGGCATGGAGGCAATGACCAGGGACATGGAGGCAATGACCAGGCGCATGGAGGCAATGACCAGGGGCATGGAGGCAATGACCAGGGGCATGGAGGCAATGACCAGGGACATGGAGGCAATGACCAGGCGCATGGAGGCAATGACCAGGGGCATGGAGGCAATGACCAGGCGCATGGAGGCAATGACCAGGGGCATGGAGGCAATGACCAGGGGCATGGAGGCAATGACCAGGGGCATGGAGGCAATGACCAGGCGCATGGAGGCAATGACCAGGGGCATGGAGGCAATGACCAGGGGCATGGAGGCAATGACCAGGGGCATGGAGGCAATGACCAGGGGCACGGAGGCAATGACCAGGGGCACGGAAACAATGACCAGGGGCATGGAGGCAATTGCCCCCATCACTTCCGTGAAGTATCAGGCCTGTGCTTCTTTATTTCTAGTCAACAGTAATAACACAATTGAATTACATGTATCATCATAAACTCTTGTACTTACAGAAATAGACATCTCTAAGCTCCATATACTCTGTATCCGTCAGATACTTATATTTAGCTCCATAAAATCTGGAGGATGCGTCGCTGGTCCGAGCTGCCTGCACAAGAAGTTCAAATCGAATCTCTTGGCCTGTTAGATCCAAAACATGTGGTCGCTGACAACCACAGTTTACCCACGTTTTTGACGGTGAATATATCTGAAGAGAGAAACATACATTATTAGGTGCACATTGAGTGTGGTGATAGTTTACATTTTTGAAAAAACCTTGGTTCAATTTGAATAATAAAGCTCTTTATAGCACACACTAAATTGCTTAGCACAGACAAATCTTGCTTACCAGGAAAACCAGCCAATATAACATGTATGCATTGTGACTAGTGCCCTGCAATTTGTTGTACCATTTTCTACAGTGCCCGTAGTGCCAGTGGTAACCCAATTAAAACTGTCAAAGTATGATCACAGTGCTGGCGTTTTGACTAATAATGCTAGTAGAACCATACTGAGTCAGTCCCACCTGGGCCCAACTTCATAAAGCTGTTTAGCAGAAAATACCGCTTAGCAAATTTCCTTGGTGCCCCTTCAAAAGTTTCCCATAGACTTTACGATTTTCCAATAGAAGTGCCCTTTGCAAAATGAAAATGGCCTTGCCCTCCCCAAGATGTTGTGCATGTACAGCTTGTTCAATTTCATCCATTGAAAGAAAACAAGTTCATGTATTCCATATTTTGTGATTCAAAAATAAAAGGGTTTGAAAACACAAAATGGATCTGTTTCAACTTACTGTTAGTTTATCGATTTCCCGAGAGTCACATGATGTCATCAGCACACCACTCAGATGAAAATCCTCAAATGTGATTTGGATGTGTCTAGTAGGGTTATCGGGGACCAGCTTGAGTCGACAGGTGTACCCCTCAGGAAGCTTGTCATAGGAGCTGGGGAAGGAGGGTGACGAGAGCACACCCTCTGGGTTTGTGGAATTGATGTGAATTGTAATGTTGCATTCTGGATAGAGAAATAAATACAGAATACAAAAGTGGTTTTAAATATGCTAGATGAATATTTAATGTGGTGTGCTGTGGCCGAGCGGTTAAGAGCACTGGACTTGAGCTCTAGTGTTTCTGATCAGCAGAGTGTGGGTTCGAGTCCCAGTCATGGCACTTGTGTCCTTGAGCAAGATTACCGTAATTGCTTTGGGACGTTATGCCGAAGGTCCCGTGTACTAGGATCGGTAGCGCAAGTTAAAGAACCCAGAACACTTATCAGGGAAGAGTAGTGGTTAACCCCGGTGTTTCTGGTTCACATAGCAAGCACCCTTGTTTACAGGTTTCCATAGGCTTGCGAGCTACAGCGAATAAGTTCACTTATGAGGCATCCTTGTTTTCATTACCAGAAATATATAACAATAATAATAATAATGCCTGAATTAGTACTTGGATTTGTTTACTTTTACTGATATACACAAACATCTTTTGAAGTATGAAACTGCAAGGGTTCAATTCTACAAGCAAATTATGAAGAACAAAAATGACTGATTTTTTTTTTGTATTTCACTTCAATGAAGTATTCTGAGAATGATGCATTTGAAACAGTCGACTAACTTTTATTCACTTATATCTCAAACACTATGACCTATGCAAATTACAAAGTCAGACAAGTCAGAGGTAACATCAAAGGGTAGGCCTATAATTTAAAGACTACATATTTGTTTATGGTAAGATTTTATGAGTACACATGTAGGCCTGAACATGCCAAGTGACCATACAAAATCGTTTAGCATTGTAAACCAGTGACCTACACAATGCTATATTTATACATTGTCACAGCACAAAAGCTTTCTGTGTGTCAACTCAGCCATACAAAAGTACAGCGACACTTGTGACCTTCATACACTACCAGGTTGCAAACCAACAATGATGTACAATGTACAAGTACACCCTGACAATGGAACCAACATTGGTGTACACCCTGGCAATGGCACCTGCAATATGTACACCCTGATGTGGCACTTCATTTTGTTTGTCAACCTATATACTGTACCACATCAATTTTTAAGGCATGGAATTTTCTGGAGTTGGCGGCCTGTTACTTTTGAAAAATTTTTTTCCAAACAATCAATATTGTTACACAATATCAGCTGAAAGAGTCCTCTTCACCTCAACAATTATAAAAACGACAAACTTTTATTGGCATACAAATGAAAGATTTGTTTTCTTCCAAAGAGCTGTATGTATTTATGCCTGCAAAAAGTCAAGGCTCTGCAAACGTACATCGCCCGTCAATAATAAAAAAAGAACTACTTTCAGCCAAGCAGACAGGATTACATTTCCTTTGAACCATACATGTAGGCTATTAATTAAAAACACGTTAGGCCTAAAGGCATATGCTCTTTAGATAAATTGGTTAAATTATTCAATACATCAGGCCTGAATTTACAGGGAGGCCATGGAGGCTATGTCCTCAATTGCCCTGGTCTTGGCCTTGTTGTCCCTTCACAGACTTTTCTAATGGAGGTGCCCTTTGCAAACTAAAAATGACCTTGCCCCTTATACATTGTACATGTACCAGGCCTGGGGCCGATTTCACAAAGCACTAAGATTCATCTTAAGATGAGTTAGCAGTAATTACCATGGTGATTTGTATTGTGACATCACTCTTTGCTAAGCAACTGCGATTGATTTGCAGTTACGATCAGTCTTAACTCTTTGTGAAATCGAGCCCTGGAATTTCATATTATTTTGAAAGGGCAAGGCCATTTTTCATTTTGCAAAGGGCACTTCTATTGGAAAATCTTCATGTCTATGGGAAACGTTTGAAGGGGCACCAAGGAAATTTGCTAAGCAGTATTTTCTGCTAAACAGCTTTATGAAGTTGGGCCCAGGTGGGACTGACTCAGTGTGGTTCTACGAGCATTATTAGTCAAAAGGCCAGCACCATGATCATACTTTGACAGTTTTAATTGGGTTACCACTGGCACTACAGGCACTGTAGAAAATGGTACAACAAATTGCAGGGCACTAGTCACAATGCATACATGTTATATTGGCTGGTTTTCCTGGTAAGCAAAATTTGTCAGTGCTAAGCAATTTTGTGTGTGCTATTAACAGCCTTATTATTCAAATTGGACAAAAGGTTTTTCAAGGGGTACCAAGTCCAAGACCCAGGGGCATCAGAGGCCTCTGTGGCCTACGTGTAATTCCATGCCTGTTGTACATTAATTTAGTATGCCTAGGAAAAAATCCCACAATTTAATGGGTCATGGTGTTCAAATCCTCATGAGACTTGCATCTCGAGATACAGTAGATTTATTTGTAAAAAGTACAGAGAACAAAAAGTCATTAAACATGCTTGATACAGAAAGAGTCACGAGTATCATCTGAAAAAACCAATACCCGTGAAGTCTTCCCAGCAGTGGTTATTGTGAGGTAACTCAATCAATAACTGACCTGGAACCCCGGGACAACTTCACCCTGAGGAGGACAGCTCAGTAACTGATAAAGTATCCGACATGCAAAGTGTTACCGCACCTCGCAATGCTCATATGTTAATTTCAATTTTTGTCTTCCAACGAAATTGCAAAACCAAAACATGGCGTTAGAGTCACAGCTTGATCCAGTTATTTTAGTTGCAAGTTGATTTTGATTCTTTTAATTCTATATCCTAGCTGGAAGGTTTCAAATGTTTATTTAATTGTATTTCCTTTGCCATAAAGTGAAGGGCCATAATTTGCTACTGTGCAGCAGCAGCTTGTGGGTTGTAAATTAGTTTTTGACAGGTGAGCAAGTGCTACTGTGCAGCAGCTACTTGTTATATAAGACAATACATTGCTGGGATCTGTTTCTTTTGTTCTGAGGGTGTATAGTCCCTCAGGAATGTCACTGGTGTACTTTCAAGAGCAGGCAGAATCTTACTGTGTTTGTGAGAGTTATAGGGCGTGCATTTTGAACATGTGGGAGAACAGAGCAAGTGTAGAGAGAGACTGAGAGAGTGTGTGTACATGTATTCCCTGTATTAGTGTAATCCATGCTAACAGCACACATGGTTCGAACATGTGAAGCTAAGGTGCTTGCCAGAGACACAAAGAGTAACCACAAAATAATACTGCAAACTGCAAACTTTTCATTATGAAGAATGTCTGGAGAATTTATGACATTTTTTAATGGTTGGTGATAAAATCCACCAAAAGGAGACATAAAGTCACTTTGATAAATTGGTGTGTACTTTTGCTAATGACAGATTAATTACAAAGTGAGGCCGTGTTCTTGTACATTTTGGATAGCTTTGTAGCTGTAAGTTTTTATGGTCGTGGATCGAGCTGTGTATTGAGAGAGTTGCGACGTGGAGGGACCAGTCTTCTTTGGTCAAGTGGTTACTGGGTCGCCATTTTCAGTCCAAATGCAGCACAACCCAATGTGCAGTCTGGTCTGGCACCCAGTATGCGCACATGCGTTTTTTTGGGACTAAACTGGCTTCTAATCGTAAGTTGTTGCAACTCTCTTGATACACAGCTATGGTCCTGGGATATGGACATGGGTTTAGCTTGTGAGGAGTGTGGTGTCCATCTTTATACAATGATCATCGATAGTGAAGATAATCAATGAAAAGTCACCATTAATATGTGATAACCGACAAGTTGATTGAACAACCAGTTTGAGTTGGCCGTCATCAGACAGGGCAGAGACCAGTGTGTTCAGGCTACATCTCTCCCTTCCATCCAGGAAGGATTGCTGACACACAAAATGTGAGAACTGAGATGACCTAGAGGTCATAGCATTGACCTGTGTGACTCCAAACTGGCAATGAGTAGACTGGTTTTAACACTGGGCCGACAAAGTGAATACCATCAAGGCAACCATTATGGCCATGTGTACTGAGTTTGAAGCAGTGCGGCACACAACTATAAAACATTGCATTCTGTAGTTACATGTAAACTACAGCATGGTGTCCATCTTGGCAGCTTGATGTATTTTTTAACCAGCAAATTTGACACTGTGAACTGACACGGTCTGCCACTTTGTGGAGTAAAAAAAATTGGTTTAAAAAAATGGCGGACCATGTTGGTTCACAAAGTAAAAGGAAAACCACACTATTTCAAGGCGTATGTGTGTTGATCATTGTTATTTCTACTTTTTAAACATCTTTCCAACCATTATTCATTTCATAAAGAACGCTTTTTATAGCCCAAATCGCCCAATCTAAGGCAACGTGTCCCTTTAAATGTTTTCTGGGTAACAAGAGAAATCCTGATTAGGGTGTACAATGTATAGTTGAAGTGGAGATACTTTGATAATGTATAATAACCTGTGAATAACTCTTGATTGTTTTCACAGTCGGCTTATGTTTCTGCAGCAAAGTCTCTTCCTCGTTACACTGTGACCCTCATGGGTTGGTTGTGACAATCGAAATTGAAATTACTTCCTCAAGTTAAAATGCAGATGTTTGGGAAATTTGTCCACCTGTCTGCATTGTTGTTACTTGCTTTGCATTGACTCATCATCTGGACATGAAGTACATGAATGACCATCATTATGTAGGAGTCAAGTAATAATAAATATATAATAATTGGTTCTTATGTACATGTAGAGCACATATCCTACTAGCTAAATCAAGGCACTTTAAAACATTAGTATCCCTGTTCATCGGGCATATTTAGACAATTCCTCTAACTTTCTCAACTCCCTGGGGAGCATACAACCCCAAGCTGCTTAAACTAGTGCTAAGGGGTTAATCCAACATGATACTGTCTCAGCCCTCTCAGGTTCCCATGTATACACCTGGGTTAAGAGACACAATTATGGTTAAATGCCGATCTCAAGGGCACAAGCGTCATGACAGGGATTTGAACCGACACTCTGATGATTCAACCATCAGAACTCGAGTCTGATGCAGTAGACCGCTTGGCCACGAGTCACCATAACTAGCTCTTTGGCAAAAAAAGGTAAACAAAAACTTTAAAAAACTAAGAATCTTTCTCATCAACTATCACAGGACAGTACAGGAAGCAGCTTAAAAACATCAAAATGGTCATTTGACAAAAACATGTCTCAAACCCCCTCAAACATCTTAACCAAAAGAGCAATTCAGAAAGTTTAGTGTTTCAAGACTGTGTTGATAGAGTAGAATGCAGAATTGCAAACATTTTTTGCAACTGAAACTAAATAGAGCACAGATTTGAAAAAGTTTTACATCGTTGGAGTCTGAATTCCAACCACATTCCTGAAACTGAGAAATGGATTAATCATTTACCTGTACTTAAAACTCTCCCGCAAAAGCAAAACATCAGCAACAGAATGACAAAGCAGCTTTGCTTGACCTGCTTAGTAATCCACGTCATTTCCTGCATACAAATTAATACAATATAAAATAGGTCAAACATCAGACAGGAACACACAAAAATGCAACAAACTTGAACAGCTTTGGCAAATAGTTTCTGATGACCCCTACATTTGCTTGCTTTGTTTTCAGTTAAAATAAAGTATAAAGTGAAGAGGTTTGAGGTCAGTCCAATAATACAATGCTCTAACGCCCATGTCACACGAGGCAATTTACAGGCAACCAGTTCCAGGCAATCTCCATGAAGAAAAGGCATTCACATTTGAATGTTCACATATTTTTCTTGGGGATCGTAAAACACCGTTTGAAAAATTACTCATGTGCTACCAAAGTAGTTGGTTGCCTCTAAGTTGCCCCCGTGTGACAGGGCCCCCTAAGTCCAATCTACCAGGGACTAAGACTCTCCAGGACTCAAACAAGGGTTCCCCCTCATACCTCCTTTGGGAAATTACAAATGTAGGCTCCTCATACCTCCTTTGGGATATTACACATGTAGGCCTACATGTACCAGACCTCCTGTAAATGTACAAGTTCATGTACAGGAGGTACATGTAGGCCTACCGTACATGTAATGTACATTTACAGTAGCAGGCCTAGACTTGATATTCAAGTCTGAGATTGATGTCATTTCTCTGCATCAGCCACGCAAAACGCCCCCCTGCAGATTGGCTATCACACGCCCTAACTCGCGGTCGAAGGTTAATGTCGGAGGTTAATCTTCAAGAGGGCGCTATTTCAGGCAATATTGTATCCGCTATCAGGTAGACTATAAAAAACCACGATAGCCTATATTTTAATCATTTAGAGAACATAATCAGTTTAAAAAGTAAATTAACACAATTTAAAAGTTTATTATTCACATCTGAAAAAGAAGAAATATATGAGCGTTATAAACAAGTAGGTTGCACAGATTTTTTTTAGTTGCCCGCAGGGAAAGTTGAGAAGTGGTGTCTGGCCCATAGTAGTTGTTAGTCGAGGATTTCTACCTCCATGGTCGAGACAATGTACGCCAAAGGGTGAACCCTGAGTAGATTTGGTAGATTTGGCTGTCATAAGCCATTTTGAGATATGGTAGACACAATACTATAACAATACTTGGTTTGGGTAAATTTGTCTGTACACACCCAAACCACAGAGTGCACTCCTATAGTGTCCACCATATCTCAAAAAGGCTAATTGGAAATTTGTAAAAAAAATTGTATTGTATTATATAACAGAGAAATTTTAGGCATAACTGTACATTGTGTACTGTACATCGTAAGCAATCTAACTTGTCATGCCGGACACTTGAACGGTAGTGTGTACATGTATCAAGTATTTGTACGACATGCAATCAGTACCCTCCTGCTCCTTAGCACGCCACCACTGCGACCCTTGATATGCTCCATTTGACAATATTTAAAGATTTACCTTATGATCATCAGCAGGCCTGCATGAAAGTGAAACTAAGCACAGCGTGTTTAAATTATTACCAACATACTTGTAGGCTTACATACATGTACATATAATGTAGTACAAACACATAGATCTGATTGCTTGGTACAAAGTACCTGTAGTAGTATATGAAGTGATTAATATCAATCATGAGCATAGGTCAATATTGCCTCATCACATGATGCCTTGCTGAACAGTAAAACAAGGTAAAACAAGGTCGCCACTAATACTGGGTGTTACTGGTGGTAGGTGGGATCATTAAAGTGTGCCATACTTGTAGGCTTACATACATGTAATGTAGTACAAACACATAGATCTGATTGCTTGGTACAAAGTACCTGTAGTAGTATATGAAGTGATTAATATCAATCATGACCAGTGCTGATCATGACCATAGGTCAATATTGCCTCATCACATGATGCCTTGCTGAACAGTAAAACAAGGTAAAACAAGGTCGCCACTAATACCAGGTGTTACTGGTGGTAGGTGGGATCATTAAAGTGTGCTGTACAAAGGGTGACCACTGTATCTGGTCCATAGGTTACGTTAGGATTCAGAATTATCTTGTCAAACTGTGTACTTGTAAATATTTAGGGGTTACAGCTAGTTGTTTTAAAGATCTAGGGTCATAGATTAGTAAGTACTCAAAACAAAAATGACCAAAAAAGCTTACTTGGTGAGAAGCACTGTAGCTGTTGAGAGTATTTCAAACTATTTTGAGAAAGGATTCCCTTTGAAGTTTGGATAAATTTTCACCCAAACAAATTTGAATCTGAGAAACGATTCATGCATGGATCGTTTCTCAGATTTCTGTTCACGAATGCTGCAGCTAGGTGGATGGATTCAACATTCTTGTGAAAATACCGGGACGGTTTTTGATGTTTTCTCAGTCAAGCACATAGTGTTAGCCAGAGGGGTGTCTGGGTGTCTTTTGGACACCCTGTTTTAAATTTGGACACCCTGTTTTATTTGTCATTTACATGTAAATGTATTGTAAGCGAACAATTTGGACACCCAGTTTTAAAATTTCCAGCAAATTTGGACATCCTTTAACCAAATCCTGGCTAAAACCTTGGTCAAGCAGACACTGTATTCAGCTTAAACTTTCATGTGTCACTTTCTTTTTAAATTTGTCTTTAGATTAGGATTATGTTGACAAAAATATGACCCTGCCTAGAAGTGCCTACTGCCTTTAATGTTCCCAGACAAAAACTGTAATTTATTTTTCTTGTCTACAACTTGAGACTCTGCCACGTTTTAAAGGCAGTTTGCCCAAAATATTTAAATAAATAAATAAAGACAAGAAGACAAACAAAAACCTGCTGATCTTATCTATTTAAATGAAGTTTGATTTTAGGAAGTAACAACACAATGTAAATTATGTACATCAGGTTGTAATCAGGGGCGGATCCAGGATTTTCCAAACGGGGGGGCGTGAAAATATTCCAAGCAGCAAAATGATAAATGAAGTTTGTTGCCCCATTTCTCCCCCCCCCCCCTTCTCTCTCTCCCTCTTTTTTTCTTTTCTCCCTCTTTTTTTTTTTTTTTTATATGAAAAAGGGGGGCGTGCGGGCCCCCCGCCCCCTGGATCCGCGCCTGGTAATGTACCTGATCAAAATTATTTTTGCCTGGCTAAAACACACAAACCTTTAGGCCCTACTACTAATATGTAGGCCTACATGTAGTCAGGACAGTGTGCAAAATGGAGACAAAGTACATTATTGATAAAGTTTAGAAACATTTACTTAGTCTACAAATAACTACTGTGACGAAGTCCGAACTACATAGTGTAAACATAAAGACAAATCTCTGCTGAAAGTACCGCCTTACGTGTAGCCTACATTGTTAACCAGAAAATAACTCAAGGATCAAACACCAGGGCTTGAATTTGGGGGGAAAAAATCCACAAGACTGCAGGGCTTGTAGCTCAAAACTTTTTCTGGTCCAAAAAACTTTCACAAGACCAGATTTTAAATGAGAAAAATACTATCTTCACAGTGTCACGATTAAACTGGGTTTTATTATATATAAAAAATTCACAACAGAATTGAAAGATATTTATCCGACTCAAAGTCAACATTTGAACATCTTTTATTTATAAATAAGATGAGGTGAGGTTTATTATTATTCAATCACACAAGACCCGCCAGAATTGTCCACTGGTCTTTGGCCTGCGGTCCAGAGTTAATTTCGAGCCATGTACACATGGACCTACTGACACTGTACACAGTACCTTAAATTGACCCTGTCAACAAATCTTACAAACAAATTGAACAATAATTTAGACATGAAGAAATTCAACTACATAATGTCTCTTGAAAAAAACTTAAAGGTAGGGTCATAGATTGGTAAAGAATGACCATAAAAACTTACTTGGTGAGAAGCACTGCAGCTAGCTGTTGATAGTATAAACTATTTTGAGAAAGGATTCCCTTCGAAGTAATATTATTCAGATATTTTGTTCACCCCAAAACATTTGAATCCGAGAAAAACGATTCATGCATGAATATTTTCTCAGATTTCTGAGGGTTGGTGGCTGCGGCCAGATATGGTAGGTACCATTAACTGTCACCTTGCTAAATGTGACTGGATTTACCAGTTGATGAAAATACCGAGATGTTTTTTTGCTGTATTCAGCTGGATCTTTCACAGGTGACTTTTTTGTTTCTTTGCTAAATCAGCATTACGTTGACAAAAACCAATCTACAAATGTGTATATTCAATACCAAGTTAGAAAGAACATATCCTGTATGACAACAAGTACTTGGTATTCATGACCTTGTATTTAGGGTAGCATGGTCTGTTGCAGATCCAAACAGCTTTGACCTACCAGTGTACAATGCAGCTCTAATTGTTCACTTTTCACTTCATATTTTTTCTCAGTACACCATAACCCATGGAAACAGCTGCATTTGACCCTGACCGCCGAAATTATCAAGTAGGTGGGAGAGGTTTGGCCTTTTAAAGGCACTGGACACGTTTGGTAATTACTCAAAATATTAGCATAAAAACTTACTTGGTAACGAGCAACAGAGAGCTGTTGATAGTATAAAACATTGTGAGAAACGACTCCCTCTGAAGTAACGTAGTTTTTGAGAAAGAGGTAATTTCTCACTAAAATAATAAAAGACTTCTTGCAAGAAGCCTTCTATTCCTATCTGAAAGCACACAAATTTGTACAACAAGGGTGTTTTTTCTTTCATCATTTTCTTGCAACTTTGATGACCAATTGAGCCCAAATTTTCACAGGCTTGTTATTTTATGCATTATGTTGGGATACACCAAGTGAGAATACTGGTCTTTGACAGTTACCAAACGTGTCCAGTGCCTTTTAACTTAAATTAACCTTTAAACTTTTAAATTATTTACTCCCTCACACGTTCCTACAGTGCACATTATTACTCATAAGTGTTGATGAATCAAGAGTGATACAAAGGTCTAACCCACAAAAAAAAAAACCATTCACCTAGAAACTAAGAAAATTACAAAAAAAAACTAAAACCAAGTTGCAACACGTACTGTACTACACAACAGACAACTGTAATAAATATATAGGAATCTCATGGATTTCTACTTTCTAATAAATGTTTATGAAACAGTTTGGTCTATGGAACATTATCCACCCTCAAATATGTCTACAGGCACAATGCCAGTTAACCTACAATGTATTGTACACGATGTATTGTGCCAGTAGACATATTTGAGGGTGGATAATGTTCCATAAACCAAACTGTTTCATAAACATTTATTAGAAAGTAGAAATCCATGGGATGCCTATATATTTATTATTGTCTGTTGTGTAGTACAGTAAGTGTTGCAACTTGGTTTTAGTTTTTGTTGTAATTTTCTTAGTTTCTAGGTGACGATGTATGTAAAACGTACATTTATGTATGTTTGTAAAATTTTCTTGGCAAGTCCACAGCTTTCTTTTTTATACAGTATTACATGAATGCATACGTACACCCAGACTAGCACAGGGGCCAATTTCATAGCACTGCTTAACAGTAAGCAAATTTTCGTGCTAACTGTGGCAGAAATATTTGCTTAAAGCGCAAGCGTATTTCACAGGTTAGCAAGAAAATTAGGCGAACAGCTTGCGCATTCACCATGAATTCGCATTGTTACTACATGTACATCATTAATTTTCATACAGTAAGCACCGGAAGGTTAGAGTGCCTTTTTTCATGTGCTTACGGTTAAGCAGCGCTATGAAATGGAAACTCATTCAGTAAGCACAAAATCGTCCGTTATGCAGCTCTGTGAAATTGGGCTCAGGTTGGACTCCTCCGTTGCATTCAGTGCAGTGCAATGGAGACTGGCATTCCACTAGGGCTATGTACACCCAGACCACAGACAGTTAGTTCATATGGCTTCAATACCAATTGATGTTGCAGGGAAACCTTTTTAGACGAGGTGTAAAAGATATCACAAGTGTGAGACAAGGAGCTTTCTGGTGGTCTAAGCTTAATGGTATAATCAACATGCCCTAACAGGGCCAGATTTCATTACTCTGCTTACTGCTGAATTCTGCGCTTGCGATCCCTATTCTTTGCTTGCTGTCACCATGATCACAGCAGGGCTGTGGCTGTACATGGAATTGTGAACTCAAACTCAAAGTCTAACCCAGTTACTGTACATGTACACATGCACACTGGCCGTCACATTACAGAGGGTGCCGTCATTATTTGATGTGACGGCCAGAATGCATGTGGGTGCAGTTTACTGGGTCAGAGTTCATAATTCCATGTACAGCCACAGGCCTGCTTTGATCATGATGACAGTGCCCCTTTAATGATGAATCTTAGTGGTTGGTGACATCGAGCCAACACGTCCTTCCTGTACAAAACTCTTATTGTCCAACCAAATGTTCTAACAACAACAAAAAGTGCCAAGTTTCAGGAAAGTAATGATTTTGGGTAAAGTGTTTTGAGGTTCTGAAGTTTAATTGATTAACCCTAACCCCCATCAGGGTCCCTCCACATACCCTGCCAAATACAACAGAATGCAACACAGTTGAAATGAGAACCATGCCAAATGCAACAAAATGCAACAAGGGATTTTGTTGCATTGTGCAGGCATGTTGTTTGTGTTAGGACTGAGCAAGGGGGTTTGCCCTGCTAAATGCAACAGTATGCACATAGGTGTAGTAGTGACTAAAACAAAATGCAACACCAATATATGAAGTTACTTGACTGCTAAATGCAACAAATTCAGTCAAAAAATGACATCTGAGTTGACTGCCAAATGCAACAGATTACAACAACTTTTACCGTTTGGTGCATATTGTTGCATTTAGCATGGTTAGGGTTAATTAGTCTCATGTTAATAACAGTAACACATTGTAATGTACCAGGCCTTGAATTACACAGAGGCCATGGCTTGTTGCCCCATGTCTTGGCCTTGGTGCCCCTTCAAAAGTTTCCCATAGACTTGAAGATTTTCCAATGGATGTGCCCTTTGCAATGGCCTTGCCCTCTCAAAGATGAAATTCCAGGCCTGATGTAAACATAGTTTTGGTGTCATAGGGAATTTTTTTCTCCTGGTGTGTGTGTTCCCCATACGGTAAATTAACGTGGGCTGAAGGAAGTTGATTCAAAAGAGAGCGCTATCAGACAAAATTTCTACGCAATTCGCCGTATAGGGGGACAGAAAATGCGGGGGGACAGAATCTCTTGCCACACTGGCCCTGCCTGAACATCAATCACCCCACATGAAAAGAGGTTAAAAAAGAGAGTGCATTGCAAAAAACAGTAACATTTGAACAGCATCCACTATGAACCAGAATACAGTCATAATGTTATTATACAATTTGTATTCAATTGGTCAGTGTATGGTTAGTATAAGCATGGAGGTAGGAGGCCTACTTCGGCAGTAGTTTTTAATATTAAAAAGGAGTCTTTATTTAGATAGATGAACCATGGAATGGATGAACAGTCAACATTTTAAACGTCCTAATCTTATTTGCAGATAACTGATTCATTACTACTGCACTAGTTTTCTATACTACGTACTACTTTGTTTGTAGACTTGGCTCATCGCCTTTGATGATGACTGTTGTACACGACGACCCTTGACGTGTGTGTCTGACTGTTGTTTGTTTACAAATTAATGTAGACTCCCCTTCTTGGCTTCTTCAATGCGTTTCACTTTATTTTGTTTAAACAAACTGAATTTTTTGCTTCACAAAATCAGAACCATCCTGGACTATCAATGTTGCTACAACCCTTGAACTTACCTTTCTCTCACGCTTCTTGCGAACAAGTAATAAATTAGTAATTGTCAACTTCACTTCTGATGTGTGTGTAGAATAATTAGTTCACAATGTGTATGTACATACATACCACACTCTCATACACATGTCTGTATGTACAAAATGTACGTGTGGCTTCAGTGTCATGTACATTCATAACTAGAGCAAGAAGCACGTGACGCCTTCATAGCCTCGTAAATTCTATGAATAATTCATAATAACAAATGATTGGTACCCTCTCCCGCTAAACGTAAACACACAGGCGTCTCATAAGTCACCAGTTGATAGTTATAATCAAGGCTAAGCGGACTTTGATGACGTCATGGAAAGCTTTCTTGGAAGTCACGTTTCCCGCAGTGACCCCTTGATTCGCAATAAAACCATTGTTTACAATCGCCGATTCATGCTATAAAGCGTCTTCTCTAACACGTAGGCCTATTAAATTGCTCAGTCATTAAATTGTTTATCTCTTATTAGCATCGAAACAAATTGTCTTTTTGTAACTTGTTAAATGTATTTAATTTATTTATTTATTGTATTTGTGTTTATTTATTCATTTTATTTATTTATTATTTATTTAGGCCTATTTCTAATTTTTCATGCTATTTTATTTATTTATTTATTAATTTATTTATTTTTTTTTTTTTTGGGGGGGGGACGGGGGTCGAATAATTTTGTGTTCGGTGTCTTATAGGTGTCGTACACGTTTGGTAATGACTCAAAACAAATATTAGCATACAAACTTACTTGGTAACAAGCAACGGATAGCTGTTGATAGTATAAAACATTGTAGGAAACGACTCCCTCTGAAGTAACGTAGTTTTTAAGAAAAAGAGGTAATTTCTCACTAAAATAATAAAAACTTCTTACAAGAAGTTTTTATTCCTATCTGAAAGCACACAAATTATTTTGTACAACAAGGGTGTTTCTTTCATCATTTTCTTGCAACTTCGATGACCAATTGAGCCCAAATTTTCACAGGCTCAGTGTTATTTTATGCATAATTGGGATACACCAAGTGAGAACACTGGTCTTTGACAATTTCCAAACGTGTTCAGTGCCTTTAAGGTTGGTCACTTAGTGGTACCATTTTTCACAAGAACGTAAAAGCCATCCACGTTCGCGAGGTGACACTCAGTGTAACAACTGCATCTCCGGCCGCAGCGCAGCATTCGCGAACGGACACCAATCCGCAGAAATCTGAGAAACGATTCATGCATTATTCTGTTTAATCGTTTCTCAGATTCAAATGTTTTTTGTTGGTTTACAATTAACTGGGGCATTTCCGACGAAATAATTTCGCAGGATGCTTACTAGTACCATTATCATCTAGGCTATATAAAGTAAGCTTTCGGATAGAAATTACAAAAAAGCAATTTCAGGGCCATTACCAAACGATGACCCTACCTTCATGTTAAAAGAAAACTTAGGCCTAACTGAATTTCTTGCATAAAAAATATTGTTTGATGTCGGCATCATACAAAAAAGTTCTTTATGCTCAAGTTCGTCCATTCTCGATCTCGCATGCATTTGCGACTTAAATAGCACCCTCTCGTGACCAGTGGTTGTAGAGGGGAAAACATGGCTTCCACCCTAAGATGTTAGATTCGTGCAAGTTCAGTAAACTTGTAAATGTTTGGGTGTTTCGGACCCCGAGCTCATGAAAAACAAGACTTTATCTAATAGATTTTAACTTTGCATCGGGGATAAAAAATATAGTTTGTTTTTACCCTTACACCAATGTATACTGTAACGGATCAACCCTGCATCCACCAGAAGGGGAGGGGAACTACTTGCTGAACTCATGACAGAGACAAATAATAACTCAAAAATGGAAACAGAAATGCAGGTACTCGCTCATCTTGTAATTCTCCCCAAAGGGGACATGAACAAAATACATATTATAAAGTCAATTAATAATAAAGCAAAACGTAGCAACTGGCTGAGTTGGGGAAATTTAAGGACACTCCTCACTTAACTAATAAATAAATAAATACAACATTACCTTAACATTATGAACCAGGCCGGACGACGTGCAGATAATAAATTGTACAAAAATAAATACATGTTACTGACCACTATCTGTGCTATGTACTTTTGTACTGAGAGCCTTCAGTTTATACATAGAAAGTATACAGGGTGTCTCAAAAAAAAGGTAATCCTACTGTAAAGGGTTTTTATGGCCAGACTATATGTTTACCAGCAGAATGCATGGCATCATCTTAAAGCCGAAGCCTTGTGCTTTTCAATGATACCTTGGGTTACATTCCAGGGCCACGCATCATGGAGCACCACTGTCTTGAAGTTGTGGTGCAAAAATGCAGTTGGTTCACTTTTGAACCCATGTCATTCTGGCCTTCTGGCCGAAGCACAAGGCTTCGGCTTTAAGATGATGCCATGCTTTCTGCTGGTAAACATCATATAGTCTGGCCATAAAAACCCTTTACAGTAGGATTACCTTTTTTTTGAGACACCCTGTAGAGCCGCCGTCCGACCACCCTGATGTCCCAAGCCACAGTTTTAGAATGCCACACCTAGATTTGGTGCCTTGGTTTTATACCCAATAGGAAACTCTTTGTTATTTTAAATGCACTAGTAATCATTAAATCTAAATTGAGGGAAAATAATAATACAAACAATGTGAACACATTCCTTGCAGGCCAATGGTGGCTGGCAAGGGAATGATGAATAACCAAAATAACTGACTACATTGTACCCCATGGCACAACAATCTACATTCATTGCACTGCAGGCCAGAACAGAGCCAGCCTTGTGTTTAAACACTATAACAAAAGGAGCTTGGAATGCAACACAAAGCATGTTCATTACAGTATTATGCACTGTATACTCAGTACTTTCCCGATGAAAAAAATCCACAGTCAAATCACTCGCGTGGGATTCGAACCCACGACCTAGAGCAGGTGTCTTTACCACTAGACCACCGCAAAGGTCGTGGGTTCGAATCCAACCCAAGCGATTGGCCTGTGGGTTTTTTCCCAAGAACTTTATCCATTACAGTTTTGACAAGCAGTTTAATTTAATTTCAGCCGAACTATCATCCATACTGAAAAGTATAGCAAACTTTGCTCAATGTTATCATTTTATTGTTGTGATATTCAATCAACTAGTCGTGGGCGTATTGACCATATTTTTGACCGCGTGAGGGCGCTTTCTTCGGGGAATGTCTTGCAACACAATATACAGTTTCATCTTATTTTAATTGCCTGTATGTAGTTTTCTTGCATCAATGACAAAATACATAAACATGATAATAACAAAAATTAACAAAACTTGTTTGTTTACTTGTTTTTCATCAAGTACAAATTGGTCCACAAACGCCCTCACGCACATCACAAATACGGCGAATTGATAAGCTTTTGATTGCTTGCTTGTCTGTATGATGTTGTAAATGTTTTTGAAAATAAAAACCTTCAAACCACACTTTCAATCATTGTGCTAAACTGATTTTCGCGAGCTCAAGTTTCACATTAAAACCCCTTTGCGTCTCAGAAGAAAATAGTTCGCAGCTTTGTGAGGTCAGAGTCGAATACCGAGATGGTATCTGTACACCTTTTAAAATGTTGTAATAAATTATTCTTCAAGAATACACTGCATAAACTTTAGTATTAAATTGACACCATGGGTGTTGTTACTTATAAATACAGAAGAGAGACACCAAATTCACATTTTAGTGTGTTAAAATAACACTGTGATGTAATAGATTTATTTAATTCAATGATTATTGTATACCGAATCTCCCATCATAGTTTACGTTGGAATGTTTTATTACGTAATTGAATACCTTTCGCAGTATAAAACCCATTGGGCACGCACCCTCGTGGTCTGTCGTCCCATGGAGGAAGAAGGTCGTCCAGAGGTGTGTGTGCCGGTCGACCTCAGCTATTTACTTTGTTCTTAGGGTTTACCGGTGAGTGTTTGGTCCCATACCGAAGTGGGAGATTCGGCAACCATTGTAAGTTATAGCAGAATTTCTTGTAACATAATACATTAATGAACACAGAGCTTGTGCCTGAATGTGCTCTTATTATGTTCATGTTGGTCAATATGATCCCGCAGATGGTTGGAAAATCCCAACCATCACAACACCAATGTAATTTTTTTGCGGAAATTGGTGTTATTATTTAACACCCTTGTTGTTAACTTCGATTCTCTCTTCGGTATCCATGTGACAACACCCATGATGTAAATTTTAACACCCCAGTTTTTGCAGTGCACAAGTCGTATACATCTCTCAAATGGGGCCCCAAAAGTTGGTGAAAATATATCGATTCTTCGTGGAAAAACTTTGAAAAGGCAATGTGTTTTTATCAAAAATGGGAAAAACCAATCAATATAGCGCCCCAACGGTGAGTCAGTAAGAAAATAATAATACTTTTCACGTTATTGATTATGTCAATTAATAAACAAGTTTGCAAAGTTTTGTAGCCTTATGGAACAAAAAATTGGGAAACTCGCTCGAGAACTTTTGAATAATTTTATATGGAGGGCCCCCCGGTCCCGTAAGCCCCCCCCCCCCCAAAAAAAAAGAAGAAGAAGAAGATACCCGGTCCTGATTGGGTCTAGCTACAATGAAACAAATAAGGACATTACAACACTCAACAGTTACACACTGCGCTGTTTTAATAAAGCTCGTTGATTTTGTTTGACACTATCACAAAATACAGTGAGTGCTATGATCTAAGTTAAAAAGTTATATAGTATTTTAAAAAATTAATAAATGCGTAATACGGTGTTTTTTTCACACGATTGTTATAACATTTGAATACAATTATAATTTTGGATCGATAGTATGGTAAAATGACAATGTCTAAATACTGTAGATTACAGATGGAATGTACGAACTATATTCCACTATATTGGTAGTCTAGACTTACTTCATTTTAAAATGTGTTACATTTTTATTTCAGTAAATATTATTTCCACACAGAATCCATTTTTGATGAAAATATCTAAAAGATTGAGGGGAGTTGTGACCTTCAAGGGTAAAACTTGGAAAGATAAAGATATACAGAATCTCCACAAAAACAGAGATTTACTGTGTGTTTCCATGGGAAACAAATAATCTTTAATTTACAGTTAATCGTTAAAGGCACTGTACACGTTTGGTCATTACTCAAAATATATTAGCATAAAAACTGACTTGGTAACGAGCAACGGAGAGCTGTTGATAGTATAAAACATTGTGAGAAACGACTCCCTCTGAAGTAACGTGGTTTTTGAGAAAGAGGCAATTTCTCACTAAAATAATAAAAACTTCTTGCAAGAAGCCTTTTAATCCTATCTGAAAGCACACAAATTTGTACAACAAGGGTGTTTTTTCTTTCATCACTTTCTTGCAACTTCGATGACCAATTGAGCCCAAATTTTCACAGGCTTGTTATTGTATGCATATGTTGGGATACACCAAGTGAGAACACTGGTCTTCGACAATTACCAAACGTGTTCAGTGCCTTTAAATTAAATTCAAAATTGTACCTTTTTTTTTCTGAGCTACGTCAGTCACAGTTGTAAAACAATTAAGTTGTCCAATTCCTGTACGTTACACAGGCCTGCAAATTCCACACGTTGGTATAACATAAGAATAGGCCTATAACCGCCTAACGATTAAAATTTGGATCCATATTATGGTAAAATGATAACATAATTACTTTAAGAATCGCATGCTTTCTATCCGTTTCCCTTCAAGTGAATTGTTTGGAAACAAAATTTCAATTTTAAGGGAGAGTTTGAAACAGCTTGGGAATAGTAAAAGATGCCAGACGTTGATGATTTTGATTAACAACTGGATCATTCCCGACCAATCAAAATGGATTGAAACATAACTCCTGATCACATTAATGAACAGAAATTGAGAGGGCAAGGCCATTTTCATTTTGCAAAGGGCACTTCCCCTGAAAAAGTCTATAGGAAACTTTGGAAGGGGCACCAAGGGCAATACCGGGGGCGACAGAGGCCATGGCCTCCATGGCCTCCCTTGTAATTCCAGACCTGAGTTAAGTCTTACCGGCGCCATCTCAACGTTTTTATTTTATAAAAATTCTGAGCAGTTTGAATTTTTTTCGTCTCCGATCGCCCTGAGATTGAACCAGTATAGCTTCAGCACATCCCTGTCTCTTAGTACAGAATTAATCTCAGATCATTCTGAGCACTTTCAAAAAAAAATTGTCTCCAAACTCGCTGAGATTGAACCAGTAGCTTCAGCACACCCATGTTTATGAGTGCAGAATTAATCTCAGAGCATTCTGAGCAGTTTGAAAAAAATTCGTCTTTTTTGTTGAATGTACTTGTTATTTATTTATGTATTTATCTATTTTATTAATGTTTGTTTGCTTGATTGTAATTTGGATTCATTTTGTTTTTAGAACTGAATTTTGACTGCAGTTACATGGAAATAGTTCAAGTTTCGTACGCTTAACTGCATAAAAACAATACATAGGTCTACTGACAACAAAATAAGGATTGGAATGGGAACCATACTGGTTAATGTTATTTCTCCATTCTATCTACTTGTCTGTGATTTGTTTTTAAAAGAACTAATGGGCAGAACGGATTTTGTAGGTCAACACGTGATAACTTTAAAAATGTAAATATCGCTATAAATATCTTTGCCTAAATATACAAATTACCATCCACGGATATAAAATAATACAATAATTATTTCTTGGCAAATGAGGTCATGCTGATTATACCAAGTGTTTTATGCAAAACATTGAAGAGAAATTTCAGACAATTTCTGTCCTTTAAAATTTTGTGTATCTATATTTTCCTGCCGAAGAGTTAGAGTAACATTAGTGGCTTCTATTAGATTATAAATAAAGACATTATTGCCAAGTCATTTACTACGAAAGCCCATTAGTGCAATCGCTATGTATTTTCAAAAGCAGGGAGGTTTTTTTGCAAGAGCATTTATTTTTATTTTCAAGAGCCGTTTTTTTTTTTTTTTTTCAAGAGCAGTTATTTGTTTTCTTTTCAAAAGCAGTTATTTTTTATTTTAAGGGGCATTCAGAATAGTCAATGTTAAAAATAATAATAATCTCGAAATTGTGGGTGGGTGGGTCAAAAGAAATAACTCAAAATCGAAATTCCGCTTTTGTTTAAACAAATTATATATGTATATATATTACCAAACAAAAAAGAAGAAGAAAAAAACCCAGCTGGCAAAGATCGTCAATTTAATTCCTGATTAAACTACAAAGTTGTTTGTTTAAAGGAACGTTACAGAACTGGTAATTAAAATTTTCTTTAAGATCACAGATTTACATAAAACTTACACGGTCTAATGATGATGATAGTAGAAAACATCCCTAGAAATATTTCTGTCTGAAATGCCATATTCGATGAGAAATAAATAAAACTAATTTCCGATTGGAGTTTATCGCTCATGAGCGTTTTATTCATGCATTGATATAACACATGCAAATGTGTAATCGGTTTTTTCACTATTTTCTCGTGACCCAGATGGCCGATCGATCTCAAACTTCTACAGGTTTGTCAGTTTATGTATATGGTGGATTATATGAAGTGCTTAACTGTTTTGTTAGCACAAACCAATTCTGTAATGTTCCTTCAAGCCAGGAAAAGCCATTGAAAACTACTGATGTTGGAGACCTTTGATCTAAAATATCTGGTTCATTTGAGGCATTACTTTGTTCTTCAGTGTATAGATTATATATATTATGAAGCCATTCAATATTAAAAAATCGAAATTTGAGGTGGGTGGGTGGGTCAAAACAATTTCCGATCGAAACAAAATATTATTTTTTTGACTATTCTGAATGTCCCCTAAAGAGCAGTTATTTTTATTTTCAAGAGCAGTTTTTTCCAGAGCATTTATTTTTATTTTCAAAAGCACTTCCCCTTTATTTTCAAGAGCATTTATTTTTCATTTTTCAAGAGCAGTTATGTTTATTTTCAAGAGCAGTTATGTTTATTTTCAAGAGCAGTTATGTTTATTTTCCAGAGCAGTTATTTTTATCTTCAAGAGCAGTTATTTTTATTTTCAAGAGCAGTTATGTTTATTTTCAAGAGCAGTTTTTTTTCCAGAGCATTTATTTTTATTTTCAAAAGTAGTTTAATGCTGATCTCGAAAATAAACATAACTGTTTTTGAAAATAAAATAGCGATGGCACTAAATCTACAAGGCATTCGGAATGTATGGCCTGAACAAGTTGTTTCATTTGAACCATGTCTAAGCCTTTCATATCCAAACGCTTGACTAGCAGACCAATATAACCTTTACATTACACATTTGAAAAGTGGAAAAATTCCTGGTCTTCCGAATTCCTCTTCCGACAATGAATTAGAAGTATTACTTGAAGAATTGTCATTGAGGTGTCTCCAAATCCGTGTCAGGTTTCTCACTTTGTTACGACTCACAATCTGAAAACAAATCCCTATAAAGTACCTTAATCAAAAGTATACATACATCTTTCAATGACAAGCTTCTTACTGCTGGGTGAAAACCATTCTACCATTTCCGCCCACATTAACAGTTTCTAAAAAGGAAACTGACGCTCGTTCTACGATACAAACTGACGCTTGCAAACTTTGCTTGACGGAACTTATGACGTAACACACGCTCTTCGAACCAACATTTTACAATTTGCGTTTTTACTCCCTCCTTGGTTGATTCTTAACACTATTGCGTAGCCTACAGAAATAGTTAAGCAGAAACATGCACCGATGATACCATAAACACCGCACACACAATTACAAGAAAGGCATTTAGTGGCCATCGTTTTAAACCCACGAATGCAACGGTTTTTCGTGTTGAAAGTCCTCATCTCTCGCAGTTTAAGTCCACAACCGGCGTCTTTTTAAAACCCTTAAGTGAGCGATGGTTAACACTAAGTCATGGCACATTTTATTTATTTCACCGTGTTCTCCAAAGTGCAACATCCTGGGGGAGTCAAAGTCCTTGATATCCTAGACGGGACCATTCCTACTAAGAGAGGATCATCTCCAGAGTTGTTTAGGTTTTTGTTTGTTTGTTTGTTTGTTGGTTTTTTTTTTTGAGGGGCTGAAAATATTTTCACTCATAACTTCGTGCACAAAATGGTACAGCCATACAGACCTACCCAGATCTAACCCTCTGATAAAGTGGAGCCATCTGTTCTTTGTAGCAGGCTCCCAGATGTCTTGCTGACCGCCTGTGCTAGGTTCTGAGACTTGCAACACCCCTCCCCCTGCCAATCACACTTTTTGATTGACTGGGGAGCCAGATAGTGGAACCTTCCTTTTGTGTAGTTCCTGGAGTTACTTCAACACTCATGGGTTGTATAGCATTGCACTGAAAGTTGACTGCTCACAATCAAACAAGAAGATAAATCGAAGAATTTTACAACTTTGCGACATGCACACGTCATAATGTTCTACACATGCGTAGGAGGTTGAACAAAGTTGGCCGATGGCGTCTGATATCCATCATTGCGTCTTTTCTTCCTTCGACGATAGCAGAAGCATCCGATTGAGAAAATAGTAAACGGAACGAAGACAAAGGCGAGACCCACCAAAAGTAGCACTGTGTTCTTAGGGCCTCCTACCATAGCCAGAAACAGTCCTGAACAGAAGAAAAGACCATACAAATATTACATGCAAATTGTTCGTATACGTTTGATATCAAATATACTTCATTGATGTTAAAACCCCCCAAACAAGGGACCTGTTTGGTTGTAACGCCCCCCCCATTGGTATGTTGTCAGTACATGCGTCCAAGCTTTTTTCATAAGAGGGTTTTGGATTTTTCAACGATTTTTTCCCTGGCTATTGCCTGGGTTAATTTAACCTTATTTGTTTGCCTAATTAATTAAATTTGATAATCTTGGTTTTATCCATTGACAATTTGAGATAATACAAATTTTGTACACTTATGATGCTGGCAGAGCTTTTTCCTGCCCCCCCCCCCACCCCCGCCCGCGATTTTTGTTTTCCTTTTTTTAAATATTTTATTTCTTTCCAACATCCGCATTCAGATCGAAAAACAAAATCAAAATCATAACAAAAAAAGGTCATCATTGCAATGTCGTTTGGGAAAAAAAAATCGCCCCCGCCCGCGAGATTTGTTTTCCTACGAACTTTTTGTCCCCCCATACGGCGAACTGTGTACAAACTTCTTTTGGTGGCGCCCTCTTTTGAATCATCCTCCTCCAGCCCATGTTAATTTCCCGTATGGGGACAAAACGTTCGTAGGAAAAAAAATGTTCCCCCCCCTCCTAACCAAATTACTGACCCCTGTTGATTGACACCCCCTCTAGGACGTGTGGCATGGTCCAGCTTAGTATATCACGTCATGAGCTGACCAGTGTGAACTGGAAATATTAAAAATGTCAGCATGTGTTTCTAAACCATTTCTATAGAATGCTGGTTTGTCTCTCGGGGTGCAGTTTGTCTGTGTGTTTGTTGGTTTAAGTATTCTGTTAATACAAAGACTTGACACGTTCTAAACGAAATCTATCAACATTTATTCACCTGCAGGGAGAATGACGATGAAATAGATGCAAGCCACAACGCCAAGAGCCAGACCAGGTCCACAGCACAACCCCCAGCAGCACTTCGACCCTGCAGCAAAGAAAACAGGCAAGTTGTATCAGATATTATTGTGTCAAATAATGAACATGAAAAGTTGTATAACGGGAGATGGTTTGTCATCAAGCATTTGAAAAGTAATTGAACAGTGACTGAGATCAGATATTTTGACATTTGAACATTAACACTCTTAAACTTCCGGGGCATGACCTATTTCTGGGTCAGTGGCGTGGCGTGTCATGGCCGAGCGGTCTAGCTCACCGGACCCAAGCTCTGGTGTTGTCAGCAGCAGCTGGTGTGGGTTCGAATCCCATTCATGACACTTGTGCCTTTGAGACACTTAACCATAATTGCTTCGTAAATGTTGGGAAGGTAGTGCATTCTGCTCTACCAGCCAGGCTCCTAGTGGATGATACGCATGCCTACATACTTACGGACTGTGAAGGGGGTAACCCTAATTCAGCCCTAGGAGTAGGTGGCAACGTGCCTCTGTTGACAGTTGATTTGGGTCGACATCCCAAATCAGTAATAAGTGTAGCCCTTACCTTGAAGTGAACTCACTCAGACATTTTTTGAATGGGTGGGGGTGTTTATTTATTTATTTAATATATTTATTATTGTTTATTTTCTTTACTTGTAAATTCTGATTATACAGTATGCATACATTAAGATTTTACCCCACAGTGTAATTTTTCTTCAGGAAATCTGTGCACAGTAGTTTACAAGCAAGAATGTATTTTTAATATGAAATCAATGGTGAATTTGAAACAAAAGACACTGATATAGCTTTCACAAATAAAATCATGCAGACGAAAAATCGGCTGGGGACTCACTTCAGAATAAATACCGAAATACAAAAACATGAAACAGTATATGAGTAGAAGTACTTGTTATGATCCGAGTGGCCCCTCGATGATAATAATATTTCACGACGGACCGTGTTGATTATTTTCATAAAAATAGCAAACCACAAACGGCCTACGCATAATATGCAAAATTGTAAGATGTTAAATTTGGCACTCTCGCTTCAAAGGGCCTTGACTTCTGAATGCGTATAAAAGAAGTTATTGTGGTACAGCATTGTTGATGACGACCTATAGCAATCTGCATACTGTTTTTTTTTAATTCAATGTGTGTTGTCGTTTATGTTGTTGTTGGTAGTGTCTTACTGTCTTTGAATGAAGAGAACGTATACGGCAATTGTCGAGCTATAGTTTCTTCATACAGGATAAAAAGATCAGCAAAAGCTGTTTTACACCAATGTCCTAATAAACATAAATGGTCAACATAAACAACAGACTAGAATAACAAGAATAACAAGTAGGCCTAACTACTTAAAGTACAATTTCTTATAAACATTTCAACATTTCAATGGCGGGACTTTGAATAGAAGAAGGAATATTGTTCCAAACTTTGGCACCGGCCAACTTAAAAGATTGTTTAAAATACTCGACGTTCAGTTTAGGGACAACAACAACATTAAGAGAGTCTGCATTTCTTGTATTAATACCATGCCTATCGAAGTACATTTCTACGTCATTACATAGTTGACTTGGAGCAAGTCCATGAACACATTTATAAATTAGACAGGCTAAATAAAAATTCCTTCTTTGTTCTAGGGTTTTCCTAGATAATTGATTAACGTCTTCACCACGAAGATCAGTTGCAATGTTGACGAAACATGTATAATTATCTGATGTGTTGTTTCTTTGGTATACGAGCATTGCTAATGTCGGGCAAACCTATAGGCCCTACTGCTTCGTGAGTTTTACCGCTGCAATTTATTAAGGCCCCGAGAACTTAAAGGCACTGTACACGTTTGGTAATTACTCAAAATATATAATAGCATAACAACTGACTTGGTTACGAGCAACAGAGAGCTGTTGATAGTATAAAACATTGTGAGAAACGACTCCCTCTGAAGTAACGTAGTTTTTGAGAAAGAGGTAATTTCTCACTAAAATAATAAAAACTTCTTGCAAGAAGTTTTTATTCCTAACTGAAAGCACACACATCAAGGGTGTATTTTCTTTCATCATTGTCTTGCAACTTCGATGACCAATTGAGCCCAAATTTTCACAGGCTTGTTATTTTATGCATATGTTGGGATACACCAAATGAGAACACTGATCTTTGACAATTACCAAGCGTGTACGATGCCTTTAAAATGCCTTCTGTGTTCTGCCTACCGGGAGAAATCAATAGCACGTCGGTACGAATCGAATCCGTTACGTTTCGCATTCTGCCGCAGATGTCTTACGGCCACTGGGCTATAGGCCTGCAAACACTGGCCAGCTTGATTCTTGTATAGCATGCAATTATACAAACCGCAAACAAAACAACAACATAATTTTAGACGCAGTTCCTGCATCGTGACTTTAAGAACAATTAATTTCAGTTTTACTTTTAAGAGATGAAGTCGTCAAATTGAAAAATCCTTAAAGATCTGCTGTCAGCTCCAGTGGTACTGATTGGTCGAATTGGCTGACTCATGACAAGTATTCTGAATCTGCTGTCAGTTACTGTTGTTCTGATTGGTCGAAGTGGCTGACTCATACGAGTATTCCGATTAGCCAGTCCCCCCGGACATCAGACGGCGAGGTCGTTAGGAATTGGTCTTTTGTATGCATGGCAACACGAACATTTTTAAAAGACCTAGTCGACAGATGAAGGCAATCGATAGAGACTGTGGTGTCTGTATATCGCTGAAACATGCGACTTGCAAATCATAATATGGCAGAAATTGTCTATGAATTCGATACCCACTGGCCCGCATGGGTCACAACATTATCATTCTGCTCAGAAAAGTGTATTGATTTGTCATTATGGAGATCAACGTTGGAAAAGCTCGATGCTGTTGTAACTTTAACAAGGGGAAAATACTGAGACTACCGCCGGTACCCACTCTCTGTAGCCTTTTTGGAAGTCTGAATTTGGCCAGGGTTTAATTGTGGTCTCTTTCATTTCTCATATCGCCTGCACTCGGCAATTTGCAATATTTTTGTACCGTGTGGGGGAGTGTGTGAACCAAATGCATGTGGTGCAAAACAAGTAACACGAACTTGTTATTCTATCGTTGCCTTTATTGTCAATATTTATTTAGCCATTGATATACAAGGAAACAACACACAGGCAGTCAAGATAGGATACAACTGCAATTGTCATGCAAGGAAATTAACCTTTGTAAGCACCCTAATGCAGTTAAAAATACGGTCAAATAATATGACATTCTCGTCCGTCAGGTTTCACCACAGTTTGCTTAGAAGAGAAACTGTTATTGCAATTTTGCAGTCAGACCGATGCAGTTATAGACAGGCATATTTCGGTTGTCTGTGCAACATCTCTGTGGAAAATCTTGAAGACAATGATCAGAAATTGAAGAATTGTGTGCTTAGGGGACTTTTAGCTGCAAAGCTGAAATTATGGTCCAAGTCCATAAACCGGGGTGTTAAAATTGACACCATGGGTGTTAATACCGAAGAGAGAATCAAAATAAACATCATAGGGTGTTAAAATAACACCAATGTAATTGTGTTGGCAGAAATTAGTGTTATTTTAACACCCTAGAGTGTCAATTGGATTCTTCGGGTTTTTTATATCTATGTGACAACGCCGAAGGTGTCAATTTTAACACCGCAGTTTTTCCAAGGTAAACAGCAGAAGCCTGTGTAAAACCAATTTAGCAGAAAAGCAGTCTTGTTGGAATAATGTTCTTATAAATTAACTAGAAATGTTTCAGGAAAAAAAGAATTAGAAAGTTACTTTGCGCACAGACAGATCATGAATTACGAACAATAATTGATATAATACTATAAATAAAGATTGGACATTGAGTTTTAATAAAAGCTCAGTAACTAGGCTGTTATTGCAGATGTATTCATATAACTTACAGAAAAATGTGGATATTTGTGGAGTTTTTGAGCAAAAATGCAACAGGCCTCAGGGGAAAAAATAATGAGAAATGAGAGAGGCGGGACTGATTGAGCAGACAATTAAAAGGAGGACTCAGTTGGGCGGGAAACAGGGGGACCAATAGAGCAGAACCGCATAAAATCAATGAGTGTAGAAATTGAGCATGAAACGCAGAGTAATTGTAGAGACTGAGGCAAAATGAAGACTGAAAGGTAAGAATGTATGCACTCAGAAATATGATATATGAATAAAGTCAACTCAGACAACTGCAGTCAAATCCATAATAAGAAGCCTTTAAAGGAATAGGGTCATATATTGTTTCTCGTCAATGTAATTCTGATTTATAGGCAAAGTTATCAAGAAAGATACAATAAAAGTCACATGTAAAAGATTCAGATGAATTAAGTGTTTATTTGCTAAGAAAAAAAAAAATTGTCACGGTATTTCAACAAGAGCGTCGAATCCATCTATGTTTTGCGAGGTGACAGCGGGTACATCTCTGGCCACCAAATTCGCGAACAGACCCTAACCCTGAGAAATCTGAGAAACGATTCATGCATGAATGTTTTGGGTGGAAAATTCATATTACTTCGAAGGGAATCCTTTCTCAAAATAATTTGTGCTATCAACAGCTGCAGTGCTTCTCACCAAGTAATTTGTGATGGTCATAGCATGGAGCTACAGCTCCATGGTCATAGTTACCAATCTAAGCCCATACCTTTAAGTGATATACCGTCAATTTATCGTAGGAACAATTATCGACAATAATTTCTGTTGATGTGGACACAAGTTCTTCTTCAGTGTCAATGGTTTTTCTTGCATTTTGTTTCCAGTTCTCGATTGATTTTGTACAAATCGTAAATCAAACCTTTATTGCTCCGTTGAGCAGCATCACTGTACCATATGGCGTACTTTGTAATGATTAACGATTCGTGGACCTACAGGATAGTTAACGCATTCGTGTCATGACTTGTGATCACAGTTTTAAGTTTCAGCCTCAGTTATTAAATTATTTATTCCAATGCCAACCGATGGCATACTAAATTCAAAACAGTTTACATGTATTTTAAAGGCACTGAACACGTTTCGAAATTGTCAAAGACGTTCTCACTTGGTGTATCCCAACATTATGCATAAAATAACAAGCCTGTGAAAATTTGGGCTCATTTGGTCATCGAAGTTGCAAGAAAATGATGAAAGAAAAACACCCTTGTAGTACAAATTTGTGTGCTTTCAGATAGGAATAAAAACGTCTTGCAAGAAGTTTTTATTATTTCAGTGAGAAATTACCTCTTTCTCAAAAACTACGTTACTTCAGAGGGAGTCACAATATTTTATACTATCAACAGCTCTCCGTTGCTCGACACCAAGTAAGTTTTTATGCTAATATTTGTTTTGAGTCATTACTAAACGTGTACGATACCTTTAATGGACAACCTTTCCTCGATTCTATTAGAAGTAAAAAAATTATTATAATAAAATGGCGCACAACTAAAAAGCATTAAGATTAACCAGTTGTAAGTTGTCAGTATTACCATAGTGATTTGTATTTTGACATCGCACATTGCTTAGGCTACCTGTTAAGATTGATTTGCAGTTGAGATCAATCTTTGCTCTTTGTCAAATCGACCCCGGGCAAAACTACATACAAATTTCTCCCCACCGCACATACAAAGTGTCATCCAACCTTTTTCAATAGATCTTTAGGGTCAAATAAAATTTATCGCCGTCACTCTAACAATTATAAGCATTTTGACGTGCGATTTTGTGAATAAGACGAATTATTCACAAAACACTGCATTATGCGTAAGACGAGTGGCTGCAAGGTTTTTGTTCCTATAATAAGTGATGTAGTTAAAGGTATCGTACACGTTTGGTAATGACTCAAAACAAATATTAGCATAAAAACTTACTTGGTAACAAGCAACGGAGAGCTGTTGATAGTATAAATCATTGTAGAAAACGACTCCCTCTGAAGTAACGTAGTTTTTGAGAAAGAGGTAATTTCTCACTAAAATAATAAAAACTTCTTGCAAGAAGTTTTTATTCGTAACTGAAAGCACACAAATTTGCACAACAATGGTGTTTTTTCTTTCAACATTTTCTTGCAACTTCGATGACCAATTGAGCCCAAATTTTCACAGGCTTGTTATTTTATGCATATGTTGGGATACACCAAGTGAGAACACTGGTCTTTGACAATTACCAAACATGTTCAGTGCCTTTAAGGATATGCGAGTATAAAAAGTACCGTATACAAATTATCAATGACATGGAATATTGAGTGTTAAATGTATACAGGATTGGTCGTGTTCATGTTTTGTATGATCTACCATACACGAAAAAATAAACCTGTGGAAATTTGGTAGAAAATAGAGAAAAAAACCCGCAAAATTTGCATGTCCTTAGTTTTGATTGTAACAACAGAAATCAGCTGTTGCGCTTTTTTAGGTTTTCAGATACAGTTTTCTGGAATATGACTTCATTTCAGGAGGAAATATTTCACAGAAGAAATGGTTCTAGTATGAACTTCATAATCAGTAAGCTTTCAGACTATAAAGTTAAACAACTATGTTTTTTATCCTTACTCATCCTGTACACCTTTAAGGATCTGTGAGTAAAAAATTAATAAGTATACAAAATCATTGCCACGGAATATAAGTGTCAATTACCCACCGCAAAAAGCAAAGTTTACTAACCTTCTTGTGTTGACAAGAAAGAGACCTGTGTTCCATTGAGAAATATAAACATAATTCGTTTATACGATTTCAAACTCACAACCCTTGTGTTTTGTATATACATAGATATTAATTAATTTCCATTGGAAAATGCCTTCGGCACTTGCTATGAAAATACTCTTCGTGTGCTTTATTAATGAATTGACTGTGTTACTATACTGTTGCAATTTTATTATAATAATGAAGAGGCTTGCATCTACCATTAATGTAGAGACATTGCCATAAATCAACCCTTGTGTGTAAACAAAGCCTTAAAACAAAACCTGCCTCCAATTCGTTTATGTAAACAAACCTCGTAAAATAATGTATTGGATTTTCTCCCAAATGGATTTGCGAATAGTTCTTTAGGGACCGAGAGAATAAGCTCGGAATTCAACTGTTAAACACATGACTGTGTTTATCTACAGTAAATTGGCATGAGGGAGGCATTTTAATAATTTGACATTTGCTCTTCTTTATTAGTTCCGTTTTAGGGGCGGGGCTTTTCCATTCATAGTAGTTCCTTTTGGGGGTGTGGCTTTTCCATTCAGTTCCTTTTCAGGGGTGGGGCTTTTGCATTCATAATAATTTCTTTTTAGGGGTGGGGCTTTTCCATTCATAATAGTTCCTTTTTAGGGGTGGGGCTTTTCCATTCATAGTAGTTCCTTTTTAGGGGTGGGGCTTTTCCTTTCATAATAGTTCCTTTTTAGGGGTGGGGCTTTTCCATTCATATTAGTTCCTTTTTAGGGGTGGGGCTTTTCCATTCATATTAGTTCCTTTTTAGGGGTGGTGCTTTTCCTTTCATAATAGTTCCTTTTTAGGGGTGGGGCTTTTCCATTCATATTAGTTCCTTTTTAGGGGTGGGGCTTTTCCTTTCATAATAGTTCCTTTTTAGGGGTGGTGCTTTTCCTTTCATAATAGTTTCTTTTTAGGGGTGGGGCTTTTTCCATTCATAGTAGTTTCTTTTTAGAGGTGGGGCTTTCCCATTCATAGTAGTTCCTTTTTAGGGGTGGGGCTTTTGCATTCATAATAATTTCTTTTTAGGGGTGGGGCTTTTCCATTCATAATAGTTCCTTTTTAGGGGTGGGGCTTTTCCATTCATAGTAGTTCCTTTTTAGGGGTGGGGCTTTTCCATTCATAATAGTTCCTTTTTAGGGGTGGGGCTTTTCCATTCATAGTAGTTCCTTTTTAGGGGTGGGGCTTTTCCTTTCATATTAGTTCCTTTTTAGGGGTGGGGCTTTTCCATTCATAGTAGTTCCTTTTTAGGGGTGGGGCTTTTCCATTCATAGTAGTTTCTTTTTAGGGGTGGTGCTTTTTCCTTTTATAATAGTTCCTTTTTAGGGGTGGGGCTTTTCCTTTCATAATAGTTCCTTTTTAGGGGTGGGGCTTTTCTATTCATAGTAGTTTCTTTTTAGGGGTGGTGCTTTTTCCTTTCATAATAGTTCCTTTTTAGGGGTGGGGCTTTTCCATTCATAATAGTTCCTTTTTAGGGGTGGTGCTTTTTCCTTCATATTAGGGATTGAGTTAATTTTCAAAATTACGTTTCGATGAAACAAAACGTAAAGCTAAAATGTTACGTTTTTTTCTCATTTAATCGAGTCGATCAATAAAATTCAAAGACTTCCATTTTGATGAATGTTCCAGAATAAAACCCAAGAGAGATTAGATTCATCAGAATATTATAGAAGTTTGTTGGTTAACATTATTTCAATCCGCGGATATGAAAGTGCATTGTTTCTATACACTGACTGAATCCAACATCATTGGTCCCAAGTGACATGGGTTTTTTTCTGGAGGCGTCGTAGTATGACTTTCGCCGAGGACACAAATCTCTCACTTCACGTTGGCCAATCACTATAACTCAAATAGTGTTGGTTCCTTAACGGCGTCTTCTATTAAAGTGGAGGGTTTGTCATCTAGTTTAAAGGTATTGTACACTTTTGGTAACAGCTCAAAATCAGTGTCCACATTTTTTGTGATTCAACATATGCATGAACAAACAAACCTGTGAAAGTTTGAGCTTAATTGGTCATCGAGGTCACGAGAAAATAGTGAAAAGAGACCTTATGTATTTTCTGTTTTTTCAAATTGTCGCGCGTGATAAAAACTATTGTTTTACTCATTTCTCAGAAACGATAGCATTTTAGGCAGAAATATTTTAAGGAACCCTTTCTATCATTACTTACTTTAAATCATGTAAGTTATGTGTGAATCTGTGAACATTTGTGTTTTTCGATCTTACCAATAGTGTACAGGACCTTTAAGAAAACTAAAATAATGAGTATTTAAAATGTCTTCGTGGAGTATTGTGTCTTCCTTCTTTGTTTCTTCTTCCATAATTGCTTGTATTGGTATATTGGTCGACTGTGATAACAGTCTGTGAAAGATTGAAAGCACTTTTGCTTCATAACAATGTTAAAGTAAAATGGGTATCCTATAAGGTTCATTAAAACAATGCACGCGGCACTTCTCACGGTCTATTGTCGTTAATCATGTTTATTTACGAACTGCAGTTTTCCCTTTTAAATGTTGAACTTCGTTTGGAAAGCATAAATATAAAAAAACAAAAAACAAAAACCAACCTTGCATTTATGTTGACTTTCGGAAGCTACACTCTAAAGACTGCCGGGTCAGAACTGACCCGGCTTCCGGGTACCAGGGGGGGGGGGCTCAACCCATTTTCGGGTCAGGCTGACCCGCAAAGTGGTTAAAAAGTAAAGTTATTGCGCCATTTTGACCCATTTCTGGGTAATTTTGACACAGATTCCGAGTCATACTGACCCAGAAATGGGTCAGGCCCCACGGGACCCGGATCCGGATCAGTTCTGACCCTGAAGTTTTTAGAATGATCGTTAAACCTTTTTGAAATTAGGTTGGTGCCACTGTCGAACAACTTCAGTTAAAAAAGAACTTGTGTTACAGTTGAGATAGATTAAGTTTTTAATTCTTGTAATTTTTGTCCCAAAGTCGGAATTGGCAAAAGACCTATGGCTAACAAGCTTCAAATGAAATCCAAGCCCATTGATAAATAAAGAAGATTTCTATCCGGGCAGATGCATCGAAGATGAATTAACGCTTGACACAGTTTTCAATTATCGAAAGTGGTTTTGGCTTTAGAGTACAACAAAAATCTCTCCTTTTGTTTGCCTGTTTTTGTACGATTTACCCCGAGACAAGTCTCAAACTGAAACTGGTTAACTGTCTCCAGCGCCGGAAACTTGAATTCTTAGTGAACGCGTCAGGTCTTTTCCAATTAAAACCATTCGTAGGAATAAAGGAGCAAGGAGACTGAAAGGTATCGACTTAAATTTCAAAGCTACGTGAACGATAATTAAAAAAAACATCCATGCTTCTGATATATTTTCAATTTATAAATTAATTAACAACCGATCTTTATGGAATTATTCTTATAACTCACTTTGCGGACGATCTGCTTAAAGGTATTATTTATGGTTTATTTATTTGAAAAACATTCGGAAATTTGCTGTCCGAAGACCTGAATTGCATTTTAATTCACAATTTTAAAAACATTAGAAGTACACGAAAAAGGGGAAGGTAAAGATTTAAATAAAATTTAATACAGGGTTAGTAAGGATACAACAAATTATTGTTTAATTTCAATCTGAAAGCTAGTGATTATGAAGTTCATACTAAAACCACATTTTTTTCTGTGAAATAATTCCCTCTAAAAAGAAGTTGTATTTGAAAAAAAATGTATCTGAAAACTTAAAAAAAGCAACAGCTGATTTCGGTTGTTATAACCAAAATTAAGGACAATGTGTTATATCATGCTGAAAATTGTGCATGTTTTTTTCACTATTTTCTCTTCACTCGCACAACGGATTAGGCCCAAATTTTCACAGGTTTTGTTATTTCATGATGGTTGATCACACAAAACATGATCACTGTCTGCGACTAATTTATCAGCTATGCCAATTCTGTATAATACCTTACGTCACTGATTACGTATCAATAGTGATGACCAACATTTATTGCGATTTTTATCACCATTGAACTCTTTCAATTGTAATGACGTGCATATACTGCGTTATTTATAGATCTGTGACCCAGTGTGTAGAAGAGAATAATGCCATCTGCCATTCAATAATCTTTTAGAGATAACAATTACAAAGGGAATATTTTAGATAATATAAAAAATAGTACCGCATTTATTATGAACGACGTCTCGAACTACGGTATCCCTTACGGGCCATTCAATATTCACAGTGAAGGGGGATAAAATGACACGGCAGTAGTCCGAGGAGATGGTCTGTTTTAAGGGTATTGATTCCAAGAGATACCTCCCGGTAAAGGGTTTTCAGTCTTTTCAATTACTCAATCGTACAGAGGCATTTTTCTTTCAAGTCCCTCCACACGGGGATGGCGAAGTGGGGCCTTAAAGGCACTGGATACGTTTGGTAATTGTCAAAGACCAGTATTCGCACTTGGTGTATCCCAACATATGCATAAAATAACAAGCCTGTGAAAATTTGGGCTTAATTGCAGGCGCGGATCCGGGGGGCGTGGGGGCGCACGCCCCCCCCTTTTCATATATTAAAAAAAAAAGGGAAAAAAGAAAAAAAGAGGGAGAGAGAAGGGGAGGGAGAAATGGGGAAGCTTTGTGTTACGCAGGCGCAACAAACTTCATTTATCATTTTGCTGCTTGGTATATTTTCACGCCCCCCCCCCGTTTGGAAAATCCTGGATCCGCCCCTGAATTGGTCATCGAAGTTGCAAGAAAATGATGAAAGAAAAAACACCCTTGTTGTACAAATTTGTGTGCTTTCAGATAGGAACAAAAGGCTTCAGGCCTGAAGTCTTTTTATTATTTTAGTGAGAAATTGCCTCTTTCTCAAAAACTACGTTACTTCAGAGAGAGTCTTTTCTCACAATGTTTTATACTATCAACAGCTCTCTGTTGCTCGTTACCAAGTAAGTTTTTATACTAATATATATTTTGAGTAATTACCAAACGTGTACAGTGCCTTTAAAATGAAGTTTGACTTCAGACATTGCTGGCAAACTGATGCAGGCTTTACTTTTTTTGAACCAAGATGCAGAACAGTGTTGGATATCTTTGCAAAGCTGCGATTGTGTAATAACAATCAGCAGCAAATGAAACGCTTGTCCGAATATAAAATTTGAACCCATCATCCAATGTGCAGTATGGGTGCGTGCCTTTACTCTGTAGACCTTTATCATGGTACGGCCATCTTGATTTTTCTCCCATTCAAACCAATGTAACCAAACCGAGGCTGATGGAAGGAGAAATAGTCTGGTTCCTTTTTGTACAATGAATATTATTATTCATTGCTGTTTTTGGATACAGGGAACACGACCCAGATGGTGGCATCATGATAAAAGTCTGTGCATAATGTAATACAGTCGGTTCTCCATCGACCGATTTATACGATGCACGTATTTAAAGGGAAGGTATACGTTTGGTAATCACCCTTAAAAAATGGCAATAAAATCTTCGATAAAGCATTTTGAGAATCATTTCACTTCTTGTCACTCGTTTTCTTGGGTGGGTTAATGGGAATACGTTACAAGTCTGTTTGACTTGTTGTGTTTCATTCACAACTTGTATATACAAATTGTAATATTTACTTGATATAACGTTCGCGTTGTTGTTTGCAAGTATAGACATTAAGTATTAGCGGTAGAGACTTAATTTATTGAATTTTTCTACTCGGAGACAATTATTGTTCACTTTATTGCAAGTGTGTGTAAATAAATGATGAAGTTGTTTCATCTATGAATAAAGTAATGTGGTTATGGAAAAAGATATCAGTTTTTAATCGGCTGCACCCATTGTATTATTCATCCAAATGAATTGTATTGTGCACAGACATGATCATACAAAGCACACAACACCGAACGTTTTTGACGAAAATAAATGGCAGTTTACAGGGAAGGTGTATGGTAATCACTCTTGAAATTAGAGGCAATAAAAACTTACTTGGTCAGAAGTACAGCAGCTTTCGATAGTAATAAAGCATTTTGAGAATCATTTCACTTCGGAGTAATATGGTTATGGACAAAGAATACCCCAAAATTTGAATCTGAGAAACGTTACTGTCAGATACGTTTCTCAGATTGTGTACTCCAATTACGGAATTTTTTCTTCCTGCGTGGACATAACCGCTCCTGATTTTCGGTGATATCTCAAAAACGCTACGTAATGCACCTTTTGAAATGAAATTTTCACAGGTTAGTTTTATTGTATATATCTATACATTTATATAGGCCTAGGAGTAAAATAATCGAACGGTTCCAAAAAACCAAAGATATACGTTCCTTTTAAGTCAATGCTATGAATTGTAAAACACCCCCAAAGCAAATATATTATAATGTTCATGGGCAAATTAATAATTTATCATGCTTGGCATTCACCCAAATAACCTATACTCTCAGATAAACACAGAATGAAATGGATTGGTTTGATATTCATGAAGTGTCTATGTCTATATATACCCACAGACACACACACATGAATCTCAATTTATACATCATATCTATTTCTTTCCGGTGTTTGTGTTCGCAATGCCGTGAGTCCCCTCGGTCTTCTTGCATAGATAGAACCCTGGGGATCGCTAAAGCATTCCAAGCAGAGAGGGGTCCGTATAGTTCATTTTTATTCTCGCCACTGCGCGCGGGAAAGTAGCTGATGAAACTGCAGATTATATCCGTTGGGGCATGAGGGTTTTGCCACAGTTTTAATGGTATCGATCGACGACGCAGTCAAATTGCTACACGCATTATACATGTACATAAGTGAGCATTATTATGTATACACTGACGTGTAAATGATGCAGAATATTGCTGGCTTAGAGCCATATCGATGGTGCCACAACCTTGCACTCTCACTTTAAAGCTTATCATAATTATACGGCCGCTTCATCCAGCCGAATTTTGAGGCTACATTAAAGGGGTTGTATATACGTTTGGTAATTGGAACCCACTGTTTGTTCCAATCCTTTACAGTTGCTGGTATGATTAAACTAACCTGTGAAAGTTTCATTTCAAAATGTTACTGCAGTAACGCTTCTCAGATAAAAAGTGATATCTTTTTCCATAACCGCAGTACTTCTGAGTGAAAAGTTTCTCAAAATGCATTATACTATCCAAAGCTGCTGCAGTTCTTACCAAGTAATTTGTTATTGCCATTAATTTTCAGAGTCATAACGCATTCAGATCGCTTATGTTAATTACAGGCCCCTTCATCCAGCTGAAGTGTTTAAGGCTGCTTTATAATGCGATACTAATGTGATATCCTTTTCTATAACCGCAGTACTTCTGAGTGAAAAGTTTCTCAAAATGCATTATACTATTCAAAGCTGCTGTAGTTCTTACCAAGTAATTTGTTATTGCCATTAATTTTCAGAGTCATTACCAAAAGGTATACACACCCTTTAAAGCTTATCATAATTACAGGCCGCCTCATCCAGCTGAATGTTTTAAGGCTGCATTAACGCGCATGACAAAACCACGGGCTGTCATCAGAGAAAATAGTCTGGTTTCTTACGTTGAGAAGTTTATTGTGTGTACTGTCTGTCGGCGCGACTCTTTCCACACTGTATTGATTTATTCATATGGCATATAGGATACATATCAGCTGTGATGCTAGGTCCTGTTAAAAATAGATAAAGTTTTCTCATAATTTATTGAATCAATTTTCTGTATCAATTTGACACCTTGGAAATCTAGATAGAATGGAAATCTAGTTTAGACGGCACGGAAAATTATAGATAACATGGAAATTAGATAGCACGAAATCTAGAAAGCAAGGAAATCTAGATAGATGGTAATCTAGATAGCGTTGAAATCTAGATAACCTATCATGGAAATCTAGTTGGCATGGAAATCTAGATAGCATGGAAATATAGCATGGAAATCTAGATAGCATGGAAATCTAGATAGCGTTGAAATCTAGATAGCATGGAAATCTAGACAGCATGGAAATCCAGATGGAAGTCTAGATGGTATGGAAATCTAGATAGCACGGAAATCTGAATATGGAAATCTAAATAGCATGAAAATCTAGATAGCACGGAAATCTATAGAGAGCATGGAAATCTAGAAAACATGGAAATCTAGAGAGCATGGAAATCTAGATAGCACGGAAATCTATAAAACATGGAAATCTATCGAGAGCATGGAAATTTAGAGTATGGAAATCTAGATAGCATGGAAATCTATAGGATCTTCATGTACATTGTTGAGGTGTCTCGTTAAGGGAGTGTGAAGATCAAGGTTTTGCACAATCGCTATCGGCCTGGAAATAACAGAAAAGGCTTCCATTTGCGTCAATCGGCCATTATGGAAAGCCTTGGATTTTACAAATTGCCTTATGGCAACACATCTTAAATAATATAAGGAAGGGAGCTATGGTCTACACAAATACTTCCCCGAGTCTATGATGTCAAACTTTGGTATTAATTTGAAGGAACAAAAATCAAATTCGATCGCTACATTTTCACCCATCGGGAAAAAAACCCCCACATTATCATATCTGGGCAAATGAGACGCTATTTTTGCCATAATGAAACCAAATGTGGCGGTCAGATTCGGCATCTTTTCCTGTTGTTTTAAGGGATTCAAATCCGTTCAAAATAATGTATGGAATGTTTTTCAACTGGGCACCAGGTAATTCAAATGAACATTACTTTACGACACATACCGGTACGATTGCAAACAAAACAATGATTCAAACAAAGTTTGCACACAGTGGTGATTGTTTAAGTGAGGGTGTAACTCGTGGAATTACACAAACGAGGGAAGGTTCCACTAGTTACTGGCCAAAACGTTTGATTGGCAGGGGATGTTAACCTAGCACAGGCTATCAGCAAGACATCTGGAAGCCTGCTATATAACGAAAAGATGGCTCAACTTATCAGAGGGTTCAGATCTGGGTAGGTTTGTATACCGTAATGAACATGCTTTGTGTTGCATTCCAAGCTCCTTTTGTTATAGTGTTTAAACACAATGTGCTGGCTCTGTTCTGGCCTGCAATGAATGTAGATTGTTGTGCCAGATGGGGGTACAATGTAGTCAGTTATTTTGGTTATTCATCATTCCCTTGCCAGCCACCCTTGGCCTACAAGGAATGTGTTCACATTGTTTGTATCATTATTTCCCCTCAATTTAGATTTAATGATTACTAGTGCATTTAAACTAACAAAGAGTTTCCTATTGGGTATAAAACCAAGGCACCAAATCTAGGTGTGGCATTCTAAAACTGTGGCTTGGGACATCAGGGTGGTCGGACGGCGGCTCTATACTTTCTATGTATAAACTGAAGGCTCTCAGTACAAAAGTACTAGCACAGATAGTGGTCAGTATACATGTATTTATTTTTGTATAATTTATTATCTGCACGTCGTCCGGCCTGGTTCATAATGTTAAGGTAATGTTGTATTTATTTATTTATTAGTTAAGTGAGGAGTGTCCTTAAATTTCCCCAACTCAGCCAGTTGCTTCGTTTTGCTTTATTATTAATTGACTTTATAATCTGTATTTTGTTCATGTCCCCTTTGGGGAGAAATACAAGATGAGCGAGTACCTGCATTTCTGTTTCCATTTTTGAGTTATTATTTGTCTCTGAGTTTAGCAAGTAGTTCCCCTCCCCCCTTTCTGGCGGATGCAGGGTTGATCCGTTACAATAGTGCTGTACACTTTTGTGCACGAAAGATATGAGTGAAAACATTTCCAGACCCTCAAAAAACCCTACACAACTCTGGGACCTGACCCACCCCCCCCCCCCTAGATATGTGAAATTGTCCAGTCAATGATATCAATGACTTCGACTCCCCCAGGGCCTTGCACTTTGGAGAAAACAGTGAAATAAACAACTTGTGCCATGACTTAGTGTTATACCAGCCCTCATCTTAAGGGTTTAAAGGCTCAAAGCTATAAGAATTGGAAAACAACTCCCTTCAAATGAATATTGATACAATCTCAAAGATGTTGTTTACGCCGCTGATTTCAATGGGGATAAAACGAGGGGGGTTTTGACGTGCGTTTCAGTATTTGACTAATCAAGTTTAGAAAGCACACTCAGCGAATGTTGGGAGAAGTCGTACCGATCACCTAAAGTGGCATACCCTCTATGTGTGAATTAGGTGCATTTATGTTTCTTCATTTTATATCATTCTGATAAAATGCAACCAGTGGAATCCTCGTTAAGTGGCAAGAGCACTCATGCCCTAAGGCATGGAGAAACCTTTTGACGATAAAGCGATAAAGGAATGTGCTAATAATATACAGAAGAGGGAGGAAGTCCCGATGTATAGGCAAGGGGTCTTATTGAAGACAGTCAGATTTTAAGACATTCCAAACCGGGTCCGAAAGAGTACCATTCGCCAACCTGATCCCTGCATCTAAATATCGAAATCGATTTCTGTGAAGTTGTTAGTAAAAATAAAGAAAGAAAGGACTCGTTTTCGCACAGATCCGCAATTGATGATTCATCAACCGCATGCTCGCAGCCAAAAGCCCCAATTAATTCAAAGATGCAGAAAATAGCAACACGAAGTACACTCGTTCGTCATCATTGCTCCAAGTCCCAAATCGTGAAAGGAATTTTCAAAATGACACTGACTTTCATCATTATTCTGGTTGGTTCGCGTTTTTTGAGCCCAGAGGTGCTACGTCGGACTTGGAATTCTAAGCTGATAATTTAAGAGAAAAGCGTTCATGGGATCCACCTGCTCTTCATGTTTCTGGAAAAAAACAGGTGGTTTGTCTGATATGTCAGGCTATAAAAGTCTGACTGACGGAAACGCAGTCTAGCTCGTTTCATCTTCCCAATTAGAAGGTTTTTGCATCAAATAAACTGTGGTTGTCAAAGGCAGCCAAGCTGAAAGCCTCCGTATACGAGTTAACGTTTTTGGTTATTAAAACTAGGGAACAATACACTAAACATACGGAACTGTTTCTTCATTATCCAAAAGTACTAAGCAACCCAAAAAGTGTTGTACTATTTTTTTTAAAACCAACGTTTAAAAAGCTACAATAACAAAATTCAAACAAACAAACAAAACTCTTTTGAACCTTTTCCCCTAAAACTCATCCCTTTAAAACTATCCATTTACACGCAGACAACTATTTGTTTTTACACTTACGTCAGTTTTTCCTATAATTTTTTATTATTGGCATAACAAAAGCGCTGGAAAAGGGGCTCGTTTAAAGGTATCGTTCACGTTTGGTAATTACTCAAAATATATATTAGCATAAAAACTGACTTGGTAACGAGCAACGGAGAGCTGTTGATAGTATAAAACGTTGTGAGTAACGACTCCCTCTGAAGTAACGTAGTTTTTGAGAAAGAGGTAATTTCTCACTAAAATAATAAAAACTTCTTGCAAGAGGTTTTTATTATTCTATCTGAAAGCACACAAATTTGTACAACAAGGGTGTATTTTCTTTCATCATTTTCTTGCAACTTCGATGACCAATTGAGCCCAAATTTTCACAGGCTTGTTATTTTATGCATATGTTGGGATACACCAAATGAGAGCACTGGTCTTTGACAATTACCAAACGTGTACGATGCCTTTGAGAAAATGCAAACGGAAACAACAGTTTCAATTGACCAGAAGTACCTCCTAGGAAAATTGTGCACCCCCTTGTGCACCCCCTTGTGCCCCCTTTAAAATTTTACCCGAGTTTCGGCGCTGTTTTGAAGTCAACTGGAGTCGAACAAAATACACATTATATAAGTGACAATCTGGAAGCACTGATAACCGAATTTACATCAAACATTAAACAGTTGCATGATGTTTCTTTTAACATAATTATTATACAATCCATATTTTAAAGATACTTCATAATTGTTTTAAGGCACATTTCTTGTAAGGATGTATGTGATGATTTGTTTACATCGAAGCTGAGCAAATCATAGTATACCTGAAGCAGAATGGCAGCTTGACCATGGCTCATCGAGTTCTGATAAAAATACAAGGCTGTACGGTTTCCATACAGCCATTAAATTAATATCACACCCTTGTTATAATATGTTGTATTCAAAATATCGATCAAACATCATCCTATACTCAGTCAACCTTAAAGGGGAAGTATACCTTTGGTTTTTGGGACCGTTCGATTGTTTTAATCCTATTTATACAAATGTAGATATACAATTATATAAAACTAAGCTGTGACAATTTCATTTCAAAAGGTTGTCGCGTTTTTGAGATATCACCGAAAATCCGGAGCGATTATGTCCACGCAGGAAGAACAATCCGTAATTGGAATACACAATCTGAGAAACGAATCTGACAGTAACGTTTCTCAGATTCAAATTTTGAGGATAAAAACTGATATCTTTTTCCATAACCACATGATTACCAAACGTATAACTTATTGTGAGAAATATTTACTAGAAAACCAATAACAAAAGGTGGCTGCATATTCTACATAAATTCGCTCTTGAACGCGTTAGTTTGCTGGTCCGAATCATCGAAACGCACTGTGGACATTTCCAACAGAACACGCAAACATTGACTAAAGTGCTGGTTACTGCACATCAGCAAAAGGCACAATTGAATTTACAGCTTACTGCTTTTTGTAGGAATGCCTGAAGTGCTAAATCTGTGCGCCGAAGTATATCCTGTCATCTTTGAAAGAAAATTGATTGAATAATGCACGACCCAAAATAGAAAAATGCCTGTAGGTTATGTCCAACGTTTTTTTGACATAAACATACTACAACGCCCATATTAGCAGTATTATTAGGTCAAATCTCCACCCCTTTGCAGACTATGCAGAGTGGCACTGTTCATAAGGTATTCAAATCGAAAAATTATTTGTTTTTTTCTAGTAGGCCCATATTTTATTAATATTAAGAGTAAAACTGCCGGCGTTACGAGATTCGTGGTTATGCATGTATGTTCGAGTTTATATTCTTGAGAGTATTGAGTCAAAGGCTTTGTGAAATTAATTTGACATCACATTTTCGGACCAATAGAGTTCATACATGGATTTGATTGAATTTCACAATTATGAATGATACATTCATCAACTCACGATGTGACTGCAGAACGAGGTTTGTAAATATTTGTCTTTGAGCCAGACGAAGCAAGTGCTTGAACCCATGCCTTAGACATGTTTTGTTTGGCTATTGATTCGGGTGCAAAGTAAGTCCTTCATTGCTAAGCTACTTTTGAATGACACAGTGTCATTCTAATGAAGGTCGTCATCTCAGCCTCTCTATTATGCTTCATTTAAAGGCAAAGTACGATGTTGGATTTTAACCCTATATACATGTAGATACAATAAAACTAAGTTGTGAAAAATTTAATTTCAAAAGGTGGTACCGTTTTTGAGATATCGCCGAAATTCCGGAGCGGTTATGTCCGCGCAGGAAGAATAATCCATAATTGGAAAACACAATCTGAGAAACGTTACAGACAGTAACGTTTCTCAGATGCAAATTCTGGGGGGTAAAAACTGATATCTTTGTCCATAACCACATTACTTCGAAGTGAAATGATTCTCAAAATGCTTTGTTGAAAAATTCAAAAATAATATTTACAAAATGTAATTAATAAAATTTATACAACCGAAAGCTGCTGTACTTCTAACCAAGTAAGTTGTTATTGCCATTCATTTTAAGAGTAATTACCAAACGTATATACCTTCCCTGTAAACTGCCATTTATTTTCGTAAAAAAGGTTCGATGTTGTGTGCTTTGTATGATCATGTCTGTGCACAATACAATTCATTTGAATGAATAATGCATTGGGTGCAGCCGACCTCCCCAACCCGATGCCAAGTCTACAACAAACTAACAAACAATCATCTACGTCAAGGCCATCCCCAAGCAATATTAATACCTCTAATTTCCTTAATGTCATTTTTAGTTTGTTTGGGGAAAAGGGCAAACAAATTATTCCAATTAAAACAAGGCAGACAGGTCAACGTTGGGGGCACTCCCAGCGATGACAAAGTCATTGTTGTTTGACTTTGTATTATGGTTGGCACCTTTTACCGACCACTACGTAATTTTGGTCCAACTTAAAGGGATTGTATATACGTTTGGTAATTGGAACCCACTGTTTGTTTCAATCATATACAGTTGTAAAATGTATACCATAAAACTAACCTGTGGAAATTTCATTTCAAAAGGTGGTAGCGTTTTTGAGATATTGCTGAAATCTGGAGCGGTTTGTCCACGAAGGAAGAATAATCTGCAATTGGAATACACAATCTGAGAAACGTTACTGCAGTAACGCTTCTCAGATTCAAATTTTGGGGGATAAAAAGTGATATATTTTTCCATAACCGCAGTACTTCGAAGTGAAAATTTTCTCAAAATTCATTAAACTATCCTGTACTTACCAATTAAGTTTGTATTGCCATTAATTTTCAGAGTCATTAACAAACGTATACAGACCCTTTAACGAAGGGATACCGTAAAGATAAGATACGTCATTTCTTATAATCATCACTCTCAATGGGGTTAAGAAGCTAAAATTAAGAGATCTATGCCAGGTTTTCGCTCTATACTGCAATATGAATTGTTAAAGAGTACAGAAAAACAAAATATTGTTTGTAAAAATATCGATAGAATTCTGGTTGCGAGACCTCATCAAAAATGTGCATTCTGCATAACTTGAAAATACGAAACTAAATTGCACAGCTAGCGTCAGCTGCAATACGAGATAAAGGTTTCAATTTAAAGTTGTTTTGAGTAATTAGCGTTTGCCTTAAAAACATGGGTTTTTTGTCACTTAAATTCGGAAGAAATGTTGCCGTTTAAAGGCACTGTACACGTTTGGTAATTACTCGAAATATATATTAGCATAACAAGTTACTTGGTAACAAGCAACGGAGAGCTGTTGATAGTATAAAACTTTGTGAAAACGACTTCCTCTGAAGTAACGTAGTTTTTGAGAAAGAAGTAATTTCTCACTAAAATAATAAAAGACTTCTTGCAAGAAGCTTTTTATTCCTATCTGAAAGCACACACATTTGTACAACAAGAGTGTTTTTTCTTTCATCGTTGTCTTGCAACTTCGATGACCAATTGAGTCCAAATTTTCACAGGTTTGTTATTTTATGCATATGTTGGGATACACCAAGTGAGAACACTGGTCTTTGACAATTTCCAAACGTGTTCAGTGCCTTTAAATCATTTTTTTTTTGGTCACTTAAATTCGGGAGGAATGTTGCCGTTTTAATAGAGTCTTAAACCTTAAATCGTCACTAAAAAAACCAAGAGCAAACCTTCAAGTTGTCGGTCTGAATCTTCTGACATCCTCCGATGTGCCGTGCCGCCTCCTCCCAAAATTGGGTTCGTCATTTTCCTTGTAGTTTCAAACACGAGCCCGTGTCGGTCTTCAATTGGATGACAGACACACAGTCACGATCTCTTGTTCAGCAGCAAGACAACAGCGTGCGAGACAAAGCAGTCATACGCCGTGCTTTACGCCAAAGTCACGGCCAATGTAGAGACTCGCCTCGGTCAAAAATATGCATTTAATTAACTTAAATACGACAGACTAAAATGTGCAACCACAGACTGAGCCAGTAAACGCGTACATTGTGATAGGAATTTATGCACAGTTTTGTTTATGTCCGATTGGTTCTCAGTGGCGTGTCTTGTTTTTCGGACATCATCTCTCGCATGCTCTCCGTATGTGAAAATATTCGTGCATTAAAGGTGTCATCACCTCAAGAGCGCGCGCATAATCAGCCCACAAAACTGCCGACGTGCAAGGCAAGAAGAAGCGGCTAAAAAACAGGCTGGTTATATTGCATACACCCCGTAGCGATATGTGGCCCGGCCAGATCGGCAGAACATTTTCACGCAACCTCCCGTACAGAGAGCAACGCTGCAACGCAGACACCATAATAATGATATGTAGCCTGCTGGTCGCGCACGGCGGCCGAGCGCGAGCGAGCTCACTACGTATAATCTGTCAGCTCAATCTATAATTATTATAATTAATTAAACATTTATACGCTGTGAATTCGGCTGGGGAGACCGCAGAGTGAAACGCACTTGACGTTGAAGTAACTATATAGGCTCTTCAAGTCGCACAGCTCTAACTGACAAAATGATATTAAAAAGAGTACGTTTTGAAATATCTGAATACTGCAGTCAAGGTCCAGTCATCCACAGCATTGCAAAACGTGAACGATTTGTCATTGCTCCTGAATGGTGTTGGGAGTTGTGTTTGGGGAAGTGTTTTTGTTTTAAAGGCACTGAACACGTCTGGTAATTGTCAAAGACCAGTATTCTCACTTGGTGTATCCAAACATATGCATAAATAACAAGCCTGTGAAAATTTGGGCTTAATTGGTCATTGAAGTTGCAAAACAATGATGCAGGAAAAAACACCCTTGTTGTACAATTTGTGTGTCTTCAGATAGGAATAAAAGGCTTCTTGCAAGAAGTATTTTATCATTAGTGAGAAATTACCTCTTTCTCAAAAACTACGTTACTTCAGAGGGAGTCGTTTCTCAAAATGTTTTATACTATCAACAGCTCTCCGTTGCTTGTTACCAAGTAACTTGTTATGCTAATAATATATTATTTAATTACCAAACGTGTATAGTGCCTTTAAAGACACTGGACACCTTTGGTAATTGTAAAATACCAGTCTTCTCAATTGGTGTATCTCAACATATGCACAAAATAACAAACCTGTGAAAATTTGAACTCAATTGGTCATCAAAGTTGCGAGATAATAATGGAAGAAAAAACACCCTTGTCACACGAAGTTGTGTGCTTTTAGACGTGATTTCGGAATTCAAATATTTTACTGAGAAATTACTTTTTTTCTCAAAAACGACGTTACTTCAGAGGGAGTCGTTTCTCACAATGTTTTATACTATCAACAGCTCTCCGTTGCTTGTTACCAAGTCAGTTTTTATGCTAATATATATTTTGAGTAATTACCAAACGTGTACAGTGCCTTTAAATGAGAGGGTGAAGTGCTCCCTCTTCTGACGTAAAATTGAAGAAGCTTACATTCGGCACTCCCTTCCCCTGTGACTCTTCTTGTCTCTGCAATGCACCGCCCCTAATATTATTATTGGAACTCCTTGCCTGGTGCATGTTTCCCCCCACCTGACAACCCAGACTGTTTTAAGAGGAATATCAATTCCTACCTTCAGCCCCATCCCAGCTCCCCTCAGTTATTTTCATCTTAATGTATTATTCCTTACCACGGCTTTTAGCCTTGTTTGGGTCAAACTTGCATAAAAAAGCAATTAATAAAAAAATTAAATGGCCCAGAGATGAAAATAACTGCGTGTTCATATTTTACATTGGTTCTGATAGTAGTCGGTATAATTTCCAGGTTTTCTGCTCTTTGAAATTAATCTTTTAATGAATACAAAACTTAGAAAAAATAAAGCCTCCACAACCAAAATATGACCACATTTTCACCGAGTTGTTTTGTGCTCCATTTACAATTGTTATTAATTGATATCATTGTTATCAAACAAGCAGTGCCACAGCATTTCAGCAAATGAATAGTTCGACACAGCCGCTCCCCCCCCCCCGCCAAATTAGGTCCCTCCCCCTGCAAGCTCCCCCCCTCCAATGAAAATGTCTGGTGACGCCACAAAAAGGTGAGGTTGCAACTTATAATGAACAAAAGGGAGAACAATTTGTACAAATCAGACTTTTGATTTGAGATAGACTTGTATCATGCATCAACTAAGATAAACTTTATTTCGGAGTCTGTGTAATACTCAACATGATAAGACTAATTTACCAGTAAAATTAACAACATGATAAAAATCTAAAGGTTAAATCAGTCTTACAGCATAGAAGCCCAAGGAAAACCAAAGTTTTATTTGGCTTTCTATCTGTTGCTAGAATCAAACAATCAAGTGAAGAGAACTTGTTGTTGTTTGTTGTTCTTATACATGACTCAGTCTAAAGCTTTGAGGAATAACCCTCATGTTAAAAATTTATATATTCAATTTTAAAACTTGAATGCAAAACAAAGTATAAACAAGGATGGTCCTAAAAACAAACAGTCACAACTCATATCGACATTCTGAGATGACTACCTCTCCATTTTGGACCAGTTGAGGGCGCTACTCTTCCACCATTATTTTTCCTCTTTAAAAAACTACAGTGGTGTATTAACACATGTAGTTTTACCAGCTGCATTAATAGAGCCTTTAAACACACATATAAACATGGACTGAACTAAACCTAATGATTGTATTAAATACATCAATGGATACCTTTTTAAGACAAAAGATTTCTTGAACAGTGATTTTGTTTTGGCCTGGTCCATGTAAAACAAACTCACTGAATCTGTTGCACAGTAAACAGACATGTAAAATGCTAAGCAGATTCTGATCCAAACAAGTCGGCATTTGCCAAATCAGAAATTAGTTAATGGCATTGTACAGTACTTTTAATACAGACATGATATTCTTCTACTAAAGTAGGATTTCCGATTTTTTGGCCCTCGGAAAAATCAGCAAAATAGTTATTCAATAGCCTGAAAAGTATTTTAACTCTTTCAGTGCCCGCCTTTTTTCGCGTTTTGAACCAAACATGCCCAGCATTTTGAGGTTTTTCGAAATTATGTGAAACAAATAATAAAAAAAGTCTTTCTCACCAAACAAAATGTATCTTGCTGATTTTTGTTGCCTTGATACATTTCAAAGTCATTAGTATTTCTCTTTAGAGTGATAATGCCCTCTCGTGATAGCATGGGTCGTACAATTTTGTATATCGTAAATGTACGATAATGGCGCTTTCTGAATCTTAAAATAGATCACACATGTACGACCTTGGCACTAAAAAGAGTAAAAGCCTACACCATGTGTACACGTAGGTCAGCCCTTATACTCAATAAAATATTCCTACTTTTTTCCCAAGGACCAAATATCATGCCTGTTAATAGCTGAATGATCAGCACTATTGTGGATTGATTAAAAATTCATACTTTTCCCTCCCAATGTCCACTTCCTTGCATTTTTTTATCAGCACCCCAATAGTGGCATTCTTATACTCTCGATTCCTCCATTTGATAAGCATTGCATGAATTTGTGCCCAAACATTGTATTGATTCTCCATCTTGAAGCGATATATATCATTTGGAGTCATTCCGAGTTTCGAACCCAGAAACTCCCAATCCTTGTCAATTTTCCCAGCGAGGGTGGCCAGCTGTTGCTCTGTCACCATTACGTTGGGGTGTTCTGGTTCGTTGCGCAAAAACTCTGCCGTGTCACGCCCTGGCCTGGTATGGGGTTGGGCTAAAGGAGGGACAAGTTCCGTTGGCACACAACCATCTGTAACATAATTCACAAAAGAAAATTTAAAAAACATGGCGCTCAGAATGTTTTCAAGTGGGAGTGAAATAAAATCTATTTGACAAAATATTCTTAGAGTTAATTTGACATCGACTTAAATGCTGTACAGACTACAAAATGCAAATGTGCGGCATGACTGTCACATGTACATTTCCGTAAATTAAAACATTTCACCTTTCATTTCTGTATGATCATCACAAAACGCCCAGACATTGCTAATGTTGTTCATTTTTTTTAAATCAAATTTTGTCATTAAAAATGTCAACAGAAATAACATGAAACAGAAAATTGAGTTTTGTGTTTAGAAATTGGGATACTATGTTAACATACTACATTGTAAAAATTTCATATCTAGACATGACCTTTACTTTGTCCTCTTTATTCGAATGGAAGTAGGTCAATCCTTGCGGCCGTTTGCGGCCGCTACAAGTCGCTTGTGGCCTCTATGGTCTATAAAGGGTTAAAATTATTGACTTGGAAATTAAAAATAAAATACATATTAGTAAATTACCTGTAGCTTGAACTGAAGTTGGTAGGGAAATATCATCTAATGTCTTATCCAGTAGTTGATACAAGTGGTGATGCCCAGAATCTACATCTTTGAGCGCCTCCTTTAAGCTATAGAAAGCTTTATCACCCCGTTGTGGCAGAAGGTCCAGGATAAAGCGTACCTTTTCCTTGCGTGTCCTCAATCCCCCTATGTCCTCTAGGTCACTTGGAGTGATAATGAGATCGGCTATGAGGTGGTCAAGAACATCATCAGGATTCAGGTCCTTGACGAACCGTACTCTGCATCTAGCGAGAGCCTCACAGTGCTTCTCTGACATTCCCGTGTCCATGACGGAGTGTTACGGTTCCGTTTAATCACAGTCGTCTGTTGTTTCTCTTGAGCTTTACAATTCGTACATCATTCATAACAGTACACCTGTAAAAGAAATAATAAACACAGAATACAAAAGATTACAAGTACAGTCAGGGCTTGAATTTGAGGAAAAAATCCACAAGACCACAGGGCTTGTAGCTCAAAGTGTTTACTGGACCAGAATTGGGTTTTTTCCAGACCAGAAATGAAAAACAAGAAGAGACAGAAGATACCTACAGAATTTAACATTTGTAATGTTTAAATTTGAACAAGCAGTAAGAGATCCTTAATCTCATTTGAATTAGCCTATGGGTAAGTATTCTCCACTACTCCACAGACTTGAAATATTGGTATCAGACTGAACGGGGTTTATCTAAAAACACTGGCCTCAGGCCTGCGGTCTAGTGTTAATTTCGAGCCCTGTACAATTTTTTACATGTACATATAAAACATCATGTGAAAAATAGGACATGAGGGTAAAAAAATTTAAATAAGTTTTGCAATTAGTGTTTTATATCATATGAAAGACGATTGTTTTGAACTTTCTAAAAATATAAAGTTGGGCCCAATTTATCGCCCCTGATAGAAATTATTCAGTCCGCCACCGAGGGCGCTGTTGCACAAATTTTGTTTGCACTTAGATGGCATTTATCCTTTAAGTCAGTTTGAACAAGTTGTAATGTGCCAGATAGATTTATGTGTTGGGGACATAATAAGCATGGAATACTTATTGAACAAATTTGAGTTGACCTTATCTCTTACTCTGGGGGGTCTGTCCTAGCAAGGGTAACGTCCGTCACGTAAAGTCTGTCACAAAAATATTGTTAGCCAGGGAATGGGATCACAACCATAGTACTTTAATCAAACTTTTCTCAGTTTTAGCATGGAGCAACAGACGGCAGGAGACCGAAGCTGAGAAGTGGGTCACCGCATGACCTCTAGATTGGCCACATGATTACCAACTCTAACTCACAAAAGGGCTTTATTGCAATGTCAAATTGTTATTTGACTCGTCAAAGAAAATGGCTTGGGGGGGGGGCTAGGGATGGGGATGGAGGGGGCTGGGGGAGATTCATACATTTAGGTAAAAATAACAGATTCCCATCCTGTTTCCAATTTGATAGTAGGTGAGTTTTACCAATACAAACTTCAATATCTCCAACTTAATTTTCCATTGGCAGTGTATTACATGTACGTTCATATTTCAGAGAGTGTAACGTCCCTCACAGAAAGTGTAACGTCCGTCACAGGCATGGCGGATTTCTTCTAAAACCATGTGATGTTAAAATGTTTACATTTTGTACTGACTACATGTACCTCAGAGTCAGACCCTCATACACTGGTGACAATTAGTAAGATTTTTCACATATAGGCCTATACAACTCACAGGGATTTTTAACTCATTGTCAGGAGTCTTAAGGGCTTGTCCTTTAAATGTAACGTCCGTCACAAAAACTTTTTGACGTTTTTATAAAGGTTGACTGAAAATCATGATCTTGCATACCATGCTTAATTACTAGTGACTAGTTATGCTATCAAACTGTAACAATTATCTTTCCCAGCAAATCTTGGTTAAAAATCTGCAAGACAAATTGTTTGCTATTTTCTGTGCAAATGTATCGTCCGTCACAATGGAATCGCCAAATGCATTTCTATTTTCTATGATGACTCTTAGTCTTATCAAAGCTTGTTCAGCATCCAGATGAGGCATAAGCGCATTTGACGCCAGACACATCGGGGCGAACCCCTTCTCTCAGTCTTAGCAATAACTGTACTGGGGTCTTTAACGTGCATTGATAGTTTTTTAATACAACACACGGGACCTATGGCTTTACCTCCTTTCCGAAGGATGAAGCAATAATGGTTAAGTGTCTTGCATAAGGACATCAAGTATCAAGACCCGGACTCGAACCCACACTGCATGCTGATCAGAAATACCAGAGCTTGAGTTCGGTGCTCTTAACCGTTCAAATGTGCATATCCAATGTTAGAACCGAGCTCTGGTGTTTTTGATATTAGGAGAGTGAGGGTTCGAGACCCGGTTTTGACACTTGTGTACTTATTAAGACACTTAACCATTTTGTTTCATCCTACGGATTGGACGTAAAGCCGTAGGTCCCTTGTGTTGTATTTAAAAACTATCATGATTTATGATGCACGTAAAAGACCCCAGTACAAACTGATCGTTAGAGAAGGGGTTCGCCCCGGTGTGTCTGGCAGTGCGTTTGTCTTCAATCATGATTTGAAGGCTGCACTCAAAAGGAAGAAGAAGAAGAAGTTGCCAGTGAAAATAGCTCTGTGTCAGTGTGTGTTATGGAGATTTGTGTGTGATTGGCATGTAGGCCTATGATGTAGTCTGTAAAATGGAGAAAATGGAGAAATGAAAATGAGTGATAACAGAGTTGTAAAACTTGTTTATAGGAACTAGCCCCATTAATAGTGCCAAATTATCTGGACTTCCTCCGATCCTTGGCCCTACGCCCACGTACCTCCAGGAGGTGACATTTGTTTTCGAAAAGAAACTCACGTTTTTATGCCGAGATTTTTTCCCCAGTTGTCACTTATTGTAGCTCATTTGTGGACAGCACATTAATTCGAAATAGAGCTTGCTCTTTTTGGTGTAATTTATGAAGAAAATCGGCGGCGTTACTGACACGGTTTGACTGCCCGGCATCCGCGATTTTGCTAATGCGCTATGGTCTTGGTGCAAGACGTTTCTCGTTTACCTTCTACGCACAGCGCGGCCGACGACCCGCTCATGCCGGGCAGTCAAACCGTGTCAGTAACGCCGCCGATTTTCTTCATAAATTACACCAAAAAGAGCAAGCTCTATTTCGAATTAATGTGCTGTCCACAAATGAGCTACAATAAGTGACAACTGGGGAAAAAATCTCGGCATAAAAACGTGAGTTTCTTTTCGAAAACAAATGTCACCTCCTGGAGGTACGTGGGCGTAGGGCCAAGGATCGGAGGAAGTCCAGATAATTTGGCACTATTAATGGGGCTATATAGGAACTAGCGAGCGACGATTCCACGAAATGTACTTACCAAGGAGTTTTTCTAATCTGTAATATCTACATTCAGGACCAGTATTGTTGTTTTCATCTCAGTACATGACAAAAAAAGGAATTTCCCAAAAGAGTCACCCAATCTCCGTCAATGACGACGACGACCCCCTGGTAGTTCGGTACGGTTAGGTCCTCCCTGTTGATTATATGCGGAAATGTTAAGACGCCCTCATCGGCGGCACACCGACTATAGTCTGAACCGTTTACGTCATTCTGACACAGCCATTGATCTCTATGGACCCAGCAATAGATTTGGTTCAGGTACCCGACAACTTGTGGATTTTTGGCCGGTGTGTGAAGTTAGTAACTTATTACTTATTGGATATTCGAGCACAACGTGTGTGTACACACCATAGAGATCTCAATGGTACACACGCATACAATCCGCTCCACTCGATCGTGCGCACTGTGCGTCCGGATAAACCTTAAACTTGTTTCCTAGTCCTTACAGTACATTATGAGTGCGATAATCCAATGGCCCATCTTGAAAGATTTAAAGCGGGACAAAATGCTCAAAAATTGTTTATCTAAAATAAATTGTAGAAAACACTCAAAACATTTTAGGTTTAAAAAGAAAAACAGTCCTATATTACGAGTAAACGTAACGCTCGTTTTTCATCTTCATCACAAGAGGGCGCTAAACGGGAGCGGCAAGTCCTTTAATGATTGCAACAATCAAAATGATCCTGATATTCATGACTTCCTCCCAACAGTTTTTTGCTGCTAACAATGTTGGTAATCTTCACTTGTTTTAGGTTGAAAGTAAAATATTATCTGAACCTGACTGTTTTAATGATGGGTTATGCTCTTCACTACCAAATGTTGCAAATTGTGAATTTTTGTTTGTGTTGCAGTCAGGTCTACCCGTCAAGTAGATGTCCAAGACCAGCCTATGATAAAGGAGCTGCACTCTCCTGTAAAAGGTGAATTGCCAAACAGTTTAGTAATAATATAATTATTCCCCTGGTCCCAAATGGAGCTCTGTAACAATTGTGCAAAATGTACGCTGTTGCTTGTTAATTATTTTGTTTAAACAGAAGATAATAAATCAGTCATTTTCTTGCAGCATTACAATTAAATTGACGCCTTCGTCATTTACTGTCCTCAACTTACGTCGTCGATGACATGACAATCATTGAAGCTATACAAAAAGACAAGCCAATCATTCAAAAACAACTAAATGATTTTGCCAAAATAATGGTCAAACGACAGCAGGATGCTGATTAAACTTAACCCATATAAGTGCGCTTTTCTGTCCATCTTCTTCTCCAAAGACCCTTCAATCAACGTTCCTGCTTCCAATTTGAACAATGTCACTCTCCAGAAAGTTGATACCACCAAGATCTTATAGGAGTCCAGTTTTCCTCCGATTGGAAATGGTCTATACACGCGTGAATGAGATGCTCAAAAAAGGCCAATGGCCGGCTACAAATGTTGAAAGTCTTGAAGCGATTTGACATGCATGTAGAAGACTTATTAACGGCTACATCAGACCTCTGGTTGAATACGCTACCCCAGTATGGAACTCTGGCATCACAGTCACTCAGCAAACATGTATTGAATGCGTCCAAAAGCGCACCTGTAAGATCATCCTGGGGTCCAAGTATTCAACCTACGATGAAGCCCTTCAACTTGTAACCTTTTACCATTGACAGAGACGAGGAACCAGATCCGTACCAATTTTTTGTCAACAAAATGATGAGTGCGTGTATAGGGATGGCTGCCCCCACTGTGTGGCCAAAGAACTGGTAGGCAACTAAGCAACTCATGAACTGAAAACCGAGCGGTGCAGGACCAAACGCTATACCAGGATAGTTCAATCCCCTATCTAACAAAACTTTATAATACACAACTTTTAAGAATAAGTATTAGGATAGGGCCTATATGTTGTGCTTCTGATAGCGGGTTCATTAAGACTGTATAGGGGTATATTATGCTCCTTTAAAGGCACTGAACACGTTTGGTAATTGTCAAAGACCAGTGTTCTCAATTGGTGTATCCCAACATATGCATAAAATAACAAGCCTGTGAAAATTTGGGCTCAATTGGTCGTCGAAGTTGCAAGGAAATGATGAAAGAAAAAACACCCTTGTTTTACAAATTTGTGTGCTTTCATCAGATAGGAATAAAAACTTCTTGAAAGAAGTTTTTATTATTTTAGTGAGAATTACCTCTTTCTCAAAAACTACGATACTTCAGAGGAGTCGTTTCCTACAATGTTTTATACTATCAACAGCTCGCAGGATAGCTGTATAGTGTTTCCTACATTCTACAATTAAATTGGGTATCAAAGTGAAATTCATTAATGATAATTAAATGCATTAGACATTTTAATTGTTATTTTATATCTAATAAACGGATCTAACAACAAGTGGTAATTTGTTTATTACAATGAATAAATTATAAAATGTACTCTCATCAATGCAAATAATATTACAATACAGATTTTCAGTCATGTCTTTGAAAGGTTAAATGTTTGAAATTAATTATGCAATATTATGTACATGTTATTATGTTAGTGCACCACTAACAATAATTTGAAACTTTACAGTTTTCAATGTATGTCACCACATTTAACCATAAGAAATTCATGCGATAATAATAAATAATTTTCATTAAGAATTAAGTTAACTTTTGTTAAATAGAATGAAATTGCAAAGGAAAACTATAAAATGGGTTATCACAAGCAAGTTCATAAAATCATGAGTGACGTCGATGAAACAAAAACTGTGTTTTTGGTTTTTATAAAACGGGCGCTGCAGAGATTGAACCTTTATTTGCAGTTAATTAATTAATTAACGTACAGTTAATTAATTTGCAGTTTGTATGTTAACTTGCAGTCTGTACGTTTGTCAAGACTATCCGCTATTTGCGAATAATCGAGATGGGAAAAGGAACACTTCTCAAAGAAAATACAGAAACAATTCTTTGGTTAAAGGAACGTTACAGAACTGGTAATTAAAATTTTCTTTAAGAACACAGATTTACATAAAACTGACACGGTCTAATGATGATGATAGTAGAAAACATCCCTAGAAATATTTCTTTCTGAAATGCCAAACTAATTTCCGATTGGAGTTTATCGCTCATGAGCGGTTTATTCATGCATTGTATAACACATGCAAATGTGTAATCGGTTTTTCACTATTTTCTCGTGACCCAGATGGCCGATCGATCTCAAACTTCTACAGGTTTGTCAGTTCACGCATATGGTGGATTATATAAAGTGCTTACGCTGTTTTGTTAGCAAAAACCAATTCTGTAATGTTCCTTTAAACTCCACTTATATTATTATTAAAATCAACTTCATCTTTCACCTTGTGCACAATACTACAATCAGTCCAGCTGGAACTTGATAAAATTAATCCAAAATAACCACCTTTCTTCTAAACCTTCAAAGCGTAACAATCTTCAAATGCAAATTCTTGTTACCGCACATTAATACAAAACAATGTATTTACAAATCGATTAATCGATTTGGAAAGTTCACAAAGCCATTGTCACGGAAAAGTGCACTCTTCAAAGTTCCCAATGGTACAAATCGCTGTATCTGCTTTGGAAAGTTCACAAAGCCGTTGTCATGCAAAGTCGCACTCTTCACAGTTATCCTTCAACTTCCATTCCAGCCTCTGCCGCTCAGTCGGTGGCCTGTCAGTTGTGGTCCAAGAGTTCACTCTTGAATATTCTCCTGCACAGCCATCTTGTGTACATTCACTAATTGGCCATCTACAATCATAAATAAAAACTGTCCAAAACTTCTGATAATACTTTCTTGTGACCGTTCAGGGCTAATAACAATACACTCTGTTTTGTGGAACTCGACTTCGAATTATCATAAACATCTCTTTCCAAAAACACAACACTAATTGTCATAAACTTCTCTTCAAAATACAATACTAAATTGTCATGAATTTCTCTTCAAAATACAATACTAAATTGTCCTGCTCATACAATCAAATGCTAGCGGTTTTCCTGAGCAACTTTGAACATTCAAGAAATGGTTTCTACTTACAGCTTTTCCCCACAATGTAGCTCTTTTGCTCTCCACTCAGCCTGGTTTAAAACACCATAAAAATGGTGTTGCACACAGCAAATAATTTATATTGCTACACAGGCAAAAGACACAGATTTCTCAGGCTATACTGGCCCTCTTGAGCCTTCCTTGTCAGCACACATTGCGATCACAAATTTCGGCAGCCGACAGAGTGGGGAAAAAGACGTCTTGTCTCAATGCTGTCTCATAGTGGTCTGCTGGACTACGCCCCAAAACCTACATACCTCTTCCTTGCTATTTGCATAAGATCCTGCCTCACTTTCAAAACTTAAAGCCATAAGAATAAACTTGCATAAGTTACAGCCTTGCTATCTAGAACTCATTAAACTCTAACTGAGAAAAGCTATGGCCCCTATTGTACTTCACATTCCACATGTCTATTATGTGACTCAACTGAAAGAACAAAACCAAAACTATGTTGCCCTATACATTGGAGACCAGTATTCCAACTACTTCTACTGATGGAATTCAAGCTATTTACAGTAAATTACAATAAACTCAAATAAATCATGACAACGTTAACTCGTAGTTTGTACATGATCGATGCGTTCGTTAAAGGGGTTGTGTTAGTAATTGGAAGCACTGTTTGTTTCAATCCTATATTTTTTTAGATACCATAAAACTAACCTGTTAAAATTTTCCATTTCAAAAGGTGGTAGCGTTTTCGAGATAATATTGCCGAAAATCTGGAGCGGTTATGTCCATGCAGGAAGAATAATCTGCAATTGGAACACACAATCTGAGAAACGTTACTGTCAGTAACGCTTCTCCGATTCAAATTTGTTGGGATAAAAACTGATATCTTTCTCCATTTCGAAGTGAAAAGTTTCTCAAAATGCATTATACTATCCAAAGCTGCTGCACTTCCTACCATTAAGTTTTTATTGCCATTAATTTTCAGAGTCATTACCAAACGTATATAGACCCTTTAAAGGGTGTGTACAACATTGGTAATTGCCAAAGACCTGTATCCAAACTCGATGTGACCCAACATATACATGAAATAACAAACCTGTGAAAGTTTAGCTGAATCGGTCTTCGGAGTTATGATAAAACAGTGAAAAAAAAAACCTTATGTGTTTTAACTTTATTTCAAACATCGGAATTTATCCTGCAGGATAAATACTATTATTTTACTAATTTCGTAAAAACTATGGCATATTAAGCAAAACTATTTCAAGGGAAGTTTTCTACCATGACCATCTTTATACCATGTAAGTTATGTGCAAATCTGTGATCATTTATTCTTACCAATGTTGTACACCCCCCTTAAAAGCCGTGCAGAAAATTACAGCAGCATTGCTTCAGAAACATATTGTTTAATACTTGAATGGTAATAACGGTGACTTTAATTAAATCGGTGTGTTCAAAAATCAGAATGAACCCACATTTTATTGTAAACATATTATATAAAATTTAAGTCAACTTTGATATTATCAAACAACATTTAATATGTAATATTACTTAGTTTTATAATTTGAGACAACTTAGATCTTATTTTTGCTTGAAAAAAGATTGGTACTTTGACAAGAAAAACAAGTAACTATATTGTTTGAGCAATTTGCAGTATTTGTGACCGCGTGAGGGCGCATGTGAACCAAATTATTTTATGTGTTGCAAAACAAGTTAAAAAGAACTGTTCTTCTCGTTGTACGTTTTGTTTGTTTAGCCATTGCTACAAGAAAGCGACATACAGGCAGTCAATCAAAAATAAGTTAAAACTGTAGTTGTGATTGCAAGGAAATTCGTCACTGAAAGCGCCCTCATCCAGTCTAAAATACGCTCAATTTAATTTTACTTCAGATAAAGGACCATATCTATGTTAAATAGTTTGTGTTACTTTCTAATGTTAAACTACTTATTATGGTTTATAGTCTTAATGGTCTTTACTTTTACTCGTTATTAAACACATTTGATTTTATGTATGTTTTTTGTTCCACAAATAAACTATTATTTAACAGACACTAACAAACATTTCTTCATTATCTTTTTCCTCTCCTGTCTCATGATAAGGTCAAAGGTCAAAGGGTGCATCTCATTATTTTTTTTTACCTATCCATCCTAAGGTTTATATCTAACGTCCGAGATATTTTTTTTCGAGCGGCGATTTAGCCCTGTGAGCTAGCTCACAGCTCCTGGAACTCTGGAGCTGTGTGAGCTCGGGGTTCAAATAACGGCGGGCCCCCTTTTTTTTTACCAGTAAAAAACTAATTTTGTTTTAATTGTAAAAAAATGGGTAGGGCTTGAACCGGGCACCTTCAGCTCAGTAGTCACTCTCTCTTACTGAGCTTCCATGAAAATCATAACGGTTTTTGACCTGATGAATATAAGAATGGCCTGACTTAGACAAAATTTCAGAAATTGTGTTCCCTTGGATTTTTGGCTGATCTGAGGGCTGACCAAGGGCCTTCTGGAGCTTGGATTGGGGAGTAAAATTTATAAGGGCTGAGGGGCCTCGGCTCTGAGACTCACCGGTCCATGGGCTTGGGAATCTGGGCTCACTCAGCCAGTGGGCTGGTCTGAGGGCTTGGGGTGTAGGGGTGATGGGCTGGGAGGTTGCTGGTCAGTCAGTCAGCCAGTGGGCATCGGATGATATAGCCTTTAGTCAAGGCGTACCGCGGCACCCCAACCCAGATATCACGCTAGTCTTTTTTCGTATGTGATATCTGGGCTGGGGTGCCGCGGTGCGCCTTGACTAAAGGCTACGGATGATAAGGCTGGGTGGAGGACTTGGGTTATGGGCTGGGGTGCTGGGATGAAGACAGTCAACCAGTGGGATGAGCTGATGGGTGCGGGTATAGGGATGGTCTAGTAGTCATCATGGTGGGGTGTGGATGGCTGGTTGAGTGTCAGGATTTCTTATTTATTTCAGAATGTCAGGGTTCAGTCACAGCAGTTATTTGTATGATACTCCTGTCAATCCCTCATATATCTGAACACTCCGTAAAAACCTTTGAATAGAACCAAACAAAATTTAACAATAGAGCCTAAAAAATGAGCAACATTTACCAATGATCCCTATGCATGTACCAACTGAAAGAATGTTTGGCCCTTGACCTAGATTCACACAATAGCAACCTACATGTACATGATACTTCGTTACTATTAATTTTCTCTATCAAAAGGTAACTTGCATAGCCCCTTTAATAATGTTTGGTTTGTTTATAAAGTGCGCCCTCTCTAGGTCATATTAAGACAGTTTTACATTACATGGAGGGAGTTTCGATTTCAATTTCGTTTCCCAAATTTCTACCTACAAATGTCCCTTTTGATACAAACTATGACGCTGTACGGATTATTTGGCAGTTCATCAAAGGCAGGAGAATCGCTGGATATTATAAAGGTACGTTTTAGATTGATATAGGTAGATCTGTCGGGTTTTCTATATGTGGCCTAGTACATCTGACATAAATTTTTGTACTACTATTAGTAGTACTATACGTAGAACTACGATACGGGCGAGGTCCGTTCCGTTGGACGATAGGGGCGGAACGATAGCGGAACTATGGCGGAACGAACCTCGTAGTTCTAGGAGTACACTAGCACTATCCCTCCCAGCAGGTTAGTTCAGATTAACCCAATCATGTCATTGTCAATATGTAATTGTAAACATACCCTTGATCCGTTCCGTAGGTATCTGTCATGATGATGATGTGTTTCTGTTAATAATAATAATAATAAATGCTTCTTATACAGCGCACATATCCGTCACTCAGTGACGCTCAAGGCGCTTTAAACGTTTATTGTTTTCCTGCAAGGTATTGTGGAGCTTGAAGTATGAGACCAAGTCCTTTACATAGCACCATGTAATGGTTTACAAGGTGCTGTGGCGCAATATGCTGCCAAACAAACCAGGAACACCGGGGCGAACCCCTTCTCTTTTCGATAAGTGCACTGGGTTCTTTTACGTGCATTACACAACACACGGGACCTACGACTTAACGTCCCATCCGAAGGACGAAACATGTGGTTAAGTGTCTTGCTTAAGGACACAAGTGTCACGACTGGGATTCGAACCCACACTCTGCTGATCATAAACACCAGAGCTTGAGTTCGGTGTTCTTATCCGCTCGGCCACGACACGCCACAATGTTTCAATTGGTCTGTATGCCCCCCCCCACCCCAACTGATGATGTCTGCAACATGTTTCTTTCATCCATGCTCTGACCTCATCTAAAGCTATATGTAATAAATAGTTTATTTTAGGCCTAAAATCGATCAACGTACATGCATCATAATATTATGACATCCTGTCTGATCCCTCCACAATTTACTGACATTGAGTATTGACTCCATACGGCATAAACAGCTTCAGAAACCAGACTATTAGTATTTATCATGTTTCAATTTGTAAGACACCACAAACAAATTCACATTAGACCCATGACCGCTTGTCCTTTTCCTGTGGCTCTATGTTTAATGGACAAGTTACTGTCTCAGTGTCTATCGCCACATAATTATTAAACAAGAACAAGTACACGGAGTGAGTGACAGTGACTAACTACATCATACAGGTACACTACAGTGACCACCATTAGTGTAGTATGAAAAGATTGACTGCTTCGGGTGCATGGTTTTAAACTGCAACTCTTGAGGTGAGCCTCGGCGCATTCTATTTTCCTGAGGCTAAAATAGATCACTCCGGAGGGATAACTGAGGGAGTTTTATTTTGAACCATAGCACGAGTAAAAGCAGTCAATATTTGTTTTTTAACACCCCATACATTGTGTCTAGACATCTAGGTACCACAAAGATGGGTATAGTATATTGGTTGCTATTGGAAAGTATGTTGGTTGCTATGGGTATAGTACATTGTTTGCTATGACAGTACATATGATACAGCATGTCGCGTTCGCATGGCTTTCTAGTAAAAATAAAACGTATCATGTGACATCTCTAAACCAATCAAAAGGCAGAATCTTTGTAATTTTATAGGCAAGACATAATTTTGAAATTGACACACAGAAGTTATTGGCTTCTATAGTAGAATGTGTTTTATTGTAATGGACAAGTTGTTGATGTTTGTTATTTTTAGATTGATCATTAATTGACATGAAGGGCCTACATCATTGTTGGTTCAGAGGCCCCAGCCTGCTAACATGGCCATGCTTGCTTACCAATACCAACATTGACAGTTTGAATCGATGATCAGACTACGTCTTTTCTCAGTGATCAGTGTCAGTGTCATTCAAAAAAATATGGGATGGATACAAAAATCCAGCTGCTACATTTTCACTTTAGTCATAGGTAAAATCAAGATTTTTTTTTTAGTCAAAATGAGTGAAAAAATGGGGGGGGGGCAGACTTAGCATCTTTTCCATTTATATAAAAAATGACTTTCTTTGGGTTGGGGTAGGCCTAATCATTGAGTGAAAAACTGGACCGATCATTTTTAAAAGCTTTTGATTTTGGATCCCTATAGACCATGTGACCTTTGTTTACAATAAGTGTGTCACAAGACCATCCTTTTACGTGGTCTTGGATTTTTAAATTAGCACCTTCTCACCAACACTCCATAAAACAACCCGGACAAAATAGGAGGACAAGGAGAGATTAGGATACACTGGAACTTGTAACAATTACCATTTATTTAAACTGAATACTACTGGCGACTATACAACTAACTACAATCACAAATCGGTATTTAAATACAATGCAAGTATAAACACAACTTATCGCAAAAGCCGCCTCAACTCAATCAACTAAAATGATCAAGTAAACCTCAAGGGTGAGCAGTGACTTCATGAGTCTTTCCTCATCTCTGGCTTCTATAGTGGCAGGGCTCGCCTTGCCGTGTCTGGCGGAGTGACCTCCCGTCTCTCTTCCTTCTGGTGGTTGCTCTAACCCAAGTTCCAAAACCAGGTTTAACCCTGGTTTTGGCGGAGGTGACGAGGCTGCAAGACCATAGTCAGCTTTTCAGCTCTCTGACCAGTAGTAGTCTCTGTGAGTTGCTCTCTAAGCTCTCATACTCAAGTACTGGTACAATAACAGAAACTATCCCCTTTAAATGGGGGTTACTCCAGGGCCTCAAATTGCCCAGCGTGACTTCGTCTTTCTTTGCAGCCAAGTGCCTCACCAACGCCCTTCCCTTGCCTTATATACCTTGGGTGCTCACGGCCCAACCCAAAATTAGCTACAGTGTAATGCAAGTTAAATTGTTGAACATTCTGGCAATACACTCCCTCAATACATACAACTGAACTTTACACAATACCCTCTACATTCCAGAGCCATTAATCCCTCAATGTTTTCCACAGGGAATAGTATTACTAAAATCACATTGTGACAAAGTGTAACCTTGTACATTCTTGGGCCTTTCTACCAGGCAAGATACTGCACTGGTCATAATGGGAAAGTTTACATTTTGTGTCATAATTTCCACATAAATCAGAGAGTTTTAAAAGTAACAGCTGAACAAGTTTTGAGATGTGCCCCCTTTCATCATATCAAAAGTTGATAAAAATTAGACAGTGCAATCTCCATAAAATATAAGTTTTAATGTTTTCTTCCATTGGGCTGTGTACAAATCGTGCCTGCAGGAAGTCCAGGCTTGGTGTTTGTTTGTTAACCTGTGATGTCACAGGTCACATCGTCTATAGATAGGCTACATGATCTCAGCTTGTGCTCAAATTATTATTTTTGTTCATGAATTTTCAATCTCCTTTTAACATAATCTCTGCAGAATGTGTTTGTGTGATTAAATTCCAAGCAAGTCCAGTCTGTCCCAACATCTGAGAAAGCTAACTCTAGGGTCTCAGAGTGAAGTTGATGGCAAAACAGAGTCCATTACTTTGAGGAGCTCACCTGTTAGTGATGAAGCTGTGAGATGAGGCAGAAGTTGATCAAGAGTGGAGACACCTCAGAATAGAACCAGTTGATGGAGAAACATCCCCAGAGGTTGATGACAACAATGTGTGCACCATATTTTACAGGTAAAAATCATTACCTTCTTTTTGATCTCTTTTGAGAAACATTATTTTCTCTTTTAAGGCAGGGTACACTTTTTGTAATTGTCAAAGACCAGTATCCTCACTTGGTGTATCCCAGCATACATAAAATAATAAACTTGTGAAACGTTGTGAAACGCTCAATTAGTCTTCACAGTTGCAAGAAAATAATAAAAAGAAACAAAAATCATTGTTGCTTAGAATTTTGTGATTTCAGATGCCTGAGAAAGGCTTCATTCTCAGATTCAAATTGTTGGGGTTAAAATTACCTCTTTTTCTAAAATTACACTACTTCAAAGGGAGTCGTTTCTGACAATGTTTATACTAATCAACAGCTCTTCAGTGCTTCTTACCGAGTAAGTCTTTGTGGTAATTAACTTGTAGAGTATTACCAAAAGTATACCCTGCCTGCCTTTAAAACCTCTTATCAAAATGTGTATATGTTTTAGTTTTGTTTTTTAGTTTGTTTAAACAATTCATCAACATTATTGTTTTAAACAAATCATCAACAGTTTTCTAACTTACCTCAGTATTTCAAGTTCAATATTTATTAAGAATTTAAGAAACAGTACTCCTTCCTTGACAATCAATCAGAAGCAAACATGTTCCTGGTTTGTTTTGTTTTGTTTTGTTGTCAGTTTTTTTTTGGGGGGGGGGACACGTGAGGTTACAGGATGACAACCCATTATAATGATGTTTGTAAAAACAATAAACAGTTTGCTGTTCCCTTTTCACAATCTTTATTTGAAAATAAATAAATGTTTTAATCAATATTATTTATTCTTGTGTGTACAGGAATAGTCCCTATTGGTCTCACAGGGAGCTTTGGAATCTACATAAGAAAGGAATGCCGCTCTGCAGCGATCTGTATAATGCAACAACAAACCTTACATGACTGATATTCTGTAGTAGTGAATGCTGACGAAAGCAGATCCTCTGCAGAATAATGTAGAAGTCGTGTTGATGATAGAGCAGATCAAACACCTAACATTCTGCATCGGACTGTTCCAAGGATACATACTTGTGCTCTGTAGAACTTTGGGTGCTTCGGATTACAACTCTAGAGCGTAACATCGTGAAGAAATTTTAATGAGACATTAAGTCTGGATTCCAGTTAACATTAGATATGTGGTTCTTGATGTAAAGGATCCAAGTTCTGTGGATTAAGTATACCCTAACCCTAACCCCAACCCCAACCCCAACCCCAACCCCAACCCCAACCCCAACCCCAACCCCAACCCCAACCCCAACCCCAACCCCAACCCCAACCCCAACCCCAACCCCAACCCCAACCCCAACCCCAACCCCAACCCCAACCCCAACCCCAACCCCAACCCCAACCCCAACCCCAACCCCAACCCCAACCCCAACCCCAACCCCAACCCCAACCACAACCCCAACCCCAACCCCAACCCCAACCCAACCCAACCCCAACCCCAACCCCAACCCCAACCCCAACCCCAACCCCAACCCCAACCCCAACCCCAACCCCAACCCCAACCCCAACCCCAACCCCAACCCCAACCCCAACCCCAACCCCAACCCCAGCCCCAACCCCAACCCCAACCCCAACCCCAACCCCAACCCCAACCCCAACCCCAACCCCAACCCCAACCCCAACCCCAACCCCAACCCCAACCCCAACCCCAACCCCAACCCCAACCCCAACCCCAACCCCAACCCCAACCCCAACCCCAACCCCAACCCCAACCCCAACCCCAACCCCAACCCCAACCCCAACCCCAACCCCAACCCCAACCCCAACCCCAACCCCAACCCCAACCCCAACCCCAACCCCAACCCCAACCCCAACCCCAACCCCAACCCCAACCCCAACCCCAACCCCAACCCCAACCCCAACCCCAACCCCAACCCCAACCCCAACCCCAACCCCAACCCCAACCCCAACCCTAACCCTAACCCTTAAGTTCTTATTTATTTATTTATTGCAAATAATATATTAATTGATCATGAAATATCCAAGAAATTTAAACATCAAGACATTAAGTCTTGGTTCAAGTTAATATTAGATATGTGGTTCTAGATGTAAAGGATCCAAGTTCTGTGGATTAAGTATACCCTAACCCCAACCCTAACCCTAACCCTAACCCTAACCCCAACCCTAACCCTAACCCTGACCCCAACCCTAACCCTAACCCCAATCCTAACCCTAACCCTAACCCCAACCCTAACCCTAACCCTAACCCTAACCCTAACCCTAACCCCAACCCTAACCCTAACCCCAACCCTAACCCTAACCCTAACCCCAACCCTAACCCCAACCCTAACCTAACCCCAACCCTAACCCTAACCCTAACCCCAACCCTAACCCTAACCCCAACCCTAACCCTAACCCTAACCCCAACCCTAACCCCAACCCTAACCCCAACCCCAACCCTAACCCTAACCCTAACCCCAACCCTTACCCTAACCCTTAAGTTCTTATTTATTTATTTATTGCAAATAATAAAGTAATTGATCATGAAATATCCAATACATTTATATATCAAGACATTAAGTCTGGATTCCAGTTAATATTAGATATGTGGTTCAAGATGTAAAGGATCCAAGTTCTGTAGATTATGTATACCCTAACCCTAACCCTTAAGTTCTTATCTATTTATTTATTGCAAATAATAAAGTAATTGATTATGAAATATCCAAGTAAAAATTAGTAAGTAAGTATATCAATCTAGAAAAATATTGAGAAATAAAAACACTGTTATAAAGGATGACCAATCTTCAAAGTTAACATAATTATGCATATGCATTTATTGTATGTTCAGGATAATTTTTTGACAATTCATAACTTCTAATTTATGTAAAACATCTGGTAAAAAATTGCAAAGCTACAAAAGTTACAAAAGGTGACCAATCTTCAAGTTGACGTTTTTTAATGCTCATTTATTGTTTGTTCAGGATAATTTTTTGACAATTTATAATTTCTAATTTATGTGGAAACAATTGGTGAAACATTACAAAGCTACAAAAGTTACAAAAGGTGACCAATCTTCAAGTTAACGTTTTTTAAATGCGCATTTAATTGTTCAGGATAACTTTTTGACAATTCATAACTTCTGATTTACATTTAATATTTAAAATTTAAATTTAAAATTCTGGTGGAAAATGTTGGTATCCAAATGTTCATTTAAAGCTTTTGATATTTTAATTACAGAAGAAAACAATGCAAACGTTTTGATTTAATTAAACAAAATGTATGTTTTTTAATTGTGTATGAACAATGTTTTAATTAAAATAGGTATGCTTTCAGCATCTAAAGTTTCACGATTGGCTTTTGTTAATTTATTATCTGTCTAACTTGCCATTGTTTATTTTATAAAAAACACAAAATTAGACTGCCTAAGAAACTTAAACTAGCGAAGACACAACAGACATAAAATATTAACTTTATTTAGAGGAAATGTTTTCTCCATTGTAATTGGGAAACAATCTTCTTTTTCACTGGTGGTAGTTTTAAGTAACTAATCTTCGTCAACAGAGGGCGCCCTTTAAAGACAACAGAGGGCGTCCTCTTATGTCTCTGGAGGGCGCCCTTTACTCTGTATATTTATTTATTAACGTGTGTTTATATATACATCACGTGGTTCTAATATTCATCACGGTTGAAAATCATTGGTCTGCTGTGGATCGCCGATGGCCTAGCGGACAAGGGTCACGCACGGAGAGCAAGATCGGAAGACCTGCATGGGTTCGAATCCCGGCAAGGACACAAGGTAAGAATAAAGGTATATTGACACTAACTAACATGCACTAACTAACACGCACTAACATGCACCCCGCACGATGCACAGGAGGGAGAAGGAGGAGGGGAGAGGTGGAGAGAGAGAGAGAGAGAAGCGGGGGTGGACACATTTTTTTTTTTTCCGGAAAAAAAAAAAAAAAAAATGAAAAAAAAAATGAAAAACCGAAAAATTAACGGTCTTTCAGTTTTTTAAAATCGGCTGAAACGCACGCTCGTTAATTTTTTTTCATTTTGAAAAAGTAAAAAATTTTAACGGATTTTTGCCGCAAAAAGTCCATTAATTTTTGGGGTTTTTGAAAATTTAAATCTGTAAAGCACCCTAACATGCTTATTAAGATGCTTAAATTGCTCTACTACATAAATTACGCATTCTGGTCACAAAAACAACTTAGAACTTTTCGTTTTCAACAATAATGTGCATTTTTAAGGCTTTACAATTTATTTAAACACCTTTTTAGTATGCTTAACTTCATTTCCATACATTTCCACCATTTTATTACACACAGAGTTCTAATTCTTTTGGTTTAGGGCTAAAAACGTTGTTCGTTACATTTTACAAAAAATAACATGTATTTTTTCAACTAAAAAAGTAACATTTACGATGGCTAAAAGGAACATTCAAATTTGCAATTAAGTTTAGCAAAAAATAATTGATTCCCATGATGTACATAAATTTTAAACATAATTCTGGCAAGGAAAAACAACGAATTTCCAAATTTAGTCCAGTGACAGCTAATTTATCTGTAACACTTCACAATAATGTTTAACTTCATGGTTTTTTTTTAGAGTAAAATGAGGGGGGAGGGGCTCTATTTATTCCTATAAAAATTTCTCTAAACCTTCAAACAAATAATGGTCTTGTAATATATATGTTCTTGTAACATTGTGAGTCTGTGTTGTTCATTTTAAACAGGGCACCAGACTAAAATGGCTACTGACTGAATAATCATTAAAGTTTATAGAGCATGAGGAAAACGTCCTTTTTGATAAGTGTAGAATTTGCATAGTGGAAAACAAGTTTGTTTCTTACTTTATCTTACCCTTTATCATAAATAGCACTATAAAAACCTCAGCAAACTTGTGTCTACAAGTAACAACATCTCTATACATTAATCTAACGAACAGGGACATCATAGCTGATCTAATTAGTTTGTTCGGAAATTATAAGATGTTGTAGCAGCTTGTCGTTTCTATAAAAGTATAGGACCTTGATCAGTTTCGAAGGGGCGTTTTTTAATTACAGATGATACACAGTCCCTTTAGATATGACACACTACTAATGTTAACTTTGTTTTCATTTTGTTCGAATCTAGTTGAAAGTACCTAAATGCAACAAAGCAACATATACAGTAAAGGTCTGTTAACATTTTACAAGACATTGTCACAATACTTTGTTCACTTCTGTACTTGTTAAAATTCTTCTTGGCATACATTTATACTGTATGCTTAACACAGTCATTGGTACATTTGGTTTTAAAGAATCACGTGAGGAATAGCAGTGAGGACAATGATGTGTAAATGTTGTGTAAACAGGCCCTTTTACAATGTGTATTATTAACGTAACAAGCCTACCTCAATATCCTAGAATTCTATGTTACAGAATTGAGGTCGCTTGATGCAGAGAGAAGATGACGTGTTTGAATTCATGGTAAAGATGAAAGCCCCAGTGCTCTCTTCATCCAAGCTTGTGCATCTCTCAATAGAACTGAGGCGTTTGTTTGTCAGATCATCTTATATACTGCAACATAAACCCAAAGAACAATTCTATGCATAAAATTACTCCAGCCTAGGATCAACATTTTTGTATAACAGTCTTTGGGTTGTGATGAATCTTTAAAAAAACCACATCAGGCATGTCCTGCTTTCAGCAACTCTATCTACGACTTCAACCTCAGACAACTATAGTGCCATAAAAGGGATACAGGAAAGGGGTGCTGATTAGGAGGAAGACAGATAGATACTATGATCCAGGGAAGGGGTTACATGTTGGGGGATGAACCATAGAGACAACAAAGTGAGGTGCATGTTTTGGATTATAAGGCTAGGTCAAAGCTAAACATCTAACGAATAAGAACATCATAGCTGATCTAATTGAGTTTGTTTTGAAAATATAAGAAGTTGTAGCAGCTTGTCGTTTGATCAATTTTGATTTCAAAGGGACGTTTTATTATTGGCATTATATACATATATACCGTATGCAGTCGTTGGTACATGTGGTTTAAAAGAATCACTTGAGGACAAGAACGCACTAGAAGGGGTAACATGTTGGGGGAGGATCTAGAGTGACAGGAAAGTGCGGTGCAAATTTGAGATTGATACAGTATGACACTAAAAGGGGTATTTGTTGAGGAAGGATCCGGAGAGACAGCAAAGTGGGATGCATTTTTCGAATTAATACAGTATTGCACTAGAAGGGGTAACATGTTGTGGGAGGATCCACAGTGACAGGAAAGTGGAATGCATGTTTTGAGTTGACAGTATTGCACGAGAAGGGGTTACATGTTGGGGGAGGATCCAGAGTGACAGCAAAGTGGGATGCATGTTTTGAATTGACAGTATGGCACTAGAAGGGGTAACATGTTGGGGGAGGATCCAGAGTGACAGCAAAGTGGGATGCAAGGTTTGCATTGATACAGTATGGCACTAGAAGGGGTAACATGTTAGGGGAGGATCCAGAGTGACAGCAAAGTGGGATACATGTTTCAAATTGATACAGTATTGCACTAGAAGGGGTTACATGTTGGGGGAGGATCCAGAGTGACAGCAAAGTGGGATGCAAGGTTTGCATTGATACAGTATGGCACTAGAAGGGGTAACATGTTAGGGGAGGATCCAGAGTGACAGCAAAGTGGGATACATGTTTCAAATTGATACAGTATTGCACTAGAAGGGGTTACATGTTGGGGGAGGATCCAGAGTGACAGCAAAGTGGGATGCAAGTTTTGCATTGATACAGTATGGTAGAAGGGGTAACATGTTGGGGGAGGATCAAGGTGACAGAAAAGTGGGATGCATGTTTTGAATTGACAGTATTGCACTAGAAGGGGTTACATGTTGGGGGAGGATCCAGAGTGACAGCAAAGTGGGATGCATGTTTTGAATTGATACTAGAATGGGTAACATGTTGGGGGAGGATCCAAAGTGACAGCAAAGTAGGATGCATATTTTGAAGGGGTAACATGTTGGGGGAGGATCCAGAGTGACAGCAAAGTGGGATGCATGTTTTGAATTGAAACAGTATGGCACTAGAAGGGGTAACATGTTGGGGGCGGATCCAGAGTGACAACAAAGTGGGACGCATGGTTTGCATTGATACAGTATGGCACTAGAAGGGGTAACATGTTGGGGGAGGATCCAGAGTGACAGCAAAGTGGGATGCATGTTTTGAATTGATACAGTATTGCACTAGAAGGGGTAACATGTTGGGGGAGGATCCATAGTGACAGCAAAGTGGGATGCATGTTTTGAATTGAAACAGTATGGCACTAGAAGGGGTAACATGTTGGGGGCGGATCCAGAGTGACAACAAAGTGGGACGCATGTTTTGCATTGATACAGTATGGCACTAGAAGGGGTAACATGTTGGGGGAAGATCCAGAGTGACAGAAAAGTGGAATGCATGTTTTGACTTGACAGTATTTCACTAGAAGGGGGTCATGTTGGGGGAGGATCCAGAGTGACAGCAAAGTGGGAAACATGTTTTGAATTGATAAAGTACATAGTATGGCACTAGAAGGGGTAACATGTTGGGGCGGATCCAGAGTGACAGCAAAGTGGGATGCATGCTTTGAATTGACAGTTTTGCACGAGAAGGGGTAACATGTTGGGGGAGGATCCAGAGTGACAGCAAAGTGGGATGCATGTTTTGAATCGACAGTATTGCACTGGAAGGGGTAACATGTTGGGGGAGGATCCAGAGTGACAGCAAAATGGGATGCATGTTTGGAATTGATACAATTGGGCACTAAAAGGGGTAACATGTTGGGGAGGATCCGGAGTGACAGCAAAGTGGGGTGCACGTTTGGGAGTGATACAGTACAGCTAGAAGGGGTAACTTATTGGGGGAGGATCCAGAGTGGCAGCAAAATGGGGGAGGATGTTTGGGTCAAGGATGATAGAATTTGGGTGGGGGTTGATCCAGGGTGGTAGAAATAAGGGGAGTGTACGGGGTGGACTGCAATGTACATAAGAACAAAGAGGGATGATCAGTTTCGATTTTTGATCAAAGATAATTGTTTAAAAAAGTGTTGCATGTTATTGATATATATATTGTTTTTACTCACCAGAACTTCAAAAGAATGAGTGGAGTTTAAGCTGATGAATCTTCATTCGTTGAATCACTTTGCAGGAAGTTTTTGCACAAGGACCGAGAATATTCTGTGGAGAAAGATGTGTATAAAATCAAAGATGTTAGCAAAATGGAAATCTTAATGCAGGCTGCTGCAGTAATTATTAAGCATTGGGTGCACCTGTGGCTTCACTGGGTTCTTAACCAAATGTTAGACAACCATCTAACTTGATGAACATTTTCATGCGGTGTGAAAAATTTGAAGTTTTGGAACACAAAATGAAGTTTCCTAATACAATGATTTAGCAATCAGATCAGGGGGAGTCGTTTCTCACAATGTTTTATACTATCAACAGCTCTCTGTTGCTCGTTACCAAGTCAGTTTTTATGCTAATATATATTTTGAGTAATTACCAAACGTGTACGATGCCTTTAACAAAATTCTTTCATTGAAAATCTGGCCATGCATTTTTAAAATACTTATTGAGGACTTTTTAAATACCAGGTGGCATGACAGGGGCCAGGTGAAATCCACTATCTTAAAAAAAATATTTTAAAAAATGCACATGATTACAACATTATCCCCAGATGAAACCCAAGCTTTTTCTGTTGTTTGCATGCACCACCTATTCTATGAACACATTGAGATTCTACGGAACTCTTCTTTGGAATAGTATTGATGGAAACAAATTCAAGGTCATTTGTGGGTTGTTTTAAAAAGTTTTATGAAAAAAATCTCAAGTCTTAAATCTAGAATAGCTTCTTTTCCTTTCATCCTTCACCTCTTTAACTACAAAGTGCTAGCCAGAGGGGTGTCTGTGTGTCTTTTGGACACCCTGTTTTATCTGTTATTTACATGTTAATGTATTGTAAGTGAACAATTTGGACACCCAGTTTAACAGTTTCCAGCAAATTTTGACACTCTTTTACCAAATTGGCTTAAACCTTGTGTGAATATGAGTTTAAAGTTTAAATTTACTTTCTTGTTTCAACCTAGCAAATGTCAGGTCACTTTTGCTTTGTTTTTTGTCTAAAATAATTATTACTCTTTTATTTCGTTATACAATGTACATCTTTGTTCATTTGAACTTCCTATAACTACATGTACTTGTATATTTGCAATGGAAATAAATGTTGAGTCAAATTGAAATTGAATTGGTTTACCAGGTTTGTTTGCTGTCAGGTACAATATCAAATGTTTACAGTGTTTTTTTTGTAATGTTTAGTTAATTTTTAAAGGCCTAGCCAAAATTCCATTGTTTCACAAGAATTCCCCTAAAAAGAATCAATCAATCTCATCAGCTGGTGGCATAATTGATAGCGGCTATTTAAATCAAGTGAATGATGACTGTGTGTGGTCAGTGACAGCAAAGTGGGATGCATTTTTCGAATTCATACAGTATGGCACTAGAAGGGGTAACATGTTGGGGGAGGATCCAGAGTGACAGCAAAGTGGGATGCAAGTTTTGCATTGATACAGTATGGCACTAGAAGGGGTAACATGTTGGGGGAGGATCCAGAGTGACAGCAAAGTGGAATGCATTGATACAGTATGGCACTTAAAGGGCTAACATGTTGGGGGAGGATTCAGAGTGACAGCAAAGTGGGATGCATTTTTTGAATTGATACAGTATGGCACTAGAAGGGGTAACATGTTGGGGGAGGATCCAGAGTGACAGCAAAGTGGGATGCATGTATAGAATTGACGAAGGGGTAACATGTTGGGGGCGGATCCAGAGTGACAGCAAAGTGGGATGCATGTTTTGAATTGATACAGTATGGCACTAGAAGGGGTAACATGTTGGGGGAGGATCCAGAGTGACAGCAAAGTGGGATGCATGTTTTGAATTGACAGTTTTGCACTAGAAGGGGTAACATTTTGGGGGAGGATCCAGAGTGACAGCAAAGTGGGATGCATTTTTCGAATTGATACACTATGGCACTAGAAGGGGTAACATGTTGAGGGAGGATCCAGACTGACAGCAAAGTGGGATGCATGTTCTGAATTGACGAAGGGGTAACATGTTGGGGGCGGATCCAGAGTGACAGCAAAGTGGGATGCATGTTTTGAATTGATACAGTATTGCACTAGAAGGGGGTTACATGTTGGGGGAGGATCAAGAGTGACAGCAAAGTGGGATGCAAGTTTTGCATTGATACAGTATGGCACTAGAAGGGGTAACATGTTGGGGGAGGATCCATAGTGACAGCAAAGTGGGATGCATGTTTCGAATTGATACAGTATTGCACTAGAAGGGGTAACATGTTGGGGGCAGATCCAGAGTGACAGGAAAGTGGAATGCATGTTTTGAATTGACAGTGTTGCACTAGAAGGGGTAACATGTTGGGGGAGGATCCAGAGTGACAGCAAAGTGGGATGCATGTTTTACATTGATACAGTATGGCACTATAAGGGGTAACATGTTGGGGGAGGATCCATAGTGACAGCAAAGTGGGATGCATGTTTTGAATTGACAGTTTTGCACTAGAAGGGGTAACATGTTCGGGGCGGATCCAGAGATGACAGCAAAGTGGGATGCATGTTTGGAATTGATACAGTATAGCACTAGAAGGGGTAACATATTGGGGGAGGATCCAGAGTGACAGCAAAGTGGGATGCATGTGTAGAATTGACGAAGGGGTAACGTGTTGGGGGCGGATCCAGAGTGACAGCAAAGTGGGATGCATGTTTTGAATTGATACAGTATTGCACTAGAAGGGGTTACATGTTGGGGGAGGATCCAGAGTGACAGCAAAGTGGGATGCAAGTTTTGCATTGATACAGTATGGCACTAGAAGGGGTAACATGTTTGGGGCGGATCCAGAGTGACAGCAAATTGTGGGGTGCAAGTTTGGGATTGATACAGTATGGCACTAGAAGGAGTAATATGTTGGGGGAGGATCCAGAGTGACAGCAAAGTGGGGTGCAAGTTTGGGATTGATACAGTATGGCACTAGAAGGGGTAACATGTTGGGGGAGGATCCAGAGTGACAGCAAAGTGGGATGCATGTTTTGAATCGATACAGTATGGCACTAGAAGGGGTAACATGTTGGGGGAGGATCCAGAGTGACAGAAAAGTGGGATGCATGTTTAGAATTGATGAAGGGATAACGTGTTGGGGGCGGATCCAAAGTGACAGCAAAGTGGGATGCATGTTTTGAATTGATACAGTATGGCACTAGAAGGGGTAACATGTTGGGGGAGGATCCAGAGTGACAGAAAAGTGGGATGCATGTTTAGAATTGATGAAGGGATAACGTGTTGGGGGAGGATCCAGAGTGACAGCAAAGTGGGATGCATATTTTGGATCGATACAATTGGGCACTAAAAGGGGTAACATTTTGGGGGAGGATCCAGAGTGACAGCAAAGTGGGGTGCTGTTTGGGATTGATACAGTGTGGCACTAGAAGGGGTAACTTGTTGGGGGAGGATCCAGAGTGACAGCAAAGTGGGATGCATATTTTGGATCGATACAATTGGGCACTAAAAGGGGTAACATTTTGGGGGAGGATCCAGAGTGACAGCAAAGTGGGGTGCTGTTTGGGATTGATACAGTGTGGCACTAGAAGGGGTAACTTGTTGGGGGAGGACCCAGAGTGACAGCAAAGTGGGGGAGGATGTTTGGGTCAAGGATGGTGGCAATTGGGTGGGGGTTGATCCAGGGTGGTAGAAATAAGGGGTATGTATGGGGTGGACTGCAATGTACATAATGTCAGTTTTGATCAAAGACAGTGGTTAAAATAAGTGTTGCATATTATACTTTATAGATAATATTCATATTTCATTTAACTCACCAGAACTTCAAAAGAATGAGTGAAGTAAAAGTTGATGAATCTTCATTCGATGAATCTCTTTGCGGGAACTTTCTGCACAAGGACCGAGAATATTCTGTGGAAAAAGATGTATATAAAAGCAAAGTTTTTAGCAAAAAGGAAATCTTATTGCAGGCTGTTGCAGTAATTATACATATATATATTAACATATATCAAAAGTTGACAGTGATTTTTGTGATGTTTAAATGTTAAAGGCATAGTCCTTTAATCCACTATTTCACAAGGATTCCCCTAGAAAGTTTCCATCACTCTCATCAGCTGATGGCGTAATAGATAGAGGCTATTTAAATCATGTGAATGATGACTGTGTATGGTCAGAATGTCTTGTGATGTGTGCCATTTCATTTCATAGCGATGGGATTGTTATGATATGGTTTGTTTGTTTGTTTGTTATTTAGACGATCTTCCCGTCAAGGGAACACAGCATAAAAGGAAACGCCAAGATGGCAATTCAGTCAATCTCGCTCATACCAACATTGGTTTAAGCGCCTATGATTATGAATTGCACAAATCAATAAATATTGTGATACAGTAACTAGATGACAACACTTAATCTAGTCATTGTGAAATCAGTGGTTAGCTTGGTAGGATTTGAACCCGTAACCTTGTGATTGCAATTCCTGCAGTCTAACCCCTGGACCACAGAGACCACACCGTGCTGTTGTGGAACTGGTCAAAAACACTGACAGAGTTTGCACAGGGTCGGGATTAAACTAGTCAGGGCTACAGTACATAGTTATACACATTATACACACAACCCTCACTGTCACTGTCTAGTGTCAGCAGTGTCACCTCGCTCGATCTATATCTCGTGAATCACCCATTAAAAGCAGACCCGTATTCGCCTTTGACAAACTCGGGTTGGTAGGCCTACTCACTGGATTGGGAAAGAGCAGTTTTCAACACGATCTTTCTTTTCTGATCAAAAGTTCATGTGGCGTAAACATGTGGTTTAGGGTGTCACTGCCTGTGAGTATACTGAATGACAAATCTACAAAATTTCACAGGTTCTTGTTTATAATGTAAAGTATTGGGAAATATGCTAAATGTTATTATGAAAGTAACTTTGAATCATAAAAAATCGACCAAATATATCTTTAGAAATCAAATAGGAAACAGTAGGACTTTCTCTCTCTTTCTTTGTCAGCATTTTTGGTTATTATTGACACCAGCAGTAGGCTTGTGGGTCAAGATCACTGGCCTTGGGGAAGTGGGTTCCAGGGTGAATGTTTATATTACAACTACTAATACTGATAACAGCTGATAAACACTCGCAGTGCAACCGGTGAGTTTTTTTTAAAGAGATTTTGGTTAATGGGAAATTCACGTAATGTACGACTCGAGCGACTGTGACTGTGAGTTTTTGTGGCACAACACAAGCAGAGACATTGAACTATTTCAAAGAAACAGCTGATAATAAAACTAGTGGTGTGCAGAAATGCAGTAAACACCACAAACAGCAACGACTACTAGTAGTACGTGTAATACTAGTACTATCTCCCTCAGACTCTGTCAACGTCGTCTGTCTCTACCTACGCCTTGTGTGTGGACGTGAGGGATAATGGCGGGTAAACACTGCCGACAACCGGACCTCAGTGACAACAAAACTTGCTGCTAAAAGCTGTCCTTATAACAATTTCAATACATAGAGACACGCCAAATGACCTATAAACCATTTCCATGCTTTACAATGTAAAAACTGAACAGAAGAATCCGTACTTACCAGAGTTTTGTGATGAAAACATTTTAATTTGAAGACACACGTCGTATAAGCAGACGACAGCTCAATGTTATTGTGTAATGTGTTCCGGGTACTCACTACGCATGTGCTGCAAATGGTGCGAAGTGAGGGCGCCCTCTATTGGAACAAATTAAAGAAGAACTGTCTTATTTTGTTGGAAAGTTTTAATCTCCTTTTTTCTCCTCTCAAAACCATCAACTCTTTCTCACCATAGGCCATTACTCGTTTTATTAAATACCAACATTATTATCCTCACTGTTTGCCCTTTTGTTTTGTAATTACCCCCCCCACCCCCACCCCAATTTGTTATATTTCTTTTAGCTCCACACAAAAGCCCTTTATCCCAGAGCAAATTCCGATGTAACTAGACCGACTTGGAAGGAAAAATGGTCTGGTGCCACTTTAAAACAATTATTTTAAAGTCTGAAATTGCAGTCTGCAGGCAGGGATTCTGACCTAAGTGTGATAATGGTCTTTTGCATGGAACTTTGTTTTTTAAGAAATTTTAAGAAAGGAATCCCATGCAACCCCAAAACAATGTTGTTTGTTGCACACGACTTCTCTGAACTTGCATGAAAGTGAAATTTTGTTTAAATTACCCCACTGCAATGACACAGAAAACAAAAACAATAAACTCTTTTACAAAAGAACAACTGCTGCTTTATTTATGAGTATAAGTCAATTACATAAAAGCAATCGCATAAACGCACACATTTTTACAATTCAAGTGAATCAATAAAATTTATTGAAGTTGTATCAATTTTTATTGTTTGAAATAGAAACTGTTATTTTATATTAAATAAAGCTGTGAACATTACAAAAGTGAGTTATTAAAAACACAAAGAAAAAGAAGTGGATTTAATTTTGGTGAAAGATTGGTTTTCAATATGAAGCACACAATCATAAGCATATGCATCCTCATGCAAGAAGTAAACTGCTCCCAAATGTTGAGAAAAACAACTGGCCACTAAAATTAACAAATTTGTTCTTCTCTGTTCTTCCCCCAGATTAAAGTGTTAAAGCACATCGTTCTAAAACTGCACTGAGTGTTTCCAACGCTTGTACATATATATAATAAACCAACATTGGTGACATAGTAAATACTTTTTACAAGCCAATCCTAGGTGGTAGTATTTTTAATCAATCAATTAACACATAATATAAAGCAGTGACTTAATTTCTACCATTGAATCTTTTGGTTTAACCAAATATAAACTTTAGGTTGTTTTTAAATTGAGTAGCTTGACTGGAGTGTCTTAATCTCATATGGCCTAACTGGCTCTGACCAATTCTCTCAAAGATAGTCGCTGCAAGTGGCGTAACTAAGGGGTAACAAGTCGCTGCAAGTGGTGGAACTCCAAAGAGGGGGGCCCAGATGCCCCCCCCTCACGAAAAGTCCAGATACATGTATATAGCCCCCCAAAAAGGGAAAACATGCCAACCCCCCCCCCCACTGGAAAACAATATGCCCCCCACCCCCCAGTGGAAAAATCCTGGCTACACGCTGCTGTGTGTGAAATCCAGCCCGTGGTCTGAGCCCAATTTCTTAGAGCTGATTTAAGCACAAAAAGTATCTCAGCACAACAAAGTTATGTCTACCAGACTAAGATTACCAGCCAAAATAACATGTCACATGCACAATCCGTGACTGGTATCATGCTTATTTTTGCGCTGCAGACATTTTTTTAGCAATATTTTCTGCTTAGGCAGCTCTATGAAGGTGGGGGCTGGTGTAGTAGGGTCTTAGTTTGAACTACTGCTGTAGCATTGGTGCCAGCCAGTCGAACAGCTTGCTTCATTTCAGATGGTTGCCGTAGCTCAGATCAAATAACTGCTCCAGACTGTGAATACGGGGTAGCTCAACTTCAAATGGAATCTAAAAGCAAAGAAAAAAACACAGGACGTATTAAAACAGGATCATAAAACATATTACGACAAATAATGTCTGAAATTATCCTCCAAAATGAAACCTGACGCTGAAATAAAGTCTTGACTTGAGGAAACTGTATGGGTTTTGAGGCATTGCATGGTGAGGTATCGATGTATGTATATTCGGTTTGAGGTAACACCATGTGTATATCTACTTTGCTGTAGATTTTGTTCGGTGAGAACTTGTCTTGCTATTTATTCTACTGCCGCGGAGTAGATTTTGGAATTCAGGAGACCACTAAGTTCTGAAAAGAACTGTCCTGCTTATTAACTACTTACTACCTGGGCGGAAGGTGGGAAAGTAGGAAAACTAGGAAAAGGTAGGAAAACTACTTTCGCTTAGTGGATGGAGGGGAATTCTCGTTATTAACTTCACTGCCGCGGAGTTAGTTCTTAATTGGTCTCAATGTTTCGACTAGCCTGCTCTAGTCATTGTCAGGAGACTGAAGAGTGTGAGACATGTTGGACTATTTATAGGGATTCAGAGGTTTCAGTGTAGAGTCAGTACCTGCTCTGATTGAGGAAACTGGCTTCTTTGTCATGTTTGGTGATGATTTTCAATCAACGCTTACGGTAAGGAACTGTTAACAATTGAGAAACGTCTTACCATTTTGGGATCTTGCTTATCTTGCTCTGGTGGTTTGAAGTTGAGTATATCTTGCACCATCTCCACACACTGTCTTAACAAGGCCTGAAAACAACAGAGAATTAACTTGTAAATATCAAACCAAACTAATTCTCTTGTCCAAGGGAACATCTTGGCCTGTCGAGCGATGAAGCACACTTGACTCTGGAAGATAGAGACCTGTGGTATAAAATCAAGCACAGAATCCTGCCTACTAAAAAGAAACTTTTTAAATGGGAAAATAACCGAAACCAACATTTGTAATTTGTGTAAAGAAGAAGTTGAATCTATAGAGCATCTATTTTTTTAAATTCATTTGTATGGGTTACAACACACTACGTGAGCTTAAAATGACCTTTGTGAAAGTCCAAGTTGTAACCAGAATACATTTTTGGGAAGAGCAACTTTTCTATGCCTTGACTGCAGTAAATGTTTCTATAATTTTTTTATTTTATTGAGAAGTAGTAATTTACAGCTTAAAATGCATGATAGTCGGCAGGTGGGCCTAAAGGGAGCAAGGCTTTGAAATTGGGTCTCTTGAAATATTAAACTAATTGTTTAAAGGTATCATACACAGTTGGTAATGAATCAAAACAAATATCAGCATAAAAACTGACTTGGTAACAAGCAACGGAGAGCTGTTGATAGTATAAAACATTGTTGGAAACGACTCCCTCTGAAGTAACATAGTTTTTGAGAAAGAGGTAATTTCTCACTAAAATAATAAAAACTTCTTGCAAGAAGTTTATAAAAACTTCTTGCAAGAAGTTTTTATTCCTATCTGAAAGCACACAAATTTGTACAACAAGGAGGTTTTTTCTTGCAACTTCGATGACCAATTGAGCCCAAATTTTCACAGGCTTGTTATTTTATGCATATGTTGGGATATACCAAGTGAGAACACTGGTCTTTGACAATTTCCAAGCGTGTTCAGTGCCTAGAAAACCACTTGATGAAGCAGTTTTGCATGCACAGCTATCAGTACTTTACCACCAGGTCAAAATATGAATTGTGTTTAATGATTTGACTCAAACAGAATGTGTATTAAATTAGTTTTTTTCCATAAATACTCACATCATCTCTGGTAAGTCTCTTAGTGACAGCGTACCCTGATGTGTCCCAGTCCACCACTGGAGCTAAGGCTAGTCTGGTTCCAATCAGGTTGATATGAAATCGAACACTGTGGACAGGCAGCTGAACTGTAGCAATCACCGTCAGAAGCATACGGGACAAACTGACCGTATCACACATCCGCAAAGGTTGGGTCAGTTGCTGTCAGATTGAGAAATTGGGGGAAAAATAAACCTTGTTAGATGAGATAAGATATTTTGTTATTTATCAGTAAAAAATGAATTTTATAAAGCACTTACACTTTGGGTTTTACCAAGCACCGATGTGTGACAAGCACTGTGCACTCAGTGCTTTCCCCTACACGGATGGGATTTGAACCCAGGACCCCCGCAGTAATGTCTCTCACCCCTGTTATAAATGGCATAATCTCCTAAAGGTAGCATTGAGAAGTAACAATCTCTTGGGTTTAAGACCTTCATGCAGATATCACCACCTTGTTCCCTGCACGCTACAGCAACCAATAAGGCCAGCTCTCAATGAACAAAACAAGTACCAGACTATTTTTGCCCTTCCAGCCTCACTCTGGTTTTACATTGATTTGAATGGGGTATACAACAAGATGGTAGTAAACTGACGGGGGTCTTCAGGGCTCAAAATTAACACTGGACCACAGGCCAGAGGCCAGTGATTTTAGCGTCGGCCAGTAAACTCATAACTGGACAAGCCCGATGGTCTTGTGTTTTTCTATTGAATAATAATAGGCCAACTCATTGTGTAATAATTTTGTGAACAAATGTTGACTTAAGCCCGGTTCATACTTCCTGCGAATGCGAAGCGAATTTTGGTGACGCAATAATCGGTTACGCGCTGCCCTTTCAATTGTGACGCAAGAAAATTTGCTTCGCACGAAGTATTCGCAGGAAGTATGAACCGGGCTTATGAGTCTAATGAATATCTTTCAATTCTTTTCAGTATTAAAAAACTACACATAAGACAAATAAGATAGATTTTCTCTTAGTGCTTGTTCAACTCATTTTGATTCTGGTCTTGTGAAATAAATTCTGGTCCAGTAAAAACGTTGAGCAACAAGCCTTGAGGTCTTGTGGATATTTCCCCAAAATCGAGCCCTGGTCTTGTACAGTTACTCTAAACTTACTGATGATTTCCATGTTGGTGACGTTGAATCCGAGCTTCCTGAACGTCGTCAGTCCAGCTTCACGGTGGCCGTCATCGGTGCATTCACAATTGTCATTACGATTGCCGTTGTGTGGGCACTGGGTGGGACGTAATAATCTGTAAAGGACAACAATCATTGAAATATTATTTTGGATTATTTACATGTAGTTTATGAGAGAATCGATTTCTGAAGCCCAACACCAAAACATGGCAAGCATGTTTACCTATAACAATGCTGTCATCTCCCAATATCTAACATGCTTCTCAATTGGTTTTCAGCATATTTATTCAAGGGAAACTGACTGGGTAAATTTACCCAGTCAGTTTTCCCTTGTGGTTCACAACTTGAATTTGAAATAAACAAGTTGCATCCCCTTCAGGTGATTCTCAGAGGCTGCCGCTTCCCGGGTTGTATCGTAAACTTGGGTGTGATCCGTGGCTACACGGCAGCTAACAATTGTAAGGCTTCTGACAGGCACCCCTGACCAAAGATATTGACAAAATAGGGAGACTGCCAACATAGGGCTAGATAGCTCAGTTGGTAGAGCACTGGCACGTTAAACTGGAGGTCGTTGGTTCGAATCCCGATCTAGTAAATTTTTCTATATTTATTCTATTAAGTACTACTCTAGTTTATCTCTGTTTTTCATGTTTTGGTTCTGCCTTGGCCCAACCTGTCTGTCCGTGTATTATTGTTCCCATTCTGTATCTGTCCATCCATCAGGCATCTCACCTCAAGCCTCGGCTTAAAGATGATGCCTCCATACCCAAATTTGCGTTATACTTTTATTTAAGATTTCAATGTATTTTATTCTCGCAATGTTTATTATCTTTCATTTGGGTTGGAAATAAACACAAGTTTTGAATGGAATTGAATTGAATTGAAGCTCTGTATACTCGGTGCTTTTAGAATAAAATTTACTGATAACTCGGGTGCTATTATACTTGACTGACCAACAAGATTGGTCGCTCATCAAAGCACGTCAAACCAAAAATACTTGTCACTTTAGAGACATTGGTGGCAGCACGTACTTGACTGACCAACAAGATTGGTCACTCATCAAAGCACGTCAAACCAAAAAGTACTTGTCACTTTAGAGACATTGGTGGCAGCACGTACTTGATTGTGACCGACAAGATCGGTCGCTCATCAAAGCATGTAAAACAAAAATACATGGAGACATTGGTGGCAGCATCTTCCTGTGAAAGTAGGGAAAAGCTGTGACATACTGAGGCATCAAACCTGGCTCTGCTTTTATTCAATATTATGGTGTCAGGTCAGGTTTCAAAAATTGTCATTGACTTATATCTTCTTTCTGATTGGATCAAAGTTTGGTTGGGCCACACTCCTAACCCTCCCTGTGTTTTAACGCTACATACAAAGTGTGGACCTGAGAACAAAACAGGTCCACCTAATGTAGGGACTTGAAACACTATGTGGACTTTTCTAAGCCTACACAGTTTTTTTTTTTTTACAGTTTTGAAGAATAGGATTTTCCTTAAGTGTACAGAACAAAAAAAATGTCCACAGAGTGACTGCAACACATCTGTGTGTGTGTGGGTAGGTATCTACATTCAAACCGTGGACCTATAACAAAGAGGACAACAGGTCCACAGTTGCTATCACAAAGGAAAACATTGTGGTCCACGGAGGGTCCACGATTGCCGGTGTTTACACACATGTGTGTGGGTAGGTATCCACATTCAAACCGTGTACCTATATTAAAAGGGACAATAGGTCCACAGTTGCTATCACAAAGGAAAACATTGTGGTCCACAGTTGCTATCACAAAGAGTTGAACAAAGGAGGGTCCACGATTGCCGGTGTTTACACACATGTGAGTGAGTTTGTATACACATTCAAACCGGGGACCTATAACACAAGAGGACAAAAGGGTCCCCGTTTCGGTAAAGGTCTCAAGTTGGAAAGTGTGTACAAAACCAATGGGAGCTGTTGCCAAAAAGTTGAAGTACAAACAAAAGAGGGACAATAGCAGGTCTCTATTGCAGGTGTTTACACACTTGTTTGTGTGTGAGCTTACGGGAGTGCCCTTATGGGGTCTTTTAAGCAATGGAACAATGGACCCCACAAGGGATTTCTTTAGAAAAGGGAATTCTTTAGAAAAGGGAATAATATAACAACAATAGCAGGACTCCACAAACCGGATCCGTAAGGTTGTGTGGGTGTAGCATTTTCTTGACATATTCACACTAGGTTGGATGTTCTGTCTCCATGATAGAAGTACAATATAATTTAAATATTACTATACAATCTAATTTAAATATTGATAACATTTATGCAACAAATAATAAAATTAAAAGGGAAATAAACTGCTCACACCTTTGGGTAGATCTCTGCAAAGTTCTCGCCTTCTCCTGACGACAGACTGATGAACTCCAATGGAGTGCTGCTTCGCATTCCGTGGCAGTAGACAGTCAACGGCCTCCCCTGCACTAGAATGGAATATTCCTTATCCTCACGCATGTTGTGCTGCATTTGAATTTCATGGCAGCTTGTGGGCTGACCTGTGGATCAAAAGGGGGGGGGAGAATAAGTTATGCTTAGTAACACAGGGCTCAAATTTGAAGGAAAATCCACAAGACCAAAGGGCTTGTTGCTCAAAATGTTTTACTGGCCCAGAATTGTTCTAACAAGACCAGGGCTCGATTTCACAAAGAGTTAAGATTGATCGTAACTGCAAATCCATCGCAGTTGCTTAGCAAAGAGTGATGTCACAATACAAATCACTATGGTAATACTGATAACTCATCTTAAGATGAATCATAGTGCTTTGTGAAATCGACCCCAGAACAGTTTAACATTCATACTGTTTTTATTTGAACAAGCACTATGACATAAGAGGGTATAAGAGAAGATTTATCCCATTTTTCTTTATGGGTATACATACTTCATTACCCAACAGAATTGAAAGGTGTTTATCAGACTCAAAGTCAGCATTTTAACATCACTTGTTTTTGTTTAAGAGACCGCTGGACTTGTTCGTTCATGAGTTTACTGGCCTGACACTAACACTACTGGCCTAGGGGGTTTGTGGTCCAATGTAAACCTCAAGCCCTGTAACATTTACTACTTTATACTCACAGTATCTAAGCTGACCTTGAATATCAACCTTCAGATTCAAGTTTCTTACACCAAACTGTTTCACTAACTTCGCTATACACTACCCTCATGATATTTCAACAATTTTGTTATACTTCAAACTTAAAAAATGAATTGTTGCAATTATCATTTTCACAATCATTAATTTGTCTTTCATTTTCTATTGAATTCCGAATTTCACTACCTCTTATTAGAAAAAAATTAAAAATGTACTCCCTGAGTGCTGCGCAATAGACTGTGCCAGTCTCGCGCGTAATCAAACAATTCAACCACTAGGACAATCCTTAGAAAATACTATTTGGGGGTGAACAAAGAAAATTTGACTGGAGCGGGATCTGAACATACCATCTCCGGGTTAACATGCCGGTGCTCTAGCAACTAGTCAAATTAGCTCAGTTGGCAGACCGGAACATAAACCCAGAGGTCACAGGTTTAAACCCCGCTCTCAACAATTTGTTTTCCTTTTTTTTATACGAGAAATTGCCTACCATCACAAGGCTGGACGGCCACATCAAGGCGAGGGCTTCACTTAACTGATTTGGGCTGACGACCCAAATAACTGCCACCAGGGACACGTAGCGGGGTTACCCACTTCACAGTCCGTAAGGATGTAGGCATGGGTATCATCCACTAGGAGCCTGGCTGGTACAGCAGAATGCAATACCTTCCCAACTTTTGATGAAGCAATAATGGTTAAGTGCCTTACTCAAGGGCACAAGTGTCATGACCGGGTTTCGAACCCACACTCTGCTGCTGACAACACCAGAGCTTGGGTTCGATGAACTAGTCCGCTCGGCTACTTGATCAAATTAAAAAAATTAACGACATGACTTCTCTTCTTACATGGTTGGTATAGTTACAGATCTCTCTTGTCTCTGGTCTGATGGTGGGAGGTCCACACATACTCCCCGGTTGACGCTTCCCAAGAAGGTCTCGACACTGAACCTTGCGTTCCTTGAAGCCACCCCTACACTCTTTAGAACACTGATGAAAGACACACAATAAACCACTATCAAAAATATGCAAAGAATCCCTGACATTGGAAAGTAGTGAATTTCACATCCCCCCCCAAAAAAACACACCCACAAACAAACAAACAAACTTATCTTCTTCCAGTTCATTTGCCAACTTCAGAAAAACTGAAGACTGTGGCACATTGAGATGAGCACAAATCGTGGGTGGAAAAAGCAGGAAATCTATTATGATGGTGAAGCATTTAGGAGGCAATTTGAACTGTTCTAGGGTGGATGCTTCTACAGTAGATTCTAGCAAAATATTCCATTGGCTGACGGTATGAGGAAAGAAATACATATTATTTTAGCACCAGATGGGCCAAATTTCATAGAGCTACTTAAGCACCAAAAGTAGCTAAGCACAACAAAATTATGCTTACCAAAATACCATGTCACATAGTATGCGATCTGTGATTGGTATCATGCTTATTTTAAGTTAGCAGAAATTAAGCAATATTTTCTACTTAAGCAGCTCTATGAAAATGGTCCAACTTTGCAATCTATCAAGAAGTTCCTGACAGTATCTTATCACAAGAGGGCACCCTGACCTGACTCCATGCAGAGCCGTATTTTGAGAGAGTTGCGACAACTTGCGATTAGAAGCCATTTTGTCTCCAAAAAATGCATTGGCGAATACAGGGTGCCAGACTAGTCTGCCCATTGGGTTGTGCTGCATTTGGAACAAAATGGCGTCCAGCAACCACGTGACCGGAGAAAGCTGGTCCCTCCATGTCGCAACTCTCTCAATACACAGCTCCGACTCCATGGTCCTTTGACCCAGTGAACACCCGCTGAGCACACACCAATGAAACACTCCCTGGAACTGAGTGGCTTAGTGGACTTATCACAGGATTCATCATCAGTTGGGATGGCCCAGCTATCTGGGCTCTGGGCCTGGCATGTGATGGATCGTGTCTGCTCTCCTGAACCACATGGTGCCGAACACTGATGGGTGGGGGGAGGGGGAGGAAGGGGAAAAAAGGTCAAAACTTTTATTAAAAGCTTTAAAAACTACTTCAAAACAAGTTTAACCCTTTAGAGACCACAGCGGCCAGAAACGGCTTGTACCAAAATGCCCATAGCGGCCACAAACGACTGCAAGACCTACCCTTCTTCCACTTAACCACAAAAGTCAAAGTAAAGGTCATGACATGAATTGAATTTTTCCAATGTTTCCCATGTTATCAATGTTTCTAAAACAAAACCAAAATTGTGTTATATATATATTTTTTCCAGACACTTTTACAAGAACAAAATGTTTCAGAAAATCCAAAATAAAACCGTGTCTGGGTGTATGGTGATGATTCTATATAAATAAATGGTCTCTAAAAGGTTAAAAAACATTAGGCCTTCAATCCAGAGAAAAAGAAACAACTAAGTGAAAATAATGTCTGATTTTTACTGTGTGAGGATTCCCTCTCGTGCGCATTATAAATGCTCTTTATTATTATTATTATTGTTCAAGAAAACTTTCAAATAACCTCAAGAATGAATTTCTTTCATGATCCAAATGTTTTCAGTTTGTTTTTAATTTCTACATTGTCTGAAATAGTCTTCGAGCAAACCATACTTATATAATTTAAACGATGCACGTGAATCAAATAATAACACTGAAATTCTGACAATTGTTGTCACCTTTTTGTCAAAACCAACCCCACACCTTTAAAATGACCTCTGGCCTATAACCGTATGATACTGACCTCTTCCCAGGGTCCAGCAAGCCACGTCATGCGAGGTGAATCACAGTTGTGAGTATTGCACTTGGTATTTTCTCTGGGTTTGCGGCGTGAAGCACACATGGCATCATCCACAAGGCTTCCCTTGCTATCTATGCAGTAAACATTGCGTAGCTTTTGACCCCCATTGCAAGTCCTGGAACACTGCGTACAAACAAACACAAAAAGTACGCATAGTCATCAATATAACCTTGACGTTAGATGACGGCGTCTCTCAAATCAAATCTACTAGGAGTCTATGACTACCAAGAAAGACATATGAACCACTTGTGTTCAGCCAGTCATAGTATGGTTGAAATAACATTTCAATAAATTATCATCAACTTTAGCTGAAACCACAATCTTTTATTGCTGTACATGAAGTGACAAGAGTTATTTTGTACTCTGATCCATGGTTGGAATGTACAAACCACAAGGTCCAACCAGGTCAACTAATTCTGATTATTATTTGGCAGTGCTGTAGTCCAGTCCCTGTTGTTGGAGTCCGATGGTAAAAGTAGTAAGCCCTCAGACGAGTTTTGGAGATTCAAACTTCCGTAGTGTCCGTTTGTGAATGCTGCAGCTAGAGATGGGGTGGGTACCTGCTGTCACCTTGCTAAACATGGATGGATTTGACGTTCTTTATGAAAATACCAGGACAATTTTTGTTCCCTATTTTCTAAACATAGACACTGTATTCTGCTGAAACTTTCACAGGTGACTTTTATTGTACCTTTGATAATTTTGCCTACACAAATCAGCATTATATTGACCATCCCTTTAAAGGGTCTGTGAACGTTTGGTAATGACTCTGAAAATTAATGGCAATACAAACTTACTTGGTTAGAAGTACAGCAGCTTTGGATAGTATTTTGCATTTTGAGAAACTTTTCACTTCGAAGTACTGCTGTTATGGAAAAAGATATCAGTTTTTATCCCCCAAAATTTGAATCTTAGTTACTGCAGTAACGTTTCTCAGATTATGTATTCAAATTGCAGATTATTCTTCCTGCAAGGACAAACCGCTCTAGATTTTCAGCAACATCTCAAAAAACCCAACCACCTTTTGAAATGAAATTTTTTCACAGGTTAGTTTACAACTATATAGGATTGAAACAAACAGCGGGTTCCAATTACCAAACATATACAATCCCTTTAACCACCTATCATCATTGACACATTTTTAAAATATGGTATCTGAAATAAAATTTCCTTGACTCCAGGAAAAAACCATTAAGAAATGTTTAAATAATATTCTTCTTAAAGGCACTGAACACGTTTGGAAATTGTAAAAGACCAGTGTTCTCACTTGGTGTATCCCAACATACATGTATGCATAAATCAACAGGCCTGTGAAAATTTGGGCTCAATTGGTCATCGAATTTGCAAGAAAATGATGAAAGAAAAAACACCCTTGTTGTACAATTTTGTGTGCTTTCAGATAGGAATAAAAACTTCTTGCAAGAAGTTTTTATTATTTTTGTGAGAAATAACCTCTTTCTCAAAAATTACGTTACTTCAGAGGGAGTCGTTTCCTACAATGTTTTATACTATCAACAGCTCTCTGTTGCTTGTTACCAAGTAAGTTTTTATGCTAACTTGTCTCCCAACCTGGGGGACGCCACAGCCCAGGCACAGTGCCCGTGCCCCCCGGTACAGTACCCATGCATGCCGAACGGCCCTTTGTGCGGTAAGCTGCATGCCAGTACTCCATCCGTCGACTTGTTTGATCAAAAGTCAACTTGTCTTACGGTTGAATGTACAAGCTGTCGAGTTGTCTGACCCGTCGAGTTGTCTGACTGGCAAGTTGTCCGATGGACGAGTTGTCCGACATTCTGATGAGTGATCAATAGGTACCGGTCAACTCGGTCCGAGTCAACTCGGTCCGAGTCAACTCGGTCAGAAGTCAACTCGGTCCGAAGTCAACTTGGTCTGAACGGAGTATAGGCCCCCCACCAACAGTGTTTTAACTAGGATTTGAAAAGTGGGTGTGCAAATTGAAAAACAGGGGGTGCAACTTTTTTCACCGAAAATCCACAGAGCACGCAAACTCTCTCAAATTACCTTGAACGTAACTTTGTTTATCAATTGTCTTAAGGCCAAGCGGGAAGCTTAATTTATTGGTTGTATACGCTCTTATTGGCTGATGTATTCTGTGCCTTGAATTTGGGTTGCAATGTAGGTTCCTATAAATACTTTTTTAAAGTTGTGGAGTTCATTCTCAGAAAATAACTTGTTTATCCTTTAGGATGAAACTTTGTTTAGACCACAAAAATTACAATTAAAAAATTGTAAAGAAAGAATGTAATATAAAGGCCAAAGAATTTTTCAAATTTTACAATTCTTTTTTTTACCTTTTGGCAAATTTCAGATTACCTTATAATGACAATGATTGGCTGTCATTGTGAATTTTTTGATTGAATAATTTTTATTATCGCCTAACCTTGCTTAATGGTGTTCTTTCATCAACAACCATTTCAATAGATTTCTAATTTGAAGATATACATCAGAATCTTTTTTTGCAATGGCGTCTTCGCAATTCAATAAGCAGTAAATGTTCATCCATAGAGAAAGGACAGAGACTCTAAAAACGGTTCAACATTGATGAAAAATTAACGAAGTGCCATGTCCGATGATTACGCACTGCGGTGGCATCGCGCGGAGGCAACGTTAAAACCGGGTCCCCCGCACCATGTGGCTTCTGGTCGTACATGTACATGTATGTATCGGTGTGCCATGCATGCCCTCTTCAAGTTGAAAGACCTTCACATTCTTCCCTTTTCTCTTTGCGTACGACTTCTTGTCTTTCTCTTGTTCAAATTTGAATTAGCAAATAAACAAAACTTACCTGTTGTTTCACAACCTGGGCTTGCTCTGTCACAATGCTGGCAAATTCCCACAGAGCATCCAAGTTTGGAGAAGTAGGTACTTCTGGTTGGGCATCCTCTTTGCTCAGCTAAAATGAATTATCAATAAAATTTAAATTTAGCCTCCACCGTAGATTGAAAAAGCACATGTGTCAAAAACAAGTCTCTTGGCGAAGTGGACAGTAACTTTACCTCACATGGCAATCTGGCTTCCCTATTGTACATCAAGAAGAATGGAGTGAACTTTGTTGTGGCATGTACGGCAAACAGCACAGGATCTGTACAAACAAAATTAAATAGAGTTTTTTAACACAGCCATGGCAGCTTAGACAGTCCCTGGTACTTAAAGGCACTGGACACTTTTGGCAATTACTCAAAATAATTTTTAGCATAAAAACTTACTTGGTAACGAGGAATGGAGAGCTGTTGATAGTATAAAAGATTGTGAGAAACAGCTCCCTCTGAAGTAACGTAGTTTTTGAGAAAGAAGTAAATTCTCACGAAAATATTTGAATTGATTTCGAGACCTCAGCTGAGGTCTCAAATTCAAGGCACCTGAAAGCACACAACTTCGACGACCAATTGAGTTCAAATTTTCACAGGTTTGTTATTTTATGCATATGTTGAGATACACCAAAAGAGAATACTGCTCTTTGACAATTACCAAAGGTGTCCAGGGCCTTTAAGTGTAATTTTGAAGTCTAATAATTACCTAAATACTTCTCCCAATCATCCTGCTTGTCGTTTACAAGTTTGGCAATGGAGGCTTTCAGTGTTTGGTTCATCCTCTCATCCAAACCATTTGTTTGCGGATGGTATGCCGAGCTGACCCGGTGACGAATACCCCAGTTCTTGTACAACTCTTCAGAAAGCTTTAAGGAAAAAAATGTAATTTTTAGCACAGATTCGGATTAACATATATTTAATTGCAACTTTAAAATGAGTAGGGTAGATGGCCTTAGCTTTCGAAAAGGGTAGGATTAGCGGGCAAGCTGCATCAAGATGCAACTAACAATGGGCAATTATTTTATAAAGAGATTGGTCAAGCAATGTACATGAAGATTTGACAACAGTTGTTTATTTCAGATTATTTGTGTACATTTACAGTGTTATTTTACCTGGTTACAGAACTCTCTCCCTTGATCCGAGAGGCAGTCTTTAGGTTCACCATGCCTGTAACAAGAATAAATTAGCTAATCTTGAATAAATTTTTTTTTAAACTTTAAGGTTTTTAGTTAAAACCCACATCTTATTATAAAAAATGTATGATTATTTGATTGAGTACAAGGGTTGACCTAATACTTGTACAAGTGTTCACTTTAGTCAACTTTTGAGGTTACGTTTTCACAATTAATTTTCTCTTTTGCAAAGACAAAAAAACAGGCTAAGTAGGTAAAATATCAGGCTTGCATCTTGGAATGATCCTACCTGCAGAATAGCATTGCAAGGCACTTTGCAACACTTTCAGTATCCTTTCGTGGGATCGGCATTGCCTCGGGCCATTTGGTGAAGTAGTCCGTAGCAGTGAGGACGTAGCGATTTCCAGCCGACGACTCCTTGAACGGTTTAATTAGGTCGATCCCAATCATCACCCAGGGACCTACTACAGGGATGGGTTGAAGCTCCGAATCAGCAGTTTTAATCTTCTCCACTCCCTGACATTGGATGCACTGGTGAATCTACAACATGGAAAAACGATTTATTTTGATACAAATTCTACTTTTTAATTCTGACAACAACTGACAAGTACCAACATTCGTCCTGAACAAAGAAAATAAGACGGCACAATGCTTTCATTTGGACCTTTATGCAGAGAAGCCACTGTGGTAACGAAAAAACCCTGAAAATTTGTTTTCCTAGACAAAAGAAGAAAGCCACTGAATGAATGCCGTGAGAGGTAACCATTGTGACAAATTATCACGGAGCAATCATCGCAGAGATGCCAACATTGAATTCCCAAAAAGAGTTGCACCGCCGAGCACTTAATTTCAAGTCAGGCATACAATTACTCACCGAGCCGTAAAAAGAGGAAAATTACGGCATTTACGATATAAACTAATATTTTCAGCAGAAATCGCTTATTGCAAAACCGACTTGCTTTAGAGGCCAGACAATTAAAACTTTATTCAGGCTTGATTCCCCCGCCCCCCCCCCCAAAAAAAAATTAAGGTAAATTTGTTGTGTTTTTTTACCGGAAATCTGGGTAAATCCTGAAAAGTGGCATCTCTGTTTATGATAAGATTTGCCTTTTTTTGGCATTAAATTCAAAGTTACATTGCCATGTTACTTACCCACTGATTCACATCTTTCACTACTGTCCGCCAGTAGAACTGCGCTTCAATCTTCAGTAGGGTTTTCCTCTGCCCGAAATGACCCCCGAGTCGTGGCACTCGCAGAAGATCTCCTTCCGTCTTTCCTCATCAAAAATGACGAGCCGCCTCTGTGCTCCCTTCCCACAGTAGTAAAGCTCGTTGCCTGCAATCAGAATACATTTTCAATTTTTAATTTACTGGTTCAAAACTGATTGTAAACTTTCTTCTTATACCATGCGAAGGTTACATCAGGTGTAAATTTGTCACGTAAAGTTAACACTTTCATACACGTCATGTCTCATCTCGTGCACAGGGCAACTTGAGTGAAAAGGGTTTAAATTTAACTTTTGAGGGAAGAATTTTTCCAAAATGTTTTCTTTCAAGAAAAAGAACTTACTACACCATGCATTCTGCACTGGGTAGTTGTAAAATTGTGTCTGAAAAAAATTTGTTGTTTATAAAATTTAAGAAAAATAAGATTAACAGTTCATTTGGCATCAGGTGCTGGCATCATACCTTCTACTCTGAAGCTGCTCGCAAATCTTCGAACACTTCGCTGCTGATTTCCACTCATTCCTACAGGATAACCTCCTTCTGAAAGAAACTTAAAAACATGCTCCAATGAAAGGTTAGAATTGTTAGTTTGATCAACACTTCCTTCGGCCATGATAAACCACAACCCAGCTAACACAAGTCAAGTTAAAAAAATATATCAAACAGACGAACACTTAATCTCAAAAGTATGTCAAGATTAGTATTTCACTAAAGTAAAAAAAGTGCAGGTTTAAAAAGTATGAATTGTGAAAGTGCTCAATGTTACGAATTATTTATAATTAAATACAACCAAGAAAGTAAACACAAGTCAAGTTAAAAAATAGACGAACACTTAATCTCAAAAGTATGTCAAGATAAGTATTTTACTGAGGTAAAAAAGTGCTGATTCTTGTGCAGGTGTAAAAAATACGAAATGTGAAGGTGCTAAATGATAAATGTTACAAATATTTATAATCAAAAATACAAGCAAAAAAGCGTTACAAAAATGTAAAACTCAAAGGTTAAAAATGATCTTATCTGTACGACGTCTTGACAGCTGAGAAGCAAGGCACGCAATGATGGTGCACGCTACCGCGGACACTATTTAGCAAGCTTCCCTAAACAATGTGACGTCATAGACGCATGACCAATCAGAACGCAATATGCTAATGAGCGGACACTATTAGTCGGCGGACACTTTTTGTCATGACACCGGCCGCGAGCATGGTGCATGTGACGCAAGGCGGTTGACATTGAGAAAGTGAGCATCAACAACGATCGCGGCCGTGATGGCAGAACAATGTTCGGACATTTCAAACCATTTCACGAGCATAAAATACCGCAGACTTGACCACCGGAGACTTGACTGCCAGAGGCTTTCCCACTTCTATAAATTGTGACAAGGAAAATAATGTTTTCTCAGGACCAGAGCAGAATTGTTGGTAATAATAAAGTTTTTACTCGCCCGCTGATGTTTTGAATCGCATTTGACGACTGTCTAATTACGAAAAACAGAATGCGAGAAATTTGAGTTAACCTTTACCTTCTTGACAAAATCTGTTACGATAACTTTCGTTTATTTTATGTCATTTTCCCTCTTTGTTTCATCTGTTGAAACACTTGCTTGCTCTATGGTTGAAACAGCTTGCAAGTTTACAGATCCCACACGGTTAATCGTTAATGGGGGGCATCCATGCGATAACGAAGGGAGTGGTATGGTTCCTAGAGTTTATTTCGCCTCTCGGTGTTAAGAATTACACACGAAAACGTTTACCAAAACACGGGGTATCCGGCTAACCCATTGCGTCTTTATTTGGGGGTATATTAATATTAATTGCATCGGAGTTCAACAATGTTTTCATGTCTTTCTCCAACATTATTAAATTTTATAAATATTTTTGTCATGTTTTTTGAAGGGAAATACATTCAATTGAATTCAGACCATATTTTATACACAATAATGTGGTGCACGGCTTGATTTGCAGCACAAAAGCCGTGCTTGAAAAAATAGGCTGTGTTTTCAGAAAACTGGCCGTGCAAAACATGGCTGCACGGCTCGCTAGCTAAAACGCTGCCCACCAACGCCATCGGAGCGGGGAGGTAGATTGTAGATTCAACGAAGAAATGTAGGATTTCCTTTCTCCATTCAAGTAAACACGGAGTATTGTTTATTTAAGCTGAACGTAATAATTGTTTTTTTACACCATAAAATATGTATACTTGAGAGATCAAGTTACAGTGCAATTCGTTTAATAATATCCTTAATTTTCTTTTTTTTAAAAGACAGAAAAAAAAAAGATATCAATCTGTTTGGGATAAAAACTTGCTAGGCTCCCGAAAAGGACAAAGTCTTCTTGATCTCATAAAAACAACCGAGCATACTCTTTAGGATTCTTAATATTTAAAAAATATTTCTTGTTTAAAGTATGCTTAAGTTTCCCTAAATATATTTTGGTGTTCTTTATTTTGTATTAAAATACGTCTAACTTGAAAGTTTTGTTTATATTATTTTCAACCAAACATTAATTTCCTTAAATGTCCTACATTATTTGCTTAACTATTTAATTTGTACCGTTTTGATATTATTTCAATATTTGTTGGAAAATTTGTCATTTATTTTCGGAATAAAAAAAAAATGTGCACAATCTGCAAAGGAAAGCTTATTTTCTACCATTTTGTTTCCTTTAAGTTTTAGTTTACCTAAAATAATCTAGCCCAGGTTGGACTCCTCTGTTGCATACAACGCGACGGAGTCCAGGGTATAAAGGACCCGTACCATTGCGAAAAAATTTATAACCATTTTTTATCATATTTTTACCTTTTTGAGGAAGCTGAATCTTGACTCACATGTTCCTTGTGTCCTGAACCTTACGCCTGCTCTATTCAGAATTGCCAATTTTATCCTTGGATGACATTATTGTGAAAATAAAATAGAAATTTATGCATTCTCGGCGACAGGCCGAAACTGACAAGACGTGAATGCTTCAGCGCATGTGCGTCCTTTGCATAGCAACCACGATAGAGGGCGCAGTCTTACTTAGAGGGGGCGCAAATTTAACGCGGAAGTCGGTCAGGTTGCTATGCATGTCGCGCATGCGCGCCTGAGCCTACACAGTCAATTGGTACACGATGATAAAAACGGTAGAGCACAACTCGGACTTATTTGCTAGAATAATGTCATTCGTGGACGAAATTGTTATTGTTGGACCCATCAATAGTGATGTTACGGACTTAAAGAATATATGAACGGAATTTCAGCCTCTTAAATCAGGTAAAATTATGAAAAAACATTACTTCAAAATATGTTCCCATTGTAGAGGCGCTTTTCACCCAGGACTTCAGTGTACACTGACTGACGTCCTACCAGGGCTAAAAATAATCATGCTTTAGAAACATGACTTTTTTTCAAACGGTGATTTTTATTTATTTATGAGATTACATGTGTTTAAAAAGCACACAATTATTGATACATGCCATTTACTTCCCGTCAACCACCCACACAATTGAATTAATACATTTTCCGACCGAGTTGACTTTGGACCGACACCGAGTTGACTTTGGACCGAGTTCGCTTTGGACCGAGTTGACCTCGGACCGAGTTGACCTCGAACCGAGTTGACCTCGGACCGAGTTGACTTCCGAATGAGTTGAGAATTGACCCATAACCTGCCTATTCAATTGTACATGCCTCTCCTACTCCTGCCGATAGGTGGCGCTCAAATGAGACATTTCAACTATTAATCCGTAAGTTTCTAGTTTCTTTGCGTGAAAATCCTTTATAACAAAATCATCATTATCACAAACAGGTAAGTAACTCACCATCACACTTTTGTGTGTAGTTGTGTCCTTGGAACGCAGTAAAATCTTCAAATTGTTAAAGAAAAGGCACAGTGAGGCTTATTTTCTACCATTTTGTTTCCTTTTTTAAGTTTTAGTTTACATAAAATAATCATGCTTTAGAAACATGCCTTTTTTTCAAACGGTGATCTTTATTTATTTATGAGATTACATGTGTTTAAAAAGCGCACAATTATTGATATGCCATTTACTTCCCGTCAACCACCCACACAATTGAATTATACATTTTCCGACCGAGTTGACTTCGGACCGACACCGAGTTGACTTTGGACCGAGTTCGCTTTGGACCAAGTTTAGCCCCACTTCTGTGGCCAACGATCCATGAATCCTTGGCCACAAGTCCGGACCATCTTTTCTTCAGCTCGCGACAACAAAAATTATGGCGCCTTTCCCATGAGCGGGTCGGCGATTTAAACCAACCAAATGTGTTCGCCTAACTCTTAGCTTGCTTGGGGTGTTTTGGATATGGAAATAAATTACATTTTAAAAAGATATTTCAAACAATACCTTTTCAGCGTCCTCCGATGCCCCGATGTACACAGAGCGCGGGCATTTTGGAATGAAAAAAAAAAAATCATGACGTCATCGGCCAGCCGAGCTGCGAATTTTTTTTTCCCAACGTGGGTACGATTCTTTGCAGTTGTTATTTGATAATTGTAATGCTTTTGGATGCGGACCCCAACCAATGGGAGCGAGGTACGCTAATCTTGGCCTTTACCGTGCTGGGGTCTTGGGGAAAAAAATAATTCTTTTTTTTTTGTCGCGAGCTGAAGAAAAGATGGTCCGGACGTGTGGCCAAGGATTCATGGATCGTTGGCCACAGAAGTGGGGCTAGACCGAGTTGACCTCGGACTGAGTTGACCTCGGACCGAGTTGACTTCCGAATGAGTTGAGAATTGACCCATAACCTGCCTATTCAATTGTACATGCCTCTCCTACTCCTGCCGATAGGTGGCGCTCAAATGAGACATTTCAACTATAATCCGTAAGTTTCTTTTAGTTTTTTGCGTGAAAATCCTTTAGGGCCTATAACAAAATCATCATTATCACAAACAGGTAAGTAACTCACCATCACAATTTTGTGTGTAGTTGTGTCCTTGGAACGCAGTAAAATCTCCAAATTGTTAAAGAAAAGGCACAGTGAGACGTGCTGACACTCTGCCAGCGACACTGTCCATTTTATCTTTAAAAATGGCGGTGCAACATGCTGCTTTTGTCACGTGATCTGGCAACGTCGTTTTCATTGGCTAATTGCCACTTTTGGTCAGTCTTCTTTGGGGGGGGGGAGGTCTGAAGTTATACCACCCAATTATTAAAAAATTATGCAGTGAAACATTGAAAAGGATATTTATATATATATAAATTGGTCACATGGTTTATCACATGAAATTCGCTTGTTATGTTGCTTGTACCACACGTGACCATGCAAATCACGGGGCTTTCGGAAACTAATTTGCATAACAAAACAAAAGTTCTCCTCATTGGACAAATCATCATAATTGGACCTGAATTGGACGTTGAGGTTACACCCCTAAAATTAAACAAGAATAAAACTGTACAACTTAAAAAAAAAGATATGGATAATAAACTACTAAACAAGTCTAGTTTTACCCGTCTGCACAGTGCGCACGATCAAGAGGGTGGGTGCGCATAGCAATTAGCATACGTACGCATACGTACTGTGAGAGTACAACCCAGCCAGTACTAGTACATGTACAACAACCTGACTGTACCTACTGTACATGTGTGTACATGTACATGTACATGTACGTACACACACATTCACAGTCTGGATGTTGTCTGAATGCTGCTCGATCGAATATCCAATAAGTAATAAGTAACCAACTTGACTCCGATGAACATTTAGGACATTTTAGACTTGGGGTTTCACTCTCATATCTCAACGTTTTTGATTGCTTTAGAAGCTCAGGTGAGTGCATTATTGTGCTTAACTTTTGATGATAACTTCACGATGATAGAGATGTATTTTTGCTTGCATTTACTGATATAAATTAGTTAAATTTGGGTTAATAAAAATAAGACTTTGACCAAATTGTTTGTTAAATAAATGACAAGCAAGATATGAATCTGTTTCTATGGACGCGGTGGTGTCAAACTCAAAAGCCAACCTACCTTCTCTGGCCGGCCAGCTACGTACTTTACTAGCTAGGGCGGGGTGGTGATGGTGTTGCGAGGTTTGGTGGGGGGGGGGGGGTGAATAATGTGGGTTCGTACTTGTCGGTCCGGTACTTGTGACTAGTATTTTGACTAGTGTATTGTGACATTTTAAAAGAAGGTTGATACTCGAGTCTAGACCCAGTAACTGGGCGCTGTAAAAAGTGTGTAGGTACTTTTTTCGAAATTTTGACATAAATTTCTAAAAAGGAGTAGAGCGCCCCAGTTTGGGACTGGGTCTAGGTTGATACACAGAAACTATTAAGAGAATGTACATTGTCATTATTGATAATGTTGGTTTCTTTCTTGGTAATTTTACTAACTAGTGAGTGAAGCGTTAGATAGTTGCCAGATCACGTGACAAAAAGCAAAATGTTGCACCGCGATTTTTAAAGACAAAATGAACAGTGTCACTTTCACTGTCAGCACGTCTCCGTGTTACTGTTGTTAGGCCCAGTCATACATGTACATGTATGAAGGCATCAAAGGCAATTGCCACTAAAATGCCCCATGCCCTGTCATTTCCTTGCATGGTGCCCCTTCAATTCAAATGTTCCAGTGGAAATGTTCATTACCCTCAAATCAAAGTGTCATACTCGGGTGCCCTTTTATTTACCAAAGAAAACTGCGGTGCCCTTCTAACAATGAAGTAGAGGCGGCAGCTGCTGTTTCTTTAGACGCTAAAATTTTGAGTGGAACAGGGTTCAGCACAAGGGTGTTGGCAAAAGTCACGGGTGGGAGCTACACATAGATTTTGACATGTGTATTACAGACTGATATTCTTAACGGAACGCCCTGGCCATATTGACCAAATTGTGGTCAAATTTGTGTGGGGTTGCATTTTCTGGCATTTCTATCTATGCAGCGTTTTAAATGGTCTGGATATGTTTTTTGACGCCTGTGCTATCCACCAATGTAAAGACTAGTCATGATGTTAAATTTGCATATTTTGGTTTTACCCATACACATCGTGTATTGGTAAAAACAACAAAATAATAAGACTAGTCATCTTACACGCCATTTTCCTTAAATATTGGTCTTTAGAACCTAGACCCAGTAACAGTACGACCGATGATGTCAAAATTTTGAAAAAAAAGTACAGCGCCCCAGTTACTTGGTCTAGGTCTAACCCTGACTGATTGGGCAGTTTGGTTAGCGTGTGGACTAAATCCTCCCATATCCTCTTCGCTGATGTCACTCCACACCAAAGTGTTTGGACTAAGATAAGATTGGAATGCCAGACCAAGTGATAAGCAAAATTGTTATTTGGGCCTACAGCCCTCAGTCCTTCTGAGTCCTTCACTTTGACAATTTGAGATAAGGATTTGAAATGGTACATGGGTAAACTTGGCCTATACACTTGTGTGCAAATGGTTTCAACCGGTGGTAGCCATTTTGAAATTGGAGAACATGACCGTCGGTGTTCAAAACGGCTTCCTGACGGCTATTTGATGACAGCACAGCTTGCGGCATAAAGGCCATGTCACACAGGGCACTTTTTACAGGCAACTTGGAGGCAACCACCAACAATGCATGCAAAAAGGAACACTTTGAAACTACAACAGACATTTTTCTGATACTATCTTACTGTCCTATTATATGGAAATTAACGTGAAAATGTTTCTTCTTCTTGGAGATTGCCTGGAAGTGGTTGCCTGTAAAGTGCCTTGTGTGACATGGCCATTACATCTCGCATGAAATAGGCACAGTATCTGAATATTTTGACTTTTAACCTCTTCTTGGGAATCTGTTTATTTTGTTCACTATCTAGTGATGTGTTGATCGATTAGCCAGGATGTCTCTGGATCACTATGACACGTTGAAGGTGATCGGAAAGGGTAGCTATGGAGAGGTATGGCTGGCAAAACACAGGAAAGACAGAAAACAGGTAAAAAGGTTTCTTAATTTTTACTCGGTCATAACTTTTACACATTAGTATGTGTGGTAATTGAGAAAGCAATGTCTAATACAAACGGAGTTATGCGAAGTTAAAAAAGGTGAGAAAAATTGTGAACAATTGCTCAGAGTTATTATACAGGATTGGTGAGGATAACAAAAAAATGTTTAATTTCAGTATGAAAGCTTACTGATTATGAAATTCATAGTTAAATCATTTTTTCTGTGAAATATTTCCCTTTGTAAGCCCTAGTAAAGTCATATGTGAGAAAAAACGCAACAGCTGATTTTGGCTGTTACATGTACAACCAAAATTAAGGACAATGTGTTTACATGCTGAAAATTGTGAGTGGTTTTTCAGTATTTTCTCCTGACTCGCACAACGGATTAAGCCCAAACTTTCACAGGTTTGTTATCATGGTTCATCACACAAAACATGAACACTATTTGCGACTAGTTTGTCAGCTCTGCCAAACCTGTATAATACTTTTAAGCATTAGAAAGCAGCTATTAATAGTAAACTTGCTGTTGCTTTTGGGAGAAGTGTTGGCTCTGAAAAGAGCCCTTGGTGTGGTCTCGGCAGTATACTCGGATCATCTTCAGGAGAATGATGGACTGCTGTTGATGCTGGGCCGACACTCCTTCCATAAGAGATTTATACATGGTTATCCGCAAGTTTACTAGTAATAGTAAACTTTTTATTATACACACCATGCAAAGCTTCAAACTTTACTTGTTTAATGGTAGGGTCATAGATTGGTAATACTCCAACAATTAATGACCATAAAAACTTACTTGGTGAGAAGCACTGCAGCTGATGATGGTATAAACTATTTTGAGAAAGGATTTCCTTTGAAGTAATATGTTTGGAAATTTTTTCACCCCAAAGCGGTCGAATTTGAGAAATGGTTCATGCATGACTTGTTTATCAGATTTTTGAGGGTTGGTGTCCATCGGCGAATACTGCGGTCAGAGATGCGGTTGGTATCGCTGTCACCTCGCTAAATGGGATGGATTTGATGCTCTTGTGAAAATACTGTGGCAGTTTTTTTGCAGTTTTCTCAGCAAGCCGACACTGTATTCAGCTGAAACTTTCACATGTGACTTTTATTGTATCGTTCTTTATAATTTGGCCTATAAATCAGCGTTACATTGACAAAAAAACTAATGATCCTACTTTTAAGCTTTACTCAAATCCAATATGCTGAGGGCTTTCTTATTCTCTGTTACTCAGTATGTCATCAAAAAGATGGAAATGCTAAATGCATCTCGCCGGGAGAGAACTGCCGCGGAGCAGGAGGCAAAGCTTCTCTCTCGTCTTCGGCATCCAAACATCGTCTCGTACAAGGACTCATTCGAGAGTCAAGACGGCTACCTTTACATTGTTATGGGTTTCTGCGATGGTGGGGATCTTTACTGCCGACTTAAAGACCAGAAGGGAACGGCGCTGTTGGAGAAGCAGGTGGTGGAATGGTTTGTGCAGATCGCTATGGCACTACAGGTCAGAGGTTAACTGAGTTTAAATAGACAATAAAATGCAAATGATTTTGAAGCCTCACTTTGACTCGAATATTAACCCTTCCAGACTAGGTAGTTTGGCTAGAGTGAGGCCCAATCTCTCCAGTTTCGTATTCTCCTATGTAACTCCACGCCGCATTGTTTGGACTTGGGAAAGATTGGATTGATTGACCCTATGATAAGCAATGATTAATGGACCTACCGCCCCAAGTCCTATGGAATCCTTCACTTCGGCAATTTGATATCAGGGATTGCTGTTAACTTTTTCAGTGACTTGCCAGCGGGACCAGTTAGCTTGGCAAACCAAACGAGCTTCACAATTTTGTAATTTTTGAACTCAATTCCAATTCATGTGACAGAGTACCAAATAAAAGAACACTGCCATTGTCATTGATGATTAGAACCTAATGTTTTCAATTAGGGACATTCTTTTCTCTTAATTTCAGTATATGCATGAAAGGAATATCCTGCATCGGGATCTTAAGACTCAAAACATCTTCCTCACCAAGAGCAAGATCATCAAAGTTGGTGACCTTGGAATAGCGAGAGTGTTAGAGGGAAATAACGACATGGCTACGACATTGATTGGTACTCCGTACTACATGAGCCCAGAGCTGTTCAGTAATAAACCATACAACCACAAGGTATGCTCATCTAGTGAAAAAGTTTGATACTGTGAGTCAGTAGTGGAGGTTAGAGGTCAACATGGGGGAAGTATGCATGAAATAAAGACAGTGTGGAGTGCGACTGCAACCGAGTGATAGACCCTTTGCATATGATGTCACAACCTCTAACAGCGCTCTCACTGAGGTCAAAGGAAGAACTATCATTGGCTGAGGGTTGGCTTGGCGCGTACACGCTTGCTCGTTTCCATTGTTTGACCTTAGCGATGGCGGCCTATGCAAGGGGTCTAATGGTCGCAGTCTCTGAGGTCAACAGTGGAGGTGAACATGCGTATGCGTGTACGTGCCACGCACAACTGTCCGCTAATTGCGGGTCTTGGCCTCAGTGAGGGCGCTGTGTTGGGCTTGTTACGTCATATGCAAGGGGTTTATTGACTTGCGTTTCATTCTGACCAATGACCAGTCCATCCAACAGGCTTTCATCAAACCATAAGTCAAACTTACTAAAGATGCAAATGAGAGAAGAAGGGACTGCCCAACAGTGGAGTGATAAAGCCCCATTTCTCTTATCTTGTTCTGCTAATTAGGCCGCGTCCAAATTGGCGGCTGCAGCTATGTCTGGGACTGTTGCTGATGTTGTTGCTAAGGATGTCCTATATTTCAATGCATGAAAATGCTGCAATCCATTCATAGCCATAGCCACCAGTTCCGGCATGGCCTTACAGTGTTTTCAAAAACATAAACAGACGTTTGTTGAATAAGAAAAATGTCTATCTGCTCCAGTAATGGAATTTTTTTGCTTTAAGAGTTCAGTTATTTGAATCTGACAGGCCTGGAATTTCATCTTTGAGAGGGCAAGGCCATTTTCATTTTGCAAAGGGCACGTTCATTGTAAAATCTGAAAGTCTATGGGACTCTTTTGAAGGGCACCAAGGCCAAGACCAGGTGCAACATAGGCCATGGCCTTCATGGCCTCCGTGTAATTCCAGGCCTGATCTGATAATAATAATAATAAACCGTTCTTATAAAGCGCATTACACACGGAGTCCCAATGCGCTGTACAAAGTCAAATGAAAACAAACAGAAAATTAATCAGAGTTTAACAAATGAGTTTTGAGAAGGCGTTTAAATTGATCCAGAGTTTGTGCGTCTTTGATGTTTTGGGGGAGTTTGTTCCAAAGAGCGGGAGAAGACATAGGAAAAGCATGCTGGCCATAAGACTTTGTCGATGCCGATGAATAAGCAAGCAGAGATTGTGATTGGGAGCAGCGTATTCTTGGGGGCTTATATTTGTGAATAAGTTGATGTATTGATAATGTTTTCTTTACAGTCTGATGTGTGGGCGCTAGGTTGCTGTGTATACGAAATGGCAACTTTAAAGCACGCTTTCAATGCTAAAGACATGAACTCACTGGTCTACAAGATCCTAAGGGGCAAGGTAAGAACTCGGGCTCCTGCACATTTGTTACAAAATTTCAAAAGCAGAAAATAGTAGTTAATGGCCTGATGTTTCAACCCTAGCAGAGTCTTTCTTGAAGGCTAAATGACAACACAACACACATAAACAGGTATATAAATGTAACAGAAGCAGTCAAGTGGAAATACATGAATAGAGAGAGAGAGAGAGGCAGAAAGCACACAGAAAAAGTAAGGGATGAACAATGAATATGGAGACAAGGGGGGGGGTTGGAGGGGAAAAAAGAAGCAAGTTGTCTGGAGCACGACTGAAGATGATCAGATGAACATCAAATGTTTCGAATGTGTCACTTTCCAAAACTTTGGCACATTGAAGTGATCGCTGCATTCCTTGGGGATTGTCTACCATTGGGGAAATTAAAACTTTGGCCAAGGGAACGATTTTGTCTAGCAATTTTGCATAGCGTAATATTTAGACTGAACAAGTGTTGTGCACACTGAATGCTAATTATTGAGTAGCAACTGATGATTTTTAAATAGCAACTGATACATTTTGCGCTGCTATGCAAGGGAAATCGTTCACTGTTTGGCGAATTTCAGGCGTGGCAAGGCCATTTTCATTTTTCAAAGGGCACTTCCATTGGGAAAATCTTGAAGTCCATGGGAAACGTTTGAAGGGGCACCAAGGCCAAGACCAGGGGCAACAGAGGCCATGGCCTTCAGGGCATCCATGTAATTCCAGGCCTGACATTGAAGTAATCATTGCATTTCTTGGGTATTGTCTATTGTTGCAAAGCTCTATTCTTTTTGAATTGAGGCGGAATAGCGTAATCTATTTTTTTAAAACTTGTACTTAAAGGCACTGTACACATTTGGAAATTGTCAAAGACCAGTGTTCTCACTTGGTGTATCCCAACATATGCATAAAATAACAAGCCTGTGAAAATTTGGGCTCAATTGGTCATCGAAGTTGCAAGAAAATGATGAAAGAAAAAACACCCTTGTTGTACAAATTTGTGTGTTTCAGATAGGAATAAAAACTTCTTCCAAGAAGTTTTTATTATTTTAGTGAGAAATTACCTCTTTCTCAAAAACTACGTTACTTCAGAGGGAGTCGTTTCCTACAATGTTTTATACTACCAACAGCTCTCCGTTGCTTGTAACCAAGTAAGTTTTTATGCTAATATTTGTTTTGAGTCATTACAAAATGTAAAAATAAAAGCCAATTGCTGAATTTATTTTCTTGTCAACCAGATGCCAGCTATGCCCAAGACCTACAGCAATGACTTAATAGAACTCATAAAGGTAATGCTCAATTTGGCTCCAGAGAAACGACCCAGCGTCGCTCGTATTCTACGCAACTCCTTCATCAAGACGCACATTGCTATCTTTCTTGAAGGTACACGGTCAAGGTAAGTAACGATTTCAGGCACAATAGACTGTGCAAGTCTCGCGCTTATTCAAACTTCCGGGACCATTGTAGTCCCAACCATATGGAGTTTTACGTGGGCGGGATTTTGTTTCGTCAATTATTTTAGTTTAACAAGTAAAACCAATTCAACAACAAAAACGAGAAGAAAACCGAGAATAAGACTTGACCTTCTTTTCCGGTTACTTGTAAAAAATTAAGAATGCTTCCCAACTGACTGGCATGTTGCACATTTGGGCGTGATTGGCAATTGTGGTTTCTAACAATAAGCATCCTCGTTTTAATTTTGTTTCAATGTTAATTTGAACAAATTATTTGTATTATACAAAAATTGAAAATTTATTTATACCAACTTGCTATGGGTATTTTTATTTTCAGGAATTTTGTATAAATATAATTTAAAAAGAAGATTTGATTTTATAGAAAAATATAGTCTTAGTTTGAGTTTTTTTCTCGTTTTCGATATGCACGAGACTTGCACAGTCTATGCTGGCCCTCAAGTTCCCAAAATGAAAATGGCTGTCTTCCTTGACTAGACATGGTTAATAAGAGGGCAATGTAATTGATGTTGCCACAAATTATTACTGCGCCCAAAAAAGTCAACAAATCTCTTCAGATTTGGGTGGGTGGCATGGGTGCCTTGTGAGTATAGCGCTTGCCTCTCACCACTGTGGCCCTGGTTCACTTCCCGGCAAAGGTCATAATGTGAGTTGTGCGTTGGTTCTCTCCTATGTCAGAAAGGTTTTTCTCCAGGCCCTCTGGTTTTCCTCCCTCCGGAAAAAACAAACATTTTCGATCTCGGCTTTGCTTCGTGTTCGTGGATGGCTCGATGTGGCTGGCTGCCAAAGGCGCCCTTGCATGCCTGCGACTAGAACACCATGTAGCTGTGTTCTTCGCAGTTCAGCTTCTCAACTGCGAGTATTAAGATGGTTAGCCTCCCAAATTATTATTATTATTAAATTGGTGTCTTTTTTATTCCACTGATTGTCATCATCTTTGGAATTATCTTTCTTCAATCATCATCTAAATGATTGGAAGTGGTATGGATCAATCCTGAACTGATTTTCACTTTACTAACTGTAAATCTGATTCATTTACATGTCCAACTGAACTTGTTCCTGGGCAACCATCCAGGGCGAGATGCAAACTAAATTTTTATGCTAACGCACCAAATAAAGGCCGAACCAACTCATGACATAACTTTGAATGGGAGTGTTGTAATTAACAACAATATGTCAACACCAATGATCTCACCTTGTTTGCAGTATTCTGAGTTTCTTGCATTTAGGAAAAGGTCAGATCGATCTGATAAGGGGTTACCGCCCAACATCTATAAAGCACTTATTAAAGATCTTGGACTTGTTTGATTTTGAGGTCGGCGTGAAGAAAAGCAATAACGGTCAAGTGTCTTGCTTAAGGACACAAGTGTCATGACCAGGACTCGAACCCACACTCTGCTGATCAGAAAAACCAGAGCTTGATTCTGGTGCTCTTATCCGCTCGGCCACGACACGCCATAAGCATTTGTACCATCTTGAAAATAAACAATCTTGTATAGACTCTTTTATTGTTATGTTATCGTCTTTCTTTCAGACGACCAAATTCTGGTAGTTCGGAGCGTAGATCGTCCAAGCCAGACATTGCTGCAGACATAAATGAGAATTCACCTAGAACAGCGTCCGTTAATCAAAGCCCTCTATCACCGATCAATGAAGTACCCGTCAAGAATGAGAAGGTTTGACAAAAGTTGTTTCTAGAGCTAATTAGTAATAGTTGAGAAACAACTCAACTTTTTTAATCTTCGCCCATAAATTAGAAGGTTTTTTTCAGTTGGAATTTCTCATACAACTTCATGAAATAAATCTATACAGAATAAACAAGAAGCAGAACATTGAAACTTTGACCGGGGTAGAATATTATAAAATAGTTGTAGAATATTACAGAACAGTTGTAGAAAATTTTAGAACAATTGCAAAATATTATAGAACATTTGTAGATTATTATAGAACACTTGTTGAATACTATAGAATATTATAGAATAGTTGCAGAATGTTATAGAAAAGTTAACCCCAAAAAGTGCTTAGCACGGACAATCTTTGTTATCAGCAAAAATACTATGTAATGTATATTGTTTTTGCCTGATTCCCTGCAAATATTTGCTTAACACAAACATTTGCTAAACACCATCATCTGCTTAAAAGCTTTATGAAATTGGGACCTGGGGCAGATTTCACAAAGCACTAAGATTCATCTTGAGATCACTTGCCAATATAACCATGGTAATTTGTATTGTGACATCACACTTTGCTAAGCAATTAAGATTGAATTGGAGTTAAGATCAATCTTATCTCTTTGTGAAATCGAACCTTGGTTAGGCTACATTGTTAATAAGATTTGACTTACATTCTTGTAAGACGACTAAGTAAAACTGTTATCTTCTCGCACACAGAAACCCACCTCTCAAAGCAGAGCGTCTTCAGCAGGTGGGGAGGCTAAGAAGTCTGCCAAGACAAGGCCATCATCAGGATCTAAAGAGAAGAAAGATTCGTCTCACAGCGCTGTATCTGCTAAGGATGGATTGAAGGTAATGATTCTTCTACAACCAAAATGTAGATTTTTCTTTGTTCAACCCCAAATTATTTAAGATTTACCCAGTCAGTTTCCCTTGTGGTTTATTAGGCCTACTTGATATTTGAAATAAACCCCTTATGGTGATCCCTCTGCTGCTGCTTCCCAGGTTGTATCGTGAACTTGGGTGTGATCCCTGGCTACACGGCAGTTTAAAGGTTGAATGGCACCCCCGAACAAAGATATTGACAAAATAGGGAGACCGCCAACATTAGAGCTAGGTAGCTCAGTTGGTAGTGCTCCGGCACGTTAATATGGAGGTCACAGGTTCAAGTCCAGCTCTTGTCAATTTTTCTTAGTTCAACCCAAAATTATTTAAAACTTACCCAGTCAGTTTCCATTGTGGTCTGGGAACATGATTCATCAGACAAACATGATCTTGTTTGTGTTTGGCCAGAGATGCTTGGCGTAATAATGTTTCAATTGAGTGATTCCGATGTGTAAATAAGAACATAGATTTGTAAAATAAAGTTGTCGAAGTCTGATCACCGAGCTGGAGTATTTACTTTGCATCCATACTACATACAACAAGAAACTTATTTACCATTTTAAATTTCTACTTGACTATTCCGAAAGGTGCCCTCGGCAAGGAAGGGCCGCCCACTTCCAACCCCGCCTGCCCAAGCAGGTACACCAAGGACAAGTGCTAGCATTAGTAAGAAGCCATCGAGTAGTCGTCCGAGGGTAGGGTCATCATCGTCTTCCAGCTCCGTATCGAGCTCCAAGGAGAGCGTGGCCACACCAAGAACAGAGGAAGAAGGGGTGAGTCGTATATTTCTTCATTTTTAAATCCTACTCATAAACCTACTGGATTGTCTTCTCTACCATGCAAATTGTCAAATTCTACCTAAGTTTCAAATTACTTTTCCAGAGACGGTCAGTGAATGCCTCCGCCAGAGCTAGACGAAGAGAAAAATTGAGGGAATCACAAGAGAGTGTTCCATCAGGACCAACAGGTAAGTTAGTTTGTGGATGTCTGTGTCCAAGGACCATTTTTGAAAAACAGTAAGCATAGATGTATATTTGGTTTTTGTCTTGCTATTTATTCTACTGCTGCAGAGTAGATTTTCGGAATTCGGGAGACTACTTAGTTCTGAAAAGAACTATCCTGCTTATTAACTACTATCTGGGCGGAAGGCAAAAACCTGCCAAAGTCACCCCATTTTGCGGTACAAAGGGAGGAATCTGGCTGGTGCATTGGTATGAGTCCCCCATAGTACTGTACGTTCATCCCACTAACTGCGTAGGTAGGGAGCATAAAGTGATATTAAAAACAGGGACCCTAGCTGGTGATAATGAGCAAGCTCTATGGCCATTTTGTTTTGTACAATCCCAGTCGATCTTCCTTCTGTAAAAATGTGAAGTAAAACCAGTCCCTTCATATCATAGATCAGTGGTCTAAAAACCCTATATTCAGCGGGACTACTACTTTCGCTTAGTGGATCGAGGGAACTTCTTGTTATTAACTTCACTGCCACGGAGTGAGTTCTTAATTGGTCTCAACATTTTGACTAGGTTGCTCTAGTCATCGTCAGGAGACTGAAGAGGGTTTGAGATGCTGGTCTCTTTAAAGGGATTCAGAGGTTTCAGTGTAGTCAGTACAGCTCTGATTGGTACTTCTGAAAGGAGAACTGTGGTTGGAGGGCTTAGAGTTATTGTGTGGGTTGGGTTGCCCATTGTGTGTGAGTGCCCTGTGTAGTGGGGCGTGTCCGTAAGCATAGATAGTCTAAAGGATTCAGAGTCTCAAATACATTTGGTAACACTTAGACACTGATACATTGAAAGTGGTTTTTTTATGAAGCTATTTAATGATGATGTTATTATTATTTTTCAGTACGAAGTTCTACTGATGCTTCAGCTGGTAGAAGGTCTAGCAATGGAGAGATCAAGACAAGAGCCACACGCTCCAAATCAGATCCAACTCCACCAAACAGAGTAAGAGTTAAACGCACTGCATTGTTATACCACGGTTATAGGTTGTTTTGTAAACTTGGCTGTGATCCCTGGATGCACGCAGTTAACAATTGTATGGCTTCTGACTAGCACCCCTGAATAAAGATATTGACAAATTAGGGAGACCGCCAACATAGGGCAAGATAGCTCAGTTGGTAGAGCTCCGGAACTTTAATCCTGAGGTCGTTGGTCCAAATCCTGCTCTAGTCAATTTTTCTTTCTTCAACCTTAAATCAATTTTTTTACTCAATCAAAGTCTAACAAGGAGGACTTTTTTTAAACTTTAGCAAAGAGCCAAAGCTCGTGGAGTGGACAAAGGTAAAGATGAGGTAGACTCGGGAGTTCGTCGTCAAGACAGACCAAGTGTCGGTGAGGACTCGTCAGACGAAGACTCGTTAGAAGCTCCTGAGAAAGAAAAGAAAAGGTAAGATTCCTAAAAAATATGTTTGTTTAAATTTATTTTCTGGGTAGTGTAACTCTTTATGCGCCGACCGGTCGCTAGCAACCGGTTTAAATCCCTTCAGAGAAATAGTTGTAAAACGAAAAATAAAGATGGCACGACCACAAAGTGTTCAGAATGGGAAAGAAGACTCTGGAGAGCACTATTGTGACCTGTTTATTGGGGGGTCACCATTTGCAAAAAAATTAGTTAACAATTAATGTGTCTATTTGATTAATTTATCACTAAAATAAATGGTGCATGAAAGGGTTGAGAGCTTTTTCTGTAAACAGCCAGGGCCCAATTTCATAGAGCTGCTTAACGGCTTATTTTGTGCTTACTGCGCCAGTTTCCATTTCATAGCGCTGCTAATCGTAAGCACACGAAAAGGCATGCTAACTTTCCGGTGCTTACTGTAGGAAAATGAATGAAGTAAACAATGTAAATCCATGGTGAACGTGCAAGCTGGCTGCATAATTTTTGCGCAGTAAGCAGAAAATCAGCTGTTAGCAGCTCTATGAAATTGGGCCCAGTTAAGGATTCGAACCCACATTCTGTAAATTATAGAACTTGAGTCAACCGCCCTAGACCGCTCGTCCACGATGACCCCACTTACCTTCCCCTTTACTACAAATCATTTGTAGATTGTCAAAGTGATATTTGCATCTTTACCACACAGCGATGACAAAGAGCTGTCTGATTTCTCTTCCCTCTTGGAATCAACCCTGAAATTGGTCGTTCCAAACGTGGAGGAAGAAATCAACGAGCAGCCAGAGGAGGCAGAAGACACACCAGAAGACGCCACCGACGGTCCCAGTCAAAGCATCACTGTGGACCCATTGAGCAGTACCATGGACATCTATATAAGAGCTGCTGCTCCAAGGGCACCCAAAGGACTAGGTACGTATTCTCCACATCCACATTGTCATTTAATAATAGTAATAATAATAACACAGCATTTGTAAGGCACACTTTTCTGTAGAACATTCGAAGGCGCCGGTCTAACATGGGTCTGACTACATGGTCTTGTGTACTACCTACCTTGTTTCCCAGTGGTGTACAATCTCGCTGCGCCATTATTTTGTTCTGTCCCGGAATGCCTTGCTCGATCATAATATTTTGGATATTTTATTTAGTCTTGTGGTTGATCCATTCTGTGTTAGAGACTACGCAGAGTGTGCTGTCAAAAGACGCATCAAGTCATAGAGCAACTGGCGCCCTCTCATTTTTTTTTCAATCTTGTGATACTGTATACAGTTTAGGGTGACCATATAAAAGCATGATTCATTTCAAATGTATCGCCTCGAAATACGAGTATTTTTACACGCGCGAACTAAGCGCCCGACAAGAGCCCTGCAAGCGTTTGAAAGTTTTTAACAAGCGTTCACGTAGAGCAGGCACTTTTTGTTAACTAATCAGCGTTGATTTTCAGTGATCCCTTCCAGGGGTTAGTGACAAGAGGTATCGAAACAGCGCGCTGCCCATAGTAGCGAGGCTGGTTTACTGCAGAACTATGGGCTTAGAATGGCCCATAAAAGCACTTGATTCTATGGGTTGTAGTGCAGAGTGGTATTGTAAGCCTCGACATGAAATTGAGCCATAGTCTGGCGCCCTGTCTCTCCTCAGAGAACACTTTGTTGATGTGAGCACTGAAGGCAGGGGGTGTTGAACAAAAGAGTTTGGGTACAGTTTAAGTGTCTGATCAGATCATTTCTCTCCCTGAAAATACTATCAATTTTTTTGTGTGTGGAAATGACGCAGGTTAAAAAAGAGTTTCTAAGGCATACATGGAGGCTGTGGTCTTCCTTGCCTTGTTCTTGAACACATTCCTCAAGCTAGCCTTGATCAAGGCTGCCTCGTGCTTGTGCTATCCCTTTGCCTGTGGTAGTTATCCACTCTTGGAGTCCGTAAGGATGATGCACAGAGGCGCACATCAAAGTCCACTCACCCAGTCTGTCACGACAATACACAGAGTCCATCCGGACAATACACAAGCTCATGGAGTCCGTTAGGACAATATACACAGTCCACACACAGAGAACCTCAGGACCAAGAACCAATGAAAATATATGTTTTAAGTGACATTACAGTAATTAGCACCGCCTTGAATTTGTTACAAAAGTACAGAAGGATCAAGGCGCGACGATGAATAGTCGCACACTGTATGTACACGCATATCATTTACATGTACACACATACAGTTTATGTGTACATTACATGATTACAGTAACAGCGTATAGATCCACGCAGCGAGCGTTGTGGTGTGCTGGGAGTTTGGGGTATATAGATGCGACTAAACCGTTCCATCCGGCTGGCACACCTTGTTCAAGGCTATCCTTAAACATGTTCCCTGGTCATTTGATAACACCTTTGAATGTCTATATTGCATTTTGAGAATGTTTTGACATTTGTTTTTATAAAAATCCTCCTTTATGCTTGTACCAAACTTCCATTCCAACACAGGGTCCCCAGCATCTCCCTATACCAGTGAGTTTACCCCCAGCTTGTCATTGTTTTATTTCATTCAATCCTTTTAATTTTAAGGAATGATCCATCATTGTGAATAAAGTTTATAAACACGGAGTAGGCTTGAGGGTAGGGTCATAGATTGGTTTTTGTCAACGTCATGCTGATATATGGGCAGAGTTATAAAGAAAGATACAATAAAAGTTAACTGTGAAAGTTTCAGCTGAATACAGTGTCTACTTGTTGAGAAAAGAACAACAAAACTCTCAAGGTACTTTCATCAAGAACGTTGAATCCATCCATGTTTAGTGAAGTGACAGCAGGTAACAACTGCATCTCTAGCCATAGCATTCACGAAGTGGACACCACGAAAATGTACATATTTAGCCAACCCTCTGAAATCTAAGAAACGATTCATGCCTGAATCGTTTGTCAGATTAGAATGTTTCAGGGTGAAAGATTATCCAAACCATATTACTTCGAAGGGAATCCTCTCTCAAAATAGTTTATACTATCAACAGCTGCAGTGCTTCTTACAAAGTCAGTTTATGGCCTAAATTCTTGGGTTATTTATTACCAATCTATGACCCTACCTTTAAAGGTAACGTTCATGTGATTGAAATATCTGTTTTGAGAAGTGCTGGTTCTGAGAAGAATTGTGGTTGAGATATACAGGGTGGTTAAAAAAAAGTGTACCCATATTTGGTAAAAACAACCATTCTCGTGCTAATGCAATGAATAATGTTTATACACATCGAATGCGTTGATTAATGTTACACATCGATGAACATAAACTAGCCTTCTCTGGACAAGTGATTTTAAAGTGATACACTTTACTTCATGGATTTGAAAGTCCACGATTAAATACTGTTGGCCAGGTTAGCCTCAAAGTGGATGGAGTTGAAAGAGCATTCATGGACAAATCAGTTTTGCACATGATACCTTTAAACTACCATATTTTGTACAAAAATTATCAAATTTCTTAGATTTTTTTACCACTAATGTTTAACAGTCACCACTTTCATATAATTCAAAAATAATTGTAAAAACTTATAAGTAAGTAGGTAACTATGACTATCATGATGAGTACACTTTTTTTAACCACCCTAGGCCTGTAGTAGAGTCTTCATTTTTCCCTTTTGGAGGGCGAGTATAATGTCAAGACTCTACTTCATCTCAACTCTGGTTCTTCTCAGAACCAACACTTCTCCCAAGGAGATTTAAATCACATGGTTGTTACCCATAAACCTACTCAATTTATTGTCTCTTACTACACCTTGCAAAGCTTCAAATCTGATTGACTTTTCTAAATGGTTGTTGTACCAATAATCATTTTAAAATAGATGTTAAATTTGCATCGGGATAAAGAATATTAATTGGTTTCACCCATACACCGGTGTGTGTACAGCACTGTATGCTCGGTACTTCCCGATTCCTGTGAAAAAGATCCACAGGCATATTACTCGGGTAGGATTCGAACCCACGACCTTTGCCATTCTAGAGCAGCTGTCTTACCACTAGACCACCGAGATTACCCGGTAGCTAGAGGCAATTTGAATCCTATATTTTAGCAGCGGGTACCGCAACAATTTAATAGATGTTAAATTTGGGTCGGGATAAAGAATATTATTTGGTTTTATCCATACACCGATGTGTAAATACAGGATTCAAACTGCCTCTAGCTACCAGGCATTCTCGGTGGTCTAGTGGTAAGACATCTGCTCTAGAACGGCAAAAGTCGTGGGTTTGAATCCTATCCGAGTAACATGCTTTTGGATTTTAGGAATCGGCAAAATAATCTTTTTGAAGTGCTGTCTCTTTTGAGAAATGATGACTATCAAGATAAGACGAAAACTGTAAAGTAGTTTTTATGACCAAAAGCTAAAAAATATAGGAACTGATTTTTGTCTGTTTCTAAGACATTTTGGAGAGGCTGTTTTTAGTGAAATATGTCTTAGACCTTCAGGATCAGAATGAATGTACTCTTCCATTTTAAACCAATGATGTACCATTCCTTTAAACCTTTGACTTACTGATCATTGGAAATCCTTCCAAAAATTGTTTGTATTGTGCCATCTGTTGGATGAAAAGTACACACTGTCACGCCTGTACACAGTTTATTTTGTGCACATTTAGTTTATCATTCTAAATGTTGTTTTGTTGGAAATGTTCAAGTAATAGAGTTTGTGGCAATTTCTCATTTGAAACGTCTGAAATGTTGCACCTTTTGTTGGTTCAAGAAAAAGCTTAAATGCTGGCAAGATTGATTTGTAATTCCTTTAGAAAACTTTGTCAAAATTAGTTGCATTTTGTTTTGGCATAGTATGACTCGGACTGATCTGTTTTTGAAAGTAAATATTTGTCAAATTCTGCACGTTTTGCATGATACATTATGGGTGTCTTTGGCTCTCTAAATGTTGGGCTACAAAGAATGAACTCCATTAGTTATAAAAAGCATTTCTCCCATTTATTTATGCATGATATTTTGTTTGATTAAAATTAGCTATAAATATTTGTACTAAAATGTGGTGGTGGTCTTTGGTAAACCTACTCATAAACAACAAACTATATTCACATCAAAGAAAAGGCAAAAACTGATAACTTTGACATCTAACCCTCATGTCTATCTTTAGCCATATTTTCAGACCTAGACCTTCTCTGTGTTTTGGTGATGTATTTAATGTACAAAAACAGAGTTTTTCTCACCAAATCTTTCACTAGATTTGTATAACTTACAATGTGAGCCGCTCAAATACTATGATTTTTACCATCTTCTTGTTGACCTGCAAACCACACATGTTTCATTAGAAACTAAGACACAAACTTAAAGGTGGGTGTTAAGTATTTCTTCAGCAACATCATAAACTGCCAAAAAGTCCCCTCTTGCCAAACCTTATTGTTTGGAGAAAATCGCATTTTGAAGTTTAGCTAATTTTGAAATTACTGGTTCGTAGACTGTTTACCATTCATTCTTTGAAATATTACATGCATGCCTAAGGGAAGTACAGTATCCTAAATCATACAAATCTGTTTTAATTTTGTTCATAACATGTTTAGTTAATGCAGGCCTTGAATTTCATCTTGGAGAGGGCAAGGCCATTTTAATTTTGCAAAGGGCACTTCCATTGGATAATCTTAAAGTCTATGGGAAAGTTTTGAAGGGGCACCGAGGCCAAGACCAGGGGCAACAGAGGCCGTGGCCTTCATGCCCTCAGTGTAATTCCAGGCCTGTAATGAGTAATTATGTAATTAACAAGATCGTCTCTTCGTGAAAACCGTACAAACATGGTCTGTGTGCGCGCGTCGTGTGTGAACTTTTTTAGCTGTTCATGAAAATGCAAAAGCCAGAGCACTCATGTTTGGCACTGTGCAAGCTGTATAATCAATGCAGTCGCGGATTTAGGAAGTGACAAAAAGATTTTGGGTACTTCGTGACTAAGCATAATTAAGAAACTAGATGATTTTGAGACCTATAACTTTGTAAACTGATCAACTAAATCGAAGCCATAACCAAAATGGTCAAATTGAGTTAAAATTCCTACCGATTTTTCATGTTTTTGGCACTTTGTGATGTTGCTGAGATTTGTTTGTGAAAGCATTTAATACCAACTTACAAGAAATTCATCTTAATTGGAAACCCTTTCTCTGGTATTAGTGGGAGTATTACTTTACAAATTAAACATCCATTTTTTTTGGGATGAGATATTGTGAAGTGTTAACAATAACTGTGTATCTTTACCTTAAACCTCTAGCATCATGTACCCTACATATTTCTTGAACAAAAGAAGTCAATCAAAAGCAATATGAAGTTATTTTAAGTTCTGTACATTTTTTAACAGAAAATTTTCAGTTTATTCCTAAATTCTAATGATATTCAATCAAAACAGCATTAAATTTGAGCTTATGGCTGGCGCAGAAATTCCTCTCTGCAATGTTTTTGCCGTCCGATGTCGTCATGTTTCAAATTTCGCTCTGGAAGAGTATCAAATAAAATGATATCTGACACCATTTTAACGTGAGGTAGAGACTTTTAACTTTTTACCCACTTTCATGGGTGCTCTATTTATTGGAAAATTAGTGCATCACATAACTCAATTTTACTTTGGAGCAACTCTTTAAGTACCATAATCTGCTTTTAAAACGACTTTACGAAATTTGATGCAGTCCCTTATCCTTCCATATCGCATCTTAGACCATTAATCTTTGACCTCTTATTATCTCAGGGAATGCATCCATGACAACATCGGGACGATTGATGGATAGAATAGCTGCATTAAGGAAAGACATCATGCAAGGAATCGGTATTGAGCTCTTACAGAGAGCCTACAAGAGTCTAGATAATGAGGATCAAGATGCTGTTGAAGTGAGTAAAATTTGTCGCCTACGTTTACATTTACCCAGTCAGTTTCCCTTGTGGTTTACTATTTGAAATAAAAAGTCACATCCCCTTAAGGTGATCCCTCTGCTGCCACTTCCCAGGTTGTATCGTATACTTGGGTGTGATCCCTGGCAGTTACAACAGTTACAGGTTGAATTGCTTCTGACAGGCACCCTCCCCCCTCCCCGAACAAAAATATTGACAAAATAGTGAGACCACCAACATAGGGCTAGATAGCTGAGTTGGTAGAACACCGGTACGTTAATCCAGAGGTCGCAGGTTCGAGTCCCACTCAAGTCAATTTTGTTTTGTTCAAATCAAAATTATTTAAAAATTTACCTAGTCAGTTTCCCTTGTGGTTTATCATGTAAATTTAGAGCTATCCTTGTTTCTCCTTCATAACCTTTACAAATCGTCTCTTGTGAGAAGGAAGAGTTGGTTCTGAAAAGAATCAGGGTTGAAGAGGAGCCGCCGTCGATTTCACCAAACTCTTCCTAACTTAGGATTAATCTTAGGACTTAGGACAAGTCCCAGCCTTGCACTGTAACCTGTAAACCTTAAGATTAATCCTAAGTTAGGATGAGTTACTCGTCCTAACTCGAGATAGGATTAATCCTAGCGTTTCGTGAAATCGGCTGCAGGTCACCCTGTTCAAAGAGGTCAAGACTCAAAAATACTTCCCCCGAAAGAAATTTCATTCACATAGTTGTTTCTGCTCGATTCTTCAAGTGAGGTTTGCGGAGACACCATGAAATAGATCTCTCTTATGAGCTGTGGTGGTTCTGAGAAGAACCAGTGGTTTAACAATATTTGGGTTTATGGGATTTGAGGCATTGCATGGTGAGCTATCAATGTATATTCGGTACTTTGCTGTGTAGATTTTGTTCTTTTAGAACTTGTCTTGCTATTTATTCTACTGCCGCTGAGTAGATTTTCGGAATTCGAGAGACTATTCTAATGTCGCGGAGTAGATTTCGGAATTCGGGAGACTACCAAGTTCTGAAAAGAACTGTCTTGCTTATTAAACACTACCTGGGCGGAAGGTAGGAAATCCTCTGGGACTACTACTTTCACTTAGTGGATCAAGAGGACTTCTCGTTATTAACTTCACCGCTGTGGAGTGAGTTCTTAATTGGTTTCAACGTTTCAACCAGCCTGCTCTAGTCATCGTCAGGAGACTAAAGAGTGTGAAATATTTGGGTTGTTAAACAGGTTCTTATAACCTCCACACGGCTCATAAGAGAGATTTATTACATGGTGTCTCCGCAAACCTCACTTGATTGCATCTTCACCATGCACAGTTTCAAATTCTACTCACTCAATTCTTACTCCCTACACCATGCAAAGCATTAAACCTAACAGATAAATCATGTGAAATAATGCAGCTTTTGAAATTAAATTGAAACAAGCTGTATGACCATCAACATCAGCTTATATAGACCTTCCCATTGTTGATAAACAAACCGCGCTGGTTGGCATGGCCGGCCAAATGTTAGCAAAATATTCAATCATGTTTACAGATGTTGTGACCAAATCCAACATTTCTGCAAACTTTCAAATAACAAAAATTACATCCCATGATTGTTTAATTTGTTTCCAACAAATTCAACACTATTTATGAATATTTGTGTAACATTATTACAAACTGGCTATCCGTTTTTGCTTTGCATTTATGGCTTCCCATAGTTTTCCAACTTTGGTTGACAAAAACTTGGGCTGTGACGTTGCAATAGAATGGTCTATAATGATTTTGACCCTAAGTTTGTCTCTATTTATTTGTAACTTTTTTTCACAGGCTCAACTTATCTCAATAATGGGAAGAGAAAAGTTTGACATTTATGGAGGCAAGATATGGCAGCTGAAATTCTGTGAGGAGACGGTATTTGGCTGATTTACGCATCGGAACAGGGTAAGTCTAGTCTTTCATTTTTATTACTGTTTTTTCTTGGAAATATGATTATGCCCAAGTTGCCAGCACATTGGTAGAGTATATAGCAAATAGATTGAATGTGAGGCTGTTGATGATTACCTCCTGGTGACGACTTTAGAGCAAGTTGGTTAAAACGTTGAAAGAAAGAAGCCAGCTCTTCACGGAACCACAACATTTTAATAAAGAGAATAATAATGTGGTGTACCGGCAAGATTCAACTAAAAGCTGTCAACTCTTTCAGTGCCAAGGTCGTACATGTACGATCTATTTTATGTATAGACCGTGCAAGTCTTGCGCGTATTCAAACATTTTTGGGACCACTTTGGTCCCACGTACGATGCTTTAACGCGTGAAGGAAAAAAACCTCACGCGCTTCAACGGGTCCCAATGTTCGAATACGCACGAGACTTGCACAGTCTATTCCGAAAGTGCCATTATCGTACATGTACAATCTTTTTTTTGTGTACTCGAAAAGTGTCATCAATCAAACATGTACGACCCGTAATATACATGTTATCACGAGAGGGCATTATCACTCAAGAAATACTATTGACTTTGGGATGTACCAAGGCAACACAAAGCAGCAAAACAAATTTTGTTTGGTAAAAAACATTTTTTTTTTACTTATAGAATTTCAAAAAACCTAAAAAGGCTTGGCATTGAAAGAGTTAACAACATCTTTTTATTATCATGACGTCCACCTGTCTCTATATGGACTTGAGGTTCCAAAAACATTTAATGCAGCACCTCGTACTGTCCCAAAAGCAAAAGTAAATGAGTGTTTAATGGATGTTAAATTTGCATCGGGATGAAGAATATTATTTGTTTTCTTCTCATACGCTGATGTATGTAAAGCACTGTATACTCAGTACTTTATCGAGTCCTGCGAAAAAAAATCTTAACTATAAAAACAAAATTATCTACATGCTTTAACCCATCAGAAACAAAGCCAATACTTAGTCAGACAAAATCAGTCATTGGAGACGTTGGTAACAGATTGGCAAAAGCATCATCTCATAAAAATTATTCTTGGTTTTGAAAAGCCAGAAGTGCCCTGAAAAGCCAGAAGGGCGGTTGGGTTGGCGTAGTGGTATCTTTCCTCGCCTTCCACCTCTAGGACCCCTGTTCAAATCCCGCCGGGGGCACTATGTGGAGTTGGTTTTCATTCCCTACTGGTTGAGTGGATTTTTCCTGGAATAATTTTCCTCTAACATCTAAAAATGAAACTTCCTTCCTTGTCTTATCTCCAAGGGGTTCTTGGCTGGTATAGTGATTAGGTTCGCTTTTCTGAGAATCCTTGGCTTCACAACCAGAATTAATCAATGTAAAAAAAAAAAAAAAGTCAAATGATTAAAACCCCGCATCTGATTCGATACTTATATCAGCTCAATTTTCTCCCAACTAGTTTGTCATTCTGCATGTGAAAATGATGACATTTGGTATAAACATCGCGGCAACATTGGGTCTCGGACTGGCTCTTGTGGCTCTACATACGATCGGATTCAATCAGAATCTATCATCAATCTTCTAGACGCCTTAAACGTCAGAATTGCTTTTTTGTTTATGCTGGAAGGAGGATTTTGTTTATTATAAGTGGTGCTCTTTGTTGATGACGTTTGATGTGATGTATGGAAGAAATCACTCATCCAGCTACTACAGTTACGTATTCATGGTGTGGAGAAGACGACTTTTGCAATCAGATCCACATCTTAGTGGATATCTTAAGACATCTTTAACAATCAGATCCACATATTAGTGGATATCTTAGAAGACATCTTTAACAATCAGATCCACATCTTAGTGGATATCTTAGCAGACATCTTTAACAATCAGACCCACATATTAGTATATATTTTAGAAGACATCTTTTACAATCAAATCCACATCTGAGAGTTGAGTGAAATCCAGATGTCACTCCTTGATATTGAGTCAACACACAAGATATCCAGTTCTCATGCCACATCTTAGCAAGGCTCGAATTTGGGTGAAAAAATCCACAAGACCAAAGGGCTTTGTTGCTCAAAATGTTTACCAGCCCAGAATTGTTCGACGAGACCAGAACAGTTTAACATGCGTACTGTTTTTATTTGAACAAGCACTATGACATATACGGTATGAGAGAAGATTTAACTCCTTTGTCTTTATGGGTACATACATGCTTCATTACTCAATAGAATTGAAAGGTGTTTATCAGACTCAAAGTCAACATTTAACATTTGAACATAACTTGTTTTTGTATCCTGAGATATTACACAGTGAGGTTTTATTATTCAATTGAAAAACACAAGACTGCTGGATCAATCTTCTCTTCTCAAAAACATGTTTACGTTGTTGTTTTGAGTCAGGGCCCAATTTCATAGAGTTGCTTATGTGGAAAATATTGCTTAACAATTGTCTGCTAAGCAGAAATTAGCAGGATACCAGTTACAAATTGTACATGTGACATGTTAGTTTGGCTGGTAACCTTATTCTGGTTAGCATAATTTTGTTGTGCTAAGCTACTTTTGTGCTTAAGCAGCTTTATGAAGCCTTTGGTCTTTATACATGTATATCTTTTCTCATTTTTGAATCTGTTCTTGTGACAAAGATTCTGGTCCAGTAACAATTCTGAGCTACAAGCCCTGTGGTCTTGTAGATTTTCACTCCAAACCCCTGAAGATGTATAATTACTGTAGCAATGTTAATATACATAGTAAGTTTTTTGAAGCGTGATTGTTACTTCTTGTGTTGATAACTGGATGTATTGAAATCATGTTACCAAGTTGATTTGTTAGCTGATTATGAAGCTTTGATCCCACTTTTTTGTGAAACCAAACAAGCTGACACAGACCCAACACAGAGCTGTGTATCAGACCTTTATCATGCTACCGCCATCTTGGTCATGTTCCCTGTATCCAATAACAGTAATGGATCCTAATATTCATTGTACAAAAAAGCAACCAGACTGTTTCTCCTTCCAACCTCGGTTCGGTTACATGGATTTGAATGGGAGAAAATCAAGATGGCCGCACCAAGGTAAAGGTCTATTGAGAGAGTTGTGACTACTTGTGATTAGAAGCCATTTTTGGTCCGAAAATTGCATGTGCGCACACAGAGTGCTAGACTAGAGTGCACATTTGGTTGTGCTACATCTAAACTGAACATTTGTCCAGCAGCCGCGTGATCAAAGAAAGCAGGTCCTTCCATAACGCAACACTCTCAATACACAGAGCTGAGAGCCAACACAGAGCTGTGTATTGAGAGAGTTGCGACATGGAGGGACCAGCTTTCTCCGGTCACGTGGTTGCTGGGCGCCATTTTGTTCCCAAATGCAGCACAACCCAATGGGCAGACTAGTCTGGCACCCTGTATTCGCCAATGCATTTTTTGGAGACAAAATGGCTTCTAATCGCAAGTTGTCGCAACTCTCTCAATATACGGCTCTGAGCCAACACAATGAACACTGCCCTCTGGAGTCCAGGATGCTCAATGATTGAAGGTACAAGAGTAGTCAAGACATGATGTCATCAATTAGAGGCTCTTGAATGACGCCTTCCAAACTGTCACGCACCTACTAGGGATCGATGGACATTGACCTTTAAACTTTTCCTTGGTGTCTTCATTGGTTTAACATGAATATCAGCTACATAGTATCTCCAATATAATACAAGCACTTGTAATGAGCAATGTGCAGCATGCACATGATATATCTGGCCCAATGGAACCATTGAATTTTAATACCGATGCCTTGTGGATAAAGACAGGGCACCAGTCTAGGACAAGAGCATAATTCTAAGATAGACCTTTCCACTGCAACGTCAAAGCCTGAGTTTTTGCCAACCAAGGTTGGAAAACTATGGGAAGCCATCAATGCAAAGCAAAAACAGATAGCCACAGTTTGTAACAATGTTACATTTTATAAATATTCAAAAATAGTGTTGAATTTGTTTGAAACAAAGCAACCAATCATGAGACTTTCTTTTTTTGTATTTGAAAGTTTGCAGAAATGTTGAATTTGGTCACAACATCTGTTAACATGATTGAAAGTTAACCATGGTTACTACTGTTTGTTTGTTAGGATACCAAATATGTTAGTTTGGTCGCATCAACCATGAGGGAATGATTTCTGTGCATCTTTGCTCAGTCCCGGTTTAGTCTTTAACTTTTTTAGGGACTATTTTTTTCAGTATAATCATCACCATAAGCCCCGATATTGCTAATCTTGTTGATTGTTTACCCTGTTTTTTTTAGGAAAAATGTAAGGGAAATTATTACGAACCAGAAATTACATGGTCTTGCTTTAGAATTCTAGATTCTATGTTAACAAGGGAAACATTGGAAACTGTCAATTCGATCCGATACCTTTTCTTTGATCCTCTTGTTTGAGTGGAGGTAGGTCAAATCTTGATCTAGATTCTAGATTCTATGTTTACATAACTGTTAATTCGGTCCGATACCTTTTCTTTGATCCTCTTGTTTGAGTGGAAGTAGGTAAAATCTTGATGTAGATTCTAAATTCTTATTTAACAAGGGAAACATTGGAAAATGTCAATTCAGTCCGATACCTTTTCTTTGATCCTCTTGTTTGAGTGGAAGTAGGTCAAATCTTGATCTAGATTCTAGATTCTATGTTTACATGGGAAACATTGGAAACTGTCAATTCGATCCGATACCTTTTCTTTGATCCTCTTGTTTGAGTGGAAGTAGGTAAAATCTTGATCTAGATTCAAGATTCTATGTTAACAAGGGAAACATTGGAAAATGCCAATTCGATCCGATACCTTTTCTTTGACCTTCTTGTTTGAGAGGAATTAGGTCAAATCTTGCAGCTGTTTCGAGCCATTGTGGGCAATTTGACACTAGTCAAGTATGCATGTCTGCCTGAGTCCTCAGCCTTGGCTTCCAAATTAAGACATCAAGTTTTAATTTCATTGTCAATCATTCTAAGAAAAGGACGCCATTATTTAAATGGGTTCCTATGATTGAGAAAACTTAAGCTTGCGGTCACCGCCAATCTTAAAATTACGTTTCCTCCATGAAGAATTTTAAATCCTACTTAAAGGCAGTCAGGGCTCGAATTTGGGACTTGAAGCTCAGTATACTTACTGGACCAGAATTTTATTTACAAGACCAGAATCAAAATAAGAAGAGAAGACACCAGAATCAAAATGAGAACACAGTCTTATCATCTAAACTGTTTTATTTGAACAAAACACTAAAACTAAAAGAAGATTTATCCCTTTTGTTTTATCGGTAATACTCGGCAGAGTTGAAAGATATTTATGAGACTAAAACTCAACATTTGAACATCATTTTTTGTTTAACAAAGATATTGCATTGAAAACAGAAGACCACCAGACTTGTTCCGTCTCGAGTTAGCTGGCCTGACGCTGAAATTACTGGCCTCGGGGCCTGTGGTCCAGTTTTAAAAATCGAGCCCTGGCAGAGTCATCATTTGAAGAATGCTAATCGAAAGCACAACAAAAGTCTGTTGAAAGTAGGACAATGAAATCAGATGTAGTCATTTCTTACAAGATTTCTCTCGAGTTACATTTTGTTTTGAAGCGGTCTGACTCTCATACCTCCAGGTAAAGATGTCAGACGGTTGTAGCCATGTCTCTCTAGACACTTGTCCTGCTTATAGACAGTCAATGTTAAGGACCCAGTAATGGCATGCTGGTACATCTTTTCAGACGTCTACTTACTAATAGTCATTAGGAACGGTCGGCATCATGCCAAGATCAATCAAGTCTGAAAGCTCTTTCAATTTATCTGATAAGTGAGCGGTGACTATAACGGGAAGGGAGCAGTCCAAAAAACATGACTATGCCCATAGGATGGTCTTCAGAGATTTAGAACGCTCTCAAACTGTGACCGATTTGTTGTAATCTTGAAGTATCTCGGATTAAACATATCATAACAGAATTAATGAGCTTTTTTTTTATTAAGTTATAAACCCTTTATATTTCTCAGGCTTTCTCTGGGTGTATTCGTCAATGTTTCATCTGTATATAAACATTATTATAACAGTTCTTCAGAACACCAATGCACAATTTTGTTTTTCGTCAAATTAGTGAAAACTTACTAAGGTGAACTCTAAAAATTCCTGAATCAGAATTGACCCAGATTCAGGGTCCAAGGGTCCCTGACCCGGTTCTGGGATCCCAGGGTTCCTGACCCGGTTCTGGGATCCCAGGGTTCCTGACCCGGTTCTGGGGTCCCAGGGGCCCTGACACGGTTCTGGGGTCCCAGGGTTCCTGAACCCGGTTCTGGGATCCCAGGGTTCCTGACCCGGTTCTGGGGTCCTAGGGGCCCTGACACGGTTCTGGGGTCCCAGGGGCCATGACCCGGTTCTGGGATCCCAGGGTTCCTGACCCGGTTCTGGGGTCCCAGGGGCCCTGACACGGTTCTGGGGTCCCAGGGGCCATGACCCGGTTCTGGGGTCCCAGGGGCCCTGACCCGGTTCTGGGGTCCAAGGGGCCCTGACCCGGTTCTGGGGTCCCACGGGCCCTGACACGGTTCTGGGGCCCCAGGGTCCCTGACCCGGTTCTGGGGTCCCAGGGGCCCTGACACGGTTCTGGGGTCCCAGGGTTCCTGAACCCGGTTCTGGGATCCCAGGGGCCATGACCAGGTTCTGGGGTCCCAGGGGCCCTGACACGGTTCTGGGGTCCCAGGGGCCATGACCAGGTTCTGGGGTCCCAGGGGCCCTGACACGGTTCTGGGGTCCCAGGGGCCATGACACGGTTCTGGGGTCCAAGGGGCCCTGACCCAGTTCTGGGGTCCCACAGGCCCTGACACGGTTCTGGGGTCCCAGGGTCCCTTACCCGGTTCTGGGGTCCCAGGGGCCCTGACCCGGTTCTGGGGTCCAAGGGGCCCTGACCCGGTTCTGGGATCCCAGGGGCCATGACCAGGTTCTGGGGTCCCAGGGGCCCTGACCCGGTTCTGGGATCCCAGGGGCCATGACCAGGTTCTGGGGTCCCAGGGGCCCTGACACGGTTCTGGGGTCCCAGGGGCCATGACCCGGTTCTGGGGTCCCAGGGGCCCTGACACGGTTCTGGGGTCCCAGGGTCCCTGACCCCGTTTTGGGTCAGGCTGACTCTGAAAATGGTTTTACAAAACTTTGATTTAAACTCAGATTCCACATTAGTTTGAGCCATTTCTTGGTCATTCCGACACAGATTCCTGGGTCACACTGATCCAGAAATGGGTCAGGTCCCATGGGACTTGGAATCCAAGTCAATTCTGACCCGGGAGTTCTTAGAACGTGTGAACCGGAGCAAATCTCTCCTCCCCCCCTGTACACAACCAAACAAGTCTTTCAGTCTGGTGCTTATTCCAAACATCTATTTTGGAAGATACACTAATTCAGGGTTTGGCCTTAACTGTTTTATTGACTGGCCAGCAGGACCAGTTAGCTTGTCATTTCACTAGTCCACCAACTTTTTCACTAGTCCCTATTTTTTAAATGAGATGGGGATGCTTTTCAACACTGAAGAAGCCAGCCGGACCACTTGGAGTGAATTTTAACTGGAATTTGGCCAGCGGACCACTGTTAAGGGAGAATGCTGCACTAATTTAAAAAACACAACATTCCAACCCACTTGCTAAAAGTTCTGCAAGTATAACGATGGAAAGAGATGTTGTTGGTCTTATATATACAACAATATCTCTGATGAAAGTTTTGAGCCACAAACAAGACCAGTGGTCTAGTGGAGATTTTCCAGGAATTCAAGCCCTTTAAGTTGGAATGTAATGTTAACCTAAGGTATATGGACATAGTCTAGAGTAAATTATTTATTAAATTTACCCGGTCAGTTTCCCTTGTGGTTTATTACTTGATATTTAAAATAAAAAGTTGCATCCCCTTAAGGTGATCCCTCTGCTGCCGCTTCCCAGGTTGTATCGTAACCTTGGGTGTGATCCCTAGCTATAAGGCAATTACAGGTTGAATGGCTTCTGACTGGCACCCCGAACAATACATATTGACAATATAGGGAGACTGCCAACATAGGGCTATTTTTTTTTATTATCGCTCAGTTGGTAGAGCTCTGGCATATTAATCCGGAGGTTGCAGGTTCAAGTCCCGCTCTTGTCAATTTTTCTTTGTTCCACCCAAAATTATTTAAAATTTACCCAGTCAGTTTCCATTGTGGTTTAATACTTGATATAGGTTATTTATGTTTTTTTAATAAATTATTATTACAAGTTTTATTTGCCGTCCATTCTAGACCAGTCTCTTTACCAGTAGTATAAACAAATTTGTTTATTTTGTACCTCTTGGTCCAAATATTGGTGTGTTTTTTATAACATTAAAACATGTGTATTCTCTCATTAAAGTGTCTGCTTAAAGGGAATGTATACGTTTGGTAATTGGAACCCACTGTTTATTTCAATCCTATTTAAGTGTAGATATATACCATAAAACTAACCTGTGAAACTTTCATTTCAAAAGGTGGTAGCGTTTTTGAGATATTGCCGAAAAAATCTGGAGCGGTTATATCCACTTAGGAAGAATAATCTGCAATTGGAATACACAATGTGAGAAACGTTACTGTCAGTAACGCTTCTCAGATTCAATTTTTGTGGGATAAAAAGTGATATCTTTTTCCATAACCGCAGTACTTCTAAGTGAAAAGTTTCTTAAAATGCATTATACTATCCAAAGCTGCTGTACTTCTTACCAAGTAAGTTTTTATTGCCATTAATTTTTGAGTCATTACCAAACGTATGCGGACCCTTTAATGGTTTAAACAAAACTTTGTTGAAGTAGTAGTGTTTCGGGTTAGCTGTAAGCCTGCACAAGTACATTAGTTGTTCTTCTATTGTAAATAATTGACCAGTAGAGTATTTGAGTATAAGTGATGAACAAACGTACGCCACTCTCTCTCTCTCTTAGCCCATAAAATAAAAACCTCATCTCTCTTAGGAAAGATACATTTTTTATGTATTTATGTAGTTTACTTTTTGAAATATCAAAACATATTTTCTTATGTTAAGTTATTTTAACAGCATTTGTGTTATGAACGTTGACTGAGATGAAAGAAAGAAATTTACTTCTTAAAAAAATATATACCTCAAGTGGATATCAGATCATCTGTATTAGTACCTTCACAGCTCACAATATTGTTGTACCAGTTAAAGGTGTTTTACAAGATTGGTAAGAGCTGACAAAATAGTCGCAGACAGTGTTCATGTTTTTGTGTGATCAATCACAAACATTAAATTACAGACCAGTGAAAACCTGGGCTTAATCAGTTGGGTGAGTCAGGACAAAATAGTGAAAGAATATGCACAATTTTCAGCATGTAAACACATTGTCCTGAAATTTTGGTTGTAACAACCGAAATCAGTTTTTATTAGGTTTGTTTTCAGACACAGTTTTCTCGAATATGACTTCATTTCAGAGGGAAATATTTCACTGAAAAATCTGGTTCTATTATGAACTTCATAATCAGTAAGCTTTCAGATTAAAATTAAACAAAATTATGTTTTTTATCGTTACCAATCCTGTATAATTTTAAACTTTAATGCATTCTTCATCACATTGTTACTTATGACAACTTGTTCAAGGACAAAAAGATCAATGAAAAATCACTCAAAGGTGATTCAATCTAGAGTTCGTTTTTTCGTCAAGATTCCCGAAATATTTCTTTGTGTATATGTACCTGTTTCTCTGCCAGCCCAAGTTTTGTCGCATCAATATTGTTGAAAGAAAAACGACTTCAAAAAAAGAAGGTAAAGTGTTTTTAAATAATTGGTTCAGTAAAAATCATGTTATGCACCGGAGTTAATTCTTGATTATTGCAGTTTAAGACAGTTATAAGAAAATCACAATGCACAAAAGTTATTGCAATTTAGCAAATACCACCAAAGACAATAACAGACAAAATAGTATTGTTGTTTAGTTTTTTCCTTGTTTTCAGATCAATCCCATCTTTATGTTTTTTTCTTTCGTTTCTCACAAATTTATTGTTTGATTTAAGTGGGAATGAACGAATGGAATTTAATTTGTGTGTTTTGTAATGTTTTGATAAAGCTATTTTGCATTTCAATTAATCTTCTTTTTTGATTGTTAATAATATTCCATTTGATGTAAATAATGAGAATTATTATATGTGAATTAATATTCTAGAATGTACTGACTGAATTGAACGATATTACTTCGTACTGTGGACATATTGTAAGAAGGAACCGTTGTTGAAATTAGTACTTTGTAAATGAAATGAAATAGATTTTTTATTTTATGTGAATGAATTTTGAGAAGCCTTGTTTTGTTCATATTACTGTATAACCCTATGTAGGACTTTTCCCTCTGTACTGTATACACAAATATAGAGTCCTAGATATGAGGGTCCGTTTCTGTGGCGGAAAATGTTCAGAGCTCCATAATTCAAATCTTACCTGGTAAGAAGATACTCATCTCGCCAGATCATCTTTCCATGGCTGCATACAGTTTTTAGCGGTGGGTTTTGGACGTCAGATATTCCTCATAAATCTGTCATTTTTGTGAAATAATTCAGCTCTCTCAACGTTACACATTTCAAAATGCAAACTATGTCTATGTTTGCGCGGAGGCTGAAAACGCATACTGCAGTTCGCATCCAACTAAAATAAATATCACGCAATCAACCTGGACATGCTAGTGTAAGTGCGCGCACGACAGGCATCTTTGAGAGAACGAACAAAACAAAATTTTTTTTTAACAATAACAGCTGAATTATTTCATGAAAATGACGGGATTTATGAGGAATATCTGACGTCCAAAATGTATGCGGCCATGGAATGTTAATCTGGTGAGATTAGAAGCTTCTTACAGGTATGACTTGAATTATGGTGCTCTGAAATTTTTTCGGCCCGGAAATGGACCCTCATATTCAAGACGTCACTGTAGTATTGATATGAAAGTGAAAGACCTCAAGGGCTACTGTAGTGTTACCAGACCTCAAGAAAGATACTCGTCTGGTAAGTCACCTTGAAGATTTCATAACCCAGAACACAATTGTGCATGTAGTTTTTGAGGCTTATGTGCAATCAGAATTGATATAGGCAGTCTTTAAGGGGTCTGTATGCGTTTGGTAATGACTCTGACAACTGATGGCAATAAAAACTGACTTGGTAAGAAGTACAGCAGCTTTGGACAGCATAATGCATTTTGAAAACCTTTTCACTTTGAAGTATTGCGGTTATGGAAAAAGATATCACTTTTTATCCCCCAAAATTTGAATCTGAGAAGCGTTACTGCAGTAACATTTCTCAGATTGTGTATTCCAATTGCAGATTATTCTTCCTGCGTGGACATAACCTCTCCAGATGGCAATATCTCAAAAACGCTACCACCTTTTGAAATGAAATTTTCACAGGTTAGTTTATTGGTATATATCTACAACTATATAGGTTTGAAACAAACAGTGGATTCCGAAACCAAACGTATACAGACCCTTTTAAAACAAGAATTTTTTTTAAGAAACCTTCCTAAGCTGCGTCCGTCCGAATCAAGTAAGTTTGGCTATAGCTATGCCTGTTGGCTGCATGGGCAATGCAATAAGCCATTTGCGAGTTAGATTTGAATAATGTCTGGTACAATGACTTGCTTAGTCACAAGTTACCGCTTCAATTTGAATTCCTTAGACTATAGACACAGTTGCTATATCAAACGGTACGGGGCAAGTTTTTGTATAACAACCTTCGGATGAGCAAACACTGGTACCATTGTGTAAGGGCGTTTGTCATCTCTTACATAATCTACGCAAAAGCTTGCCCTGAATCATGTGACGTAGCAACTGTCTCGATGGTCTGAGGAATTGAAATTTAAGCCGTAACTTGTGATCGGGCAAGTCATTGTACCAAATATTATTCAAATCTAACTCGCATTGGCTTATTCAGCCATAACCACAGCCGAAGCCATTAGTTCGGACACAGCCCAATGTTATAGGACCATGAATAACTGGACCTTGTTATAATGCACCTTGTTATAATGGACCTTTTTATAACGGACCTTGTTGTAACGGACCTTGTTATAATGCACCTTGTTATAATGGACCTTGTTATAACGGACCTTGTTACAACGGACCTTGTTACAACAACCTTGTTAAAATGCACCTTGTTATAATGCACCTTGTTGTAACAGACCTTAACAGACCTTGTTGTAATGCACCTTGTTATAGTGGACCTTGTTGTAATGGACGTGTTATAATGGACCTTGTTATAATGGACCTTGTTGTAACGGACCTTGTTAAAATGGACTTGTTATAATGGACCTTGTTGTGACCGACCTTGTTATAATGCACCTTGTTGTAACGGACCTTGTAATAATGCACATTGTTATAATGCACCTTGTTATAATGGACCTTGTTGTAATGGACCTTGTTATAATGCACATTGTTATGATGGACCTTGTTGTAACAGACCTTGTTATAATGGACCTTTTTATAATGGACCTTGTTGTAACGGACCTTGTTAAAATCCACCTTGTTATAATGGAACTTGTTATAATGGACCTTGTTATAATGCACCTTGTTAAAATGGAACTTGTATAATGGACCTTGTTATATTGGACCTCATGACGATAGACCATGCCTACCAGTCTGCTTAACTTTTTAAGATTAAGGTAAGTCAACTCAAACTTAACCTCATAGTTGTAGATTGTGTGGAAATGGTCAATTTCTGTAACAAGATGAAGAGAAAGAAAAAAATTCCCTAGTTTACAGAAGGTTTTGGGTTCAATAAAAATACCGTCTTTAAACTGCTGTTAACAATTTATTATTCCAGAAAGCTTGATTGGTTACAATTTGCAATAAAAGTCACTTTAAGTGAAGGACATGATGGAGTAGGTGATTTAGTTCTAATTAATGGACTGGCCCCGGGGAAAACAGAAACAGAAAAATAGTCAAAATAGGCCTATTTATTTTTGTTCTCTTTTAGAAAATGATCAGAGCCCAATTTCAAAGAGCTGCTTAAAGCAGAGAAAATTGCTTAACCAGTCAAAAATTGTACGTTTAGAATGGTATTTTGGCCGGTTATCTTATTCTGGTAAGCATCATTTTGTTGTGCTTAGCTAGTTTTTGTGCTTAAGCAGTTTTATGAAATTAGGCCCTGGGCCCAGGTTCATAGAGCTGCTTAAGCAGACAATTTTGCTTAACAACTTTGTGCTTAACAAAAATTAGCAGGATACCAGTAAAGATGGTGCATGTGTGACATGGTATTTAGGCTGGTTACCTTATTCTGGTAAGCATTGTTGTGCTTAGCTACTTTTTGTGCCTAAGCAGCTCTATGATATTAGGCCCTGGTGCTGGTGATTCATATTTTTGATAACAAATGAACATTTTCAGTTGATGAAATAAAAGGAAAAGGAAGAGGAACAATTTGTAGGAATGACTTTCTTTGTATCTACAGAGACGTCTCAAATGAGATGTGGTAAATGGGTTGGAATTGTAGTATGTATTTTTATCAGCCTAGTACCAACACAATTATTTTCAGAATGTGTACCAGTGATCTGGGTGTCCATTGACCTTTATCACACTGCCGCCATCTTGGTCATGTTCCCTGTATCCAATAATAGTAATGAATGCTAATATTCATTGTACAAAAAGGAACCAGACTATTTTTCCATTCCAGCCGAAGTTTGTTTACATTGGTTTGAATGGGAGAAAATCAAGATGGCCGCACCGTGATAAAGGTCTAGGCCTATAGTTTCCATCCTGAAAATATTGTCCTCTTTCTCATTTTTAGAGCAGTCTGGCCTGAGACCGTCTGAAAACACAGAAGCTATTGTATTATTATGCAGAAACGGCAACCTTTTATAAGTCCCTGGAGGAAATGCAGGTGAGTTTAGTAATGTTACCTTGGAATGTCATTTAGCTTGTTTTGATGAAGTAAACCATAATAATACATGAGTTTTGAAATATACTGGTACAATATAATCTAAATGACATCAATCAAGTTGTTACTTTGTGGGTACAATCCTGGCTTTAATTGGTTTCACTGGAAGCAGAGAGTAAGTAATGTGTACATTTTACCTGCTTTTTAAGCATTTTGAGAAGCAGGTCAAGCAATTTTCTTAAGTTGCAAAAACTGGATCTTGGAAAATCTAAAGGCGCTTATAATAGTCAATGAGCCAGGAGCTGAAATTTCACATATCGGTACTAACTCGATGGACTAATTCTACTATCTTTTTTTCTGGCTTCAAATAATCCAAAACTTACCATAAACTATGATAGCCTTTCCAAAAAAATAACTAAAAAATTCATAATAGTTTTCAAAAGATGTTCACTGTAGAATATGAAACCTCTTAGCCTCTTCCATTGTTGTTAAGCCAACGGCTGTTTAGATACTAACAGTTTCTTAAGCCCATGTATTTGCACGCAGAGTGAATAATTCAGATGTGTATAATGAAACAGCCGTTGTATTTGTCAGTTGGCAAGCATGGCTGCCTGTCAACAATGTTTCTCTTTGTCAGATTGCTGATTTACTTTTATTCCAATAAAATAATCAAGGGGTCTTTATTTGTTTAGGTTACATTTTGTTGAAAAATACCTTTGTTATATCAGTTGTTTTGTCAAGTTCTGAGAAGGTTGCGGTGTAGGTTTGTTCTATTAGATTAAGTAGTGGCCCCCCTAGAGAAAATGGTACACCCCTTGCGCCCCCTAAAATTTTACCCTAGTTTCGGGGCGTACAATTCTTTGAAAAAAATCATATTTGGCACACTCCCCCCCCACTCCCATTCCCCACTCAACTAGTCCATGGCACCTGTAGACAGTTGCTGTGGTGTATTTTGCCAGGGGGAAAAATTGCAACACCTCCTCAGTCATGAAGTTCAAGGTCTACGACAGCTTGTTTCTTATTGCACTCAGAATTGCAACGCAGTCAGACGTGCTCATGATTTCAAGAAAATCTTACTTCTATTCTCAAAGATTTTAGTTGGATCTTATGAGCCTTTGTGCTCATCTTAACAATATTTCTAGCCATCTTGAAATTTTAATTACCACTAATTTGTTCTTGTGATTCCTGTTTACATAAAAATGGCTGCCATATTTTTGATGTATGCAAGCTGTCTTTTAAATATTAAAGGGGTGGTTGCCTTCGGATTTGGCACTTTGGGCTATACAAGCAGGTTTTTTATGAAGAAAATGTAAGAAGTAACTAGTAAATAGCGGGTACAACCATGTGTAAAAACTCTTTTGTGGGAGTGTTGGCTCTGAAAAGAGCCGGTGGGGTCTCGACGTTTCGAACAGTATACTCTGCTCGTCCTCAAGAGAATGTGGTTGGAAAGATATTTTAGAAGTAGAACATAATGATTCACATTAAGTATCCCTTGAAAATGTGTGGTTTTTTGTTTAATTTTATGACAGAACATTTTGTCGGACCAAAGTTTTAACTCCACAAAATGGCGGACCGTATGTCTAGCTTGGTTATATTTCCAGAGGCAAATTTAATCACTACTCAACTAGTTACAACACACTGTAGGTGTTTCAGTGCAAGAACAACTCTTTAAAAAGGATAAGCAGCAATTCAAAATTTTACTGGATTTTGAGGCAATGTGTCCCTTTAATCCGGCTCAACAATTTTTAACTTGTGTCTGTGAAAAGTTTATCCAACAAATTACTAATGACATTCACCAACAGTAATATTTTGAGACTGGGTCATTTTCTTCGCTTGACTACAACCTACCATTATTCAACCAGCTTTTGGTTCAATGCAAGTACAGGCCTTGGCATTTCTATGTTCGTAACCAATAATGGAATGGCCAAGGTTTTATTAGTGTGTAGACTCCATCGTGATGTAAGAATTCTCATAGTTAGATTATTGTGCAGCATCTGGTGTATAGGGTGTCTCACATTCATATGACTAGCCAAAAAAACGAGACATAAAAACATGTTTAGCGTCCTGCCTTTTTGAAAAAAAAATGAAGGAGGAGGGCCTTTTTTTATTTATTTATTTATTTATTTATTTTTTCAAAAATGGCAAACCGGCCGGGCTATTTTTCAAGATGGTTACCAGCTTTTTTTTTCAAAAGGGCCGCCACTTGGACTCAGGAATTTACATATTGGCTTAGTATGGGCAAGATGCAATAGAAAATTTTACCAATTTGTTTTGTTTTCGTCGGAGATCGTTAACAATTCTAATTTTAATAGATGTTAAATTTGTATCGGGGATAAAGAATATTATATTTGGTTTTACCCGTACACTCAGTACCTTCCCGAGTCCTGTGAAAAAAGGCAAAAAAAACCCCAAACAAAACGTGTTTAGCGTCCTGCCTTTTTGAAAAAAAGGAAGGAGGAGGGCATTTTTTTCTTTTTTTCCTTTTTTTTTCAAAAATGGCCGCCCGACACATTTTTCTCTTTTTTCTCATTTAAAGAAAAAAAAATTAAAAATCCTCTAAAAAGGAAGCGGTTGGGGACGCTAAACCTTATTTTACTTTTTTGCCCTACATCACTAATCACGGCATCGTCATCATGATGATGATGATAATAGTGAGGTAATAATACCAGGAGGGGTTGTGCAGTCGATTATTTGGTTGAAGTAGAGTCACTAACACACCACCAAGGATGCTTGGATAAATAATGACGCTGGCAGTGTCTAGTAACAGGTGTGAGGTGAGCATGACACTCAGCCCAGATTTGAACTCTCATGACATGACATGAAATATTGCCCTTGCAGGTTTATCTGGTTTGATTCAAAGGCAGCGAAAGAAAATCGAGCTTGATACATTTAAAAAAAATATCAATTTTCACTAAAATACCCCCAACAAAATAAATTAATAATAAAAATAAAATAAAGTAATAATAATAATAATAACAATTACATAAATAAAATAAATAACAAACAAAAGTTTGATTTGTTTCCAAATTTATTTGTAGTCTGCACAATTTGCCAGTTTACAGTTAAAGGTGTGTACAACATTGGTAATTGCCAAAGACCTGTATCCAAACTCGATGTGACCCAACATATACATGAAATGACAAACCTGTGAAAGTTTAAGCTAAATCTGTCTTCGGAGATGAGAAAACAGTGAAAAAAAACCTCATGTGTTTTAACTTTTTTTCAAACATCGGAATTTATCCTGCAGGATAAATACTATTATTTTACTCATTTCGTAAAAAATAATGGCATTTCAAGCAAAACTATTTCAAGGGAAGTTTTCTACCATGACCATCTTTATACCATGTGAGCTATGTGCAAATCTGTGAGCATTTATATTTTCATTCTCACCAATGTTTTACATACCCTTTAAAACAATTTTTTGAAGAAATTTTAAATCAAGTTTTCTTAAATTATTATTCATCTGTATTTACCTTCAACCCCCCCCCAAAAAAACCCCCAAAAACCAAAAAACCAACCCACAAACAAACAAACACATTGATATGTTTGTAAACTGGAAAGTAATACAAAAGATATTTGAAGGAAATTATAGGCTAATAAAACAAGCATAACAAAAGTAAGAAATTGGCACAAAACTCTACAGTTTCCACGTATACAGCAGAAGGATTGTCATCTGTATTTGTATTTTCAAGAAATGGATAACAGAGTGGCGATAGAACTATTGATTTATCAAGACCTAAGCTGGTTTGTGGAATATAGAGAGATGTGGGGGTGCATTTAGCTTTCTAAAACAGATGTGATCTCCTCTGGAGATGATCAATAGTCAGTAGCTGAGACTGTGACATTTATTGATTAGTTCAAAAAGCCGTATTGATGGGAAACTGCCAACAGACTAAAAAAGAAAGGTTGCAATCCATGCCTATATCTTTTGACATGGACTACAGTTGTTCTTCAGCCGTGATCTTTGATGCCGAATGCTTGTTCTAGATGCAGGGAAACATAACTACAATTGTTTACAGGTGTGTTTGGCTGTATTTCGGTTGTCACATGGTTTGATGTGCTTGTGTGAAACTTACTTCTTTATCAACCAATTTGTTTTACTGAGAATGTTTACCAGCATGTTTTTTTAAGCAGGTTGGATGATTTGTATTATTAAAGGTATTATAGAGGATTGGTTGAGCTGACAAAATAGTCCCAGACAGTGTTCATGTTTTGGGTGATCAATCATATATACATGAAATCACAAACCTATGAACATTTGGGCCTAATCGGTTGTATGAGTCTGGAGAAAATAGTGAAAAACCATGCACAGTTTTCAGCATGTAGCCTAAACACACTCCTTAATTTCGGTTGTAACAACCAAAATCAGCTGATGCATGTTTTTTAGGTTGTCGGATACAGTTTTCTTGAATATGACTTCATTTCAGAGGGAAAAATGGTTCTAGTATGAACTTCATAACCAGTAAGCTTTCAGATTAAAATATAATTAAATAGTGGTGTTTTTTATCCTTACCAATCCTGTATAATACCTTAAAGTTTATATTTGTTTTAAACACTGTACATTCAAACTGATGTTTTCGGGTATTTTTTCACTTTGCCTCAGTAGGTATCAGGCAATTGTTTATACAATATCTAGTCATGCAGATATATTTTTCTGATAATCTTTTATTAAACACTATTTGTTGTTTGTGGCCACATCTGTCGTCACTACTATTAACGCAAACTTAAAATTTCATTGGACATCTATTAAAGCAATTAGGAGCAACACTAAAGTGTCTGTTGTTCAACATGAAAACTCATTCATTTCCCATGAATTTCCACAAATGAAACCGTGTGAAATGATACTGAATAGAGCCGACCTGTGAGCGGTTGATTTATCTGTTTTGAAAAAGATTACATTTGACATCGCTGTTGACAGAATTAACAGTGTGAAAATGACCTGTAACTTGACAACAAACTTTGAATGCCCTAGTTCCATTTTTGATTTGGATGACGGGACAAAATACATCCAGGGTGTAAAAGAAATTCCTGGTTTTGATTCAAATATCACACGAAGTGTGAAAGGACTGTAAATGGTGAATATGTAAAGGGTTGACTGGTTTGAATAATTTCAAGGAAACTGTACTTTGCAAAACCTGAGCTGCATCCGCGTTAATTCCTCTGTTTTTGCAACAGTTGCTGGTATAGAGTTTGGTAATTGAGATAGAATAGAATCTCAAGATGGAGTGATCCGGATTGAATCATCATCAGTCAAATCAACATGACTACCAGTTCATGATTACAAAAGTTGCAACTCAATCAATTATTATTATTATTATTACAATTATGTATTTCTGGTAATGAAACCAAGGATGCCTCATAAGTGAACTTAATCACTGTAGCTTGCAAGCCTGAGGAAACCTGTAAACAAGGGGTGCTTGCTTTGTGAACCAGAAACACTGGGGTTAACTGCTACTCTTTTACGATAAGTGTTCTGGATTCTTTTTACATGCACTACCAATCCTAGTACACAGGACCTACGGCTTAATGTCCCATCTGAAGGACAAACAATTATGGTTAAGTATCTGGCTTGAGGACACAGTGCCACGACCGGGACTCGAACCCACACTCTGCTGATCAGAAACACCAGAGCTTGAGTCCGGTGCTGTTAATCGCTCGGCCGCGACATGCCACAAATGATGGATATATTGTAAAATAGAAACGCATTCCTTTATACTGATTTATCATTTATTTGTTCATCTATAATGAAAGAAAACAATGTAAATATTCAATCATTTACCAAAGACTTTTACCTTTCAAGTAAATGATGCTGCTGTTTGTTGAGTTATGTTACAAAGTATACTCTGGTTTAAAGGCACTGAACACGTTTGGAAATCGTCAAAGACCAGTGTTCTCACTTGGTGTATCCCAACATATGCATAAAATAACAAGCCTGTGAAAATTTGGGCTCAATTTGTCATCGAAGTTGCAAGAAAATGATGAAAGAAAATACACCCTTGTTGTACAAATTTGTGTGCTTTCAGGTATAGGAATAAAAACTTCTTGCAAGAAGTTTTTGTTATTTTAGTGAGAAATTACCTCTTTCTCAAAAACTACGTTACTTCAGAGGGATTCTTTTCTTACAATGTTTTATACTATCAGCAGCTCTCCATTGCCTGTTACCAAGTAAGTTTTTATGCTAATAAGTATTTTGAGTAATTACCAAACGTGTACGATGCCTTTAAAACCTATTGGACAAAATTCAGCTTCAGAAGATTTTTTAATTGAATAGGCAGATTTAATTTTATTGCAATAGATCAATGAATGGAGGTAAAATTTATTGATAATTGCAGTTGCTTTCCATGAATTGATTGTAAATGCATTCACATACCGCAACAAAAGCCAAGATCCTCCACTTAGGGTTGAAAACATCAGCTCAGAATCAAAACAGCCTAATGACTACATTTCCTGAAACTTTGACTTCACAACTTTTTGAATTTATTTGCTTGATTTAATAGCATGTTTATCCAGACGTGATTTTTCCCCTTTCATTTTTCGAACAACAGATGTTTATAATTTGATTTAATTCAAGTACTGATGTTCTTAATTTCAATGTTTTTTCATGCATTATAATCTGTGGCTTACTGCGAAGGCCGTACACGAAATATGGATTTGCACGGCTACTTTGATTGTAAAGTGCGTCATGCTTGAATTATTGATGGTTTTCGAATGGTAGATTTGACTTCTCTATTATACCCCCACCCTCTGAGGCTTCCTGGGGATTAAAGATTTGCTATTTCCATAAATCAATCTTATGGCTTTGAATACCCTTCCCAAAATATCATAGTTTTGTTGCTGGCAATTTGCTTAAGCTTAATACCAAAAGAAGGGAATGTATTGTATAAATCTGCCAGCACAACTACCAACAATGCATAAATATATTGACTGGGATTACTCCTTGTGTAAGAGATTATTGCCTTTCAAAGTTCCGAACAATACAGAATTTTTCCTGAGATTCAAACATCCGTCTTTTCTTTTTTCACTGCAAACATCATTTTACGCAATACTAACCTTCATGCATGTATACCCAAGAAAGAGTTCAAAAATTTAAATATCAAATGTGCTTTTTATTTTTCTCCAGTGGTCCAAAACTATTGGGCCTTACTCAAAATGTTAATTTTTAACAATCAAAAATTTGACTCTTAAAGGCCCTGTACACTATTGGTAAGATCGAAAAACACAAATGTTCACAGATTCACACACAACTTAAATGATTTAAAGTAAGTAATGGTTGAAAGGGTTCCTTAAAATATTTCTGCGTAAAATGCTATCGTTTCTGAGAAATGAGTAAAACAATAGTTTTTATCATGCGCGATATTTTGAAAAAACAGAAAACATAAGGTCTCTTTTCACTATTTTCTTGTGATCACGATGACCAATTGAGCTCAAACTTTCACAGGTTTGTTTGTTCATGCATATGTTGAATCACATAAAATGTGGACACTGATTTTGAGCTGTTACCAAAAGTGTACAATACCTTTAACAAGTCACACTGAAGCTAAACAGTGCTATGATTAAAGGGTAGTGTTTCATTGTTGTTGTTGGTTTTTTTGTTGTTTTTTATATATTAATGTCCATTCAGCAATTTTCAATAAATTCACTGCAATTTTTGTTTTCTTTTTCTGAAAACGTCATCAAATTTGGTGGTCAGGTTTTAAAGAGAAAGTTCAGAATATACATGGTCACCTTAATTGTTGTAATCAAAATAAGAAAGTAATCTTGGGTTGAACAAAACAGTTTCCCTTGTAGTTTGTTACAAAATAAGAAAGGGTAGTGAGGTCTTCAAATGTTATTTCCTAAAACTTTGACAGTATTTCAGATGAAAATGCTGCTTTATGAGAATTTGTGCTGGTATAAACTTAATAATGAGTTATGCTAGCTTCCAGAGATTGAATTTAATCAACAGTTATTGTCACCTGGTTGTTAACCAACCCTACACTTTGTCATAAATATTTATGATATTGACTGACAGAATTATGATGAGTTTGGTTCTTTGTATATCAACAACTAATCATTCCAGTCTAAAGAACATTATTTGTATTTGCCGTAAACAAGATAAATGTTGTCGCCCTTGATGTAAATGTGTATTGAGAGGTTGAAAAGTATGTCTGACATGGCATTAGACCGTGACTGTAGAATGCATTGTAAGTAGAGGTAGTATGTTTGTTGTATATAACTGTTGATTGGCTTTTAGAGGCTTCCTCATTGAGCAACATTTCTTCCCTTACTGAGATGGATGACATCATCAGTAAAGCCAGAGCTCAATTCCTCCCAGATTCTGTAGGAAGTTCCCCTGAAAAAAAAATCAGTCTTTCTATGAACAAATATGAAAATCTCCCTGTGTGTGGAATCCCCCCTATTATGTTGAATGTAATTCTAATTATCTTCCTGATTGTTGTACAAAATCTCCCTGATTGCAAGATGCAAATGTTGGCAGCTCTGCTAAGGCCTAACCGTTAGAACCGTCATCTTCCCCTTATACTACCACCATGCTACCACCACCTCCAAACCCTTAAGGATGAAGTCCTTATCAAAATGAATCCTCCCTACAATGGTGATTGGTCGGCGTGGATGTCACTGACTGACTTCTCATTAATTATTAACAAGTGTGATATACAATGCATGGGGAGCCTACAGTGTGTAGTTGTGTAATAAGGGATGGATCCCAACCATTAACTATTCAATACCTATCATACTTGTGTTTTGCATACTACCAGCGGTATATAGACAGGGAGTGCGTAATGAACCTGTATGGTTTATAGTAGGGTTGGCTGACCACAGAGGCACGTGGAAAAACCAGGGCAGCTTGGTGAAACAGAGGGGAATAAATCAATCTCGGGGAAGGAGCTGGGGACCGAGGTGGAATAATAGCTGCTGGCATGTTGCCAGCTCGCTTACATGCACTGCCATGAGTTTGTCTGTCATCAAGTTATGTCAAGTAAAGAAGCACTTCAGTTTTTGATACGATGACAAAGTTAGTCTGAGGAAAGACCATCCGACAGCGCTGGAGTAAACTTGTGAGCTACTGTTTACTCACAACAGCAGTTGGTTCTCTCGTGAGACTTTAATCCCTTCTGTGAAAGATGCAAGGAGGAAAAGCATCTCCTCTTCTGGAAAGGACCATCTTAGATGAGTAACTGAAAGTAAAGACAACTTCAGGACCTCAGTGCTGAGTCAAATATTTACAACGATCGTGGTTGTTTTAATACTAACTGTGTTTTAATTATTGAACTTTATCCTCCTAGACAGGGTGAAGTGAAGAAACAGCGTAACGGCAGAACGTCTTACATAATTTACACATCACTGTGCATTCAATGAGGAGACTACAAATCAAGCTAGCAAGACCTTAAGCGATAGCAACTTATTTGTCTTGGAACTTTTAAAAGCGGACACAATTTCGGAAAAACCTTCTTTCATCAAAGAGAGCTGCAGTAACGGAAGAGCTTGAAAGTCAACATTGACAGTTGTGCTTGTCAAATTTATGAAATACTTCTGAACGAGATTTTCTTGTGGAATTATCTTCAATACTTGAAGAGACACTCTTCTCTTCTTGAGACATCTGGACAGAAAGGAGGCTGTGGAGTTACTGTATTCAACAGACGGGGCTTTTTGTTAAGAAAGGACTACAAGCGCCGCTCAAACTATTGCCATAGATTTGCGATGCTGGAGATAATCTCAAGATCATGACAGAGTTGACTTTGATTTATCTCAGATTACTTCTTATCACTGGAGTACTTGTTGGAGCCACTATCGATGTCAACATTGACAAAGCTACGTAAGTATCCAAATATTTATCCCTTAACTTTTAATAATAATTAATACTAACAAGTTTTTATAAAATACTAAGTAGTTTTTATAAAGTGCTTTATCAATGGGTGTCTCAAAGCACTTATTATTATTTTCTAAGAAAGGTTTTTTAATATTTTGAAATATGAGACCCATTTGCCTATGTAGCACCTTGTAAGGGTTTTCAAGGTGCTGCGGCGCATTCAGCAGCCACTGCCAGAAACACCGGGGCAAACCCCTTCTCTTTGCGATAAGTATAACTGGGTTCTTTTACGTGCATTACACAACACACAAGACCTACGGCTTTACGTCCCATCCGAAGGACGAAGCAATAATGGTTAAGTGTCTTGCTTAAGGCCACAAGTGTCGATAGACCGGGACTCAAACCCACACTCTGGCGATCAGAAACACCAGAGCGGTAGATGTTTATGGATGATGCTTTCATTGTCTAGTTTGCAAAAAAGGGTGCACAAAGTTACATATAAATGTAACTGTTGCCTCGCCTTGCACGAGTAGTGAGTTTGTAATATTTCTTAAAATATTGCTGTTTCTATAAAAAAAATCTGTCTATTTTGTTGAAATTTAAGCTGACCAGGGCCCAACTTCATTGAGCTGCTTAAATGAACATTTTTGGCTAAGCAAAAATTAGTAGGATACTAGTCACAGATCGTACATGTGGGATAGAACTTTGGCTTTTAACCTTATTTTGGTAAACCAAATTTTGTTGTTCTTAGTTACTCTGTGAAACTGGGCCCCGTTTGAAACATATCATAAAAATGAAATGTTTAACAAGAAGGTGTACCATTCAGCTTAGTAGCATCAGTGATGGTCTAAGCCCAATTTCATGGCTCTGCTTACCGCCGAATTCTGCGCTTGCGAACACCATTCTTCGCTTACAGGGCAAGCACCGAGTTTCTGCGCTAGCTGTGTAAGTGAAGAATGCCTAGTAACGTTGACTACACACAATCAGAAATTCCCTGATTACCTGTGAAATACGCTCGATGTACATGTAAGCGCGGAATTCCCTGCCTCTGTAAGCGCCGATTCTTTGCTCTACAGTAAGCAGAGCCATGAAATTGGGCCCAGTTTTGAACTGAATCTCAAGACATCCCTTGTATATTAAGACACAGTCAAACCACCCATCCATGCTTCCTGTCTTACTTTTCTGATGTTGCATATGTAGCTTTGCTGACACGTCAAATTGCAATCTTATTCTTTTCTTTGTGCTTTGTCCAAAGAGCTATCCACCTGTGTTATTTTTGTCTGCTTCATTAGTCGTATCGCGCGTTGAATGGAAATTCACAGATAAAGAATCGTTGGTCGTTGCCTTTTGTTCGTCTGACTTTCTATAAATTGAATCTGAGTGAATTACACTGACTTTGACAGTGAACCGACATGCTCGTCAAGACATATAGTGCATATCGCGAAACCGTGGTTTATTGTACAATTAAATTTGTTTGTCAAACATTAGTAACTGATAACCAAGGAACATTTACATTGTGTGCGTTGAATCTTAATTGATTTCAGACATTGTTGGATTTTTCTTCAACTTGTAAGATTGAAGGTCAAGTATTAAAAAAAATGTCCAAGCGCAAGTTATCCCCCGCCCAAAATAGCCAAATACACCCAAATGAGTCCAGAATAAAGAGTGGTTGAAAACTTTATGAGGAAAGAATATGAAGATTCGTGTTGAGTCCGATCCTATACAGGCCTGGAATTACTCAGAGGCCACGGAGGCCATGGCCTCTGTTGCCCCTGGTCTTGGCCTTGGTGCCCCTTCAGAAGTTTCCCATAGACTGTAAGATTTTCCAATGGAAGTGCCCTTTGCAAAATGAAAATGGCCTGATGAAATTCCAGTAACACTGAGCATGCAGTGTTTGACAGTCACAGATTGTACATGGACAAAAAAATGAAAAAAAATGAAAATTGAAACAAATGCCGAGTTGAAACAGAGTTGACATTTCTTTACTTATGATTTGAATTACAGAGTAGCGCAATGGGCTGAAACATTTGGAAGCAAGCTGTATGAGATAAGCCTCAAGTACAGTGGAGCAGAATTTCTTAGAAAGGTAAGAGGTCAAAGGAAGGCATTTCATAAAGACAGTTTCAGAATATACACCAGGAATGACAGGTTTTAAGGCTTCACATTTTTGAGATTCCAAATGGGTTGCTGTGTTCCTAACACCAATGGTGTTAGTCAAATTAACTTTAAGTGGGCTATTCAGAATAGTCAATGTTAAACAATTTCTGGATTTTTTTTTTGAAATTGTTTTGACCCAATCACCCACTCCAAATTTCGATTTTTTAATATTGAATGATCTTTATAATATAATCTTTACACTGAAGAACAAAGTGGTGCCTCAAATGAACCAGATATTTTAGATTAAAGGTCTCCAACATCAATTGCTTTTCCTGGCTTAAAGGTATCGTACACGTTTGGTATTTACTCAAAATATATATTAGCATAAAAACTGACTTGGTAACGAGCAACAGAGAGCTGTTGATAGTATAAAACATTGTGAGAAACGACTCCCTCTGAAGTAACGTAGTTTTTGAGAAAGAGGTAATTTCTCACTAAAATAACAAAAGACTTCTACATGTAGCTAGAAGCCTTTTATTCCTATCTGAAAGCACACAAATTTGTACAACAAGGGTGTTTTTTCTTTCATCATTTTCTTGCAACTTCGATGACCAATTGAGCCCAATTTTTCACAGGCTTGTTGTTTTATGCATATGTTGGGATACACCAAATGAGAACACTGGTCTTTGACAATTACCAAACGTGTACGATGCCTTTAAACAAACAACTTTGTAGTTTAATCAAAAATGAAATTGACGATCTTGACTAGCTGGATATTTAATAATTTTTTTCGTTTGATGATATATTTATAAATATATAAAATTACAACTGAATTTTGATTTTCAGTAGGGGCCAATCATTCAGAATAGTCAATGTTTTAAAATGTCAATTTTTTTTCTTGAAATTGTGTGTGGGTGGGTCAAAAGAAATAATTCAGTTTTCGTTTCAAATAATAGAAGAACTGTCCCTGCAGTGCCATTGTTAACGGTCAACCTCGTTTCAATAGCTGACCTCTGTGTCCGATTGGGAGATGGCGAGGATTTTTTTCATTCTGTTTCAACTATAAATTTGCATATTGAGGTGGAAGCAAGGAAAAGCCACTTATACTCCTGAGCTGGGAGAACATTGATCTAAAATATCTGTTTCATTTATTTCTTTGTTCTTCCGTATAGTCTGTCAATATTTAAAAATTGATATTTGGGGTGGGTGTGGGAGTCAATCAATTTCGAAATAAGATCAACATTTTAAAACATTGATTTTTCTGAACTGCCCCTGAGTGTGATTTATCTGTGGTTTCTATTGGTTGATGATAAAAGTCGTGAAGTCTGCTGAATTCTTTGTCTGGAGACTGAACACCGAGGATTCCCAAATACTGAACATGTTAAAGTAGGACTTAGTTCTGATACATTTTGCGTCCTCAAAATTCTGGATTTCATAATATTCTTTCATTTGAAAAATAATGAGCGGGGCTAGGGTTGGGGGTAGGGTTAGGGTTTGGATTAGTGTAAGGGTTAGGGTTAGGGTTAAGATGCCAGGGCCGATTTGTGGAGGGTTTTACCTGACAATTTAGATTTACATTTTTAAACGGCCGCAAGATTTGACCTACTTCCTCTCAAACAAGAGGTTCAAAGAAAAGGTATCGGACCGAATTGACATTTTCCAATGTTTCCCAATGTACAACTCTAAAACAAAACCATGAAATTATGTTTCAAAATAATTTTTCTGAAATTTTTCTTGAAAATAACGGGCGAAAAATCAACAAAATTAGCAATGCCTGGGCGTATAGGGATGGTTATACAAAAATGAACAGTCTCTAAAGTGTTAAGGTGATGCCTCTGCGGCCTCTTCCTGGGTTGTATCGTAATCTTGGGTGTGATGCCTCGCTATACAGCAGTTACAGGTTGAATCGCTTCTGACTATCCCCTCCCCCCCTCCCAAACAAAGACATTGCCAAAATAGGGAGACCACCAACGTTAGGGCTAGATAGCTCAGTTGGTAGAGTGCCGGCACGTTAATCCAATGTTCACAGGTTGAAATCCCTCTCTGGTCTATTTTTCTTTGTTCAACCCAACAATTGTAAGAATTAACCCTGTCAGTTTCCCTTGTTGCTTATTACTCAATTATTTTATTTATTAAAAAGAAATGTTGACGAACCACCTTTTTTAAGAGTACCTTGAGAGAGGAAACAAGGCACATATAAAAATCATTCTATCAAATCTCTTTTGTTTGTTTTCCTCAACATTAGAGTCTTCAATGTTTTAAGTACCGGTACTCGGCTTTCATTCTAGCTCTCTCTCTTATACCATTGTGACACAGTAAAGTACGTACTGTGTACGTACATGTACAGCACAAAATTAGTGTGTTTGGTGGTGAGTGGCATTGTTCAACGTCTCCCCTCCCCCCAAACGTAAACAAACGACTACTGTATATTACATGAATACGTGATTTAGTCAGCGTGAGCGAGAGAGAGGAAGGGGGAAAAAAAGATTCACGATTCTAAAAATAGGTCTTTGATGGCGACCATTTAGGCATGAAAATTACAGAATGGGGTATTATTACTATGACTGACAAATTGTTTTGGCCTTGCCCGCTGCCTTACCACAGCTCCTATTGAAGAAGCTTGTTGAGGTGATGTGGAAAGTAGCGATCTGGTTTCTCCAGTAGCGAAGGAAACTGCTATGTCAGGTTTACATGGTGTAGTGGCTGCAACTGGCGATTAATGACAGATACATGTACAAACAAAATTATTATAATTTTGTTCTGATGGGAATTTGAAGGATATGGTGGAGAAAAAAGTGTTTAACTTTTACAAATACTTTTTTGAATTAGTTAAACAAATAAATGATTAAAGGGAAGGTATACGTTTGGTAATCACTCTTAAAAATTAATGGCAATAAAAACCTATTTGGTTAGAAGTACTACAGCTTTCAATAGTTTAAAGCATTTAAAAAATCATTTCACTTCGGAGTAGGCCTAATGTGGTTATGGAAAAATATATCAGTTTTTATCCCAACAAATTTGAATCTAAGAAAAAAGGAAATGTCTCAGATACGTTTCTCAGATTGTATATTGCAATTACGGATTGTTCTTCCTGCGTGAACATAACCGCGCCGGAATTTCGTTGATATCTCAAAAACGCGACAACCTTTTGAAAAGAGGTTAGTTTAATTGTATATATCTACATTTTTATATAGGATTAAAACAATCGAACGGTTCCAAAAACCAAAGGTATACTTTAAATCAAGTGGTTTTTGGCAATAAATAAAAAGTCCTGTTGGATTTTACATCAGTTCTCTTAATTACAAGCTTGAAATAGATACATCTTTGAAACCACTATGTAGATGTACTATGCCATTGTACATACAGTGACATATGGTAACACAAATTGTAAAGGAAATGTATGTACGTCTAAGCAGGACATTTAGAATCCATCCAGACTACAAATGTAACTCAATATATGTCCTGTTTTAGCTTAAATGGTCTGTAAACATTGGCTAATGACTCTGAAAAATAATGGCAGTAAAAACTTACTTGGTAAGAAGTACAGCAGCTTTGGATAGTATAATGCATTTTGAGAAACTTTTCACTTCGAAGTACTGCGGTTATAGAAAAATATATCACTTTTTATCCCCCAAAATTTGAATCTGAGAAGCGTTACTGACAATCACGTTTCTCCGATTGTGTATTCCAATTGCAGATTATCCTTCCTGCGTGGTTAATAACCGCTCCAGATTTTCGGCAACATCTTAAAAAACACTACCACGTTTTGAAATGAAATTTTTTACGGGTTAGTTTCATGGTATATATCTACAACTATATAGGATTGAAACTAACAGTGGGTTCCAATGAACAAACGTATACAATCCCTTTAATGTTGACATATCGAAATTCCCAGTAAAAAAACAGAAGATAATATCATGCGTCATTTACAATTGAGCTGTGACTGGTTAACCTTCATGTGACATACAAAGTGTCTATCTCATGTTACTGCAGAGCTCAACATTTCCAATTTCATTTAATTTGGATGACCTTTATCCAAACCTTTGCAAAAATATCTCCTAAATGCAACTGTACTTTTATATGAGAATCCATGCAACCAAAAGGTAGAGGGAACTCACAGAATATAGGGTTAGTTACCGCCAGCAAGAATAAATTATTGATGTCCTTCGCGTTGACTTGCTTTAAAGGCAGTGGACACTATTGGTAATTACTCAAAATAATTATTAGCATAAAACCTTACTATGTAACGAGTAACGGGGAGCTGTTGATAGTATAAAACATTGTGGGAAACGGCTCCCTCTGAAGTAACGTAGTTTTCGAGAAAGAAGTAATTTTCGACGAATTTGATTTCGAGACCTCAGAATTAGAATTTGAGGTCACGAAATCAAGCATCTGAAAGCACACAACGTCGTGTGACAAGGGTGTTTTTTCTTTCATTATTATCTCGCAACTTCGACGACCAATTGAGCTCAAATTTTCACAGGTTTGTTATTTTATGCATGTGTTGAGATACACCAAGAGAGAAGACTGGTCTTTGACAATTACCAATAGTGTCCAGTGTCTTTAAAGTTTTACGTTCATATTAGTATTTGTAAGGAACGTTTATGTCTGAAATCATGTTAGTAAAAGGTTACCAGGGTTACTTTGCATTTCGTCGTATTTTAATTTATTTACACAGTTACATTGATTAGCATATATAATGTATAGAAATGTGATATTTAGATGCTAGTATCTCAAAACATGGGCACATTTTTAATGAGTCTACAACATATTATTTCCAAGATAGATTTAAAACTTTTTTTATTTTTATTTTTTTATGGAGAATTGGTTTCAAAGTTCTTTTCTGGAAAATCACAAGGTGCACCATTCTTTTTAATCAAGACATACAAGTTTGGTGAAATAAATCAATGAAAATTCATCCATTTACTTGGAGAAAGACAAGAGGTAAAGATTTTCAGCTTGTTTGGATAGTGTCAGTGCCAAGGTCGTACATACGATCTATTTTATGTATTCTGAAAGCGCCATTATCGTACATTCTTGATCTGTTTTATAAATTAAAAGGTTTCATCAATCGTACATGTACGACCCATAATACACATTTTATCATGAGAAGGCCATTATCACTCAGGGAATACTATTGACTTTGGGATGTACCAAGGCAACACAAATCAGCAAGATACATTTTGTTTGGTGAGAAAGACTTATTTATTACTTTTGTTATACAGAATTTTGAAAAAACCTAAAGAAGCTGGGCACTTTAGGTTCAAAATGCAAAAAAAAAAAGCGGGCACTGAAAGAGTTAAAGCTTTAAAGGTATCGTACACGTTTGGTAATGACTCAAAACAAATATTAGCATAAAAACTTACTTGGTAACAAGCAACGGAGAGCTGTTGATAGTATAAAACATTGTAGGAAACGACTCCCTCTGAAGTAACGTAGTTTTTGAGAAAGAGGTAATTTCTCACTAAGATAATAAAAACTTCTTGCAAGAAGTTTTTATTCCTATCTGAAAGCACACAAATTTGTACAACAAGGGTGTTTTTTCTTTCATCATTTTCTTGCAACTTTGATGACCAATTGAGCCCAAATTTTCACAGGCTTGTTATATTATGCATATGTTGGGATACACCAAGTGAGAATACTGGTCTTTGACAATTTCCAAACGTGTTCAGTGCCTTTAATGCAGATCATCACCACTGATCCATTTCAACATTTCATGTTTTTTACAAAACGCCAACATGCCAGGTGGAACGACTTCACGTGGTGCTTGGTATTATAATCAACTTCCATTCGGGGAAGGTTTATTAGTTTTTAAATTTGATGAAGTCAAATGTATGAACGACCAAAACTTGTAATTTTTGGCTTAGCTTTTAAAGGGATTGTATACGTTTGGTAATTGGAACCCACTGTTTGTTTCAATCCTATATAGTTGTAGATATATACCATAAAACTAACCCATGAAAATTTCATTTCAAAAGGTGGTAGCGTTTTTGAGATATTGCCGAAAAATCTGGAGCGGTTATGTCCACGCAGGAGGAATAATCTGCAATTGGAATAAACAATCTGACAAACGTTACTGTCAATAACGCTTCTCAGATTCAAATTTGTGGGGGATTAAATATGATATTTTTTTTCCATAACTGCAGTACTTCTAAGTGAAAAGTTTCTCATAATGCATTATACTATCCAAAGCTGCTGTACTTCTTACCGAGTAAATTTTTATTGCCATTAATTTTCAGAGTCATTACCAAACGTATACAGACCCTTTTTTATTAAGAGAACCTGATAGATTTCAAGCCCAAGGGGAATGCACTTTAGTTGAAGTCAGAAGATGAAGTGATGAATGCTTCATTACTGGTTACTTGGTCATGCAAGCGATCACACATATCCTAAAGCAACTCCATTGGTTACCAGTAGAACAAAGGATAGTTTTCAAACTCGGTCTCCTGGTCTTTAAATCATTGCACAACATGGCGCCATCCTACATCTCAGATCTTGCCACTCAATACACTCCTTCACGCAGTAACCTAAGATCAGCCGATCAACGTCTCCCGGTAGAACACATGGCCAAGAACACATGGGGAGCACGTTCATTCCTAGTTACTGCAAGAAAAGTGTGGATCAGTTTTCTTTACTACATTAGGACTGCTGAAACAATATCATCATTTAAAACTGCTCTCAAAACTCATCTTTTTGAAGTAAATGTTGACCAGTGATTTTCAACACACTTATTTCTGTCCCTTTCTTTTAAACTGTTTTTTGTATCATGAGCGAGCGCCATGAGCGCCTTTTTTTGGCGGATACCAGCGCTTTACAAGACTCCATTATTATTATTATTATATAAAAAGGAGAAACAGGTTACATTTACGTTGTTGTGACTGATTCTAAAGATTCGTCACCAGACATACAGATTGCCCTTTCTGGAATTTTTTTTTGTTCTTCTCCAAACTACTTTGTATACTTGTACGTGAAGCAGGCCTGGATTTAAATGGAGGCCACGGTGGCCATGGCCTCTGTAGCCCCTTGTCTTGGCCTTGGTGCCCCTTCCAAAGTTTCCCATAGACTGTAAGATTTTCTAATGGAAGTGCCCTTTGCAAAATGAAAATGGCCTTGCCCTCTCAAAGATGAAATTCCAGCCCAGAGTTGAAGGAAGTATTGCTATAACAGGAATGCATACCTAAAATAATGCAGGTGATTCTCGTTTAAAGGTATTATACAGGATTGGTAGAGCTGACAAAATAGTCGCAGACAGTTTTCATGTTTTGGGTTGATCAATCATAAACATGAAATAGCAAACCTGTGAATATTTGGGATTAATCCGTTTTGTGAGCCAGGAGAAAATAGTGAAAAACCGTGCACAATTTTCAGCATGTGAACACATTGTCCTCAATTTTGGCTGAAACAACCAAAATCCGTTGTTGCATTTATTGTTTTATTTTTCAGTTTTATTTTTCAGTTTTTTTAGTTTTCTCGAGTACGACTTTAATTCAGAGGGAAATATTCCACAGAAAAAAATGTCTAATTATGTACTTCTTACGGCTGTATGTGTCCTTGTAGGTCAATTTTAGCTGCATTTGTATGTTATTCATTTGTATTTTATTGTATGTATCCAGGGTCCCCAGGGAGAACAGTTCATTGACAACTGATGTGGCTACCCTGGTTAAATAAGACAAAATAAATAAATAAATATTAAACTTCATAATCAGTAAGCTTTCAGACTGAAATTATAAAATGAGGTTTTTTTTTATCCTTTCCAATCCTGTATAATACCTATAACTTCTTTTAAACCTTTCACATACTGTTACTGGGGCCGATTTCACAAAGCACTAAGATTCATCTTAAGATGAGTTGTCAGTATTACCATAGTGATTCATACTGTGACATCATACTTTGCTTAGCAATTAAGGTTGATTCGCAGTGAAGATCAATCTAAGCTCTTTTTGAAATCGAGCCCTGGTCTCTTAAGTACAGATGATTCAGTTAGTGTAACATTTGTCAGTCTCCTGACGATGACTAGAGCAAGCTAGTCGAAACATTGAGACCTATTAAGAACTCACTCTGCGGCAGTGTAGTTATTAACAAGAAGTCCCCCCGATCCACATAGCGAAAGTAGTAGTCCCGCCCGATTTCCTACCTCCCGCCCAGGTAGTAGTTAATAAGAAGGACATTTCTTTTCAGAACTGAGAAGTCCCCCGAATTCCAAATATTCTACTCTGCGGCAGTAGAATAAAAAGCAAGACAAGTTCTCAAAGAACAAAATCTACCTAGCAAGTAGATATACACATGGTGTTACCGCAAACCAAATATATATTGAAACCCCACCATGCAATGCCTCAAATCCTATATAAACATTTGTTTTGTTTGTCATTTTATAGTAAGTAGTTTTTTGTACATCTCCTTTTAAACCATACTTAAAGAGTTAGGTATCCAAACAGCAATGTAAACCTTCTAAAGTCTTGAAAATCCTTTCTGTCAACGTGGAAGACTAATGCATGAAATCATAGGAGCAGACACTATGATTTATAAATGCAAGAACGCTGATATCTGAGAATCAGGAGACTCTGCTCCGTCGATAATTACCTCGTGTATTTCTGAGAAATTGCTTCCGTGTTTTTAACTTGAGTGGAAGAAACTGATAGTGCCAGCCAGCTTGAGAAATAGAGGCATATGGATCTGTTCTTGATGATACTAATCAAGAATCAGCTATTCATATAAAAACCGATGCGTAGTGCTGTTTTGGTCTTTGAAAATTCTGTTGAAATCTTAAAGGCACTGAACACGTTTGGTAATTGTCAAAGACTGTTCTCACTTGGTGTATCCCAACATGTGCATAAAATAAGCCTGTGAAAATTTGGGCTCAATTGGTCATCGAAGTTGCAAGAAAATGAGAAAAGAAAAAACACCCTTGTACAAATTTTGTGTGCTTTCAGGTAGGAATAAAAACTTCTTGCAAGAAGTTTGTTATTATTTTAGTGAGAAATTACCTCTTTCTCAAAAACTACGTTACTTCAGAGCGAGTCGTTTCCTACAATGTTTTATACGATCAACAGCTCTCTGTTGCTTGTTACCAAGTAAGTTTTTATGCTAATATATATTTTGAGTAATTACCAAACATGTACAGTGCCTTTAAAGATCAGCTTGAACGAATTTAACATTACTGTTCTTTTGTTATAGAAAGGTAAACAAGTGTGTAATGATTACACATGATTGAGTAAAACTCAATAGAAATGGTTTCATAATGTAAACAAAACCCATATTTTGATCAGTGTCACTGGACAAAAATGCAGAGTTTCATGAAAAGCCTCTGAGCGCCTAGGAATCAAAACAGCACTGTGACGTCACACTACGGACTCGATCCAAACAAGACAATGGAAAATGCATAGCAACGAAGATAAACAACCTTCATCCAATCTGTGTTGTGAGGTATTTTACATCAAGAAACACACACAGCCAGATTAATTGAAATCATATCTTTAACACTATTATACAAACATAAAAATCATACAACACAAAATGCCATTGTACTACAAACCAAAAGTGAGACGTTATTTCATCCCTGGACTTAGTCTCATACCAGGATGATGTCCGCTTTAATTTGTCTGAAGAGAAAAAAAGGTTAGGTCAACCTGGGTGCCACGCAAGTGCTAGACACAGCAGTTTTAATGTGCTAACCTTCTTGGATAGGACTGTGTGCAGAGATGCTGGTAATATCCACACACCAGTCACATAATTAGATGTGTCTTGCTGAAATTGGTATGTGGTACTGGTATATTATGTGTAGATGCATTTACCACATGGTACATGAATTAAGATGGTGTCCTTGTTTTCTTTTTATCTCTCTTGAGTGGGGTTAAAGGGTCACGTTGCCTTAGATCGGACGAGTTGGTCTAAAAAAAAGCGTTTGTAACCGTTTGTTATAAAATGCATATGGTTAGAAAGATGTTTTAAAAGTAGAATACAACGATCCACACAAATATGCCTCGAAATTGCGTGGTTTACCTTTTACATCGTGAACAAACACGGTCGGCGATTTTGTTGATTTAAATCTTTGACTCCAAAAAGTGGCCGACCGTGTTAGTTCGCAAAGTAAAAGGAAAACCACGCAATTTCGAGGCATATTTGTGTGGATCGTTGTATTCTACTTTTAAAACATCTTTCTAACCATATGCAATTTATAACAAACGGTTACAAAGGCTTTTTATAGACCAACTCGCCCAATCCAAGGCAACCTGTCCTTTTAATGTTACCCTGTCTGTTCCAAATCGTCAACGAAAAAACAAAACCACTGTCATACAAAAGCAATAAACACAATATACCATTTTGGATCGGACAGAAAATGTGTAAACAAATTAATTAAATTAATATATAATATACAAATACGTCGGCTCAGTGCTATAAGGTCATTAATTACAACTTCGTTTTTGTAATGATCAAAAGGTCATTAAATGAAAAGTGCATATAAATTTGAACAAAATATCTCAATATTAACAAATAAATGTTTAACTTAAAAATGAATGTTTCTTTTGATGGTACTTCATCTTTTTGGCAAGAGCTCCAGTTGATTTTGGGGGTCCTCCACCCAACTAGGTAACAATTCACAAAACCACAGGGCTTGCAGCTCAAAATGTTTACTAGACCAGAAATATTTGTACAAGACCAGAGTCAAAATGAGAAGGGTAAAAACCCCTTCCTGACACTTCAGTTTAACATGCATTTAACTGTTTTTGTAATTGAACAAGCACTACGACTTGTAAAAGAAGATTTATTGCCTTTGTTTTTAAGGGTATGAAGTATACTTCAATACTCGATAGAATTGAAGGTTATTTTATCAGACTCAAAGTCTACGAAAAATTCCTGGCTGTGTACCAGTAATTATCATGTTAGTATGGCAACTCTACATTCTTTGTATTCATCTAGTGTGTTTGCCATGCCATAGAAAAGGAAAAAGACCAGCTAATATTGTTTTCTTTTGTGAGTGTAATATTTATATTCTTACACCCACTTCTTCAATTTGTTATTGCAAACGAGTAATTAATTTTAACAACATGTATAGTACAGCAAACTATGCACCCACTCAGTTAGTGCAATCAACTGAGTACATTCTCACAAAATTTGTAAAAATGTTATGCAACATAATTAGTAGGTGACGTGTTTATGAAATCTATCACTTGTGAACTATTTTGTATGTCATTTTGAATGTTTATAATGTACATGTATGATTTTTTAAAATTGAGATACACATGTACAACAAGCAATCAAATATAAATTGATACTTGAAATAAAAAGTTGCATCCCTTTAAGGTGATCCCTCTGCTGTCGCTTCCCAGGTTGTATCGTAAACTTGGGTGTGATTCCTGGCTGTACGGCGGCAGTTACAGGTTGAATGGCTTCTGACTGGGTACCCCCGAACAAAGATATCAACAAAATCGGGAAACCGCCAACATTAGGGCTAGATAGCTCAGTTGGTGGAGTGCAGGCATGTTAATGCGGAGGTTGCAGGTTCAAGTCCCGCTCTAGTCAATTTTTCTTTGTTCAACCCCAAGTTAGATTTAAACTTTGTCTGCACTTGTTCTCCTATCACCTACTAGATTCATTTTGGATGGGAATGTAGCCGCAAACTCCAAAACTAACTTTGTCTAGCGTTCATGGGACTTTTTATTCACATATTGACAGAAATTACCAACATTTAAACCTCGTGACATTAGATGAAATGGCCTGTCGTATTCCCCACTGTTGAAAGACCAATTCACAATTTACATGGATTTAAAAACATACCTTGTGTTTGTTGTACTTTTAACAACAATCTCCAAGATGGAAGGAATGTCATGAAGATAAATTCTTAAACCTCCTGAATTCATTTATATTCTTTGATCAAATGTTGAAACACATATCATTCAAAACTCTAGTATTGGTTAAAATTACTGACCAGTTTTAGTCTAAGTAATAATAATAATAACAACAATAAATTTTATTTCTATAGCGCACATCTCCTGTGCTCATGGCTCTTTACAAATAAACAAATAAATTAGAAACAAGTGATCTAAGTTATTAACAATTCTAAGTATAAGTCTTTACAGCCATAGGTGTATTGGAAAGTTTCTTGAAAGTTTGATAACATCTGACCAACTTTCTTAGTGAACATAAAAGTCACCTTTATAGCTTAAACTGAGTTAGCTTTAGCCAGGATTCCCATTGTTTTGTCTCTTGTTATTATTTTGGTTGTCTGTTGTTGTTTGTTATGTTTTGTGTTTTTTGCACATTTTTTTTTTGGCATTGATTGTTATGTGACTGTGTCTGTTTTTGTTGTGGTTGTTGTTTTGGTTGTTGTCGTTGTTGTCGTTGTTGTTTCGGGTCATAGTGACACACCCCATTTGGTTATATAGTATTTTATTTGACCTTTGTCTTTCTCCAGGCAGCCCAGCTTTTTTTGGTCGGTTGTTCCCTGCTCATCTGTTTGTCTGATTGTCTTATGTTTCTTGGTGTTTTCCTTGTTTGCTTTTTATCTGCCGGTTTTTGTGGTCTTTTTATTGAAGTAATATTTGATAGTGCGACTTGTCTTTGTTGTGTATTGTTTCTGTGAGTTTCTTATCGTATCATTTGCATTTCTTGCTCTTATATATTGGGGGGAGGGTGGTAAATTCATATTGTGGGTTTCACAATTCATTAACTTTAAAACTTGTCTTAAAAAGTGTTTCTCTTTCTTCAAGCACCTTTTGCACCTTATTGGTGGTTATGTGCACTATAAGACTCTAATATTATTATTATAATAATTTTTTTAATATGGGTTTAAATTTTATATAACATATATTAAATTGGTACCCGCTACTTAAATGTAGGATTCGAACTGCCTCTAGCTATCAGCAATCTCGGTGGTCTAGTTGGTAAGACATTTGCTCTAGAATGGCAAAGGTCGTGGGTCCGAATCCCACCCGAGAAATATGCCTGTGGATTTTTTTCACAGGACTCGGGAAAAGTACTGAGTATACAGTAGTGATTTGCACCACATCGGTATATGGGTAAATCAAATAATATTATTATTACTATTTATACCACTTTATAAATGATGTATTCTTGTATGTATCCTAAATAAACTGTTATTATTGTCTGGGAATTTCAATCAAGTCACTTTATCAATCACCAAATAATATCAAAAGAAATTGCCGACCGGCAGTTTCCCTAATGTGGCCCAAATTCCCATCGCGATGATTTATCACATCCTTTGCCATTAGTTATTAATAGGGAATTGTTGTTGGTGATTTATTATGTACAAGCTTAATGGGATGACAGGTTGTAATACCAATGTAGACGCGCAACTACTCAACTGATGCAAAACAGCATGGCAAGCTTTTTTTTCTTTCACATGATGTAGGTTTTGAGAGGACAGTTAATTTACTTTATTTAAACTGTCATTAATTGCCCTGGAAAAAAAGGACTCTGAGCCATTCAGGGCCTTGTTAAAGAGAGGAAAACATTAAAATAGCTCATGAGTTGTAAATTTGGACAATTTAATTCCAGCAGAGTTGAATAATAGCAGAGTTCTCCCAATGCACAAACTATAGCGTATTTGTTTCTTCTTTTTTTCACAAATATTATCAAGAGAAAACCATATAGAATGCTCCAGATTGCACAGTAGGGCTTTTAAAGGGATTGTATACATTTGGTAATTGGAACCCACTGTTTGTTTCAATCCTATATAGTTGTAGATATATACCATAAAACTAACTTATGGAAATTTCATTTCAAAAGGTGGTAGCGTTTTTTGAGATCTTGCTGAAAATTTGGAGTGGTTATGTCCAAGCAGGAAGAATAATCTGCAATTGGAATACACAATCTGAGAAACGTTACTGTCAGTTACGCTTCTCAGATTCAAATTATTGGGGGATAAAAAGTGATATCTTTTTCCATATCTGCAGTACTTCTTTGTGAAAAGTTTCTCAAAATGCATTATACTATCTAAAGCTGCTGTACTTCTTACTTTTTATTGCCATTAATTTTTAGAGTCATTACCAAATGTATACAGACCGTTTAAAGCCAAGATAAACACCTCCGAAGACTTTGTTTCAATTCAGCATGCTTCGACAGCCAAACATCCCAAAATTTTGGTCCAGAATGCCCCACAGTTTTGAAAAATTCTGAATAGTATGAATAGTATAGTACAATCAGTGGTAAATTAGTTTGGAGGTAATAATTCCATCAACAAAAATTTATAGTTTATGCAGAGTGGATAAAAACTGCAAAAAGATCATTTGGGGTGTGCCTTATATCTGAATAAAATATTCTATTTAACTGTTCGTATGACCCTCAAACTGCAATGCAAAATGTTATATCAACTTGTTATCTACACTGACATTTTCTTGATGTACAAAATGTCAAGGTAACTATTTGCACGCAAGGAATTAAAAAATTACTTTTTTGATAAATGTTTTGCCCTTACCAACAAACCCTTCATACTCGGAATTCATTTTGATGAATACTACTTTACTGCAAGTATGTAAATCATTCTGAAATAATGTTGCCAGACAATGTACCCGTACTCCCAAGTTGATTTGTAACGATTTGTATTGGTGCCCTGCTAAATGCTGAAATTAAATGCCAACTCCAATATCCTTGTAACGGTTGTATACCCCTAAAACATATGATGGGTTCTTCTTGAGATATCATACTTCGGTTTTGGATTTCAAAAAAATGCTGGTCCCATTAGTATGCTGACACTGCACCAAATAATTTTTTGTTGGGCTGGTATATTGCAAGCATGTTCTATAGTGATACATACCACACATGGCGGGCAAAGATGGAATGTTTGAAATATTTACATCAGAAATACGAGATGGAATTGTCAATAATATATCACGGTCAGTCTATGCGTAGTTTACAGTACGCATGTGTTTGCATAAAACCTGAGCTTGTCAATAAAAAAGGGAAGCAAATAAGATGTTTTGTTGACAATTTAAACACGATTTTAAGTTCTAAGTGCCTATTTGTTTAATCGGACCTTTGAAAGAGATTGCGCTAAATATACAAATGGAATCAAAAAGGACATCATGGTTTCTTAGTAAAAAACTATTTTGGTATGACCTGATCATGTAAATTTTGATGCAAAAGATAAGTTTTTTTCTTGGCCAAAATAGGGTTAACAGTTTCTGGTGTGTGTGTGGGGGGAGGGGGGGGGGGTGGAATAATCATCATTACACACTCCATTTAAAGCCCTTTTCACACGACAGACCTCCGATAGAATTTAGCAATGTTTGAGAAGATTTCACGAGGGACCATGGTCAGTCCAAACATTGTTGTCCTTTCACACAAAGTGCAGTTTGAATTCTTTTTTTTAACCATGCTAAAATAAAGCAAGGGACCCCTGCTAAATTGCTCTCGTGTGAAAAGGGCATAAATTCACACAAAACCTCTAAAACTTTATATTCAATTTTGATTGACTATTCATGGAATTGGTCAACATTTTGGTTTAGGCAAACCCATGGATATTAAACCTTTAGAGACCATTCATTTCTGAATAACCATCACCATACGCCAAGACATTAATAATCTTAAAGAGTTTTTTGGCTCAGGAAGAATGTCAGGAAAGTTACAATAAAACAGAAATTTATGTCTTTGCTTTAGAATTGTAGATTCTATGTTAACATGGGAAAATTGGAAAATTCAATTGGTCCGATACCTTTTATTTGACCCTCTGCTTTGAGCGGAGGAAGTAGGTCAAATTTGTCAGCCGTTTGCGGCCGCTATGGGCATTTTGGTACAAGCCGTTTGCAGCCGCTATGGGCATTTTGGTACAAGCTGTTTGCAGCCGCTATGGGCATTTTGGTACAAGCCCTTTGCGGCCGTTATGGGCATTTTGGTACAAGCCGTTTGCGGCCGCTATGGGCATTTTGGTACAAGCCGTTTGGGGCCGCTATGGGCATTTTGGTACAAGCCGTTTGGGGCCGCTATGGGCATTTTGGTACAAGCCGTTTGGGGCCGCTATGATCACTAAAAGGGTTAACATTGCCATCCGTTGAATTCCAGCACATGAGCTGGGCCAAACATATGCATAGGAGAAAGTACACGTACATGAATAAACTGATTATCTGTATCCAGATGGTTTAGCGCACCATGGTATCACATTTAACCAGCCAGCCATGGCCGCAGCAGCTAGGGGACGGGACAGTGTGTGAACTTGTAACAATTCTCCATTCAGTCATTTGCCACCAATTTTATCACCTACAGAGTGCCGATGATCATTAGACAATTGACTCAATTATAACCAGAGTAATTAGATTGGTTAGATCTGGTTGCCGAGGAAAATGTAGAATTAGGGACCCTTTGCCTGATCATAGGAACAATTAATTCAATTACAAAGAGGGCGTTTGAATAAAAAAAACCTTCCAAGACACTGGGACATTCAGCCAAACATAATTTTCAGCTTACAGTTTGTGTGGCGTTGTAGCAAATTTGTGCGTGTAGTTGGTGTGTGATTTACTGAGACTGCTTTAGCGTTGGCCACAGTCAATCAGTTTTCTTGGTCTTAAAAATGAGGATGAAAGTGATAATTTTGTCTCTTTTAAAGATGAAAGTGAACGAAATCACTCAAACTAATTTGACAGTTGTATGTAATCATTACACACTCGTTTACATTTCTATAACAAAAGAACAAAAATGTGAGTTTCGTTCAAGTTGATCTTTAATGTCTGCTCGTCGGCATTATTGGTATGTTGTTTTTTGTTGGTCTAATTATTTTCTCAGAGATGAGGGTACTTGAAAATGTGGCTTGTACAAACATTTATACATGTAACGTGGGTAATGGATTTGATGGTTGGTCACTAGATGATAAGTGTGATGTGATGGACAGAATAAGATCTTATAAGATGTTGGCAGTTTAGACTTAATGGGTCTGTATACGTTTGGTAATGCCTCTGAAAATTAATGGCAATAAAAACTTACTTTGTAAGAAGTACAGCAGCTTTGGATAGAATATTGCATTTGAGAAACTTTTCACATCATAAGTTCAGAGGTTATGGAAAAAGATATCAGTTTTATCCCTATTAATTTGAATCTAAGAAGCGTTACTGCAGTAACGTTTCTCAGATTGTGTATTCCAATTGCAGATTCTTCCTGCGTGGACATAACCGCTCAAGATTTTTCTGCAATATCTACCTTTTGAAATTAAATTTTTACAGGTTAGTTTTATGGTTTTATATCTACAACTATAAAGGATGAAAACAAACAGTGGTGGGTTCCAATTACCAAGCGTATACAATCCCTTTAAACCACATAACAACTGTTCTTTGTAAACATAATGTCATAACGTCTGTGAATTACTTCCTAGTCTCGTTCCAAAATCACGCACACTTAGATCAGAGTTAGCGAGCTTGCGTGCTCACACAGAAGGTGAAATGGGGCAGAGGCTAAATCTTCCGTCTGCTTTATTAATTTGACAGTGCACATTTGTTGGATAGTTCCTGGACTCCTTTTAGTAGTAGCATTACAGTGACATTGCTGTAGACTGTTATTCTTGCATTTGGTGCTTGATGTGGCATGGTGTACTGTTACCCCCCCTTCCTATTGTGTCTTCATGGTGCTCTTGGAATCTCAGAAATTCTGTAGAGGATTTTAGGGGGAGGGGTACTTCTGTACCTAAGAGGAAAAGAGTGTATTAAAGTATGGGGAACATTTAGGGGGGGCACACCCTCTGCCACATATCGGGCATGGTATATATATTCTTGTGTTTTTCATTATAATCATGTCTTATACAAACAGGGGATTAGGGTAGCTCAGTGGTTTCTTTTCTTTCCATGCCTTTTCACCTCTGTGGACCCAGATTCGAATCCCACCTCAGACCAGAGCCTTGCGTGTGGATTGGGTTTTCAGTCCCTACCTCTTTGCGTGGTTTCCCCCCCCCCCATTGGGGTTTTCTTCCCACATCTAAAAACTGAGCATTTCTTCTCGTTTCCTATTCATCCTGTTATTGGTGCTAATTGTGCTGCTGGATGTGTAATCAAATGAATAAATAAATAAAAAACACAATTTCAATCTTGGGATTATGAGTTTGTGGATACTTTACTCAGGCATTATATTCTTCCTATATTTGAAGTGGCGGCTGTGACTATGGCTATGGCTGGATCGTCGCATCATCATGCATTGAAGAATAGGACATCCTTAGCAACACCCTTAGGAACAGTCTTAGCCGTAGCTGTAGCCGCCAAGTCGGATACGGCCCAAAGCTAATTTCCTATTTTTGATTTTCGGAATCTCTCCGAAAGTCAGATTGTTATTAAAATAGCCTGAATAGCCTGAATAGCTTCAGAAAAGTCTACACCGGTAACATGTAGCTCAGGCCTTGTACTCAATAAAATGTTCATATTGGGAGTTTTTCAAGGGTCATATATCATCCCTGGTCCTGTCTGTGTAATTTTATTCAACTTCCACTTTTTATGCAATAAGGGAATGTTGTAAGTGTTTGGATTAAATTTTGATTTGCCGTAGTCTTCAACCAATTTTTGTGTCAAATGATAAACTTGTCAATGCTTTGAGGAATTCTGAACATCAGTTTTTTACTGCGGTTTCTCTCTTCATGAAGAGAACTTATTTGTTTATTTATTTATATATTTATATATTTATTTATTTATTTATTTAGTTGTATTTATTTTTATTTTTATTTTTTATTTTATTTTTTTAATTAATTATTTTATTTATTTTAATGTTTATTATTTTTTTATTTTTTTATGTATTTATGTTTTTATTATCTTTTATCAGGGTAACCTGTTCACAAACAATGTGGTTTCACACGGGGCCCTAAGAATAACAAAAACAGAAAGACAAAGATACATGCAAAAAATAATGTCAATTAAAAGGAACAAATAGACAATAAAATAAAACAAATAAAAAGCAAAAAAAAAAAAAAAAAGCAAAATCTTTAACATGAATTAACAAAAAATAAAAATATATATATGTAAACATGTAATAGAATAAAGTAAAGAGGGGGAACAACACCTAAAACAACACCAACAAAAAATGAAACAAATAAAAGGACACAAGAAACACCGATGATTAAACTACAACAAATTACAGACAACATTTATGTTAACTTTGAGAAGGGATTAAAAAGAAGCAATTATAGTCGGAATAAAAAACGCCAATTAATACTATAATTAAAAGACCAATAAAACTAAACAACGGACTGGTTTTACCTTTTAATGAAATTAAGGAAGATCTCCCTTTACTTTGGCCGTGACTACCCTTACATGTGGGTAACAAACACAGTATAAATTAAACTGACTCTTTCTGAGGCCGCTATCTGTGACACGAGGTGATGCGCTAACACTAACAAAATATAATTCCCCCCAATATTCAATCTTAATATAATTTGATTGCATTTATTGAGGGCTACCACTGCTGCGGTAAAGTGCCGTAGAGGTTTGCAGTGTTCGTCTCTCTACGTGCAAAAAATCAAATTACACTCCAGTCTATGCATAATCCAAGGATGGAAGGTGTTTTCAATGCATGAGTGAATGGGCCGTTGTTGATTTATCCAATTTACACTGAATTTGGCAAGCTTTTAGACATGGTATCAATTGTTGTGCATGTATTGATTTTGAAATGGTATCCCACCAGATTTGCTCACAAGATCTTGGTTATTAACTGTTGAATTAAGAGATGTAAAAACATTGTTCTTTAATGGTGGGTGGGTGGGGGGGGGGCAGGGGGTGTTCATTTCTATTAGTCAGAGCAAAAGATACGGTTTTGCCAAAGTGGGGATCACTGATAAATCATGCAAGAATGTGATTGTCAGACCCTTGTGGTCGGGTCGGCAAATCAAAGTAGTTTTGCCTTTGATAGTCTTAATTATGAATTATTCGGGGGAACAGCGTGTAATTGAATCTGTAATGGCCATAGGAGCCACACATCCTCCAAGAGACATGGTATATCATTTATTCCTGTCGTCGCAAAAACATTGTTATCTCCTAAAATAGCACTTACATTAGGCGCGAGTTTGAAATTGTCAAAAACACATTGTATCTCGCTTGAAATAGCCTGGACGACACACAAGACAGCGTGTCGTGGCCGAGCGGTTAAGAGCACCGGACTCAAGCTCTGGTGTTTCTGATCAGCAGAATGTGGGTACGAGTCCCGGTCGTGACACTTGTGTCCTTAAGCAAGACACTTAACCATTATTGCTTCTCTTCACCCAGGAGGACAAATGGGTACCAGCGAGGGCTGGGGAGTAACCTTGCGATGGACTGGCAGCCAGTCCAGGGGGATTACTAATATTCTCAGTTGTTTAATGCCAAAGAAACCAGATACAAACACCGGCCTGATGAGCCATATTGGCTCGGGACAGACTTTACTTTACTTTACCACACAAAACAAGTACGCGCCGAGATACAATGTTTTTGCACAGAGTTTTTTGCGTGCAAGATACGATGTTGTGGCAAATCGAGATACAACATTTTGCGAGGATGCAATCACATCGAAACTCCAGTAAGCAAAGACTCCAACAATTTGTTAATCACTTTTTGGGTGTTTTATAATAATACCGCTTTAGCGAAGAATGCCTGGTAACGTGGAGTACATCGAAACTCCAGTAAGCAAAGACTCCAACAATTTGTTGATCACTTTTTGGGTGTTTTATAATAATACCGCTTCAGCTAAGAATGCCTGGTAACGTGGAGTACACACGCACAAGCGAAAACTCCTAACCCGTGAAATACGCTTGACGTAAGCGCGGAATTCCCTGCTTCCGTAAGCGCCGATTCTTTGCTTACGGTAAGCAGAGCCATGAAATTGGGCCCTGATTGAGTAGGTTTACAGTGTTAAGATTAATCTGATTCAAATCCTACTAAAGAAAACAATTAATTTTGTAAAAACCATTTTTTTTTTCTTCAGGAATATGAAAAACGAGATGACATGAGAGTGGAGAGGGCCAATGGCAAAGAGATTGTTCAAGAAATGGCAACCAATATGGAGAAGATGCTCGAGGCCAAGGTTCATGCTGTGGAGGTAAGGAAATAATAGAATGAGTGAATGAAAGTGTCCATTGTTTTATTTCAAATTTTGTCTGAATGGTCTTCAACGTTACTCAACTGCGATGCCGCAAGAGTCGTTGCCATTTTGTGATTGGCGCATTTCTAAAAAGCACGCGGACAACAGTGGTAATTGTCAAACACCAGGGGTGGATTTCACAAAACCCTTTCTAACTTAGGATCGTTCCTAGGACGCGTCTCGAGATAAGATGAGTCCTAACTCTTTGTGAAATCGACCACAGTATCTGCACTTTGTACGACCCAACATATACTTGAAATAACAAACCTGTGAAAGTTTAAGCTCAATCGGTCATCGGATGGAGAAAAAAAACCACCATTATATGTTTTCACTGTTTTCAAACATCCGGTTTTGGTCTGGTGAAGTCAAAACTAATTGTTTTACTCATTTCTTAAAAACTATAGCATTTCAGGTGAAGATAATTAAGTGAAGTTTTCCACCGTGACAATCTTTACACTATGACATTTATATGTTCAATCTTACTGATGTTGTACACGTTACGCTTTCCTACCTCAAGTCAGTATATATAATTTTATGCGGCGTTTAGACTGGTCCCCTCTCTTTCCTTCCTACGCTATGTCTATGGTATGACGTCTCAGGACGATTTTTTTTCCATTCAGCAGCAAAGCGTCACCTAGTGCCAAACCACGCTCAAATAAAGCTGATGAGTTAAGTGTGTACTTACAGGAGAACTTAAAGCAGAACAAACATACTTGACTAGAAATAAGCCAATCACAAAATGGCACCGTCTCTTGCGGCATCGCAGAGTCTTTGTCATACATCCTCCATCCAATGCAGTTGAGATTCCAAATTTCTTTACATTAATTTTATACATTTTTGTTGTTGTTGCTAATGATGAATGCTAACTTTAATCACATTTATGTAATTTGAAGCTGTATCTCAAACTCCCCTACCCTCCACCCCCCCCCCCCACTTTCTGCCAGTGAGAATAATTGTGGCGCCCACAAGCCGATATAATCAATTTCACTCGGTCAGGAGGGTTATTTTGAGCTTAACAACTTAATGCGCAATTTTATGCCTGAATTAACGACGAAAGGATGGAGAACAAAATTCAGGACTGCTATTTATAGTGGCTCTGTGTTATTTATAGTGACTTATAGGTCATGTTTAGTTCACGGTCTAAGCATTTCGGGTTAATTCTCTGTAACTAGTTGTTTACTTTCTGAAAATCTGTAAGCTTGAATTTGACTGAGAAGCTTTCGTGTCTGATGGTTGTAAGTGGACAATTTTTGACTGGTTAAGAAGTTGATATAATGGTTGTGCATTAAGGCAGGGTTTGCCCTGAACTTTTGTTTAGTGACTGGCCATCAGGACCAGTTTAGCTTGTCATTATCACTAGTCCACCAGCTTGTTCACTAGTCCGTAATGTAGGAAATGTAGGGATGCTTAACACTGAACTAGCCAGCCGGACCACTTGGAGTGAATTCTGACTGGTCCTTGGGAGTTTTAACTGGCATTCGGCCAGCGGACCACTGTTAAAGGAGAACGCTGCAAGGGGGAAGGCTAAAAACAGCTAGGACCCACTCCCCCCACCACCACCACCAATCCTTCCTCTCCCTCCAACAAGGAAATCGATATTTTTGTGTACGTAAGCCTTCAGGATATTCTATACAGATCTTGTTAAAGCAGGGATGTCTCAAAGTCAAACTGAGAATAGAGCTGCCAACAGTTCCTGGATTCTGCGAAAAAAACACCAATATTTCCATGGTCTGTTGATGAACAAATTTGATAATCTCCCTGATCGTGGAAACTTTTTTCCCTGTTCTGTCGAATGTAATTCTACAATATCTCCGCTGATTGTTGTACAAGAATCGCCCTGATTTGCAAGATGCAGGTGTTGACACCCCTGCATCACTTGTTCTTTTCATCTTTTGCTTCGCGTCGTTGGGACCTAATCTTATATCCTCATCCGTAAGAATAGAGTGATGTCCTGAAAGATGTAACCTCCTAAATGTGTTTCCTGGCTCTTGAAGTATGGTGTTGGCACTGCACCTGTACATGTACTGCACAGGTAGAGCATGGTCCTTTTTTTCTTCTACTTAACACTTTGATTTTGGCTGTGGGCGTCGTCTCAGGATTGCTCACAGGTTTTTCCCTTGTTTTCTTATGTCATTGTATCCGTGTGAACAAACTCGATCCAGGTAGATTAAGCTACATGCTTCAATCAAACCTTTAGGGAAGGTTAAATTGATGTGGGCATCATGTCAAGATTGCTTATAGGGTCTCTGCGCTTTCTTCTTTAAGGCCAACTAAGCAGGTTGGACACATTCCTAAATCTTTGAGATGTAATATTGGTATAAGGAAAAGCTAGTTGTCTTTAGGTGGGCAGTGGGGCGTTATAAAACATGATTCTTCTCATCAGCATCTTCTCTTCTTGTTTGCCTGTAGGCAAAAAGTTGAAGAGGAAACCTGTAAACCATAAGGGGGTAGGTATATAACTTAGATATTTAAACTGGGGTATGCCTCGATAAGTCATTATTTGCTCGGGGTCCACCTTGTCTACTCTTGCTATTCTTGCCGTCGGCAAATCATGGTCAAAGGCTTTAAAGGTGCAACGGTGATTGGTTTTTGTTGCTTTGTTTAAGGTATTTCATTAGTCACACCTTCATAGTCCTCAGGTTTATTTGTGTGGTCGTCACTTTGTTAACTTCTTAATACTATTACTCTTTTTCAATTGGCATTAGGTCCTGCCAATGAATGCAGGCTCTGTGTATTAGTTTTGTTTTTGTCCTGTGGAGAGAAATTTGAGCAAAACAGCTTCCAGAGAGAATTCAGGGAAAACAAAGTGTGCTGCCATCGTCGTAATTCGGAAGTTGTGTGTTACTTTTGATTTGGTGTGCAGTGTTGAAAGTCGACAGAAAAAGGTGACTGGGAATACTATACAAGAGTTGTGTGAAAGAACTTAAAATGTGGATCTAATCATCTTGTGATTAACTTTGCTCAAAAATGCCTTCTTTGTCAGCACCCAATAAAGCTTGTTAATACAAATTACTCCGCGGCAGTAGAATACATAGCAAGACAAGTTCTCAAAGAACAAAATCTACACAGCAAAGTAGATAAACACATGGTGTTACCGCAAACCGAATATACATTATTACCTCACCATGCAATTCCTCAAATCCTATACAAATTAAAAAATTTACAATTGTGCAAATGTTTGATGATCAAAAATCGGTAAAACAAAACAAACTTTATTTTTCACAAGTCAGCACAGAAAGTACTTGTTTTGCATTAAAAAAAAACAACCTTTTTACTAAAAGACCTTCTTTAATTTTTACTCATCACAGTATAATTTCCTTCCCGCTGTTGACTCTAAGAGTTCAAGAGTATTTGAAGTACCCGTTCTTGACAAAGAAAAACATGAAGCTCCCTCTCTCTATATCTTAAGATGTCCATCAATTTTGATGTTGTTATAAGACAGCACATAAATTTTCCATTAGGTCCGTCTCCTTGCCACTTCAAGTTTTTTGTTGTATAATTAAGGAGCACTTAAGAATTTGGATGCTCTCATTTTACAAGTTTGCCCCACAAGTTTCACCTCCATTTGCTTCCCGTTGTGTTTCAAGGGTATAAAGAGGCACATCTGGGGCACTCTTAGTAAAAGTCTTCATGTTACTGAATTGGTTATCACTTTGGCTCCTCCCGTAATCACCCCCATCCTACCTCGGGTTCCCCCTAGCGATCAAGTACACGACCTTCCATTAAGAACTCCTCTTGAAATTTAAGTTTTGTGACAGCAAAGTGACATCCGCTCTTGTCTGTCTGCAATCATCCCCCACTCTAGACTTTACTCGAGATGCTATTGTCACTCGCCTGATTTCATCACCTACTAGACTGCCTCGCTCAGAAATAAGACACTCTCACCACATCTCGGTTGGGCGATGTTTCGTACCTCACATTTGAAAAGAAGTTTTCGCGTTTGACTGATTACTGTTTCGGTTTGCATATTGTGCATATATGCATGGAGTCCATGTACATTCAAGCCGTGTTGATTTGATTTAAGACACACTGCTGTGTCTTATGTTTGTTAATTAGGGAGCTTCAGAAGGACACCTCTGTCTCGCGTATCACAGTAGAGTATGGATTGTTTGCTGATTAAGGAAACAAAGATGTACTTCGACTTAATGAACTGTTGACTGATAGGTGTTGAAGACTACACGTTGACTCGTTTGTTCACTTGTGTCGATCAGAGCTCAGTACAATCCCCTGTTTATCAATTGGTGACTGCTCTATATTCCGACACCCCTATGTTCTGAAAACCTCCTCGTGATTGACATGAAAGGGTTGGGGTTAGGGTTAGGGTTAGGGTTAGGGTTAGGGTTAGGATTGGGAAAATACACTGTTTTTGTAATTTTATTTTATTACACTTCTTCACTGGCACAACAATGCAAGAGAAAAATACAGGGAAATAAAAAGATACACAAATATAAAGAATATTGTTCAACCCAAAATCACACAATATAAAGAATATGGTATATACAAAAACAAACATTATATACAAATGTTTAAAAAGTTACAACAAATCGCCAGTGAGTGGCAAGATTGAACAGGTGACCAGCACCTCTAAAGAGCCATTCTACCACAGTTGAAGAGGAAGGGATGGGGTTGAGGTGAGGGGGAAGAGGAAGGGGAAAGAGGGAGGGGGGGAGGCAAACAGACAAAAAAAAGAAATACGCAAAATTAAAAATTAAACTCTCAATGCTGGCAGCTAGCACAACGGCAGTTAGAAACACTAGGGATGTCAGAACGAAGGGATACATTTTTAGAAACTTTTTACTTCGAAGTACTGCTGTTATGGAAAAAAATATCACTTTTTATCCCCCAAAATTTGAATCTGAGTAACACTTCTCAGATTGTGTATTCCAATTGCAGATTATTCTTCCTGCGTGGACATAGCCACTCCAGATTTTCGTCAATATCTTAAAAATGCTACCACCTTTTGAAATGAAATTTTCACAGGTTAGTTTTCTGGTTATGTATCTACAACTTTATAAGATTTGAAACAAACAGTGGGTTCCAATTACCGAATGTATACAATCCCTTTAAGTGCAAACCATTCTGATGAAGTTTCCATAGCTGAGTTTGTTTTATGGGTTTTGAGGTATCAATGTATATTCAGTTTGCAGGTTAACACCATGTTTATCTACTTTGCTGTGTAGATTTGTTCTTTGAGAACTTGTCTTGCTATTTATTCAACTGCCGCAGAGTAGATTTCGGAATTTGAGAGACTTCTTAGTTAAAAAAAGCATGACCGTTCTTTTCAGAACTAAGGTAGTCTCCCGAATTCAAAAATCTACTCTGCAGCAGTTAAACAAATAGCAAGACAAGTCTTCAAAGAACAAATCTACACAGCATAGTAGATATATACACACCGCAAAGTGAATATACGTCAAGTTTGTTTTGTGATAACAAAAATTTAAATGATAATTTTCGTCCCAACCATTGGGTTTCCTCCATGGGCCACCCACATGTACCTTTAAACTTGACTCTATGTGGACGCACAGCTTTTTGTTTCGCATCCTTGAAGGCGTTCCAGTTGTAAAGGCAGCTGGCATCTTCATGCGCTGCTACAAAATTACCAAGAACTAAGCTTAGTAATTAGGTTATACAAAGTAGCTAACAGTCATGATGCTGGTTTACTTCATGTTATTATGTAGACGCACCTACTGACTCAGTAATTAACTATAACTCGTATATTAAAGGGATGATAGGCCATGGCTTTTGCTTTCAAAGGGGCGGTCGGGTTGGCGTAGTGGAATCTTTCCTCGCCTTTCACCTTCTGGAACCCCGGTTCGAATCCCACTGGGGGCACTATGTAGATTGGGTTTTCAGTCCCTACCTGATTGCGTGGGTTTTCCTAGAATATTTCTCACGGGTTTTCCTCCAACTTCTTAAACTGAAACTTCCTTCTTTGTCTTCTCTCCATGGGGTTCTTGGCTAGTACAGTGATTAAGTTTGCTTTTCTGAGAGTCCTTGGCTTCACAACTAGAATTAATAAATGGAGAAAAAAGAAAGATATGTATACTTAATTTACAAAGAGAGTTGTTTTGCAGGACTGTTTCTATTGAGAAAGTGAGATTTTAATATTTCTGTGTGCAGTAGGAAGAGCTTTTAAATGCTATTTAGAAATACCTTGGAGAGTTTGTGCACTCTTGATTGGTCGAAGACTGGTCACATGGGGGTGTATTAACATGTGATATAAAGACCGGCTCTGTGAATTAGTGTATAAACGGACCTCAAAACAAGTTCTGTATGCACTGTGTGTGTTTTGCTGGAGCTATTAAATCAACTGCATGAATCGTTTCTTAGTATTCTGAAGGTTGGTCTCCATTCAGGAATTCTGCGGCCAGAGATGCGGTTGGTACTCGCTGTCACCTCACTAAACGTGGATGGATTCAACGTTTTTGTGAAAATACTGTTACAGTTGTTGCTGTTTTCTCAGCAAGTAGACACTGTGTTCAGCTGAAACGTTCACATGTGACTTTTATTGTAGGCCTACCTTTCTTTATAATTGTGCCTACAAATCAGATTTCTCTGACAAAAACCAATCTCTGACCCTACCTTTAAGGCAACAATGACAGGGAATGTTAAAAAAAATAAAGTAATTATTCTGAATTAAATACTGGTTATGTGTAGAGTTGGTCAAGGTGCTGTGCATGTATTGAACGTGGCCTCTGGTTGTGTTGAAGGCTCCATTCTATTAGCAGAGGGTGAAGACCTAACATATATTGTAGCCTGGTGCCTGGTTGCTTTATATTCTATATTCTTTAATGGGAAGGTATACGTTTGGTAATCACCCTTAAAATTAATGGCAATGAAAACCTACTTGGTTTAGAAGTACAGCAGCTTTCGATAGTAAAAAAGCATTTTGAGAATCATTTCACTTCGAAGTAATGTGGTTATGGAAAATGATTTAAGTTTTTATCCCCCAAAGTTAGAGAAGCGTTACTGTCAGTAACATTTCTCAGATTGTGTATTCCAATTATGGATTATTCTTCCTGCAGGGACATAACCACTCCGGATTTTTGGCAATATCTCAAAAATGCGACCACCTTTTGAAGTATACTTACCCTTCAAACACAGTGTTAAAGGTGTTATACAGGATTGGTGAGGGTAAACAACATCATTGTTTAATTTTAGTCTGAAAGCTTAACGATTATTAAAGTTTATACTAGAACGATTTTTTTCTGTGAAATTCTCCCCTCTGAAATGAAGTCACGTTTCGAGAAAACTGTGTCTGAAAACCTCCACACAAAAAATACTGTATCAGCTGATTTTGGTTGTTACAACTATAATTAAGGACAGTGTGTTTGCATACTGAAAATTGTGCATGTTTTTTTCACTATTTTCTCCTGACTCACACGGTATAAACATGTACACAGTTGATCACATAAAACATGAACACTGTCTGCTACTATTTTGTCAGTACAATCCTGTATACCTTTAACATGACCACCAACTTTGAAGACCCTAGGTGTGTTTAAGGGCCTAAAAGCTCTAGTTCCTACTGGTAGAATTCTTCCCATTTGCCCGTAGCCAATGTTGCAAAAATGCAGACAAGACAAAATACAGTGCACAGGGCTCTCTTAAGGTTTTTTTCAAAACTGTGGGGCATTCTGGTCCAAAATTTTGGAATGTTTGGCCGAAGCACCAGAATTGAAGCAAAGTCTTCTGAATGTTTTCTATTTGGGTTTTTTCTTGGTTTTCAAAGCCCTACTGTGCAATTTGGAGCATTCTATATGGTTTTCTTTTCATGTTTTTTGTGAAACTACCATATTTAAAATGTGCGTATCGGCCCCAGGTTTTTTCAAAACTGTGGGGCATTCTAGGCCAAAATTTTTGAATGTTTGGCCGAATCGTGCTAAATTGAAACAAGGTCTTCGGAATGTTTTCTACTTGGTGTTTTTCTTGGTTTTCAAAAGCCCTACTGTGCAATTCTGAGCATTCTATATGGGGGTTTTTTCATGTTTTTTGTGAAAATACCGTATTTAAAATTTGCGTATCAGCACGCAATTCGCGTGTATCAGCCCGGTACGCTAGCTTGTGCTTGGGGAGAACCCTGGTGCAACTGAAAAAAATCCTTCCCTTTAAAGGCACTGTACATGTTTGGTAATTACTCAAAATATATATTAGCTTAAAAACTTACTTGGTAACAAGCAACAGAGAGCTGTTGATAGTATAAAACATTGTGAGAAACGACTCCCTCTGAAGTAACGTAGTTTTTGAGAAAGAGGTAATTTCTCACTAAAATAATAAAAGACTTCTTGCAAGAAGCCTTTTAATCCTATCTGAAAGCACACAAATTTGTACAACAAGGGTGTTTTTTCTTTCATCATTTTCTTGCAACTTCGATGACAAATTGAGCCCAAATTTTCACAGGCTTGTTATTTTATGCATATGTTGGGATACACCAAATGAGAACACTGGTCTTTGACAATTTCCAAACGTGTTCAGTGCCTTTAATAGAAACATCAATGCCTCTTTAATACTTTTGGAAATCATTTTAATGGAAAGTGAAACGGTAAATTGAGGGGCAAAAATTAATTAGAGATTTGTTATGTCGGCAGGCAAAGGATGCAGCAGGACCAATGTAAAAGGTCTAGACATATCTACGCTTTAATTTCTTAAGTTGAGGTTGCCATTAGCTGTTGTAATCGGTTTATGCCAGGGGGAATATAACATCTCCAGAAATTAAACCAAATAAGAGAAATGTCCGATTCTTCTCTTGAACAATGGCTGTATCTATGGCATCTGTCATTAACATATTTTTATGCAAGGTTGGTTTAACAGACAATAAAATGTTTATTGCAGTATTAAATGTTTTAATGTTGTAATAAATGCGAGGCCAACATAGACTGTTGCAAGCTAAATGCTGTAACAGATATATATATATAATAATTTTTGTATAGATTATATATAATTGCTTTTGCATATTTTGGAGCTCCTGGGAAATGGATTTTATTAATCAAGAGTGGTTTCCAAGTAATTGTTTGGCAAAAAGAAACAGTCAGTGTTTTTTTTTTATTTTGTTAATTTTTTTTAATTTATATGCATTTTTCACTTAACACCCTTTTTATGATTACGCTCATAAAATTACAATTAACGACCTTATAGCACTGAGCCAACGATATAAAAAAAATGCCCAGCATTGCTATCAAGATTACTGTTAATTTGTATAATTTTGTTTTAAAGGGATTGTATACGTTTGATAATTGGAACCCACTGTTTGTTTCAATCCTATATAGTTGTAGATATATACCATAAAACTAACCTGTGAAAATTTCATTTCAAAAGGTGGTAGCATTTTTGAGATATTGCCGAAAATCTGGAGCGGTTTGTCCACGCAGGAAGAATAATCTGCAATTGGAATACACAATCTGAGAAACGTTACTGTCAGTAACGCTTCTCAGATCAAATTTTGGGGGATAAAAAGTGATATCTTTTTCCATAACCGCAATACGTCTAAGTTTCTAAAAATGCATAATACTATCCAAAACTGCTGTACTTCTTACCAAGTAAGTTTTTATTGCCATTAATTTTCAGAGTCATTACCAAACGTATACAGACCCTTTAAATGCATGCACCGGGTCAGAAAGTTTTTTCTTGTTTTGATTCTGGTCTTGTTACAAGAATTCTGGTCCAGTAAACATTTTGAGACACAAGCCCAATGGTCTTGTGGACTTTTCCCTAAAAATCTTCTCCTCCTCCTTCCCAATTACTTCCTCACATCACTTAAATTCTGGCAACACCTCGATGCCAAACACATATTACATGCCACTGCTCCATGGGTAGCATTCCCATGGTTGGAATCCAGCTCATGTTTCACTTTCTGTCCTGGGAATCCCAGCCTCCGTTCTCATCTGTGATCGAGCCTCCATTGGAGACTGACAGCAGAGCGGAACCACTCATAAGAGAGAAAGAGAGGTGAAGAAGTAGATATTACCTTTGCACCTACCAGCAAATGACTTCACCAGGGGGGGGGGGGTGCACAGCGGTCATCCCACTCCTTGAAGAGTCTGACAAATGTAATTAACTTTATTTAATTAGCTCTTGACAAGGTCTGCAGATTGTATATAATTTTAATGAGACGCCGTTTAAGTAATAATGTCAATTATGCAGCACAAAAACGGTAAGATTCTGGATCTTCAGTGTGGGGGGGGGGGTGAGATTGCAGGCCTGGAATTTCATCTTTAAGAGGGCAAGGCCTTTTTCATTTTACAAAGGGCACTTCCACAGGAAAAACTTAAAGTCTATGGGAAGTATTTAAAGGGGCACCAAGGCCAAGACCAGGGGCTACAGAGGCCATGGCCTCCCTGGCCTTCTTGTAATTCCAGGCCTGGGATTGTTAGGGCACAACAAGCCAGGGTCAGAAGGGTTTATTTTTGTCACGGCTGGGAAACTGTGTTTTATATCCACTTATTTGTAATCTTTAATGAGGGACAGTTTCAGTATAACCATACAGATACCCATTATTAATTCAATGCTGTCTTTAATAGATGTTAAATTTGCATCGGGGATAAAGAATATTAGTTGGTTTTTAACCGTACACCGATGTGTGGATTTAGCACTGTATGCTCAGTACTTTCCCGAGTCCTATGAGGAAAGGGTTATCGGGGGTTTTCACAGGACTCTGGGGAAAGTCCTGAGTATACAGTGCTTTATACACATCAGTGCATGGGTAAATCTGAATAATATTAAATGCTTTGCAGGGTTTGCCCTCAACTTCTCCAGTGACTAGCCAGCAGGACCAGTTAGCTTGTCATTTCACTAGTCCGTCAGCTTTATCACTACTCCATATTAAAAAAAATAGGGATGCTTTTCAACACTGGACTAGCCAGCCGGACCACTTGGTGACTGGGCCCAATTTCATAGAGCTGCTTAAGCACAACAAAGTAGCTAAACACAACAAAGTTATGCTTACCAGAATAAGGTTACCAGCCAAACTACCATACCACAAGCAAAATTTCTGACTGGTATCCTGCTCATTTCTGCTTAGCAATATTTTCTGCTTAAGCAGCTCTATGAAATTGGGCCCTAGTCCTTTGGCCTTTTAACTGGCATTTGGCGAGCGGACCACTGTTAAGGGAGAAAGCTGCTTTGTTATTGAAAATATGAATTGCTGTATGTCCCCCCAAACTGCCAAGGTATAATCAATATGGTTTTAGGCAACTCAGCACCCTACCCCCCTCTCCCTTAAGATGAGGTCCACCCATGGAGGACCATACATTTCATACTCTGTTAGTTGACACTGTAACCAGAGTATGGTGGTGTCCGAATTTGCCGTATGTTTGACCGCGTGAGGGCGTATGTGAATCAATTTCACGTGATGCAAAACAAGTAAACAAACTGTTGGTTTTTTTTCGTCATTGTTATTTTTATGTTTATGTATTTCGTCATTGATGCAAGAAAACCACATACCGGCAATTCAAATATGATGAAACTGTAATTGTGCTGCAAGACTTTTCCTGATGAAAGCGCCCTAATGCGGTCAAAAGTATGGTCAACTGGCGGCTATGGCTACAGCTTCGCGTCATTGTGCGTTGGAGTATAGAACATCCATGGCAACACCCCTTAGCAACAGCCGTAGCTGTAGCCGCCAGTAATTAGCACAACATGTACATTTCCATTTTGACATTGTAATGTGCAGAGAGTGAAACAAACATCTGTGCACAGTTATAGCTGACCGCTATCAAAATAGAAAAGTGAAATTCACTGTATAAACGCTACATTCGAAGCGGTATACACTCCCACTATTCAAGGTCAGACAGTGTCATCAAACCAAAACAAAATGTCCGGAAACAAAACAGTAAGCCTGAGAAATATTGTCTTGTGATAGTAATTATCTGTTCATAGCAAGCATTATATGTAAACACATGTTTTAATCATCAGCCTTTTAAGCGTTTTGTTTGTTCAATGGCGAGTGACGAATCCTTCATGATGACGTTTGTATTCCCTTAAACTCTTACGCCTCTGAAAATCTGTTGGCGAGGCTTTACTGTGTTCCCCATCAGTGTTTGAAATTGACGACGGGAGAGATATACCCTTTTTAGAAATCACCAGGGAACGACCTACAGTCCCCAAAATGAAATTGATTTTTTCTTAACAGTGTTGTGTGTGCGCAGGAAGGAAGCAATTTCTGTCATTTGTTTTAGGCCGTGTTAATGGTAGGAGTGTGTACATATGGTCCAGACATTGGCAAGGCCATGTCAAAAAAAGGACTTGGGTTAGGGTCCCTGTTTCTAATGCAAGAATACCTTACCCATTTTTTTTAAATTTATTTTTTTAACGTTATTTCTTTTTGTTTCTATAAATTAACAGAATCAGCAATTTTGAATAAAATAATAGCTGCAGATTCTTTATATTTTATTAGAGAAAATCGTAATATTTGTGTGTAATAATTATAATAAGACCAACATTTTAGAGTGCTCTAATCATGCAGGCATGCTCTAGGGCGCTGAAACATGTACACAAAGAAAATGGGACTGGTGGTTAACAGCTAAACGGTACAATTTATGGAAAAATTGAAATAAATTAAGATAACTGACTTATAACAAGTAGAAAGCAATAAATTCAAATTTACTTTAAACCTAAAGCTCCAAAATAGTAGACGAAACTTTGCATGTGGAGTGGCACCATTAATTTTTAATTAATAATAATACAAGATACTTATATAGGGCATAAAGCAGGAGCCTCTATGCGCAACACAAAACATAAAACAATGAAATGAAATGTGTCAAGCAATTTGTTACAAAAATGTAGAATCAAACAAATTAGTGTTAAAAATTCCCTTGAAAATCTGAAGAGAGTCAGCTTGGCGAATATGAAGAGGTAAGTCGTATGAAGTAGAAGGCTCTTTGACTATAGAATTTAGTGGAAAAAGTAGTTTACGTCAGTAGGGATTGGCCAGCAGAACAAATTTGAGGACCAACAGGAATATATTTATGGAGAAGATCAGCTTCATATTTGTGGAGAAGATTCAACTCTCAATACTATTTTGATTTAGAATGACAGTCAAACTACAAAGCTCTAAACAAAAGACTCATATCCAAGCAAATTTAGCAAACACCACCATCTCCCAATTGCATATTATTTACTCTGGAATGAATACTTGGTGTTGGCATGTTGCATCCATATGGGCCTTGTGCACATCCTTTGGCTGGTTGGCTTTCCCCCCATCACAGAGGTATTCTCATTACATCGCATGCTTCATTTAAGGCAATCCACATTATGTCACGGCGGCGGAACGTTTTTGCATGGACTAAAATAGTCTTGCTTCTCCCATGGTTAACGGAATGGCAGGGAAATGCCATGGAGTCATCCACGTACGGTGTCCGCGATTCCGTTCAGAATCTAAAAATAACACACGGAAATAAAAACACAGGAGAGCTTATCATTGATTGAACTTCTCCATAAATCTCAAATCTTGAAAACTGTATTTTGACAGCGCTATATTCAAACTAGTACCGGCATTTGTGTAGTAGTTATATATTTACATAATTATTTGGTTATACTTATTAATATCTGTAAACACCTTTTTTTTTTCTTAAGCATATTTGGTCAGCATTATAATAGAAACAAGGTACTTTTTTTTAATCCAATGTTTAATCCTTAAGAGACCATAGCGGCCAGACACGCTCGCTCGTACCAAAATGTCCATAGCGGCCACAAATGGCTGGAATGTCTGACCTACTTCCACTCAACCAAAATGGTCAAAGTAAAGGTTATGACCTGAATTGACCTTTTCCCAATGTTTTCCATGTTAAAATAGTATCTATGTTTCTTAAACAAAACCAAATTTCTGTTTTATGTCATTTTTTCAGACACTTTTTCAAGAAAAAACTGTGTCAAAATCTCATTAATATTACCCATGTCAAGGCGGATGGTGGTGATTATACAGAAATGATTGGTCTCCAAAGGGTTAAATTATCACAAAATTACAATTTCCTAGTTAAGCTAGAACTTTTGAATTTTTTTTTTGAGTTACCAGTGGGCAAGCAAATATTGTAAAACTGTTTAGAAAAATTGACGAGTCCTTCTGAGCCAAAATAAGGAAGTCAAAGTTGACTGTAAAGTTAAATACACACGACATATTATTAACTGGGGGTAATACTCACTGGAAAGTGCATGCGACCGTAACTTAATTATTTAAGGGGAAAAAAAAGAAGTGGGCCCAATTAGATAGAGCTGCTAATTGCTCTTGCAATTATACTACAAGAGATATTATATGAGCTAGATAATTATCATAAAAAAAATTATTTGTATTAACCTGAAAGCCCACTGGTGTTTATGTTTAGAATATACGTCCTCCAGAGAATTACTGTCAAATTGAAGTATTTGAAGAACGCCAAACCACCATTGTATATATCAAATTGCAGTAAATGGGTGTGTTTGTAGATCATACAGTGGCATGGGCATACTCCCTGTAGATATATACTATAGATGACTTTGAAATTATTTAGTATCTTTTTAAAAAGGCTTGATGAAGAGGCCTTCGAGAAAGACTCTGCCAGGGTCAAAACGTCAGGCCATTAACCATGTTTTTGCATTTATACCATAGGTCCTTTTGGTTTGTAAGCAGTTTGCAACAGCTATTTCTATTTTTTCTTAAAGCCACTGAACACGTTTGGTAATTGTCAAAGACCAGTGTTCTCACTTGGTGTATCCCAACATATGCATAAAATAACAAGCCTATGAAAATTTGGGCTCAATTGGTCATCGAAGTTGCAAGAAAATGATGAAAGAAAAAACACCCTTGTTGTACAATTGTGTGCTTTCAGATAGGAATAAAAACTTCTTGCAAGAAGTTTTTATTATTTTAGTGAGAAAATTACCTTTTTCTCAAAAACTTACTTCAGAGGGAGTCGTTTCCTACAATGTTTTATACTATCAACAGCTCTCCGTTGCTTGTTACCAAGTAAGTTTTTATGCTAATATTTGTTTTGAGTCATTACCAAACGTGTACGATACCTTTAAATAAGAGAAGCACGTATGAATTAAAAGCGGTCTCTGGTTGTTTTGACTAAAACACGATCACCAACTTGATGAAGTTTTCACAGGTTGATTTGATGATGTGACGAGAGGATGGCAATGAGTTTGGCAATTTCCCAAATTCATCGTTGATATCTTTCATCACGATACTTAATAAACAGCTTGGGATTAAACAAATTAATTAGGTTTTTGGTACCTGTACTTTAGCGTACATTTAAAAAAACTCATTATTTTTTATAATTAGTTAGACTGAATACTGTTTTAAAAGAGTGCAGCTCAAACAATGTGCAATATTGGTGAATTATTGATAACTACTTTGGTATTAACAGAGTGTGTTTGTAGATCATGCCCATGGCAGGTGAATATTCCCTGTAGATATACACAGTAGATGACTTTGAAATTATTTAGTATCTTTTAGAGTTTCTGGAGAGGACTGATCAGGAAGTTATTAATTTAATATGATTAAGAAATAGTTAATGGCTCGGCCTTTTGTCCATAGCAGAGTCTTTCTCGAGGCTACAAAAGGTCTGTTAGCCTTCAAGAAAGACTCCGCTAGGGTCGAAATGTCAGGCCATTTACTATTTTTTTGTATTTATAACATAGGTCCTTTTGGTTGGTAAGCAGTTTGCAACAGCTTACTCTACTTTCCAATTTAATGTGTTGTGTGAGGTTAAGGTTTGGTATGAGATAATTACCATCTTGTTCAGCTTGGATGGTTCAATCTTTGAAAAGTTGGTAATTTTCATTTGAAAAAAAAAGAGTTATTTATGAACGTACATTTTGACCAAATGATTCCTCCTTCTATACACTCATACAAGGAAACCAGAATTACTTATACGGAAGATATAGTAAGAGTGGTCAAAGAAGTATACTTAGACCCTGTAAGAATGAATGGATTTGACAGTGGCTATGGCCAGATAGTCACAGGCTGTGTCGGACTTGGCGGCTATGGCTACGGCTTGATTTCCATGCCATCATGCGTTGAAGTATAGTACATCCTTAGCAACACCCTTAGCAACAGCCGTAGCCAAAGCTGTAGCCGCCAAATTGGATACGGCCATATTCTTCAATTTTGTAGTTGAAGCCAACAGCAATAGCAAGAGCTGTGTATTGAGAGAGTTACGACATGGAGGGACCATTTTTATTTGGTCAAGTGGTTGCTGGACGCCATTTTTGGTCCAAATGCAGCACAACCCAGTGTGCAGTCTAGTCTGGCACCCTGTGTATGCACATGAGGTTTTTTTCGGACCGAGAATGGCGTCTAATCGCAAGTTGTCGATACTCTCCCAATATACGGCTCTGGCCAACACCATAGGTGGAGCTGAAGCTGCTAGATCCAGATGCGGCTTTATCCTGGAACAGGGTCCAATTTCATTGCTCTGCTTACTGCGAAAATCCGCGCTTACCTCGCCCTGTAAAGCGCATGATTCCACAGTGAGTAGAACCATGAAATTGGTTCCAGATGATGTGGCATATCAAATTTATGGAAACAGCCATTTTGGTGATAGGATACTGGAGTCAGACGGGCATCATCTTTTACAATTTTTGTATTATTGATTTCTGGTATGGTGTTCAGGCTCAAATTTCATTTAGCCATATTATGAAATAAAACAATTTTGAAATTTGCATATGTTAATAATAATAATAATAAAATGCATTGAATGGCGCCAAAGCACCTCACAATAAAAACTATCAAACCTAGGCAATAAAAAATGCTTTAAAAATTAACAAATTTAAAATTTAAAAGTACTTAAGTGTACAGATGGCAGGGGCCAAGCAATTAAACATGGAAGCAAACTAAATTAGATTTAATGCTTGGTTCTCCTCTGTATTTTTGTTTCACCTTTAATTGCAAATGAGTTTAAACAAATTGAAAAAACAAAATCAATTTTGGTATATTGTAGTGGTATCATGCTTACTTCTATAACAAACAATCTGGGCCCAATTTCATAAAGCTGTTTAGCAAAAAATTCTGCTAAGCAAATTTCTTTGCGAAGCAAGAAATGAGTGGGGTAATAATAATAATAATAATAATAATAATAATAGTGGCTTCTTATATGTATGAGACCAACCGTGGTTAGCAGAGCCATGAAAATGGACCCTGATTAAAAAATTTGTATTTCTTTTTGTTGGGGATAAAGATCGTTTGTATTGTACATGTAAACAGTTCTTTGTCAAGGCCATTTTTAATTTCCCAGTCACAGCAATGGTAACTGTATGGTATTTTGGCTGGTGACCTTATTTTCCTAAGCAAGAGTTTTCTGTGCTTAGCAAGTTTTTGTGCTTACATGCTTTATGAAATTGGGCCCTGGGCCCAATTTCATGGCTTTGCTTACTGCCGAATTCTGTGCTTACGGCCCGTAGACTTATGTGCTTTACAGGACTCTGTAAGCGCAGAATTCCGTGGTTAGCAGAGCCATGAAATTGGACCCTGATTAAAAAGGAGCATTTCAAATGCAAGTACTGCTCAAGGTTTATGTTTTGGGATTGCAAGTATTACGCAATTTTAAAATTTGTATTTCTTTTTGTTGGGGATAAAGATCGTTTGTATTGTACATGTAAACAGTTCTTTGTCAAGGCCATTTTTAATTTCCCTATGAAGGATAATTAAGTTTTAATCCATCTATCAATTTTGCCTTAATCTATTTATCTATCTATCAATTCTGTCAGTCTTTAGTTCAACTTCAAAAAAGGCATTTGTGTGTAAACAATGTTGGACCAAATTTAAGCTATGATTATGATGCCTTCAGAATTCTGATATTCCGTATTCCGTGTTCATTATTAGACAGCTTTGAATATAAGTCATTCTCAATTGCACAACCAAAAAAAGAAAATCAATACCTTTTATATTTCCCGAAGCTGTCAATACTCAACACCATGTGCAAATACCATGCCTTCTGTGGAAAGGGTCACTGCGTTAAAATTGTCTGCTAAATGTGCTTCATTGATTTCAAACCATCTGTGTGAAACCCAGAGCACTGTCTGGAGTGTAGAACCAGAATCAAGATAAACCATAGCTGTGTAATTCAGAAGTGGAGTACATAAGTAGTTGTAGACTTGATTCTAGAAGCAGGGCTCAATTTCATACAGCTGCTTAACCCTGTAGAGACCATTCATTTCTGTATAATCACAAAACGCCCAGACTTTGCTAATATTGTTCATTTCTGTGATCAAATTTCATCAGTAAAAATGTCAACAGAAATAACACGAAACACAAAATTTAGTGTTGTGTTTAGAAATTGGGACACTATGTTATCATATGCTACATTGGAAGATTTCATATCCGGACATGACCTTTACTTTGACCTCTTTATGTGCATTGAAGTAGGTCAAACCTTGCGGCCGTTTGCGGCCGCTATGGACATTTTGGTACAAGCTGCTTGTGGGCGCTATGGTCTCTAAAGGGTTAAGCAGAAATGTCGCTTATAAAAGTTTCTGCTAAGCAACAATAAGCAGGATACCAGTCACAGATGCTACCTGTGAAATGGTGTTTTAGCTGGTGACCTTTTTCTGGTTAGCATAATTTTCTTGTGCTTAGCTAGTTTTTGATGTAGCAACTGTCGATATAGTCTGAGGAGTTCAAATTGAAGCGGGAACTTGTGACTAAGCAATTCATTGTACCAGACATTATTCAAATCTAACTCGCAAATGGTTTATTATGTTGAATGATATACAAAGGAGCTGCATTGAAGAGTAGTATTTGGTTTTACCCGTACACCGATGTGTGTAAAGCACTGTATACTCAGTACTTTCCCGATACCTGTGAAAAAAAACACCATGCATATTACCCGGGTGAGATTCGAATCCACAACCTTTGCCATTCTAGAGCAGATGTCTTACCAGTAGACCACCAAGATTGCCTGATGGCTAGAGGAAGTCTGAATCCTATATTTTAGCAGCGGGTACTGCAATATAATAGATGTTTAATTTGCATAAATTATCATGCATAAATGCATAATTTGCATTTATCCCGGAATCAAACTTAACATGCATTGAAGATGTTGACAAATAGTGCTTAGTACCTTTGAATCGAGATGAGGCACAACGTGCTTATGGGATTGTCTCTAGTGTATATTTTTGTCAGAACAAGAAGAAAAAGAGAATCTATGAAATTGATAATAATGGCTTCTAACTGGCACCCCAAACAAAGGTATTGACAAAATAGGGAGACCGCCAACATAGGGTTGGCAGAGCGCTGGCACGTTAATCCGGAGGTCGCAGGTCCTGCTCTAGTAAATTTTTCTTTTTTCAACTCAAAATAATAATGACACATGAGGCTTTTAGTTTGAGAGAATTTTTTCTGCCGTGATTTCGTGATTCTTCATTCGCCTCTTCAGTGAGCATTTAAAAGCTTTGAGATGTTTTCCTAATTATGATAAAAAAAGAGTGATCATAACATCTTATCCATGTGTTGATTTCAATTACTTTAAAAGGCCTGGTTGTACATTTACTAATCTCTTTCATCTCCGAGAGCCATTTTGTTTAGGTTTCTTCAGAAAGGTCAAAGTTCTTTTTGTTTCATTGAAGTATATAATCATGACACAATCAAATATCTGTTTTTTCAGTTCCATTCTGACTGCATGTTTCACTTAGTCATTAGTGTTGATTGTGGTTCTGATCATTACCATTAAACATGGTTGAGGAGATATAATTAGGTTCCCATATGATCTGGATGAGGTTTGTTATATACCTCTCTCCATCTCTGTACGTCTCTCTAATATGAAGATAATGTTTATAGCTTCAGTAATGATAGCAAAACAATTACTTTTCACTGGTAACGTTGGCAAAACAAGTACTATTGGTATCTTCATTGGGAATGTTGGTAAAACAAGTACTATTGGTATCTTCATTGGGAATGTTGGTAAAACAAGTACTATTGGTATCTTCATTGGGAATGTTGGTAAAACAAGTATTATGTTGGTAAAACAAGTACTTTTGGTTTCTTTATTGGTATGTTGGTAAAACAAGTAGGCTACTATTGGTATCTTTATTGGTAATGTTGGTAAAACAAGTACTATTGGTATCTTCATTGGGAATGTTGGTAAAACAAGTATTATTGGATACTTTATTGGTAATGTTGGTAAAACAAGTAGGCTACTATTGGTATCTTTATTGGTAATATTGGTAAAACAAGTAGGCTACTATTGGTATCTTTATTGGTAATGTTGGTAAAACAAGTACTATTGGTATCTTCATTGGGAATGTTGGTAAAACAAGTAGTATTGGTATCTTCATTGGGAATGTTGGTAAAACAAGTACTATTGGTATCTTCATTGGTAATGTTGGTAAAACAAGTACTATTGGTATCTTCATTGGTAATGTTGGTAAAACAAGTACTATTGGTATCTTCATTGGTAATGTTGGCAAAACAAGTACTATTGGTATCTTCATTGGTAATGTTGGTAAAACAAGTACTATTGGTATCTTCATTGGTAATGTTGGTAAAACAAGTACTATTGGTATCTTCATTGGTAATGTTGGTAAAACAAGTACTATTGGTATCTTCATTGGTAATGTTGGCAAAACAAGTACTTTTGGTATCTTCAATGGTAATGTTGGCAAAACAAGTACTATTGGGGGTTTTTTTTGGGTAATGTTGGTAAAACAAGTACTTTTGGTCTCTTCATCGGTAATGTTGGCAAAACAAGTACTATTGGTATCTTTATTGGTAATGTTGGTAAAACAAGTACTATTGTAAACTTTTAAAAATTGTAACTTTTTTTATCAGATTAATACCCTCTTTCAGGCACAAATTTAAGAAATAAATCACTACTTATTTAAACTCAGAAATTACAGCATTTGAAAAACAAGGAATTTATTAAAAGAAATATGAAGAAAATTTATCCAAAATTTTAAAAAGGGTTACAATTTTGTTAACAGTCTTATCTCTTGCCAAGTCGTTTATTGTACTGGCATACTGATACTATTTTAATCTGATTTTCGGTTGTTTTACCCTCAGAAAAGTCAGTAAATTCGTTATTAAATAGCCTGAAAAGTCTATTAAAGCCTATATCACATGTACATAGGTCAGCCCTTCTACTCAATAAAATGTTTCTACTTTTTTCCCCAAGGGTCAAATATCATGCCTGATTATAACAAAATGAATACGCACTCCTTTTTCTTTGATAACAAAACACCATCACCTCTTAAGTTCACTTTCAAGGCTCTGTTAAATAATGTAAATATAGAAATATAAACTCAAAAGCTTTATATCTACTGCAACTTACAAACCCAAATTTTTGCTTTTTTTTGTTTCACACTCTTTTTAAAGGCAAAGTGTACCTTTGGTTTTTGGTTTTTGTGTTAATCCTATATACATGTACAATTGAAGATATAAACAATAAAACTAACCTGGGAAAATTTCATTCAAAAGGTGGTAGTTTTTTTGTGATATCGCTGAAAATCTGGAGCGGTTATTTCCACGCAGGAAGAATAATCCCTAAATGGAATACACAATCTGAGAAACGTTTCATGCAGAAATTTTCTTAGATTGAAATGTTTTTGAATCCCTCTCTCTTAAACCACATTCCTTTCAAGGGAAATGTTTCTCAAAATTATACATTACCATCAGCTGCAGTGCTTCTTACCAAGTCTGTATTTATGGTCATTAATTTTGGGAGTAATTCCCGAAAGGATACCCCTCCCTTTAAAAATGAATGTTAAACATTCTCTTTAAAGTTGTGGTACTTTTGATGACCTCATGGAAAACGTTTTAAGGTAAAATGCTGTAATTGTTCAATTGGGTAAAATACCCAGACATTAAATTTGATAAAAATACGCTACTGTGGGCATTACCCGTCAAACGACCATAAAGCAGGGATAACTTAGAATTGGCTACAATTCAATTAACTCCAGAGACACAAAGTTTTGATTAGATTAAGAGATGAATATCCATGTATTATTGAATAAGGTCGTACCACAAACTTAATTACACGCTTTTTGTGTAGGTATTCTTTTCGTCAAGGAAATATAACAAATTGTGAAATGGCCCTTTCTGCTGGTTTTTATTTGGCGCTGCACGGCTGGGGAAATAAATCCAAGTTCAATAATTGCACTGGGTGGTCTGCCGGCATGTTTGAGTCATTTGTCAAGAAATAATATATCAATTTGCTCAGCTAAAGGGACATCTTTCTTTTTTTTCTTTTTTTTTTTTGGGGGGGGGGAATTCCTATTTTACTGAAAATTTAAAATAAAGTGTAAGTTACTATGGAGTGTTGGGATATATTTTATTGAAGAGTGCCTACTGTGCTATCATGATATTCTGAGCTATCTGTATTGCTTAAAATTAACATTTGAAGTTGACCTAAATCAGAGCCAAAGTGCCCTCGGAGAGTTAGTCAATTGAGTCGTTTGTCATCGGATATGATGGAATTATACTGAAGGTACCGTAATTACTTAGAAACTGTTTGTTCTTTCAGGCCCTTTGGAATTGAGTAATTCTCAAAACCCTCCCACAGTTTTAAAGCTTCATTCTTAATGTTTGCCTAAGGTTTGCTTTGTAAACAAAAGAGTCACCTAAACCATGCCGTACACTGTTTTTCTGTTGCAGTGTTGTTAATTTTATTTTCTTAGTTCCCGATTCAAAATAAGGAAGTATATTGCTCAGAGCATTCTTGTGTATCTGGAGTGTGATCGATTTGCACTCAATCTGCTTGCGGTACATGAATATGTGAGCCTGGGGTCCCGGCCCAGATTACAGACAGATATTGGGAGAAGCAATCATTGGTCTCCATTACCTACGGGTTGGAGCTTCTTGCACTAATCTAAATTATCATCACTGGTAGCTCGCAGTATTAGTAAACAGTCACAAACTGTGTTGTACAAATGAAATCATGGCACTTTGTATGGATTTTTTTTTGTAGTGTTTATTATTTTGTTCGTTTGCACAAGTAAGCTGGTTTTGGCATGCTGCGGTGTTGAACATTTTTATATCTGCTGGTTTAATTTTCAAAATATCAAGTCCTTTTGTTACATTTATTTCTTCTTCACATTTTTTGCTGGCACCTGGGCCCAATTTCATAGAGCTGCTTAAGCAGAAAATATTGCTTAACAATTGGCTGCTAAGCAGAAATGAGCAGGATACCAGTCACAAATTCTACATGTGACATAGTCGTTTGGCTGGTAACCCTATTCTGGTAAGCATAATTTTGTTGTGCTTAGCTACTTTTTGTGCTCAAGCAGCTCTATGAAATTGGGCCCTGGGCCTAACTTCATTGAGCTGCTTAAGTATTGCTTAACAATTTTCTGCTTAGCAGAAATGAGCAGAACACCAGGCACAAATTGTACATGTGACATGGTATTTTGGCTGGTTACCTTATTCTGGTAAGCAACATTTTATTGTGCTTAGCTACTTTTTGTGCTTAATAAGCAGCTCTATGAAATTGGGCCCTGGGAATCTTTGGGATCCTTGAGCTTGGTCTTATTTTGTGACATCTTTGCTGCAAAGTTTGGACTACAACAGAGATGCTTCGCGCTGAATGCCATACAGAAGTGAATTAAAACATTTTTGAAAAGTCTAAGATAATCAAAGACCAGGGGTCGATTTCACAAAACTCTTCCTAACTTAGGACTAGTCCAAGGCAATGCTGAGAGATAGGACTAGTCTTAAGTTAAGACCAGTTACTGGTCCTAACTTCAGATAAGACTAGTCTTATCTCTTTGTGAAATCGGCCCCTAAGCTTTGGGATCCTGGAGCTTGGTTATATTTTGTGGCATCTTTGCTGCAAAGTTTGGACTATGACAATGATACTTGTTACACTGAATGCTTCGTTGTGTACAATACCGAATACATTGATATCCAACATATCTTGGTTTCCAATGTCACATCAAAGCTATAAACTTAGGGAGTGACGTAGGCATAGATATCTGTAGTTCCCTGTGGCGTAGATTGATTTACTGATCTCCCGACACACCATGTCCTCACAGGACAAAAGCTACAGGATTATAAACGGATTACAGGGCAAGACATAGTACTCACGCCAACCAAATGTGTGGAGTTGCTGCGATTTTGTTTATCCAAGCCAGGCTAGATCATGATCAGTGAATTGGGAAGGAGTTTAGAGGAATGATTACAGTAATCATGTTGTTGTTTTTCTGTGGGAGTTAACGGCTCTGATTGTGTACCTCTGTCGCCAGGAACCTTTCGAGCGCCAAAGGGCAAGGGAGTGTAGATCGAGTGGAATACGGAAAAATGCAGTGCTTCTCCGTCCCGTATCCAACAAGGCCGATTTCTGAGTTGGATATGGGATGCAGACGCGCGCTTTATTTTTTCGTATTCCACGAGTGCGCGTGTGATAACGAATTTATCTTCAATTTATCTTCAAGCAAACTTAAACTGTTAGAGTGTAGTTTTGTTTCGCGATAGAGAGAGGAGTGGGTTTAAGAATGGATCAAATCGTTAGAGTGTAGTTTTGTTTCGCGATAGAGAGAGGATTGGATTTAAGAATGGATCAAATCGTTAGAGTGTAGCGTTGTTTTACGATAAAGAGAGGATTGGATTTAAGAATGGATCAAATCGTTAGAGTGTAGCGTTGTTTTACGATAGAGAGAGGATTGGATTTAAGAATGGATCAAATCGTTAGAGTGTAGCGTTGTTTTACGATAGAGAGAGGATTGGATTTAAGAATGGATCAAATCGTTAGAGTGTAGCGTTGTTTTACGATAAAGAGAGGATTGGATTTAAGAATGGATCAAATCGTTAGAGTGTAGCGTTGTTTTACAATAGAGAGAGGATTGGATTTAAGAATGGATCAAATCGTTAGAGTGTAGCGTTGTTTTACGATAAAGAGAGGATTGGATTTAAGAATGGATCAAATCGTTAGAGTGTAGCATTGTTTTACGATAGAGAGAGGATTGGATTTAAGAATGGATCAAATCGTTAGCGTGTAGCGTTGTTTTACGATAAAGAGAGGATTGGATTTAAGAATGGATTAAACCGTTAGAGTGTAGCGTTGTTTTACGATAGAGAGAGGATTGGATTTAAGAATGGATTAAACCGTTAGAGTGTAGTTTTGTTTTGCGATAGATGTGGAGTGGGTTTAAGAATGGATTTAAGTTTTATGGGTTAAAGGCTTGCTATTACCGCAATAGTTCAAATGTTATTGTTGTATTCCTTTGGAAGGATTTATGGTTAAGTAAGACAACTCTTCATGACGATTGTTAAAGACACTGGACACTATTGGTAATTGTCAAAGACCAGTCTTCTGACTCTTCTCACTTGGTGTATCTCAACATATGCTTAAAATAACAAACCTGTGAAAATTTGAGCTCAATTGGTCGTCGAAGTTGCAAGATAATAATGAAAGAAAAAACACCCTTGTCACACGAAGTTGTGTGCTTTCAGATGCTTGATTTCGAGACCTCAAAATCTAATTCTGAGGTCTCGAAATCAAATTCGAAAATCTAATTCTGAGGTCTCGAAATCAAATTCGTGGAAAATTACTTCTTTCTCGTAACTACGTTACTTCAGAGGGAGCCGTTTCTCGCAATGTTTTATACTATCAACAGCTCCCCATTACTCGTAACCAAGTAAGGTTTTATGCTAATAATTATTTTGAGTAATTATCAATTGTGTCCAGTGCCTTTAAGAGAAGAATGATTAATTAACTCATTATGTTGAATCCAGTTCAGGGTTCTCCCGAGGTTTTTTCAAAACTGTGGGGCATTCTGGGCAATTTTTTTTGATGTTTGGTGTTTTTTCTGGTTTTCAAAGCCCTACTGTGCAATTTGAAACATTCTATATGGTTTTCTTTTCATGTTTTTTTTGTGAAACTGTTGTATTATTATTATTAAATTTGAGTATCGGCCCGATAAGATAGCTTGTGCGTGGGTAGAACCCTGCAGTTTGTTATTTGCATGGCTGGTCTTGTTTTTAAACAACCATAGTTTGTGTAGCTCTGTTTTGCATGTACATAGACAAGAAGGCCTACTGTAACTACCAGGTACCAAGAAATACACAAAATCAACAACGTCTTCATCCTCCACCACCCAAAAAAGGATGTAGGGTGGTCGGAGAGAAATTCAATTCAACTAACTCTTTTTTTACGCGCCAATCATTTAAATACCTTCAGAAAAATAGTTGTAAAACAAAAAATAAAGATCGCATGGCCACACAGTTTTCAGAATGGGAAAGAGGACTCTTGAGGGTGCTATTGACCTGAGGTTTTTGTTTTTGGTTTCCATTTGCAAAAAAAACCGAGTAACAATTAATGTGTCCATACGATCAATTTATCACTAATATAAATGGTGCATGAAAGGGTAAAAAGGTTCCTATCTTAAGCCATGAGTTTTTGCCTCGTCCCGAATGATAATATGACCTCTTTGCAGAAAAATTATTAATTTCATTAGGGTAGCTTGTTACATTGATGCGCCATTAGTACAATAACTTCTCCAAGCCTGTCAGAACAATATTTGCTCTATGCCATTAAAGCATTCCTCTACCTACTAATTAAGGTTGAGATGTACCTACGCTTCAGCAGTCGTTAACTCTCAGGCTTGATACTCTGTCACAGGTTTTTTCTTCTTTCTTGGACATTTTAATAGATGTTAAATTTGCATCGGGGATAAAGAATATTATATTTGGTTTTACCAGTACACCGATGTGTGTAAAGCACTGTATACTCAGTACTTTCCCCGAGTCCTGTGAAAAAAACACCACACATTACTCGGGTGGGATTTGAAGTAATATGGTTTGGAACAATTTTTACCCCGAAACATTTGATTCTGAGAAACGATTTATTCATGAACCGTTTCTCACATTTCTGAGGGTCAACGTCCGTTCGCGAATGCTGCGGCCAGAGATGCACCGCTGGTACCCGCTGTCACACCGCTAAACGTGGATGGATTGGATATTCTTGTGAAAATACAGTGACAGTTTTTTAATGTTTTCTCAGCAAGTAGACACTGTATTCAGCTGAAAGTTTCACATGTGACTTTCATTGTATCTGTCTTTATAAGTTTGCCTATAAACAAGCATTATGTTGACATAAACTAATCTTTGAGCCTACCTTTAAGCATTTGTTGCTGAAACTGAGGGTGGAATTCTAAATTGACTCTATGTAGCATCCTGCTTCATGTTATTCTAATAACTCAATATTTACAGAGTCAATAAGAGATAGCATTTAAGTTCTACCACTGCACTGTATATTCACCTCCCTACTGTGTACCCTTTTTCACTTATCTAAACATTCGACACGTTTGTTCCCTCTCTTTCTCCTTGGGCCTTGGAACGTAAAGCGCAGCCCACCAAGCGTATCAAAGCATCCAAGGCGGAGCCAACTTGCCCAGAGGGGGGTGCTCCATCGCTGAACATGCGTGCCGAAAAATGCATTTCGGATATGAAATTTGAGGGGCGGTGTAAACCCGTAGAAATAGATCTCAGGTATATGAGTACTGGGACTGTGCTAGTCCATCGATTGGGGCCCAGGGCTGGCATCGCGTTTCTTAGACTCTGTGTCCATCTAGTGATGGTTAGACACACGTTGATGTATCCAGTGACAGATAGCGTGTCGCACAGACACATTTTACCCATCTGAAGCCAAATAGATGAAGCAGGACTTGCATGCCAACGTTCACATGTACATCTCGGGGCCTTTTTCATATTAAAACCACTGCTGTGTGGATCTTGTCAATAAAAGCCCAGCACTATGCCCCCTTGGCATGAATAAAAATTGATGTTTTTATAATAACAGTCAACTCGGTGGATGTCTTGTGTTATTGAGATTTTGTATTCTTGCAAGTGTCTTCTGAGACTCTATCAGAGCGAATGTCTTATGTACATGTATGTCTAAACATGTCTTGCACATCCACTCAGCCTTTTGAATTGTTGATAGCAACCAAATTTTCTAAATTATCCAATAGTTAATTGCAATTATAGAAAAACCTTGTCACATCGATATTCTGAAACATTTTTTGTGCCCACACCAGCGGTATTATTTTTCAGAACTTTTTGGGGCTTCTTGAGTAAACATTTCCTTTGAAAATATCGTTGCCACAATGAAACTTTGACTTCTTGACAAAGGAAATACAACAAAGGTTCTCATAATTAGCTCTGGGATTTGATGTTGTCGTGTGAGAAAATTTAGTAGACATTCACCGTGTTTCGCAGAACCTCAGCTGTGAGCCACAGCCAAAATCCTGTCATGGTATGCTGGAATCTCGGAACGCTTGGACTAACCTCCCAATGCGCCGATTATTATGACAAATAATGGTGGCACCCTGTCCACTTAAACTAGGGTGTCTTTTTAGCTTTTAATGCATTCGATTTCGTTTTCGTGTACAACACATCATTTCGTTTTTCTAATTCAGATTCATTTCAGTTATTCTATTTCATTTATAGGCATTCAAGACTACACTTTTACCATTCTTAAGTTGAATTTTTACTTCCTATTTACACCCTATGTTTACACTTGATGAAATTGAATGGTTGACTAGCTCTTGCTGCTGGCTTTCATGAAATTGAATGAATCTTGCGGCCTAGTGAAATTGAATGATCTTATTTGACCAGTGAATGCTAAACTGGTGAAATTGAATTACTCCTTTTGACAAGGACTCTATTATGACAAATGATGGTTGCAGCCTGTCCATTTTTTGTTTGCCACATTTGTACAACAACAGGACAACGGTCTGGAATCGGGGGTTACAATATAACCCTCGGAAAGGGATTTTACAAGGGATGTTTTCCAGAACCTTTCGTCCCTCTTTGTATGGGTGAAACCAAGCATACAATGGTAGGTGTCTGCTTCAACATACACACTGGAAAGTCTGGGTGGATAAAAACGTCAGCCGTCGGCTGTCAGCAAAAAGTTGAGGAAAATCCAAAGTTCTTCCGGGCGTACAACAAATGTCTGCCATATACGTGTCAACAAAACTTGAGGGAAACTTGTCAGCCGACGTGAAATGATTAAGGGATAAGAAGTTGTTTGTGAAGAACCTATCACCTTGAGAAAATATTAACTCTTAAATGTACAACACACTGCCTGGGAAGCAGCTGTACAAATATTGCGCTTTAAACATACCAAAACAGTCATTGTTAGGGGCTGTTTTCTCAAAAAATGTGGAAGTGTTGAGGGCCTACTTGATGAGATGTTTAAAGGATTTACATCATGGCACGATACTTGAAAACTTTTTATAATATCACTGGTTAACCACCAAGCTCAACTTTGTTAATGTCATTTGTCAATTTCATGCAAAAATATCTAGCAGCGCCAAGCTAGGGTAAAATTGTAGGGGGGGTGGCACAAGGGGGTGCACCATTTTTTCTAGGTGGCACATCTAGCCAATTAAAACTGTAGTTTCCGTTTGTATTTGTTTTAAACAAGCCCCTTTTTAGCGCTCTTGTTATGCCGTTTACTATTTTGATCAGATAATCTGACGTGAGTGTAAAAAGAGTGTGGGTGTGGTACCAGTGCTGGCTGATGAGGATGAAATAAAACATATGTAGACCTTTCTCTTTTGGGCTTATGGCTAAACTAAGAGCTCATAAGCGAACAGTAGCGTTGTGTAAAGCAGATGAGGATAGAAGAAACTTGAAGAAAACTGGGTAGGGCCACAGTGTACAAATATGTAACACTGTCTTTAGCCCTTTTCACACGATCCCCCAAAAAACCTAGACGAATTTTACGAGCGCGGATTGTTTGCTTCTCATCTCATGCTTCAGAGATTTCGCAAGCTTTCACATGAAACCAGGTAATACATTGACCAACATACCATGCGACAAGAAGACAAATATAGCTGGTTACCACTGCACTATCTAGTTTTCCTTCTTAATCATCACTAGTACCAGTGAAATGATGACGTATCGCGTACATGTTTTGAGCGCACTGCATTCCGGCTCAGATTGTTAGCGTGACGCGCATTAAAAAAAAGAGAAGTGCACACATTCATATGATAAGACCGCTTTCGCAAGAAACGCCCGACAATAAACAATGGATCGTTTCACACGAGGGAGTGTACGGGTTCATTGCGAAAAATTCCGCTAGCTTAAGTTTTTGTCGTAGGTCTGTACCTGACTACAAAATTTCATAATGTTTGAGACAATTTCGCAAGGAATGTAGAACATGTACAAAATTGTTGTCCTTTCACATGAAGCTCACAAAGAGAATAATTGAAGAGAGCTTATTTTGATCACTGACATGCTGATCATTTTATAGCTCTGTCCTATGGGGGTAAGGGACAAGGAACTAAGTTGGACTAGAATGTGTGGTCCGGATAAACAAAAGTTGATTCTGCAATTTGGGGTATTAAGAAAGATTTGTTTGAGGGAAGGGTGGGAACCCTTGGGGGGAACCCATGTGAAACGTCATTAGAAGCCAGAATCTTGGCTTACAGTACCTTTATTAAAACGGAATCTCGTGTCTTACGAGAATATATCTATCAGATGCTCCTGAGTTAAGCCAAGCCAAGATCCTGACAATAAACCAGCTATTTTAATTTCCCCTCGTAATTGCCTTGGGAAATGTCACTGATAAGGAATATTCTTGGGCTTTTCCTGGTAGCGTTTGATATATATTGGTCACGTACCACAGACCATTATTAAAAATGGTGGGGGGAAAACCAACGAAATAGCCCCCGGAGGAAGCGAGACCACGGTCTCATCAATTTAAGCAGATAAAATAGACGTGACAAGTATCCTCTTTCAATGTGTTCCTCTATTTTTACGTAAAGAAAAACTTGATTGACATGGAAATTTATAGGCTTTGTAAGCAAGATGTTGTCATATTTGAACAGAAAATTTTGCTTTGACGAGGGGAGGTTACTCTAGGATGTTACAAGCTATCTGCTTTCTGATAAAACCACACCATCGTTTAGAACGCGGATGCTTGAGTGGCATTGTATAGATACAATAACAAACGTAGAGCTGCAGACTTTATTAATTTTTGTCATTTTGAACATGAGCCCCTCCAGTCCCAACCATGGTAGTTGAAGCACTTGCTCTACTGAAGGACTGAGAACACTGTCCTGGATATTCCACTTAGTATTCTGAATATTTTGCCTTTGTCAGGGTATTATATATTCTTATTCTGTAGTGTTTAAGAAACTTATTTACCCATTGCTCTGGGTACCAAAATTACTGTGGTGGGGGAAGAATGAATCTTCCCATAAAAATGCCACGTTAATCTGGAGGTCACAGGTTCAAGTCCTGCTCTGGTAATTTTTTCTATGTTCAACCCAGGAGTATTTAAAATTTACCCAGTCAATTTCCCTTGTGGTTTATTGCTTGTTATTTGAAATAAAAAGTCACATCCTCTTAAGGTGATCCCTCTGCTGCCGCTTCCCAGGTATCGTAAACTTGGGTGTGATCCCTGGCTATATGGCAGTGACATGTTGAATGGCTTCTGACTAGCACCCCCCCCCCCCCCCCCCGAACAAAAATATTGACAAAATAGGGATACCACTAACATTAGGGCTAGATAGCGCAGTTGGTAGAGTGCATGCTAATCTGAAGGTGTTCAAGTCCCACTTTAGTCAATTTTTCCTTATTCAACCCAAAAGTATAGACATTTAAATAACATAATATGCTGTTGGTATTGCACTGTGACACAGCTTTGTGTCTGTCTCAGGTTTGGCTTTTTATTCAGTGAATATTTTGATAGCATTTTTATGCGGCGTCTCATGGGACAAAATGAGGACATTCAATATCAAGTCTGTAATTTATTTGTAACTGACATTTTATTCAGTGTTGTGGGGTGTGTCGTTAGGGAACGTTGATATTTATAGTTATTGAAGTTTATATCAACAGAAGATATAACTCCCAGTCGTGTCCTTGCATGTCGGTCGGTCGGTTGGTCGTATGCATCAGTCTGATCATGTTGGTATCCATGTCACTGGTATCACATTAAGCCTAATGGCATGTAGTCATACAGCTAGCTCTAGATGTGTATGCAGGGCAACGGCGATAGAGTTTCATTTGTATCTCGCATGTAAAATCTGATTGTGATTGATTTGGAATGAAAAACGCTGGCTCGGAGGCCTGTTGGCGCGCAGATTTATGTTCAATGAAGAGACATGCACTCTATGCATTGATCATTCTATTTGGGTTTGCAGTTTGCACTTTCCATGTCTGTCTCCGCATTTCAAGAGACAATTTTTGTTATCATTTGTTTTCCTTTCTGAATTCAAAGTTTAAAAGGGTTCTTTTTATTTATAGAGTAATCAAACTTGACTTTTTGCGTTTGTATTTACTCAGTATATGGTAGCTGGATATAGTATAACATTATGAATAATAAGCTATTTGGTTTTGACAAGCTTGGAAGGGAAGTTCAAAGATTGGCCTTGGGGGAGACTTCCTGAAAAGTACAATGCTGAATTTGCGAATACAAACCAATCAACTTTGAACTCCTATTTATGTCAAGAAACCATTGCAAAGACAAGCATTTCGATTTAAATTTATGCAAAGAAAGCATTTGAAAGACAAGCATTTCAATTTAAATCTACCTATTTGATAACATTAGGAGAGAAAGCAAATGTTTTTAAACCTAAAAAGTTTAGGACGTCATTCAACAAATCTACTTCCAAAACAAAACAATCATTCTTTTCACATTTATAAATGTAAATTAACTCTTTCAGTGCCCGCTTTTTTTGGTTCCATTTTTAACCTAATGAGTGCCCAGCTTTTTGAGGTTTTTCGAAATTCTGTATAACAAAAGTAATAAATAAGTCTTTCTCCTCAAACAAAATGTATCTTGCTGATTTTTGTTGCCTTGTGGTACATCCCAAAGTCAATAGCATTTCTTGAGTAATAATGCCCTCTCGAGATAACCTTTTTGAGTACATACAAAATATGGTACATGTACGATAATGGCACTTTCGGAATACATAAAATAGATGACGATGTCTGCTTACTTTGTAAACAAGTTAATGAAACTATTGAACATCTGTTTATAGAGTGCAACAAATGCTATAATGCTTGGTTATTTGTAGAAAATATCATCAAAAAGTACTTAGGCAATCCGCATTTTTATCTATTTGATTGTGCTAGAATTCTTGGTATTCACATTACAGACGATGTAGTTTTACTTTTAATTGTTAAATTGCATAAAATTATTTGGAATATTCGATGTGAAGTATCGATAAAAGGTAGTAATGATCACGCTGATATTCTTAAAGTTTACAAAAGAAAACTGAAAAATTTCATTCTAATGGAAAACATCAGATTATGTGAAGAGGCCTTTCACCAAACTTATGTTAAAAACAGTGCTTTGTGCTATTTCGAAAACGACAAGCTTAAATTTTCCTTCTGATGTTCAATAATTAGTCTTCTGTTTGATATTTGAGTAATATTGTGCAGTTAGTTTTTGTTCTGTTTTCATTTTTTTAAATTGCCCACCAATTTTATTTGTTGATGTCCTTGTAAGTTATTTTCTTTTTCAAATGTTCAACATTTGCATGTGTTCTTTTTGCTTTCCGTATGTTTTTGTACCTTCTGTTGTAAATAGGGAATGATTGATGTCAATAAACAGAGTTTAACTCCACTTGAAAAAAAAAAGAAAAAAAAGAAAAGAAAAAAAGATAGATCGTACATGTACGACCTTGTCACTGAAAGAGTTAAAGGGACACGTTGCCTTGGATCGGATGAGTTGGTGTTTGTTCACGTAAAAGGAAAACCACGCAATTTTGAGACATATTTGTGTGGATCATTGTATTCTACTTTTAAAACGTCTTTCTAACCATATGCATTTTATAATAAACGGTTACAAACGCTTTTCATAGACCAACTTGCCCGATCTAAGGCAACGTGTCCCTTTAATGAACGTTTCTTTTGAATCAGTACATTTTTTATAACATTACGAAAAAATCATCAAAATCAGTGATGGGTTACTAATCTGTGAAGATGAAACTAATGTTGCTTTTAAGTTTTACTATGATTTTTTTCTTTCTTTCCTTTCAGAATCTCAGGAATAAAGTTGAAGATGCTCATGAGAATCATGATTTCAATGAATCTACAGAGGTAACTTGAGATTTGAATTCCTATCCAGTTTTGGGGTTTTGTTTTGTGTCGAAAAGCTTCTTTCCAGTCATCAAACTTATCCAACGAATCATAAGAAACGAACAAAATCGTTCTCATGATTTGAACAACACTCAAAGGTATTGTAGAGAGACACACTGGTATTTTGATATGCCAACATTTAATCACCGTTTTCACAAATCAACGAATGTGTCAAAAAACACAACGTTTTGTAAAATGTTAGTGGGGAAAAATTACAAGTCTCTAACCTCACGTTAAAATGGTGTAAATTGCCATTGTATTCGATACCCTTTCAGTGCAAAATTTGTCAACATCCAAAACATCTGATAACATCATTCTGAGAAAAATGGGTCTGTGCATTGTGGTACGGGGATGTATTGGTTCATTCCTGACTTTCGATAATATTTAATCAAAACGGCATTGAATTTAACATTTTTACTGACAAAAAAGTTCCTCCTTAAAATGTAAAGATCCATATAGTCTTTTCAGAGCCAACACTCCTCCCAAAAGAGATTTTACACATGGTTGTACCCGCAAGTTTACTACTATTTATAGTTACTTCATCCATATAGTTGTTGAAATCCAATGACATCATGTTTCAAATTTCGCTCTGAAAAAGTCGGTTATGAACCAAAACAACCCTGTATAAAAATGTACAGACCCATTTTTTTCTCAGAATGATATCATCAGATGTTTTGGATGTTGAAATTTTTTGCACTGGAAGGGTATCAAATACAATGGCCATTTACACCATTTTTACATGAGGTTAGAGACTTGTAATTTTGTTTTCATCATCACAAAACCTCTATCTAGGAAATGAGTACATCACCAAATTGAATTTGACATTTCCCTTTCTGTTTAAGTGTGGGACTTGATTCATTAACTGGTTATTAGGATCTTGTTTAGAATAAGTCTAAAAGTAGCAAAAAAACAAAGGTATTGGCTTTGAAATCTTTATTGTATCTCACCAAAAGTAACCAAATAATAATTCACAAGTCATGTTAATGAGAGTTCTTAAGATAGTGGAAATCCCTTTTTATTGATGTTAAAGAGGGGCTCCAAAGTCAAACGAATTTTTGTGATACACTCATTTTCCAATAGATAGAGTCCTTGTGATGAACACAATTACAAGTCTCCAACCTCACTTTAAAATGGTGTAAAATGCCACTGTGTTTGATACCTTTCAGGTGCAGTTTTTGTCAAAATCCAAAAACATTTGACGACGTCACATTTCAAATATAAAGTCTTGATGCCTATGTAGAGAGAATTTTGAGTTCATTCCTGAATTTTGATGATATTCATTTAAAGCAGCAATGAATTTGACCTTTTAAGTGGCACAACAAAATTCCTCTTTGGAATGTACTGACCATTGTTCTTTATGTTCAATGATGTCACGTTTTAAATTTCGCCATGAAAGAGTATCAAACAAAATTGCATTGTACTCCATTTTAACGTGAGGTTAGAGACTTGTAATTTTTTCCCCCACTTTCATGAGGACTCTATCTATTGGAAAATGAAGTGCATCACAAAATTGAATTTGACTTGGGAGCGCCTGTTTACGGGTATCTTGGTTTCAACTGAAAAATCTCTGGGAAAATCAGGTCTGAAAAGTTCATGATGAAGTAATATCCATGTCAGTCCATTGCCAGATGACGGTGGAATCCATCTGAAGATGTTGCCGAAGACTGGCGCCTTCCATTGTGTGCATTAGAGCATCTTTAGAATGCTCTCCATCTCTGTTCACTTTGTCAGCCAATAATCTTGATTCTCTGGAGCCAAAAAAATTGTCTGGGACTGAAATATGGCAATGGGGCGACTTTACATCTACGGTTAAAGGGGTTGGTGGGTTAAGGGCCAAGTACAACACAATCCAATTAGACTTTGAGTTCTCACTTAGTGTCAAGATGGAACAAGTATACCAATCAGCTTGATAAACGTTTCCATATGAAATGTCTTCATACTTGAGAGAACTACAAATTAAGACAAATAAAAGGGACCCGTGAGAGCCAACTATCTAGAAACATTGTTACATTATGTTAAATACACTATGTGCATATAATTCATAGTTTTGAAATTTCAATGTGTTATCAGCATTCTGATCAAAGTTTTACAGATTAGTTTTACTATGGAGTTATGAAACGTTTCTTGGAAATTAGTTAATTGCCAAGATCAAACTAGGGCCCGAATTTCATAGATCTGCTTAAGCACAATAAGTAGCTAAGCACAAAACAATTTTTGGTTACCAGAAATAGGCTACCAGCCAAAATATGATTTTCACATGTACAATTTGCGACTGGTGTCCCGCTAAATTGCTCTGAGCAGAAATTTATATTTTCTACTTAAAAGCAGCTCTATATGAATTAGGCCCCTGTCCAAGATCAGATGTTGTACCTTCCCTTTAAGGAAGACCATGAATCATGGAAAGTGCCCTTGGCACTGTAGCGGTTTCCTGCAAGACACAATCCATGCAAGGAGGACTAGGCGATGGCATTTCCAGTTGAACAAAAGGAAGAAAATCCAGATGAAATATTCAAGGAGCGTTTGACTTGTGAGATGTTAAAATCTCAGAGTGGAATTTTATCTGAGAGTGTTGTTCAGAACACTGATGTATGAAGTCTTTTCCCACAAATGTTTTCACAGGTAACCGGCCAAGGAGGCTGATTTCATAAAGGCGCTCAGCAGAATTTAAGTACCAGTCAAAGTGTCTGTGTATATTAATAAGGGAATAAAAGAGTGGGAGGAGGTCTCAAACGTTCGTTTTTAAAACCGGCAGGGTCATGGCCGAGCCGAAGTAGAGGTCCTTTATCGTACGGCCATGACCCTGCAAGGTTTTAAACGAACGTTCAAGACTAAGTCACAACTCTGTTATTCCCATTCCCATAAAGGCCCTTTTTGTTAAAAAGCGTAAAAATGCTGGAAAATTTGTAAAACTTTTCTGTAGATTTTCTATTCTTGTCACGTCCTCAAGCTCTGTTTTGCGAAGTGTCAAAATACATGCGACGCTTAACGGTTGTGCGGACGCGCGCGCACTCAGGAATAGATTGTACATTGATCACCAGTATGTACTGATGGCATCAATGTGGAGTTAATGTCGTTCATCATTTCCCTTTGATTTCTTGACCATCAGTTTGAGTACTTCAATTCCAACCTGATTAATACGGAAAGTCCAGGTAGAGATGACAGAGACGTACAACTAAGAAAGCGATTTCTTCTAGACCCCAACGTTCACTTCAATAACATTTCAGTTAACATCAATCAGAGCACTGTGCAGGTCCCAGCAAATGTTTACAATTTTGGTGAGTGTGTGATATATTTTTTCCTCTGGTCTTCTTGTGTTTATATGGTTGTCAATGTGTCTTCTGCCACTTCAATTCATCTGCCCAAGGAACCAGTTAAAGGGATTGTATAAGTTTGGCGTGTCGTATGGCCGAGCGGTTTAGAGCATCGAATTCAAGTTCTGGTGGTTAAGTCATCAGGGTGTGGGTTCGAATCCTGGTCATGACACTTGTGTCCTTGGGCAAGACACTTAAAGACAGTGTACACTATTGGTAATTGTCAAAGACTAGTCTTCTCACTCGGTGTATCTCAACATATGCATAAAATAACAAACCTGTGAAAATTTGAGCTTGATCGGTCGTCGGAGTTGCAAGATAACTATGAAAGAAAAAACACCCTTGTCACACGAAGTTGTGTGCTTTCAGATGCTTGATTTCGAGACCTCAAGTTCTAAACTTGAGGTCTCGAAATCAAATTCGTGGAAAATTACTTCTTTCTCGAAAACTACTCCACTTCAGAGGGAGCCGTTTCTCACAATGTTTTATACTACCAACCTCTCCCCATTACTTGATACCAAGTAAGGATTTGTGCTAATAATTATTTTGAGTAATTACCAATAGTGTCCACTGCCTTTAACTATAGTTGCTTCTCTTCACCCAGGGGTATAAATGGGTACCTGCGAGGGTAGAGGTTGATATTGTGTTTGAAAAAGCCTACAGAGCGCCACGGCAGCTCGGGGCTGTATACTCCCCAGGGAGCTGAGACAGGGCACTAATGTAAAGCGCATTGATACGTTATTGTAAAATGCGCTATATAAGAACTTGTTATTATTATTATTATAATTGGAACCCACTGTTTGTTTCAATCCTATATAGTTGTTGATATATACTATAAAACTAACCTGTGAAAATTTCATTTCAAAAAGTGGTAGCGTTTTTGAGATCCTGCCGAAAATCTGCCACGCAGGAAGAATAACCTGCAATTGGAATACACAATCTCAGAAACGTTACTGTCAGTAACGCTTTTCAGATTCAAATTTTGGGGGATTAAAGGTGATATCTTTTTCCATAACCGCAGTGCTTCCAAAAGCGTTTTATCCAAAGCTGCTGTACTTCTTACCAAGTAAGTTTTTATTGCCATTAATTTTCAGAGTCATTACCAAACATATACAGACCCTTTAAAGAGAGAGTATACCTTTAGTAATTACTCCAAAAATTAGTGACCATAAAAACTAAATTGGTAAGAAGCACACCATCTGCATGTATATAACATTCTGAGAAATAATTCCCTTCAAAGGAATGTGGTTTCTAGAGAAAGGGATTCAAAAAACCATTTCAATCTGAGAAACATTTCTGCATGAAACATTTCTCATATTGTGTATTCCAATTACGGATTATTCTTCCTGCGCGGGACATAACCGCTCCAGATTTTCGCCGATATCTCATAAACGCTACCACCTTTTGAAACAAAATTTTCACAGGTTTATTGTTTATGATCTACATTTATATAGGATTAAAACGATCGAACGGTTAAAAAAATCAAAGGTATACTTTGCCTTTAAAGAAATTATAAAGGATTGGTAGGATAAAAACCATCATTGTTCAAGGAACGTTACATGGCTGGTAATTAAAATTTTCTTTAAGATCACAGATTTACATAAAACTTACACGGTCTAATGATGATGATAGTAGAAAACATCCCTAGAAATATTTCTGTCTGAAATGCCATATTTGATGAGAAATAAATAAAACTAATTTCCGATTGGAGTTTATCGCTCATGAGCGTTTTATTCATGCGTTGTGTAACACATGCAAATGTGTAATCGGTTTTTCACTATTTTCTCGTGACCCAGATGGCCGATCGATCTCAAACTTCCACAGGTTTGTCAATTTATGTATATGGTGGATTATATAAAGTGCTTACACTGCCAGCAACTGTTTTGTTAGCAAAAACCAATTCTGTAATGTTCCTTTAAGTTTTAGTCTGAAAGTTTACTGTTTATGAAGTTCATACTAGAACCATTTTTTCTGTGAAATATTTCCCTCTGAAATGAAGTCATATTCTAGAAAACTGTATCTGAAAACCTAAAAAATTGCAACATCTAATTTTAGTTGTTACAACCAATTTTGTTTCACTATTTCCTCCTGACTCACACAACGGATTGAGCCCAAATTTTCGCAGGTTTGTTATTTCATGTATATGGTTGATCACACAAAACATGAACACTGTCTGCGACTATTTTGACAGTGCAATCCTGTATGATACCTTCAACATGACCACCAGCTTTAATGACATTTTACATGAAGGTTATATGGTGTGTTTATCATAGACTGGGGGAATAAATTTATAAATGTGATATTTTCCTATTATAGCTTAGAAGTGCAAGTGTTTAGTTCTGTACTTCTTTAGAATGTCACTGGTTTGTGTAGAAACCTTGAAACTGATATGGTGCATAAAACATGTTTGTCACCATTAAAAAAACAACTCATGCTTTAATAAACAAGTCAATGGAAGGACACTTATCAACTCGCATTGGAATTAAAAAAGTCTCAGGCCAAGGAATACCAGTATAGGTCTCAATGACACAAAATATCATTGTTCTCTGCAGTAGTGGTTAAAGGTATCGTACACGTTTGGTAATGACTCAAAACAAATATTAGCATAAAAACTTACTTGGTAACAAGCAACGGAGAGCTGTTGGTAGTATAAATCATTGTAGAAAACAACTCCCTCTGAAGTAACATAGTTTTTGAGAAAGAGGTAATTTCTCACTAAAATATTTATATTCTTCAGGCCTGAAGCCTTTTTCAGGCATCTGAAAGCACACAAATTTGTACAACGAGGGTGTTTTTTCTTTCATCATTTTCTTGCAACTTCGATGACCAATTGAGCCCAAATTTTCACAGGCTTCTTATTTTATGCATATGTTGGGATACACCAAGTGAGAACACAATCAACTCCCATTGGAATAAAACAAAATTCAGGCCAAGGAATACCAGCAAAGGTCTTAATGACACAAAATATCATTGTTCTCTATAGTAGTGGTTAAGGGGTTTATGTGTCTGTAGTAACAATATGTTGGATCAGTTGAATTTTATTGAATAAGGCCCAGAATTGTATAAATCAAAAACACTGATTGCTGATCTTGTACAGGGGACTCTAGACGCCGTGAATATACGTAGTCGTGGGGAAACGGACATAAAGGAAGTGAACAAAACAAATTATGGCCAGAAATTAAATCAAGCATCTTTTAAGGTCATTTACGACAAATAGTTTGATATCAAATTGTGGCAATGCTTCTGGGTCAAAATGATTGATGGGTTTTCAAAAAAACACACAAAAGCTTGAAATTCTAGCACTACTTCAAATTAAATTATAAACGACTTTCACAGAAAGGGACGATATTCTTAAGTGAAAATAGGTTGTGCTTCAATCTACTGTAAAATGATTGACACAAATTCACAAAGGAAGAGGATGATTGTTTATTATTATTATTTTTTGTTTACTTCTGGTGTGTAGTAAGTTGGTTAATTTGTCAAAAACTTTTCATAAAATGTCAGAAAAGAGGCTCAAAATGTTTGACTTTCAATACAGTCGTTGAGATGATTTGATGAAAATTTAGCGTTTTCAATACTCGATTATTTACTAATATCTGCTATCTTTAAAGGGAGGGTATACCTTTGGTAATTACTCCAAAAATTAATGACCATACAAACTTACTTGGTGAGAAGCACTGAAGCTGTTCATAAAATGTAGCATTATGAGAAGTAATTCCCTTCAAAGGAATGTGGTTTTAGAGAGAGGGATTCAAAAACATTTCAATCTGAGAAACATTTCTGCATGATACGTTTTCTCAGATTGTGTATTCCAATTATGGATTATTCTTCCTGCGTGAACATAACCACTCCAGATTTTCGACAATATCTCAAAAACACTACCACCTTTTGAAACGAAATTTTCACAGATTAGTTTTATTGTATATATCTACATTTATAAAGGATTGAAACCATCAAATGGTTCCAAAAAACAAAGGTATATGATTTTCCTTTATTAAGATTTCTTATGTTTCTTATGAAGTAATGTGGTTATGGAAAAAGATATCAGTATTTATCCGAACAAATTTGGATCTGAGAAGCGTTTCTGTCAGAAACGTTTCTCAGATTGTGTATTTCAAGTGCAGATTATTCTTCCTGCGTGGACATAACCGCTCCAGATTTTCGACAATATCTCAAAAACACTACCACCTTTTGAAGCGAAATTTTCACAGGTTATTTTTATTGCATAAATATCTACATTTATAAAGGATTAAAACCATCAAATGGTTCCAAAAAAACAAAGGTATATGCTTTGCCTTTATTAAGATTTCTTATGTTTCTCCTTTCTTGAAGGTCCTGATGTCTTAAACGGCATTGAAGAGACAGAGTTTCTTGATGAAGTGTTTCAGCAGAACTACGAGGCTGATCCAACGTTAACCTGGCAATATTTTGGCCATAATACTGGATTCTTCAGAAATTATCCTGGTGAGTCTTCCTTGCTTACAAATCTTTTGTCGGAGGAAATTTTTTGACCATCTATCTGTTGTGAAAGTGTAGGTGTATTGAGATCTTCTGTTTAAAGGGCCTGTATACGTTTGGTATAGACTGTGAAAATTAATGGCAATGAAAACTTACTTAGTAAGAAGTACAGCAGCTTTGGATAGTATAATGCATTTGAGAAACTTTTCACTTCGAAGTACTGCGGTTATGGAAAAAGATATCACTTTTTATCCCCAAAAATTGGAATCTGAGAAGCGTCACTGCAGTTACCTTTCTCAGATCGTCTATTCCAATTGCAGATTAGTCTTCCTGTGTTGACATTACCGCTCCAGATTTTCGGCAATATCTCAAAAACGCTACCACCTTTTGAAATGAAACTTTCACAGGTTGGTTTTATGGTATATATCTACAACTACATAGGATTGAAACAAACAGTGGGTTCCAATTACCAAACATATACAATCCCTTTCAGCCTTGTTCGCATTGGATTAATATATAAATGACTTCATGGGTAACATTCCATTGTGTAAATCTTACCGGTGTCTGCACTTGGATTGTTCGAGATATGTAAACTAACCGAGACGACGGTGAAACAAACTGACTGACTAAATATGAACACATGAGGGTGCTACAACAGTGACCTTTAATCGAATGTGACAGTTGACCTAGCCTTTAAACAATGTTTGCAGAGAAGCGTGTCAAGTAAAAGTAAGAAAAACAATGCAAGCAAAGAGATGCCATTTCTGAGTTCTGTATACCACCGTTTTGTCATGGCATCGCCAATATGTGCATGTCGTAGTTCACTTCCGTGTGTGTGTCATGTGATCTTGGCTGTGCAGCGAACCGGATGTGGTATTTTACCGGCTGGTTTTACTGGGACGATGCCTCCGCACTGGACCTTTTGGCTCGGTTAGTTTGACCGGGTTAGTTCACCTGGGCAGAAGGTGACTGGTTAAACTGCCCATTGGACTCGGTTAAGTTAGGTGGGTGAAATTTTCCTGAGCTGTTCGCATTGGACTTAAAATGGTCAAATTACCCATTTGCTCGGTTAGTTTACCCCCCCCCCCAAAAAAAAAGTTCAATGCCAACATGTCTTAAGACACAAATATACAATCTAAAAACAAACACAAAACTGGGAATTTATAGAGAAATATTGATCAGGTTTCCTTTGGTATTCAAGCTTCGTTTATTTCTCAAGGGAGTCGATTAGTCTGCAGGATTTTTTCTTCTTACTGGAAAGGTATAGTTGCATCACTAATGAACACACCCTCATTTGTAGATTGATTATAGTGTATACTTCGACATCCATGGTCAGGTTGTGAGACCCCAACTCTCATGGGATCTATAGAACCTGTTAAGGTGAATGGATTACTGTCAAAAGTCTCCACCTGTAATTACTGTAGTCAATTTACACTGGTGACTCAGTGATAGCACACTTCACAACTGTAAACCACAGGGAGCATGATCCTAAGATCACCTGCCCTTACAGGGTTATTAGGCAGCGTGTATTGTAGGAAGGAAGAGAGAGTGTGTGGACGACCGCTGGGAATTTCCTTAAGCTGGAATGATCAATGTTGCTCTCTAAACAAATCTTTTAAATAAGACCCGGACTAAAGTCAACATTTCTGTCAGTAAGTGCTGCGATCTATTACAATTGTCAATTGGAATGGTGTTGACTGTTGTCACGAAGGAGTCGTGGTTGAGTTAATGGGAAGCGGGCAAGTGGTTTGCTTTGGTTTGGGGTTGTTTTATGCCACTGCTGTAGATCAATGAAAAGGGACAGAAATTAATCTAAAGACTTAGCTGTCAATTGTTGGCATGTTGACCGTTGTTATGAACTGATATGGTGCCGGGTTACCAGGCAGTGGTTTGATTTCCCTGTTCTCCTGTCTTGATCACAAAAAGGCCTGAAGTGCAATGGTCGATTACAACAGCGTTGACCATTGTACAGGGATGAGAATGTCAGACTTTTATCTGAACTCAGAATTTTTATGTCGGCCTGGTGAAGAAAATCAGCCATTATTTTGTTCTACATCTGAAGAAATCCTGCTCTTGGATCTACTTCTCTAGTGCTGAGACACTGTTCCTAAAAAGCTCTGTGAAATCTAAACCCCAAGGGGTTATCATTTCAACATACCTCCTCAAATTTGGATTTTAGTTTCAGACTTTTTTGGTCAGTAGTGTCTCTCACCCGTGATTTTACAGCACGTTATTGTGCATGAGACTTTAAAACATCACCCAAGGACTTCAAATGGCGTGTGACGGTCAGATGTTCCACACCCAGGCTCTCCGACTCAGGAAGTCTTGATCACTCAAGTAGAGGTTCCGTCAAGGTGCTGTCCCATCATGAGGAGAGTGTAAGGGTGCTCACCTGCATCGTCTTCAGCCTTTCAATTTATGGAGACGGAGATCTTGATAGCGACTCGAGTCGTTCCTCTTTTATTGAATTCCTTGCAATAACAAGTGACAAGATGGGCAAGAAGACACTCTGACTTTGTAATAACTATGCTTTTGGCTTGCAACAACTCAACGTCAAAAAATGTAATGGACTCTTTTTTTAACATAAGCGTTGATACCTGGAAAGTATGACATTCAACATGCGATGAACTTTTAAGCTAAAATTGCAGAAGAGTTTAAACAAAAAATTGTTCCACACTACAATAAAACAAAAATTGTATCATTAAAGGGTCTGATGTACACATTTGGTAATTACTCATAAAATTAATGGCAATAAAAACTTACTTGGTAAGAAGTACAGCAGCTTCTGATAAACATTTAACTTTGAAGTAATGTGGTTATGGAAAAAGATAGCAGTTTTTATCAAAACAAATTTGGATCTGAGAAGCGTTTCTGTCAGGAATGTTTCTCAGATTGTGTATTTCAAGTGCAGATTTTTCTTCCTGCGTGGACATAACCGCTCAAGATTTTCGGCAGTATCTCAAAAATGCTACCACCTTTAGAAAGGAAATTTTCACAGATTAGTTTTATGGTATATATCTTCAGCTATATAGGATTGAAACAAACAGTGGATTCCAATTACCAAGCGAAAACGGTCCCTTTAATCAAACTGGAGGTCAAACCAAATCGTAAATTATCTGCAATGTATATTAAGGCCTGTGCTAAACGTTGCACTTTCGCCGTGCCGAACAGAAATATTTAGAAAATTATTAGTTAAATTTGACAAAAAGTGCAACCTTTGGGTTTAAGTTCGACAAAGCCGTGTAGCACGGCACTACACGGTAGTTGCACGACATGGTGACAAGCGTCACCCTCTTGCTGTGTCAAATCAGTCGGGCAGTGCTCTTTGGGAATACGCGTGCACAAAGCTTTTGGGGAAATCAATATCAAACGTTGAAGTTACGACAAATCCTCTCTTCCTACTTATACTCCTGTGGGGAAAAAATGTAACTGACACTCCGCACCCGACCTCCGCTGAACAGAGTTGTGTAATGTCAAATATGGTCGGGTTGGCATAGTGGTATCTTTCCTCGCCTTCCACCTGTAGGACCCCGGTTCGAATCACGCCGGCGGGCACTATGTGGATCGGGTTTTCAGTCCCTTCCTAACTGCGTGGGTTTTCCCTGGAATAATTCTCTGGGGTTTTCCTCCCACATCTAAAACTGAAACTTCCTTTCTTTTCTTCTCTCCATTGGGTTCTTGGCTAGTAGGCTACAACGATTCAGTTTAGATTTTCTGAGAGTCCCTGGCTTCACAACCAGAATAAATGAAATGAAATGAAAGGAATGTTTGCTGGGCCAGAATTGTTTTAAGCTTTTGAGTTACATAACCCAACAAGAAAGGCAAATTAACAAAGTGCAAGAAATACAGTAATGAAAGCTACATACCAGCACTTTACTGGCAGAGGCTGCTCAAAATCTTTGGTTATTGTTTTGACATTAAACAGCTACCAGTAACAACATTGTTTGACCACTCAAGCATGGAGCGTGAAGCACGCATTCTTTGAATTGTCTGGTTTGTCAGTTAAATTAACTGGTCTCAAGAGGCTAGGATTTTAATTGCATAATTATGTGTGGCCTTATGAAACAGCACTTTATTTATTTATTTTATTTATTATTCATAAATACCCTTATGTTTCTAAGCGCTGTATTCAGACTATTCAGATTGACAAAACAGATGGGTTGTTTAAGTAATGATTTAAAAGCATCCAATGAAGTTGCTGCTTGAATGTGGGTGGGTAGCTTGTTCCAAAGTGTCGGAGCTATGACCGAAAAAGCATGATCGCCATAGCGTGTCATGGTGCAGGGCGCCGTGGAAAGCTGGAAGAAGAGCGAGGGCGTCGGGTAGCTGATGATAGTGAAGACGAACGAAGGGCTAAGAGAACTTGGAGATATACTGGGGCCAAATTATTAAAATATTTATTACGCAAGAAGAAGAATTTTGAAACAGATACATTGGTGAACTGGAAGAAAATGAAGAGAGCGAATAAGCTATCCTATTGGTTGGAAAGTGGTCACATGATCAGTGACGACCGATTTTAAACAGCTGATGGAGACTGGAGCTGTGAATGCGCGTATAATAATAATAATAATAATAATAATAAGACTTGTAATGCGCACATATCCACCCTGCTGGGTGTTCAAGGCGCAGTAAAAAAAACCAAAAATAAAACAAAACAAAACAAGGACAAAACAGACACAACAAAATTAGTCCTTGAAAACCTGTGACATAAGATAAGTTTTGAGAAGAGATTTGAATTTTGTGGTACAAAGACAAGATCTAATATTAAGCGGTAGAGAGTTCCAGATGCGTGGCGCAGCTGAAGAAAAAGACCTGTCACCCCATGAGTGTCGAGACTTGGGTTCAACGAGGAGAAGCATGGAACTTGATCGAAGATTCCTTGATGGAGTGTAAACTTGAAGTAGTTCAGAAATATAGTGGGGAGCCTTGCCATTAAGTGCTTTGTGGACAATGAGCATCAGCTTGAAGATGATTCGTTGAGAGATAGGGAGCCAATGTAGTTGTTTCAGAATGGGGGTGATAGAACAGGATTTTCTAGACAGTGTCACAATGCGGGCAGCGGTATTTTGGAGGCGTTGAAGACGGAAATCTGGTTGTTAGGAAGACTGTAGAGAAGAGCATTGCCGTTGTCAAGACGAGAAGTAACAAATGCATGAATGACCTTTTCAGTGGCACTTTTGTCCAAGTACTTGCGAATCTTACCAATATTCCTGATGTGATATGATGACAGACGAACGATGTTGTTGATGTGTGGTTGAAGTGTCATCGATGAATCAAAAATAACCCCTAAGTTCCGAGCTTGCAGGGCTGGAGCTATCCGAGCATCACCGATGGAAATGTATGGCACTGAAACCTTTGTTAACTGTTGACGTGACCCAAATAGAAGGAACTCTGTCTTATCATCATTTAACTTCAGGAAGTTTTGTTGTGTCCAACGTCGAATCTCTTGGATGCATTTCTCAAGTCTTGCAATAGATGCATTGGCGTTTTCTTGAGAAGATTTAAACGTGATGTATAGCTGAGTGTCGTCTGCGTACACATGGTAATTCAGATTAAATTTCAGGATGATGTCACGAATCGGTAAAGTGTACAGCGTAAACCACTGCGGGCCCAGTACCGACCCCTGTGGCACAGAGTAGTTCAAAACAACAGGGTCTGATATTGCGGTGCCAATACATACATGCTGAGTTCTATTGTAGAGATACGATTTGCACCATGCTAGGGCTGTGTCCTCTATGCCAAGGTGATTCTGGAGCCGAGAGAGAAGGATGTTGTGATCAACAGTGTCAAAGGCAGCACTCAAGTCTAGCAGGACTAGTGCTGTTAGGTTACCATTGTCCATTGCAGAAAGAATATCGTTGCTCACACGGACTAGTGCAGCTTCTGTCCCATGGAAAGGCTTGTATGCTGACTGGAACACGTCGGACAGGTTAAAATTATGAATGTGATCAGAAATGCGTGATGAAACTACTCGTTCGATGACTTTTCCAAGATATTTTAAGTTTGCAACCGGTCTGTAGTTTTTGAATATCTCCTTGTCCAGGTTTGGTTTCATGATGAGCGGCCTGATGTAGGAAACTTTGAGGCTATCGGGGAAACAACCGGAACTGAGAGATTCGTTTACAAGATTAGTGATGTAGGGTAAAAATATATCAATGTTTTGCTTCATCATGGATGTTGACACTGGATCCAGCTCACAGGATTTTGAAGGAGATTTCACAATAACCCTTTGAATCTCAGCAACAGTGGCAGGCTCAAACACAGATAGTCTACACTCTGGTTGAAGATGTGGCAATGTCTGCGGCACGTTGTAAGGGACTGATGAAAAAGATGAGCGGATGTCTGAAATCTTGGTGACAAAGAATTTCTGGAAATCATTTGCCAAGTCCTGATCATTGTAAGTGGATGGAAGGACGGGGTTTTGGGTTTGAGCAACAACTTACCAATTATCTTGAAGAGCTTCTTTTGATCTCCTGAGGATTCTTGTACTTGGGATGAATAATGGGTGATCTTTGCCTGGTTGATCAAATTCCTGACTACCTTACATTGGTTGCGATATTCTTGTCGTTGTATTTCCAACTTGCCATTTTTCCGCCATTTCCGCTCAAGTTGATGACAGATCTTTCTTGCTGTACGAATATCATCATTGAACCAGGAAACTTCAGTTCGGACCTTGACTGATCTTGTTTTCCAAGGTGCGTATTTATCCAAGATGTCACTGATAGTACTCTCATATTGGCTGACATAGGAATCCAAGCAGTCATGATCAATTTCCAGCTTTGCTAAATGAGTTCCTATGTCGCGGAACACTTCAGGAGAATTCACATGTTTCCACTGTCGGCTCTTTATAGTGACGGTTGGGACTTTGGGCTTGCACAGACTCAAGTTACACATGACTGCATAATGGTCTGAGAATCCAGGTAGAATAACAAAGTTTGAGACAATGGGTGGGGTGATGTCACGAGTTATGACAAGGTCCAGGCAATGACCGAGACGATGAGTCGGCTCCTTGATATGCTGGGTAAGACCGAAAGCCTGAAGTAGATGCTTAAACTGGTTTGCATTGGTGTTGTGGATGTCATCAACATGAATGTTAAAGTCACCAGTGATGATGATTTCCGATGGATGAAGGAGATATTCTAAAATCAAATTCTCAAATTCCTTAAGAAAACTTGAGAAAGTCACATGTTGGCCGTTAGAATCTCTTTCAGGTCTGTATACAATGACAAGGCGAACAGATTTAGAGTTTCCGGAAACCTCAGCATGAAGAGATTCAAAAGTTGTGTATTGGACGTCATTACTTTTCACAGAGACAGATAAAGTAGATCTGTACAGTATTGCAACTCCTCCACCGGTCTTGTGAGGTCTTGGGATGTGATGAAAGTAGTAGCCAGCAGGGGTACACTGACGACATGTTAAGTTGTCATCTGGTCTAAGCCATGTTTCTGAAACAGCAACAAGGTCCAGATCTTTTTGCAGAACAAAATCAGCAAAATCGTCATACTTGTTACAGATGGACTGTGTGTTCAGAACACAAAGGCTGAGTTGAGATTTGGCAGGAGTCACTGGTGCTAGAACAGATGGGGGTGTAACTTCAGGTATAGGGAGTTTATGAACAGTTCTACGGCGACCAGCTTTTTACCACGATGTGTAGGTCGGTAAACAGTGCTGGGATTTACAAAAGGCCAAGATTCTGCAATGTAAATTTACAGGAAGGCAGAGTTGATGCACGTGTGGATGGGGCATAACGGAGACTGAGAAGCTTGTTACGTGAGTAGGAATTTGTAGAGTTTGGACTAGCTTCTGCTGAGTTTGAGTTATTTTCAGCTTCAGGGCCGGGATTTACAGCAATGTCACCGAAGATCACAATTTCCAAATGAAAAGTGGCTGGGGAATTGTCATAATATGACACAGGGCATTTCAAATATTTCCGATGCTGGATGAATCCTAGCTGTGACTTTGGCAGAATGCAAGCACCAAGCACAACTGATGCTGATGGAACAAAGCTGACCACAGATGAGTCAGTGCAGTACAATGGTCTAGCAAGCAGGGAGAGAATAAAAAGGATACTTACCTCCATTGTCCCCAGATGGGCGAACAATGTCCATGGACGAGGTGGCTGACTGCACAGCATGCAGCCACCAAAGTGTGTGTTAGCTTTGTACACCAGAATTTTCAAATGAGACAGTGAAAAATTCCAACAGAAAATCACTATTTTCACAACTCAGATGACTCCAGGACACACAGAAAAAGTCCTGTAGATTCCAGGTGTAGTAACAAATCCAGTTGTATAAGAACAAGAACACAAAATGAGCAATATACTAAGAAATTAACAAACAAATACAGAGCTGATTTGAGTGGCTGCTGTCAGGCGCTCAGTCAAATATGTATAACCATACATGTGTTGGTAATCAATAAATACCGGTACTGAATGTAAAATCTATGAGCAAATGCGCCTACGCACTACCCTTGAGCGTCGCATGCAATTTGACTCTTTGCGAAACGGAGCCATTATATATCATGCATAATAAATGTCACTTCAAGTGACACAATTCAACCAGAAAAATAGCACAATTTTGTTTGCATGTTGTCATGCAAACAAGCGTTAACAAGCCGCTCCGGCAAATAAACAGGAAATTGGCTTACTGCTGGTACCCAGGAAAACAAAAGGTGCAGTCAACATGAGTATGGAAAAACCCCATTATAATAATATAATATAATAATAGTGGCTTCTTATATAGCGCACATATCCGTCACTCAGTGACGCTCAAGGCGTTTTTTAACGTTCATTATTTTCCTGCAAGGTATTGTGGAGCTACGTTTTTGAAGTATGAGACCAAGTCCTTTACATAGCACCATGTAATGGTTTACAGGTGCTGTGGCGCAATATGCTGCCGATCAAACCAGGAACACCGGGGCGAACCCCTTCTCTTTTCGATAAGTGCACTGGGTTCTTTTACGTGCATTACACAACACACGGGACCTACGGCTTAACGTCCCATCCAAAGGACGAAGCATGTGGTTAAGTGTCTTGCTTAAGGACACAAGTGTCACGACTGGGATTCGAACCAACACTCTGCTGATCAGAAACACCAGAGCTTGAGTTCGGTGTTCTTATCCGCTCAGCCACGACACGCCATTGTTAATCATTGGTGTGCGTGTTAATTAGGTTCTGAAGTCAGACAGCCTATAGGAAAATTTGTTACTAAATAGTTCCCAATGGCTGGATTCCTGCATAACGTAGGACTTCAGTCAATAGAAAATTTCACCAAGTACGAATTCATCCAGCACGTTGTTTCATTAGTCAGTGCCTGACCGAGCAAAGTCACTACCAGAAACTCTTCAAGAAAAACTTGCACCTTTCAGTCGGGTTGTGGTCAATGGTCACGCACAGCGCCCTCTTTGCATTTTGGGGGCGCCAGCTCGGTTAGTTTACCCATGGTCTCAGTGATTCTACCCACATGAAGTAGATCCAAGTGCTGACAGTGGGAAGATTAACCACTTGAATGTTATCCGTCGTCGTTGTAAAGTTACCAAAAGTTTTAATCCAGTGTGGATGTGGCTTTAATAGATAGATGCTCCGCAGGCCTAATGGTTTCCAAGGCATCTTGTGACATCACTTATCTTGTATTGATTTTTCAAAAGAGAATGTACGTGCTTTTCAATGTAATAACCTACAATAAAACCATGCTGTCTTGACATTCGGGATGTTTTTAGTATAAATGCCATGATGTTTATACCAGATCAGAGTGAGTTTGACTGAATAGCTCTTAATTTACAGACTATACGCAGTTTGGCCTTAATCCTTCCATTTCCTCTTCTGCCATGTCACTCCAAACCAAATTGGAGCAAGATCGAGTGCACACCATGGTTAACTAACGGTCAACTATTTTGACTTGAACCCACGCCGGTCGACCATTTGGAACCAGCCTCAGGCTTCCCTGGTCCTGGTAGCCTTGTTTCATAAAGTGAAGTACAGAAGGGAACTATTGTCACTATATAGTGAAATGGCGGAAGGCAATGGAAGTGTTGAATACCATTCCGATGGTTGACTTACATAGACTTCCTTACAAGTCATTCGAGTGAGTACGTCACTGCGCACATGTGCATTGCTAGTCAGTGGTCACCACGGGTCGACTAAGTGCTAACCCAAACTTGCTCTTGTTTGGACTTAGATAAGTTTGGAATGCCTGACTCTGTGATAATCTATGATAACCTCTTGTGGTCACCGTGGTCCAGTGGTTAGACTGCAGGACTTGCGATCACAAGGTTGTAGGTTCGAATCCTACCAAGCTAACAGCTGATTTCACAATGACTAGAATAAGTATTGTCGTCTAGATACTGAATCACAATATTTCTTGATTTGTGAAATTCATAATCACAGACGGTTAAACCAATGTCTGTATCGTAGAGATTGGCTGTTGCCTGCTTGGCGTTTATATCCCCTTGTGGGAGTTTGCCGAGTTCCCTTGAGGAAGATCATCGGAACAAAACAAACAAACAAACAAGCAAACCAATTGTTATTTGGGCATACAGCCCTCAGTCCTTCTGAATCCTTCACTTTGGTAATTGGATATAGAAGGATTTGGGACTGTAAGGATTTTAATTAAGGAACTCCTACTAATAAGACATTAATTATTGCCATCTTGGAGAATTCTGTGTCTTACTTTGTACCTGCTCTACATGTTCGTGTAGCAAAATGTTCCAAGGGCCCTTTCGAATTAAATGTACACTTGTTGTTTTAATAAAATGTCTTGAAAACTTGACTGCAATTTTCTCTTTGCAAACTATTGGTGTACCATTCATCGAAATGTGTTATACAGGATTGGTAAGGATAAAAAAACACCATTGTGTAATTTTAGTCTGAAAGCTTACTGATTATGAAGTTCATATCAGAACAATTTTTTGAAGTCATTTTCGAGAAAACTGTCTGAAAACCTATTAAACGCAACAGCTGATTTCGGTGGTTGCAACCCAAATTATAAAAACAATGTGTTTACATGCTGAAAATTGTGCACGGTTTTTCACTATTTTCTCCCGACTCACACAACAGATTAAGCCCGAATTTTCACAGGTTTGTTATTTCATGTATATGGTTAAGACACAAAAACATGGACACTGCTGCAACTATTTTGTCAGCTCTACCAATCCTGTTTAATACCTTTAACATTTTGTTATTTTTGAGAAGTTGTGCTTTTTAGCCTTTAGCTTGCTGGCATTTTATGAACAAGTTGTCAAGTACAGCTCCGAGCCATGCAGCCCTCATGAGATTCCATTATTGTTATGTCCGAGGTAATAACATCTTACACCCCTCCAATTACATCTGACAGGTTTGACTACTACAAAGAATTTACAAAACCAACACAAAGGTGTGATGTAAACTAAAGCAAATAAATGACATGTTAGTTAACTCATTTTGACACTCCTATAAAAGGTGTTTTTGAAAAAAAATTAAGGTTTCTACTTTTTTGTTTGTTAAGGAAAATTGTGTAATTTTAAAGCCAGAAGCTTAAATGCTTATTGTTTGTGATTGTACAGGAATACAATGGGAGAAGGATGCTCAGGGTCTGGATTTATATGACTGCCGTAAGCGCGGATGGTAAGTCAGTTTGTATTACGTCTCAAACATCTCTTGCTGCCTCTAGATACCGGGCAATCTCGGTGGTCTGGTTTGGTAAGACATCAGGGCCTGATTTCATAAAACATGTAAGCACAAAAAAATTGCTATAAGCACAGAAAACTCTTGCTTAAGAAAAATAGGTTACCAGCCAAAATACCATACAGTTAACATTGCTGTGACTGGTACCTCACTAATTTCTTGCTTATAGCAAAGAAATTTGCTATGAAGAATTTTCTGCTAAACAGCTTTATGGAATTGGACCCTGCTCTAGAATGGCAAAGGTCGTGGGTTCAAATCCCACCCAAATAATATGCCTGTAGATTTTTGTTCACAGGACTTGGGGAAAGTACTGAGTATACAGTGCTTTACACACATCGGTGTAAGGGTAAAACCCAAAAATATTCTTTATCCCCGATGCAAATTTAACATCTCTTAAATCTCAAACACCCTTACATGAAAGTGGACACAGCGCATGTGTCGTAGCCTCTGACTTTTCTTAGGTGTTACTTTTCTAATATCAAGTTGTAAACCACAAGGGAAACTGACTGAGGGTAAATTTGAAATAATTTGGGGTTGAACAAAGGAAAAAATATTATACCCCCGAACAAAGATATTGACAAAATAGGGAGACCGCCAACATAGGGCTAGATAGCTCAGTTGGTAGAGCGCCGGCACATTAAACCGGCGGTCGATGGTTCAAATCCTGCTCTTTGTTCGACCCCAAATTGTTTTACTTTTCTGTACCCTTTAATCCATAATGATCGAAAAAGAAATTAAGGCGGTCATAATGGTTTGTAGGTACGTCAATATCTTGCTGTCATTATTACAATTCCGAATGAACAAGTCCATGTTGATTAAATACTACTGTATTCCGTTTTTTTAATTTAACCCCAGCCTTACATATTGCATCTGACAATGGATTTCCATTAGTGCGTAAAAGGCATATCATGTTCACTGCTCGCAAAAGACCCTGAGGAAATTATTGGAGACTTAAAGGCAGAGTATACTTTTGGTGATTGTCAAAGACCAGTAATCTCATTGGTGTATCCCAACATATGCATACAATAGCAAACCTTTCAATAGCAAACCTTTGCTTGCGATAGTTTCAAACATTAACCGCGCAAGTTTGAAACTTGCGTGAGGAGCTACGTTGTGCTCAACATAGATAGAAATTCAATGCAGCGTCGTGATAAGCTGAGGCTAAACTGTCAGATTTGTTCTCTACTCTTAAAGTTTTTTTTAAATGTTTTTAACGGAAAGGTATTTAAGGACCTCACCTTCGGCTCAGTCCTTTATCGCATGCCACAACCCTGCCAGTTTTAAACGGCTGTTTATGACCTCGTCACCTATCTCTATTCCTTTATAATACACAGTTCTTGTGTGGCGCTTCCTTACACCTGAAGGGTGTCTTAAATCGCTCAGTATTTGTCTACAGGTAGGGGCCTATGCAAGGCTATGTTTATAAGACCCACTTTACATGTTTATACATGCAGCACCTTGTAACGCTTGACAAGGTGCTGTGACGCAAACTTAATGCAGTTAACCATCCGAGAAACATCGGGGCAAACCCCTTGCTCTTAACGATAAATGTACTGAGTTCTTTCACATGCATTACAAAACACGCAGGACCTACGGCTTGACATCCCATCCGAAGTACGAAGCAATAACGATTAAGTGCCTTGCTCAAGGACACAAGTGTCAAGATCAGGACTCGAACCCACACTCTGCTGATCAGAAACACCAGAGCTTGAGTTCAGTACACTTGACCGCTTGGCGGCGGCGACACACCATTTGCAGAGTCTTTTTCAGTTACACTGGTCCCCTTTTGAGCCATGAACCATGGTTTTATCAATAATAATAATAATCAATTTTTATATAGCGCTTTACACACCCGAAGGGCGTCTCAAAGCACTTCTAACATTATTACCCCTGGTCACTGGGCCATTTATTTCATTCCTTAAACCATCTCAGCTCCCCCGGGAGTATACAGCCTGCGCAACAAATATGAGCTACTAAGCTAAATCAATCACAAGAACCATCTCTGCCCTCACAGGTACCCATTTTACCCCTGGGTGGAGAGAAGCAATTATAGTTAAGTGTCTTGCTCAGGGACACAGGTGTCACGACCGGGACTCGAACCCACACTCTGCTGAACAGAAACACCAGAGCTTGAGTTCGGTGTTCTTATCCGCTCGGCTACCACACCCCATTGTAGATACAAAGCATTTATCAGAAAAAATGAAGGAGGAATACATTTGCTCTTCTGATACATTTCTTGAAAACTGGAGTTTTAGTAAGTCCATTAAGCCTTTCAGATGAATCTTTGTCGCATTCCTTTGAAAGTGATGTCAAAAGATTACACTTCTTCAGTAGGTACATTGTAAACATCTTCGTTAGTTATAAAACTCTTTTTGGATGATAAATCAGTCTGTTGAATGGTTTTAAAAAAAAGCAGTCTATGCCTCAAATTTAGCATTTTTTTATTATTATTTTTTTAATTTTGGCGTTTTATTTATTCCTTATGGGAAAATGTATTTTGAAGTTTAATTTTATTCAGGAGTTGTGATTGAAATTTCCTATAATAAACCATTTCATGGCCGAATATCCCTGAGCGTGAGCAAGTGGTCTTGAAGCTATTTATTCAATTGGCTACCAAATTCTACCAGAGATTTAATGCAATATGTAACAGGCAGTTGAAGCCAGTGGCTGTATGTCATTGCGCAGTTATCACAAACTACAGTAAAACAGTTTCGTGCGAACACAAAACTTCTGCAAAAATGTTTGGCTACAAAAACCATTTAACTTTAAAAAACGACTCCACAGATTATTGGTTGCAAGAATGGGACCCTACTTCCTGGCTGAAGTCATTCATACTGGGCCCAATTTCATAGAACTGCTTAAGCACAAAAACTAGCTAAGCATAACAAAATTACGCTTACCGGAATAAGGTTACCAGCCAAACTAACATGTCACAAGTACAATTTGTGACAGGTATCCTGCTCATTTCTGCTTAGCAGAAAATTGTTAAGCAATATTTTCTGCTTAAAGGTGTTGTACACGTTTGGTAATTGCTCAAAATATATATAAGCATAAAAACTGACCTGGTAACGAGCAACAGAGAGCTGTTGATAGTATAACACATTGTGAGAAACGACTCCCTCTAAAGTAACGTAGTTTTTGAGAAAGAGGTAATTTCTCACAAAAATAATACAAACTTCTTGCAAGAAGTTTTTATTCCTATCTGAAAGCACACAAATTTGTACAACAAGGGTGTTTTTTCTTTCATCATTTTCTTGCAACTTCAATGACCAATTGAGCCCAAATTTTCACAGGCTTGTTATTTTATGCATATGTTGGGATACACCAAGTGAGAACACTGGTCTGTGACAATTACCGAACATGTACGATGGCTTTAAGCAGCTTTATGAAATTGGGCCCATGTTGACTTTGATCAAATAAGCCTGAATTTTACGCCATTTTACTCCATTGTGTTTCTACCAGTCTGCCGTGAACTCGGGCACTTGATCAATATGCACATTAGGCCATCGATGTTTACCGAGCGCTGTGCGTAATGATCAATTACAACAAAAAAGATGTACCCAGCAGAGTGTTTTTATAAAAACCCAACCGTTCTAATGGTAATTAAATCCAACGGCTTAGAAAGTGCAACTGACTTTATTGAAATCCTTTTATTTATTAACCAATTATTTCATAATCTTTATTTTAGACTGTATTTTTTAGTATATTTGTAAAAAATGGCTACATTAACTTAACGCACATCTGGAAATATTTTGCTCAATATAAATGGTGAAATTATTATTATGTTTTATTAATGGTACGTTTTCGTTGAACATCTGGTTACAATTCACTTAATGTTCACTTAATGTTCTCTGCAGGTTTTAACATTTTAAAACGAGAAAATAGAATTAGCTGTTGCAAACTGCTTACCAACCAAAAGTACCTAGGGTATAAATGCAAAAATAGTGAATGGCCTGACGTTCGACCCTAGCAGAGTCTTTCTCGAAGGCTACAAAAAAACCCAACATTTTCCAATAATTAGTATTAATTAGCTAATGTCCAATAGTGAATGGCCTGACGTTTGGACCCTGTTTTAGCAAGATTTAAAAACAACAACCATGTGATGCTTTTTCAATTTGAGTTATCTACACTTATTGTAAACCAGGATACTCCCCAGGTTTTTTCAAGGTGGGGCATTCTGGGCCAAAATTTTGGGATGTCTAGCCGAAGGGCGCTGAATTGAAAAAAGGTCTTCAGAATGTTTTCAAAGCCCTACTGTGCAATTTGGAGCAATCTATATAGTTTTCTGTTCATGTTTTTTGTGAAACTACCGTGTATATATATATATGAGAGATATGCCAGAGATATGCCAGAGATATGCCAGAGATATGCCAGAGATATGCCAGAAGAGAGATATGCCAGAGTTTGTTTAACTCATATTCTGAATTTATTACATATATATATATATATATTTAATTATTTATTTTTGTGTGCGCATCGGCCAAAATGTGCGCGTATCGGCACGCGAATTCGTGCGTGTCGGCCCGATACGCTAGCTTGTGCATGGGGAGAACCCCTTTAAGCTAATCATTGGTTTTTACAAAGCTTTATAGTTCTAAAGGGCTCTCTGCACATGCTAGTTATTGACCTGATTATATAAGCCTTGGACATTAGCTAATTAGTACTAATTATTGGAAAATGTTGGGGGGTTTTTTAGCCTTCAAGAAAGACTCTGCTAGGGTCGAAACGTCAGACCATTAGCTATTTTTTGGCATTTATACCATATGTCCTTTGGTTGATAAGCAGTTTGCAACAGCTAATTATATTTTCTAATTATAGTACTACATGGTAAAATCAAGGCTCAGGTGTACAATAAGCCATATCATTTCTCTAATTGTGCGAGTCTCTTTTTGAGCATGCTTACCTGGGAATGGTGGAGAGGTAGAGACAGATTTAAAATCAGCCTTTTTAGAAATCAATCTTAAGCAACGGCAGAGCCAGGAATTTTCAAGGGATACGGGGGCAGGGGGCATTATTATTTTTATTAGTATTATTTATTCGACCTCAACAATACATGAACAAAAAATACAATACAAGACAAATCAAAGAACTATAAAACAAAAACAAAAATAACAAAGCAAAAAATATAGGCCCAGCCCTAAAACATACAGAACAGAAATGTTTAAAAAATAATGATGATGGCATGAGGGCAACTAGAGAGAACAATGAAAAATGAGTGTATGAGGGGAGCAATCAAGTACGAGAAGTTAATCTAGGGAAGGACACAAGAAAATGACACAACAATGCCCCCTGCCCCCAACCCCTCTTGAAAATTCCTGGCTCTGCCATTGCTTAAGATTGATTTCTAAAAAGGCTGATTTTAAATCTGTCTCTGGGTCAGGGACAACAAAAGTAAACTAAATTACTGTTGCTCGGAAGCATGTTATCCCACAAATAGAAAGACAGTAAAACTGGAGGAAAAAACAGACATGAAAAAATGAGGGAGAGGAAGAAGATCAAGTTCCCACTCATGTATGCTCCCATTGCGTTTCACCGGAGTTGGAGGCCATGCATTCCCTTTTTGGGGGCACTTTATGTATCAGAGTTTTGGCGTGGCGTTGCCGAGCGATTTAAAAGCACCGGACTCAAGCTCTGGATTATCCGATCAGTTGAGTGTGGGTTCGAGTCCCTGTCATGGTACTTATGCCCTTGAGCAAGATACTTTATCATAATTGCTTGTCTTTTCGGATGGGACATGAAGCCGTAGGTCCTGTGTACTAGGATTGGTAGTGCACGTCAAAGAACCCAAAACACTTATCGCGGAAAAGTAGGGGTTAACCCCTGTGTTTCTGGTTCACATAGCAAGCATCCTTGTTTATAGGTTTCCTCAGGCTTGCGAGCTACAGTGATTAAGTTCATTTATGAGGCATCCTTGGTCATTACCAGAAATACATAATAATCATATTTCGGGGGGAGGGGGCTGGCACCTGGGGGGCATTGGAAAATTGTGGGGACACTTGCCCCCGGGCAATACATTTGTACCAAAGCAAGCTTCCAGATAATGATGGTTATATAATGTATATTCCATGTTTTCTCCTGAAGACAAGCAGAGTTTTTTCGAAACGTCAAGACCACACCGGCTCTTTTCAGAGCCAACACTCCCACAAAAGAGATTTTACACATGGTTGTACCCGCAAGTTTACTATTTATTTATAGTTACTCCTTATTTGTTCACACCATGCAAAGCTTCAAAAACCACTTAGGTATAGTTACCAATGCTCTCCCACAGGTTATATTTGTTTTTGAGTATGTGTGCTCCTATATATTCGCAGGTATATCTCATCTGCTACATCTCCCAAAGACATTGTCATCTTGGTCGACACAAGTGGGAGTATGACCGGGGTAAGAATTGAGATTGCCAAGCACACCGTCAACACTATCATGGGTACTCTTGGTGACGATGACTTCTTCAATGTGTTAACAGTAAGTTGCCACTGGGTACCGGTCAAAATACTGCCACATTCTAGAGAAATATTATATAACCAGGCATTTCATTTCGGAGAATACTTTTAATTAAATATTATATTAAAGTTATATTATTCTCAGTCATTGTTACTCTGTTATCCAATTGTTAAGTTTTATTACCAACTCATGCACCAAGCAAAAGATTCCAATTGTTAAACTAGAGATTTAAGATTTGTCAAAATCCAACAGTATGATCTCTGAACAATGAAACATTCAAGAACACTGAACAATGAAACATTTATCACAGATGTTTTAAAACAGAGAAAGATAAAAGATTTCAGATTTTTTTTTTGAAACTCCATTTAATGCCTGTTTTTCAACCTTACTGTATGTAAGGGAGCGTCTCGAAAATTGGAACGGTAAGCGTTTTGGGTTTTTTATCGGTAAAGTATCCCAGCAAGTGAACATGGACCAGTCCGTTGGACCACCGGTGTGTTCCGTTGGATCATTCCAAAGGAATGTTCGGCTTAATCTACACAATCAGCGGAATGTTCTTGCGGTCCAATGGATCGCGGGCATATGCCCACAGGAAAGTTCCTTCGCGCCTAGAACATGCCCGACTTTTGAGATGCTCCCTAAACCAGACATGATATTCTTCCTACTTTAGTCTGATTTCAGATTATTTTGCCCTTTGGAAAAATCAGAAAAATTGTGATTAAATAGCCTGAAAAGTCTACTAAAACTTACATACAACATGTGTTCATTTAGATCAGCCCTTGTACTCAATACAAATTTCCTATTTTTTTTCCAATGACCAAATATCATGTCTGCTAAACAGTCTTGAAAAGTAATCTCGATGTTCACTGCAGGCTTGGGTAATAATGATTCAGTTGACTTTTTTGTTCTTTCTTTTTTAAACAGTTCAGTGATAGTGCACAGTTTATACAGCCATGTTTTAATGGAACTCTTGTGCAGGCCAATTCAGACAACAAAAATGTGAGTTTCTTTTGTTAATATTTGTAGGTTTAAAATGTAATGTATTTTGTATCTAATTCATTAGTCTTTGGTTCTGTAGAGTTTCCATTTCATTGCGCTGCTAACCGTAAGCACACGAAAAGGCATGCTAACCTTCCAGTGCTTACTGTATGAAAATGAATGACGTAACAATGCCAATCCATGGTGAGTTAACGCACAAGCTGGCCTAATTTTCTTGCTAACCTGTGAAATACACTTATGCTTAACCAAATTTTTCTGCTATAGTTAGCATGAAAATTTGCTTACCGTTAAGTAGCGCTATGAAATTGGCCCCTGGTTTCGAGCGATTTGTTATTAAAAACAAATATAATACAAGTATCTTCAAAATGATTAGTTGTTAAAAGACTCTGGGAGCTGGGGTGGTCGGGTTGGCAGGTGGTATCTTTCCTCGCCTTCCACCTCTAGGACCACGGTTCAAATCACGCCGGGGGCACTATGTGGATTGGGTTTTCAGTCCCTACCTGACTGCGTGGGTTTTCCCTGGAATATTTCTCTGGGGTTTTCCTCCCACATCTCAAACTGAAACTTCCTTCCTTGTCTCCTCACCATGGGGTTCTTTGGCTAGTACAGTGATTAAGTTCGCTTTTGTCTGAGAGTCCTTGGCTTCACAACCAGAATTAATAAATGAAATGAAATAAAAGACTTGACACCGATGCATGTGAGAAAAGCTAGTCACTGCTGGGTGATTGCAGAAAATGGTTCTATTTTATCGTGTAAACTTACAAGTTGTCAATTCTATGGGAGCAGTCATCGGTAATGTTATCATACAATCTACGTGTAATTTCCTGTTTCTATCAAAATATGATGACTTCTTCAAAGTAGTTCTTTGTTATGTACTCTTCATCATCAGCATCATCACCATGTCAGGCTGTACTTCCTTACTATTTCTACACATAACTGCTCATCCCATTGTGTTCTTAATTATTTGTACCCTAGTGACTATACCTTTACCCCCCCCCCCCCCCCCCCCCCGAGGGGTCAAAACATTTTTCTTAATAAGACACCGACAGACAAAAAAACCAAAACATCCAAACAGAGCCTGCTGTGTATTTTTCATTTCCTGCCAGACAGTGGACAAATTGCTGATAGCGAAGTATATATATATCCCTCACCAAAGGATATCTGCATTCAATGCTGAACTTTGTTACGCACAGCTTTGCAATTCTTTGGCTGTTTTTGTTTAGCCTGGAGTGAAGATTTCAGGACTTTTCTATGGATAGCCACTGGGCACAACTGGCAATAAATTTACAATACCCCCTGCCCCCCCCCCCACACACACACACAATCTCTTTAACTTTACATTTTTACATCAACAATATTTCAATCTTAACCCTTTAGAGACCAATCATTTCTGTATAATCATCACCATACGCCCAGATATTGCTAATCTTGTTGATTTTTTGCACTGTGAAAATTATTAAGAAACAGAACACATGGTTTTGTTTTAGAGTTGTACATTCTATGTTAACATGGGAAACATTGGAAAGTGTCAATTCGATCCGATACCTTTTCTTTGACCCTCTTGTTTGAGAGGAAGAAGGTCAAATCTTGTGGCCGTTTGCGGCCGCTATGGGCATTTTGGTACAAGCCGCTTGCGGCCGTTACGGTCTCTAAAGGGTTAAAGAGGAAGGGAAATGACCAATTCAATTTTGTGATAAACTTCACGTTAAAATGGTGTAAATTGCCATTGTTTTCGATACCCTTCCAGTGCAAAATTTGTCAGCATCCAAAACATCTGATGACATCATTCTGAGAAAAATGGGTCCGTTCATTTTTGTACAGGGATGTTTTTGGTTTATTCCTGACTTTCGATAACATTTATCAAAATGGCCTTGAATGTGACATTTCGACTTACAAAAAATTAGTCCTTGGAATGCAAAGGTGTTGTTGAAGTCCAATGATGTCATGTTAAATTTCGCTCTGAAAACATCCCCGTACAAAAATGTAGATAGATAGATAGATAGATAGATAGATAGAGACCCATTTTTCTCAGAATGATGTCATCAGATGTTTTAAATGTTGATAAATTTTGCACTGGAAGGGTATTGAGTTCAACGGCAGTTTACACCATTTTAATGTGGGGTTGGAGACTTTTAAGTTTTTTCCCCACTCACATGAGGACTCTATCTATTGGAAAATGAGAACATCACAAAATTGAATTGGTCATTTCCCTTCCTCTTTAAGTTTATGTTATGACTGCAGAATACCTATAATTATTATCTGCACAATTGGAATAAAGATGGAGTCATGCTCACTTACTACATTCCAATAACCTATGAAAACTATAACTAAATACAGTTGGTGCAATAATTTACTAATTAAAAGTCTTTGATACAAAAATACTATTTTTAACCAAAATGAACTCTAATAGTTTGGACATTTCAAAAATAAATTATTGGTTTAATTTTCCTACTTGTTAATTACTCACTACATCCCAACCAGAAACAAAACAAAATAAAATACAATTGTTATAATAATTCACTAATTTAAAAGTCCTCGACTCATGAAGCCATTTTGAAGTACAACAGACTCCAATATTTTGGACAATTCAAACATTTGGTATTGATTTAATGTTCCTACTCAGTAATTTGTTTGTAATAATATTTGTTATTTCATACCAATTTTAATGTTTGATTGTAAGTGGTTGCTTTATTGAGACATGGGGCTAATTTCGTAGAGATGCTTAAGCAGAAAAAGTAGCTAAGCACAAGAAAATTATGCTTACCAGAATATGGTTACCAGCCAAAATACCATTTAACATGTACCATTTGTGACTGGAATCCTGCTTATGTTTGCTAAGCAGAAAATTGTTCAGCAATATTGTCTGCTTAAGCAGCTCTATGAAATTGGGTTATTTAATGCTTTTGATTTTGCAAAAAAAAATTGTCAGATATTGACAATAATTGAATGACTTTTAGCAGTATCATTTTGTTCTATTTCAATCTTGTCTTTTTTTAGTAGTCATGCACCGTCAACAAATGCTTACATCGATATGTTTTAAACAAATCTGTTTGTTTGGGTGTCAATTTATGGGTCAATGAATCAACCCACCAGGCTAGGCTTTTACCAGGCTATTTGGCGATGTTTCAATAGGTAACTTATTGATTTAAAAAAAAATGAAAAAAAAGCATGACGGAGTTAACAACATTTGTTTACAAACGGACTTTCAAAAGGGGTACCATGCCACACCGCAAGGTTAATAGTTGTGATCAAGAACTTGTTTTGTGATTTTGATTATTAAATTTCATATTATTATTTTTTGATTTGTGTCGATCCTAGTTGATAAAGCAAGGATTGTCTCAGATGCCGGACCCGAAGAATATTGCAGACCTAAACGTTGCATTGACCGAGGCATTCGAATTGCTTGATTCTGTAAGTTTTTACAAATATTTTCACCCGTACGTCTCGAAATTCATCTTAGATTTATTCACATTACGTAGGTACCAACTAGTGTAGGGTATTTTTAAAGGGAGGGTATACCTTTGGTAATTACTCCAGAAATTAATGACCATAAAAACTGACTTGGTGAGAAGCACTGTTCAGCTGTTGATAATGTATAACATTCTGAGAAACGATTCCCTCGTAAGGAATGTGGTTTTATTAGAAAGGGATTCAAATAATGTCAATCTGAGAAACTTTTCTGCATGAAATGTTTCTCAGATTGTGTGTTCCAATTACGGATTATTCTTCCTTCAGGGACATAACCACTCCAGATTTTCGACGATATGTCTAAAACGCTTCCACCTTTTGAAATGAATTTTTTACAGGTTAGTTTTATTGTATATGTCTACATTTATATAGGATTAAAACAATCGAAAGCTTCCAAAAACCAAAGGTATACTTTGCCTTAAAAGAGTCTGTTTACGTTTGGTAATTGGAACCCACTGTTTGTTTCAATTGTAGATATATACCGTAAAACTAACTTGTGAAAATTTCATTTCAAAAGGTGGTAGCGTTTTTGAGATATTGCCGAAAATCTGGAGCGGTTATGTCCACGCAGGAAGAATAATCTCCATACACAATCTGAGAAACGTTACTGCAGTAGCGCTTCTCAGATTCAAATTTTGGGGAAAGTGATATATTTTTCCATAAACCGCATTACTTCAAAGTGAAAAGTTTCTCAAAGTACATTATACTATCCAAAGCTGCTGTACTTCTTACCAAGTAATTTTTTAATGCCATTAATTTTCAGAGTCATTACCAAACGTATACAAACCCTTTAAGAAGGCTACATTTGGATGTTTTGGTTCTAAGATTTACTCTGTTTTGTGTTGAGTACGACAAGGGCCTTTTATGCGTGGGTCATATTACAAATAATGAAAATCGCAGGTGGTTTGACACTAAATTTCTCCGACAAGAAAAAGTAAATTCATTCAGTTGTTCACTTGTTTTCTTTTGGGCTTTATTACACCTGTATCTGTCAGTGCTAATTGTGACAGGCCTATACTTTCTTAATATGTTATCCCCGTTGATCTGTTCATTCCAACCCATTTGCCTCGATCAGGCAGCTAATGACCCACGGAGCTTGTAGTACCCTAGACGGCTAGATACTACTTGATGTCCCAGTCCCATGCATGAGTTCACGTGAAGTGCATCTCCCCACTCCCACTTCTGATGGGAAGTGATGGATTTAACCAGTCAAGCAGGTTATACAGTTGCTTGATGAAGTCTAGTGGTTTTGTCAGCTCAATGTACGCGTAGCTAGTTTACAATCTGTTGGCTCCTGTATTTGATTACTGTATATGCCTCTACTGTTTCCTACTAGATGATTGATCAAATTGACTCTTTAAATGCACTGGACACGTTTGGTAATTACTCAAAATATAATAGCATAAAAACTTACTTGGTAATGAGCAACGGAGAGCTGTTGATAGTATAAAACGTTGTGAAAAACGACTCCCTCTGAAGTAGCGTAGTTTTTGAGAAATGGGTAGTTTCTCACTAAAATATTTGAGTCTGAAAAAGACTTCAGGCCTGAAGCCTTTTTCAGGCATCTGAAAGCACGCAAATTTGTGCAACAAGGGTGTTTTTCTTTCATTATTTTCTTGCAACTTCGATGACCAATTGAGCCCAAATTTTTACTGGCTTGTTATTTTTAGCATGTGTTGGGATACACCAAGTGAGAATACTGGTCTTTGACAATTACCAAACGTGTCCAGTGCATATAACTATGAAGACGCTTAACAATATATATACTCATCACACATGATCAATTTTAGACTTAAAAATGAATTCAGACGTTTTTTTGTCTGCTTGGTGACAAGTTGTAGCTGTTATTTTCTTCAGATTTAAAGAAATCCTGCTCTTTGATCTACTTCTCTAATGCTGAGGATACCGTTTCCAGAAGCTCCCTGGAATCTATAACTCCAGGGGGTTATCAAAGGCGGAAATGCCATAATTTCACCCTTTAGAGACCATTCATTTTTGTATAATCATCACCATACGCCCAGACATGGGTTTTATTGCTGATTTGTTGAAGAAGAAAAAAATTGTAAAAGAAATTTGATATTGTTTTAGAAACATAGATACAATGTTAACATGGGAAACACTGGACAATGTCAATTCAGGTCATGACCTTTATTTGACCTTTTTTGGTGGTTGAGTGGAAGTAGGTCAGATCTTGCAGCCGTTTCCTGCTGCTATGGGCAGTTTTGGTACAAGCCTTTTCCGGTCGCTATGGTCTCTAAAGGGTTAAACATACCTCCTAACATTTGGATCATTAGTTTCAGACCTTCTTACCACCAATGCCTATCACCCCTGAATCATTCAAGATTGCATAAATCATTATCTTAAAGAAAAATGCATCTCCAAAATCATTAATGAAAAAATAATTTCACCCGTCAAACTTAGCTCATAAAATTTGTTTTTAAAACTTGAAAGTTTCATTTCAAGTTTTATTGGTTAAGTGTCTTGCTCAAGGACACAAGTGTCACGACCGGGACTTGAACCCACACTCTGCTGATCAGAAACACCAGAGCTTGAGTCTGGTGTTCTTATCCGCTCGGCCACGACACGCCACTCATTGGTTGTAAAGTTATTGACATCCTTTTTATTGAATAGTACAAGAACCTTCGGTTCAATTCATGGATCATTGGAGACAATTGAGAGAATTGAACATGTGTTTTGAACATTATTTATATATAAGATGAAATTTGATTGATGGATGTTTCATGGGATAGGTCAGAGTTTGTTTTCTTTAAATTTTAGTTATTAAAGGGTCTATGGTAAAAGAAATCAATAGGTGGAAACATGATTGGGTGTACACCATTGTAAATTACTTTAGCGTTTTTGTTAATTTAGTTTTGTTTGGATGATCTTCCCAACAAGGGAACTCGGCAAAGCTCCCACAAGGGGATATAAACGCCAAGCTGGCAACAGCCGATCTCTCTCATACAAATATTGGTTAAACGTCTATGATTATGAATTTCACAAATCATTAAATTGTGATTCAGTAACTAGACGACAGTACTTATCTAGTCATTGTGAAATCAGCGGGTTAGCTTGTCCGGATTCGAGCCCAACACCTTGTGATTGCAAGTCCTGCAGTCTAACCACTTGACCACGGTGACGCCATAGTTATTACAGCGTGTTATGAAAAACTAGTTTAAGGGTCTGTATACGTTTGGTAATCACTCTCAACATTAATGGCAATAAAAACCTTCTTGGTTTAGAGGTACAGCAGCTTTTGCTAGTATAAAGCATTTTGAGAATCATTTCACTTCGAAGCAATGTGGTTCTGTGGTAATGTGGTTATCCCCCAAAATTTGAATCTGAGAAGCATTACTGTCAGATACGTTTCTCAGATTGTGTATTCCAATTAAGGATTAATCTTCCTGCTCCGACATAACCGCTCTGAATTTTCGGCGATATCTCAAAAATGAAATTTTCACAGGTTAGTTTTATTGTATATCTACATTTATACAGAGGATTAAAACAATCGAACAGTTAAAAAAACCAAAGGTATACTTTCCTTTTAAGATAATAACTCTGCAACCTGTCTATTCTTTAAAAAACAAATTAAGCGCTGGTTGTTATCAAATTATATATTAATGTAAGGGGCTTATTTTTGTTTAAACGTTGTAATTTGTTACTGTATCTTTTTTCAGTTCCGAAATAGAACAGAAAAAGTAAGTGCGGATGATTGTTGTTAGGTTTGGTTGCACAGATTAGAGATTGTCACAAAGTAACCCACAATAACAAAAATGATACCCACATAGTGACAGGAGTATATTAAACAACGGGTTAGAAGTGGAAAACTCCCTGCTTTTTTTTTAACAACTTTCGAAATATTGATGAGTATGAAGCATCTTGAAAACTGATTCTGAAAAAAATTAATTTTTGAAAATTCACAGGAGTGTTTGGTTGAAATTCAAGAAAAAAAAAAAAAAAAATCCTTTTTAAAAACATTAAAGGGACACTTTTCCTTGGATTGGGCAATTTGGGCTATAAAAGCATTTAAAAGCGTTCATTATGAAATGAATATGATTGGAAAGATGTTTTAAAAGTAGAATATAATGATCCACACAAATATGTCTTGAAATTGTGTGGCTTTCCTTTTACTTCGTGAACTAACATGGTCCGCCAAAAAATGGCTAATAACGTGTTAGTTCACGAAGTAAAAGGAAAAACCACACAATTTTGAGGCACATTTGTTGGGATCATTAAATTCTACTTTTAAAACATCTTTCCATTTCATTTCAATTCATTTCACAACAAACGCTTTTTTTTTAGGCCAAATTGCCAATTCCAAGGCAACGTGTCCCTTTAAAGGTGTGGTATACTATTTGTGATACAAGTATTTATGGATACTATAAATGAAAATAGTTTTGGAAACGTTTAAATGGTTAAAGCGTCTGCAACATTTATACCTCAGTTAGTTAAGAGTCATGTTTTCAAATTCACTGCACAATGTGCAAAGAATGCTTGCATCACCTGTTAAGCTTCGCCCATCTGTAAGCTTCACCCATCAGTGATCTTGTTTAATCTACTCTTGTCACGATAAAACCTTTCACACCAAAGAACAGAAATCACTGACATTATCACTTGATGTGAGTACTCACTCTGAAGGTGCACTTCCTGGGGGAAGTCTGAAATAACCCCATTGAAATATGTTGAGTATCTTATAGAGAAGATAGGAAGGTGAAACTGGCTTGGATAATTATTTGTCTGTGAAACTCATCTTGTTTGTCTTGATTAAGGTTGGTGCTGGGGTAGGAGAGGGTGGAGTAAGGTTTAGGTGTTGGTGTTAGGGTCGGGAAGGGTGAGGGTAAGGGTTAGCTAAGGTTGGTGCTGGGGTAGGAGAGGATGGAGTAAGGTTTAGGTGTTGGTGTTAGGGTCGGGAAGGGTGAGGGTAAGGGTTAGCTAAGGTTGGTGCTGGGGTAGGAGAGGATGGAGTAAGGTTTAGGTGTTGGTGTTAGGGTTGGGAAGGGTGAGGGTAAGGGTTAGCCAAGGTTGGTGTTGGTTTCGAGAAGGGTAGGGTTGGGTTGAGGCAGGTGGGGTAAAGGTAAGGCATTGTTGGGGTTGGGGTTAGGAAGGGGGGGTAAGGGTTAGGGGATGAGGAGGGTGAGGGTAAGGGTTAAGCAAGGTATGTGTTGGGGTTGGGTAGAGTGGGGTAAGGGTGAGGCAATGTAGGTATTAGGGTTGGGTAGGGTGGGGTAAGGGTTAGGGGATGAGGAGGGTGAGGGTAAGGGTTAAGCAAGGTATGTGTTGGGGTTGGGTAGAGTGGGGTAAGGGTGAGGCAATGTAGGTATTAGGGTTGGGTAGGGTGGGGTAAGGGCTTTGGGGATGAGGAGGGTGAGGGTAAGGGTTAAGCAAGGTATGTGTTGGGGTTGGGTAGAGTGGGGTAAGGGTGAGGCAATGTAGGTATTAGGGTTGGGTAGGGTGGGGTAAGGGTTAGGGGATGAGGAGGGTGAGGGTAAGGGTTAAGCAAGGTATGTGTTGGGGTTGGGTAGAGTGGGGTAAGGGTGAGGCAATGTAGGTATTAGGGTTGGGTAGGGTGGGGTAAGGGCTTTGGGGATGAGGAGGGTGAGGGTAAGGGTTAAGCAAGGTATGTGTTGGGGTTGGGTAGAGTGGGGTAAGGGTGAGGCAATGTAGGTATTAGGGTTGGGTAGGGTGGGGTAAGGGTTAGGGGATGAGGAGGGTGAGGGTAAGGGTTAAGCAAGGTATAATAATAATAATAATAAGACTTGTAATGCGCACATATCCACCCTGCTGGGTGTTCAAAGCGCAGTAAAAAAACAAAAACCAAAACAAAACAAAAAAGGTATGTGTTGGGGTTGGGTAGAGTGGGGTAAGGGTGAGGAAATGTAGGTATTAGGGTTGGGGAGGGTGTTGGGGTAAGGGTTAAGCAAGTGTGGGTGTTGGGGTTAGGTAGGGTGGGGGTAAGGGTGTGGCAATGTTGGTGTTGGGGTTAGGTAGGGTGGGGGTAAGGGTTAGGCACTGTTGGTGTTAGGGGTTGAGAAGGGTGAGGGTAAAGGTTAAGCAAGTGTGGGTGTTGGGGTTAGGTAGGGTGGGGGTAAGGGTGTGGCAATGTTGGTGTTGGGGTTAGGTAGGGTGGGGGTAAGGGTTAGGCACTGTTGGTGTTAGGGGTTGAGAAGGGTGAGGGTAAAGGTTAGCCAAGGTTGGTGTTGGGGTTGGGTAGGGTAAAGGTTAAGGGTTAGCCAAGGTTGGTGTTGGGGTTAGGTAGGGTGGGGGTAAGGGTTATAGGCACTGTTGGTGTTAGGGGTTGAGGAGGGTGAGGGTAAGGGTTAGCCAACGTTGGCGTTGGTGTTAGGAAGGGTGGGGGTAAGGGTTAGGCAAGGATATTGTTAGGGTTGAGGCAGGTGGGGGTAATGGTTGGGCAAGGTTTGTGTTGGGGCTGGGGGTTTGGGCACAGTTGTTGCTTTGGTTGTGAAACACAGGGATAAGGGTCAGTGCAAGTTTGTTTTGTTTAACATTAACCAATAATTTCATCACCACTTTGTTTTACACATACAATGCACTGGTTTGTTTTTTATATAAAAAGAAGAACATTGTAAAGCTAACCATATAGTGTCAGGTGGGCCATTCACTATTATTAATTTTTTTCAGTGAAAGCACTTCTGTGTCAAACAACACACTGACAGAGAAAAATCTAACAGCGGTAATCTCAACATGGTTATGATTCCTCTGAAACGTTTTGGAACATTTTCCATTTCATTTCTCAATATTTCACCAGCTGCTAATACAAAATGTGTCAAGTTTCTAGATAAAGAAACATTATCTTGTCTTGTTTCGTCTCTCGCAGTTCAACAACACAGGCACTGGAGCAAACTGTAACCAGGCTTTGATGCTGATTACGGATGGAGCGCACGAGACGTTTGAAGAAGTATTTGACAAGTACAACGAGGACCGACATGTAGGTTATATCATGAGGGATTTATTTGTAATGAAATACGTTTGCTCACACATGATGAAAGATGCTATATAGAACTGACCTAACAAACTTAAAGGTATTATACAGGATTGGTAGAGCTGACAAAATAGTCGCAGACGGTGTTCATGTTATATGTGGTCAACCATATACATGAAATGACAAACCTGTGAAAATTTGGGCTTAAGAAATATGTTGTGTGAGTCAGGAGAAAATAGTGAAAAACCATGCACAATTAAGATACATTGTCATTAATTTTGGTTGTAACAGCTGAAATCAGCTGTTTTTGTTTTAAGTTTTCAGACACAGTTCTCTCAAATATGACCTCATTTCAGAGGGAAATGTTCCACAGAAAAAATTGGTTCTAGTTTGAACTTCATAATCAGTAAACTATCAGACTCAAATTAAACATTTTGTTATCGTTACCAATCCTGTATGATACCTTTAAAGGGGATGATTTGAGAAGAGTGCTTTAATTCTAGTCCTTCAAGGATGTAGGATGACGTCTTCATTATCCGATTGAAGATGCGAAACCTGAAGATTTTACTCCAATTCCAGATTTATTGTTTGTAAAGTTGTGAAATGATGCCTTCATTAAGGCAGGGGGTCAGGTTGGCGGAGCGGTATCTTTCCTCGCCTTCCACCTCTGGGACCCCGGTTGGAATCCCGCTGGGGCACTGTGTGGATCGGGTTTTCAGTCCCTACCTGATTGCGTGGGTTTTCCTGGAACAATTCTCTGGGGTTTTTCTCCCACATCTAAAACTGAAACTTCCTTTCTTGTCTTCTCTCCATGGGGTTCTTGGCTAGTACAGTGATCAAAATCCCTTTTTTGAGAGTCCTTGGCTTCACAACCAGAATAAATGAAATGAAATGAAATGAAATTAAGGCATGACATATCAATGTCAGAATAGTAAAAGACTGACAGTACTCGGATATTTGCATGAAGCAAACACAGATCGTGCCTTTTCTATCGCTGCACCAAGGATCTGGAATAATCTTCCTGAGAATATCAAACTATCCTCCCATAGTAGCCATCTTCTACACTTCACTTAAAACCTACCGTTTTACGAGAGCTGATTGTACGGCGCTATGAGCAAAGAGTGTTGGAATGGCGCCGCCGTATAAATTTTACGATTGATTGATTGATTGATTGGCAACTGGGAAACTTAACGTTAAAGGTATCGTAGACGTTTTGGTAATGACTCAAAACAAATATTAGCATAAAAACAAACTTGGTAACAAGCAACGGAGAGCTGTTGATAGTATAAAACATTGTAGGAAACGACTCCCTCTGAAGTAACGTAATTTTTGAGAAAGAGGTAATTTCTCACTAAAATAATAAAAACTTCTTGCAAGAAGTTTTTATTCCTATCTGAAAGCACACAAATTTGTACAACAAGGGTGTTTTTTCTTTCATCATTTTCTTGCAACTTCGATGACCAATTGAGCCCAAATTTTCACAGGCTTGTTATTTTATGCATATGTTGGGATACACCAAGTGAGAACACTGGTCTGTGACAATTACGAAACGTGTTCAGTGCCTTTAAGGGGAGCAAAGGGGTTGATTTGCCCCCAAAAATCACACAGATAAAAACAAAAGTACAAATTTCTAACACCGGGTAGAAGGTCTTTATTGCTTTATCTGTCCAATATGTTTTCTTCTTGCTGTGCCCAAATTTACCCTGCTGGTTTGCCCGAAATTTGGAAAGGCAGTTGACTACGTGGATTTGGTTTTCAGTCCCTACCTGACTGCAAGGGTTTTCCCTGGAATAATTCTCTGGGGTTTTCCTCCCACATCTCAAACTGAAACTTCCTTCCTTTGTCTTCTCTCCATTTGGTTCTTGGCTAGAAGAGTGATTTTGTTCGCTTTTCTGAGAGTCCTTGGCTTCACAACCAGAATAAATAAAATGAAATTAAATGATTCCATTGGAAGCAAGAGGGTAATTCTCAAGGTGATGTGTAAATGTGGTCAATTTGGGTTGCTATAGCAACAATGAGGCAGCTTCCCATTTAACGTCTGATTGTTTGATCTATGGGATCGGTGTGAATTTTTTGTTTTAATCTTACTATGATCTGACATTGTCTTGTAGGTGCGTGTTTTCACTTATCTAATCGGTGGCGACATTAAGGATGATCCAAATGTGCAGAATATGAGCTGCTCTAACAAAGGTAATATACAAAAATGGTAGTTCTACACATTAAAGGGAGTGTAAACCTTTGGTTTTAGGAACCGTTCGATTATTTCAATCCTATATAAATGTAGATATATACAATAAGCAGAAATGTGATGTTTATTTGAGGGTACAAAAAATTAAAATGGTTGTTTTGTACATTTAAAGGTATTGTACACTTTTGGTAACAGCTCAAAATCAGTCACAAATTGTTGTGATTCAACATATGCATGAACAAACAAACCTGTGAAAGTTTGAGCTTAATTGGTCATCGAGGTCACAAGAAAATAGTCAAAAGAGACCTTATGTGTTTTCTGTTTTTTCAAATTATCGCGCGTGATAAAAACTATTATTTTTCTCATTTCTCAGAAACGATAGCATTTTAGGCAGAAATATTTTAAGGAACCCTTTCAACCATTACTTACTTTAAATCATGTAAGTTATGTGTGAATCTGTGAACATTGTGTTTTTCGATCTTACCAATAGTGTACAGGGCCTTTAAACCGATCTGAAATTAACTGTTTCTTTTTGTAATGTCTGAAAATGTTTTCATGTATTTATTCATCAGGGTATTACACTCGGATTGGTGCTATCGCTGATGTGGAAGAAAATGCTTCGGTAAGTCACAAAGTCGTCTTACTGTTCGATCATTTCAAAAGTCCAATAGGTGTCATTCTAAAATAATACAAGAGCATAGTTCTTTATTCCTTGGTTTTACCCATACACCGATGCGTATTAAGCACTGTATATTCAGTAGTTTTCCAATTCCTGTGTTTAAAGGTAGGGTCATAAATTGGTTTTTGTCAACAATATGCTGATTTATTGGCAAGATTATAAAGAAAGATACAATAACAGTTTCAAGTGAAAGTTTCAGCTGAATACAGTGTCTACTTGCTGAGAAAACAATAACGTTGTATCCATCCTTGTTTAGCGAGGTTACAGCGGGTACCAATCGCATCTCTGGCTGGCAGCAGCATTGGCAAACGGACACCAACCCTCAGAAATTTGAGAAGCGATTCATGCATGAATCATTTATCAGATTCAAATGTTTTGGGGTGGAAAAATTACCCAAACCATATTACATTTCGAAGGGAATCCTTTCTCAAAATAGTTTATACTATCAACAGCTGCAGTGCTTATCACCAAGTTGTTATGGTCATAACAATTTTTGGAGTCTAGACCCTATCATGCAATCAAATTGAAAGGTACACAAAACTTGACAATGAATAAGCTCTCAGATGTATTGATTATTCAGAAATTAAATTGGTGTCCAGTAGCTTCTGTAGCGACATTTCAACACTACAGGCCAATAAATTGTTGGTGTTTTATTTTTACTTTCTGGATTATCAAGTAGTTTTTTACTTTCTGGATTATCAAGTAGGCCATCCCTCTATGTTACTTGAGACCCTGAAACACCCACAAGGTTTTATATTCCACTTGAGAATTGAGAGGCTTTGTTACAATAATAACTAGATAGTCTTCTGAAGAAGTGGTTTATAAATATGATCTGAAAAAGATTGTGATATATTAATATAACACTATTAGACTTCAAATTTGTAAAAGGAAGTAGGATGTGTAGTCTGAGGAATACAAGATGGATTGTCAAAACAAGTTCATTTCGGAAACTCAGTCGTAGATGTATCTCTACCTATTAAAAACATTCAAATGGGATATGTAGCCTTAGGTCCCGTGTGTTGTGTAATGCGTAAAAGAGCCCAGTTACACTTATCGCTAAGAGAACGGATTTGCCCTGGTGTTTCTGACAGTGGCTGCTGAATGCGCCGCAAACCCTCATAAGGTGCTACATAAATTGGTCTTAATTTGAATCCTGTCTTAGAATGTTCCTGTCTGTTCAAGCGCTTTGAGTACCCTATTACGTGCGCTATATAAGAATATGTATTATTATTGTTATTATTATTTATTAATAACAAAAAAGGGTGAGTTGTTACATTCTTTCAAACTCAGAAACAATGGGATTTATAAGTGTATTGTTTTTCACAGTAAATTCGGAACACATCTCTGGAATGTTTTTCTTGAGACTTTCAATTTCAGGTTATCTGCTGTTTAGACAAGTGCTTCATATACGAGCATTGGTGAATTATTTATACAGCGCTATTTTTTGTCATGATCATTGTGATGGCTTATTTAATTTCCATTTTGGCGTGCTTCTTACAAAATAAAAATACAGCAGATGTTACTTTAATCAGATTTTATTTCCAATATTCAATATTGCAACATTGTTAAATTGAATAGCCTAATAGGTCGTTTTCAATTTTAAAAATGAAATAATTTAAGGAAACCTTCGGTCAGTCAAGAGCAAATTAAGTTTTCTAAGCGGCAAAAATGCAATGTCTGCGAGCATCAATAGAAAATGTCTATAAATTAATAACAAAGATGCGTCCACATAAAGGTTGCAGCCCACGGGAGTACTGGAACGTAAATTTCTCCAGAACAGGTGTGTTCCTTGTTTTCTCCAGTTTAAAAAGACCAATCCATTATCGTTTGGAAAAACTTAAAGTGGGCATCAAAAGAAATTGGGTCGTACAAATTAAAATACATATAATTGTTATTATTATTACTTATTGTCAATTTTTATTATTGGTATTTTTAATTGATCATGTGAAATATCTAATGGGCATTTTTTCTTGACTGCATTATTTATTTGTTCCACACTGGGCTAGAATTTACCTCTGTGGGACTGCCATAAATGATTTCCCCTTAGACTGCAACCTGTATGGCATGTAAATGGCCCAGTCTATTTCACTCAACTTAATCGTAGAGCCACTACTAATGCATTTTCCCTAAACGACAGGTTTGGCTCTGCTTACCAACAGCAAACAATTGGCGCTTACGGAACCTGGGAATTCCGCACTTACATCAATTGTATTTCAGGGGTGAGCAAGAAGCTTGTGCATGTGCGTACTCCAAGTTACTAGGCATTCTTCCCTTAAACTGCTAGCGCAGAAATTCGGCACTTGCCATGTAAACGGGGACTAGTGATCGCAAGCGCAGAATTCGGCGGTAAGCAGAGCCATGAAATTGGGGCCCTGGTGATTTCACCCTCCTTTCTCTTTGAATAGATGCGTCAGAAGTCCAAAGCATAAATAAATAGATTGGAAAACAAATCAAACTAAACATCACTTGTCCTGTAAAGCTGTGGAAAAAACACTCAAATGCTCTCTGAAGAGTCTAGTTCACAGCAAGTCTTTTGTAAAATGATAACCACTTTGGTTAGAGTGGAACCCCTCATCAACTCCACATAGGGGATTATAGAGGAATTTGGAGATTCTGGAGAACCTTCTCTTTTTTTTGAGGGAATGAAGGATAGAGAGGAAACCTGCCATGACCCCATGGAACAAAGTGACTGAAATCTATATATCAGGGAGGAGAAATTCCAGACTTTTATCCGAATTCAAACTTTCTGAGTCGGCCTAGTGAAGAAAATCAGCCATTATTTTTTCCACATATTAAGAAATCCTTCTCTTTGATCTACTTCTCTAGTGCTGAGGATACTGTTCCTAAAAAGCTCTGTGAAAACTAAACCCCAGTGTGTACGATCTCGCCGTGCCTATTTTTTATTTTCCAGAATGCCTTACTTGATTATAACCCCTGGAAGTGTGACTTTGAAATATCCAAATACATTGGATATTTTAATTAGTCCTGTGGTTGATCCATTCTGTGTTAGAGACTACGCAGACCCCACTGTCAAAAGACGCATCAAGTCATAGAGCAACTGGCCCCCCTCTTATTCTTTTTCGATCTTGTGATACGTCTAATTGTATGCAGTTTAGGGTGACCATATAAAAACATGATTAATTTGAAATGCATTGCGTCGAAATACGTGCATTTTTACACTTGCGTACTAAGTGCCCGACAAGCGCCCTACAAGTGCTTGAATGTATTTAACAAGCGTTCGCGCAGAGCAGTCACTTTAGGTAAGCCAATCAGCATTGATTTTCAGTACTTCCGTACCAGGGGTAAGTGACGAGAGGTATCGATATGGCGCGCTGCCCATGGCAGAGAGGCTGCCCCAGGGGTTTATCAAAAGGTGGTCATGCCGTCATTTCAACATACCTCCTAAAATTTGGATCCTAGGTTCAGTCTTTTTTATCAGCAATGACTTTCAGTCTCACCCCTGGTATTTGATTCAAATCCCATCAAGGCACTTTGTGAATGTTTCTCCAGGACATTGGTGAAGCATTTGAGTGTGCATTGATTCGTTTTCAAATCTCAACATATTTATTTACATTAATTCAGTGAAAACTGATAACATTTAAAACCTTACAGCGCGGGACCGGTTCGGTTGCAACGTCCCTGTGCTGTGATAAGCTTTTTCCAAAGATTAAATTGTTTTGAAATTTGTCAGCGATTTATTTGTTTTTCTTTTCATCTAAGTGTATTGTTTACATGTCCAGGTATTGCCTGGGTTAATTTAAGCTTATTTTTTTGCTTAGTGTATTGAAGTTTTATAATTTTGTTTCATCTACTATTGACAATTGACATACCGATTTGGTACATAAAGGATGCTGGTAGAGTTTTGTCCTTCCCCCTCCTAACCAAATCACTGCCCTCTGTTGATTGACACCCCCTCTAGGACATGTGGCATGGTCCATCTTAGGATATCATGGCATATGAGCTGACTGGTGTGTACGATGTGGTTAAGACAATGGAAATATTAAAAAATATGTCAGCATGTGCTGACAGCTGTCCTCATCACTGCAGGATTTTAATTAACAGACAAAAAGTGATTTTTTTTTTCAAGAAAAATGCACCATTGAGATCGAAATACACAGGCCTACATACAGACAACCATAAACGTGTCCAATGTTTGAGATACAAACTGTAATTTGTCACATTTTGCCGTCTTTTGCAAGTCTCTATATTAAAAAAGAAGCCCATTGTGAACAGATTTGTCACACATACAACTTTTTGCATTGTCCATCCACCGTCAGACCTTGGCCTGGTTTTCCATTTTATAAAGAGCTACTGATATAATCTTTGTAGAATGCCATTTTTATTGGTGTCTCGGATTAAATTACTCTTTTTTTTTGCTAGATACTATTATTATCACTGAATAGCTGCCATTAACACAAGGGACATTTTGTTCGGGCAAATTCAATCTAGTGTAATTTAAATGACAGTACATATTCCTGAAATACCCAACCTCCAGGATTTACGCCTAATGCTCTGTTTTAATGCGATTAATTCACGCTGAAAGCTAAACAAAAATGGATTGCTAAAGAACCTTCAATTGGGAACAAATCTAAAGGGATCGAACAATTCCCAAGGTGACGTGAATTTCTTGCTACACGAGCTAATAGAAGTCTGCGCTGCGGTTCTACTTGACTACTCAATGTTGATTTCTGATCACGTACATTCCCTTATAGACGGCCCCTTGTGAATTGGCAAAGAGACAGACAATATGAAATTCATGTTGTTGCTTGTTAAGGGCACGCTGGGCGGAACTTGTGCCTTGATCAGAACTGGCTGACAATGAGTCAAGTATAAAACATCTTCAGAAGTAGAATGACAACTTGACATTTTGCTAGAATCCGCTGAGGATTTTGGGCAGAGCAGAAACGGCAAAATTTAAAGATGGGTAAAATTGAGGGACGGAATAAAATGTCATGCTTCTGGATGCACTTCAATCATAAACTGGAAAGGAAATGAAAGTAGGTCGCCTGCAGAAGGGGATAATGCCTGGTAGTATTATTTATTGTTTTATTTCAAGTTTCTGTTTTTTCAAAAATGTTGGTATTGGAAGTAAGCCATTACAAAAAACGATGCATAAGACACAAAACTGTGACATTCTTTGAGATTAGTTTTATAGTCTGTATCTTTGAGTCTATATCTTTTTTAGTTTATCTTCTTTCTTTCTTTTTTGTCTTGAATTTTTTTTTTAAATATTTGATTGATTTTGATTTACCTTGTATTTTTTTTGGGAGATAATTGCCCAAGGGCAACAGTGATTTAATTCACTGTTTTTTTCAGTTCCTGTCATCAATTAGTGTTTCTTGTATTGTATGTTTCTTGTTTTGTATTTTTATGTGTATGATGACAAATACATTTAAACCCAGGGGTATAAATGGGTACCTGCGAGGGTAGAGGTTGATATTGTGTTTGAAAAGCCCTCGGAGCGCCACGGCAGCTCGGGGCTGTATACTCCCCAGGGAGCTGAGAAAGATTGAAGGAATGTTGTTGGCCCAAAGACCAGGGCATTAATGTAAAGCGCATTGATACATTCTTGTAAAATGCGCTACATAAGAACTATTTATTTATTATTATTATAATAATAATAATAGTCTGAAGTTGTACACTTACTCCAAGCGTTTAGTTTCATATTTCATGAATGTAAACATCTCATCAGGGCCCAATTTCATGGCTCTGCTTACCGTAAGCAAAGAATCGGCGCTTACGGAAGCAGGGAATTCTGTGCTAACGCCAAGTGTATTTCACAGGTTAGCAGGGAACTTTTGCTTGAGTACATGTGTAGTCCACGGTACTAGGCATTCTTCGCTTACACAGCTAGCGCAGAAATTCGGCGCTTGCCCTGTAAGCAAAGAATGGTGATCGCAAGCGCAGAATTCGGCGGTAAGCAGAACCATGAAATTGGGCCCTGGTGCTTATGGGGTTTTTAGGCGAAATGTAACAGTTGCATAATTTTTGCAAATCACTTCAACTATTTGTCTTTAATTGTAATTGTATGAATTTGTTGGGTTTTTTGTTTTCTTTTACAGAAATACATCCATGTTTTGAGTCGTCCTATGGTCATTGAACAGCACCATATTACAGTGTGGACCAACGTTTATATGGACACCCTGGTAAATGAGGTTGATTTGTCGTTTACAGTTTTAACCCACCATCCAAGCATTGCAGTATGGAAAAAAAAACCTTATATCACCAAAATGAAGTTTAATTTAAAATCTCATTTTTTCAAGAGTCTTTGGACTTCAATTTCTTCTTGTCATCATATTTTGAGCTTCATATTTCTTGCGGTTGATTTAGTACCGTACTCTAAAGTAGCAATATGTTGCATCATGAGAAATCGTCACAAATGTGACATTGCTGTCACCAATTAAATTTACTCAATACTTCCTTTTGAAATGACCTTGTGTTTCCTTTGTGTTGCTCTTCTCCAAGGTAATGGACAATTTTTTTAGAGAAAGACGATTATGTTCGGATATTCTTTGCTTCGATTCTTTTGCATTGAGAAAGAAAAGAGCCAAGATAAGTTCCACTCTGAGTGGCAAAAAGTAGCATGGACTCGACCCAATTATTTCTGGTGGACAGAGAAACAGAGATGTAGCAGAGAACTTTGGGGAGAGAAACATTTGAGAATGAGTTTGATTGCAGGGTGATTGATTCCTATGAAGACAAGTCAAGTATTCAGGGTATTAATTATCAAGTGTGAAGTTTTCCTCCCTGTAATTTTGTTGAAATTTGATCGGAAAAACTATCCCCTCCCCCCACCTCAAGGCACTTCGACAGTCAGTATTTTCCTGCTAGGTATGCGGAGCTATGTTCTGAAGTATGAGACCAATTCCTTTACAATAGCACCATGTAATGGTTTACAGGGTGCTGTGGCACAATATACTGCCAATCAAACCAGGAACACTGGGGCGAACCCCTTCTCTTTGCGATAAGTGCACTGGGTTCTTTTACGTGCATTACACAACACACGGGACCTACGGCTTATTGTCCCATCCGAAGGACGAAGCATGTGGTTAAGTGTCTTGCTTAAGGACACAAGTGTCACGACAGGGACTCGAACCCACACTCTGCTGATCAGAAACACCAGAGCTAGGGTCCGGTGCTCTTATCAGCTCAGCCACGACACGCCATTTGATATGGTGCAGTGGCAGTTGGAGAGTTTTTGACAGTTGTTTACAATAATATCCGAGTCAACGGTTAACAAAGGGTACAACACATAAAGGTTATTTCATAAGATGAACGATTAAACACAAATACAAACAATCCATACTGCAATGCTTGTGATTCTGGGTATAACAAATAACAATGTTTTCAGCTAATTTTGACTAATGTCACTCACAACAAATGCCACATAACTTAATCAACTAATATATTCTAACATCATTAACTACATATGTATAACTAATTAAACATCTTGGAAGACTTATTTGTCTAATGGAATATTTGCAGGCATGACAGGTGAGTATGTAGTAAATTGGTTCAGTCTCTGCATGCATTTCTTTGTATAATTATTTCTCTTGATTTTGTTAGTTATAGACAGTATCAGTTTGTTGTGCCAAATAGGCATTGCTGTCAGTCTACATTTACTTTTAATGCCATGATCTTTAAAGATATTTAAATTAGGCAATAAAAGTGTGAGGAGCCAGTCTTCACTGCATGGTAATGTCCGGGTTGGTGGCTGGTGGCCACTGTAAATGTACCGAGCTGAAGGCGAGGTCCATTAACAGTGGCCAGCCACCAACCAAGGTTATATAAACTTTAACGGAAAAAAAATCCCAGTAAAAAACATCAGAATTTGAGATTTTTTGTTCTGCCTGATATTTTTACAATTGTTCTATTCATGTTCAAGGGCAATTCTTCTGGCTGTTATTTGTTTTGCGTGGAACCTATTGTCTTATACATATTTAAGTATTTATGCATATTTTCAAGAACCAGACTATGAATAGAAATACTTTGGTTGGTGTTCGGCTTTATGGTTTGATTTAGGTTGGTTTCATGCGCGTACCAGCTACGGTACATTGTCTGTGTGATCACGCCTACGCATATGCACGCAGCACCATCTGGTCTTGCTAGAAACAGAAACAATACGCACAAATAAAAAGAGTTGACTTGATAGCTCCCAACACAGCGAGCACAATGCATACTGACCTTTTACACAACAATAGTATGATTGTTTATGGGCCATTTATTCGCTACTTCACAGAGCTGGTCTTTATATCACATGTTAATACACCCCCATGTGACCAGTCTTCTACCAATCAGAGTGGATAAACTCTCTGAGGTTTTTATTAATGCAAAATAACCATGCCCTTTTGTTAAAAAGCAAAAAAAAAATTACAAGTAGGACAATCTGTGACAATGTGTTTGTTTAGCGAATTTTCAAAGTTTGTACATTTTCAAAAACTTTTGTAAAATTCTGTTTTGTGCGCGTTGGTTGTGTGTTCACGCGTGTACAAGAAGATTACGCGCGGTTACTAATAGCTATATATTGCGTTCCCCGTAAGTAAATTGGCGTAAATGAGCTTGCGCGCCCAACACGCTTAGCCAGCCGGTCTTAAACAGAAGTCTTTATCAGCCGTTTAAACACCCCCACGTGACGTGCTCTCCACCAATAGGAATAGCGAAACTGTCTGGGACATTTATGAATGAATGTTTATTGTAATGCAGCAATGAGCGCAACATGGGTGTTTAAGTACTGTGACCAGCAGGCAGATTTGGGTTAAAATAACAATTATCTGTTTTTATTTTAATTAATTTTTTTTTTTAGTTTTTTTTTTTAAACTAAACCTTTGTGGTAGTTTATAGATTCGTACTAACCAGCTGCTATTTTTACTTTTTGGTAGAAATAGGCTCTAACTGACTGTAAAGTTGTATCTGATTTGTTTATAAGTTATAAGTTTGTTGTTTAATTTCTGATTGTATTTTCTTCTCAGCTTGTGTTTTGGTCTTTTTTATAGTAGCTAGTTAAAGTTGTTTTAATTGAATTATTTGTCTGCATCTACTTTATATATATTTTGTAATAAAAACTTTGGGTTTGTTTTTTTTGTCAAGCCTTCCACTATCAAATTCTTGCATTAGCTGTCAAATGGGGGGTTCAGCATGATTCAAGTTTCACAAACTACTCATGTTTCATTCAATGTACACAATATTGGGATATATTTAGTAGTTCAAATCTACTTCAATAAATTCAAAGGAATTCACAAGAACTTATGCCATATTGTGGGTTTTTTAAAATTGTTTTATATAACAACTATTTTATTCTGCTGAAATGCACTTAAAAGAAAAGCTATTTTTGAAAAGCAAAACACCGACAGCACAGATGCCGTTTTTTATTTGACTGTTGTAATACTTGTGCCAGTCATAAACCTTTATTCTTGGTAAAATTAAACACTGCTAATACAACGAGAAATGAAAATGACTTTTGAATCTTGAAACAAAAAAGAACCAAAACAATTTTTAATAGAAGCTTTGAGAAACATTTTGTTTAAACCGTGGTTTTGAACTATTTCAATTGATGAAAATTAATTCAGTGGATGTTTTTCTTTGACATAGGGTTTACACTTGATGACTACAGTTTCCCAACCCGTCTTCAACAAGAAAGAAAGTAATGTAAGTGTCTTAAGATTTTACAGTTACATTTTTAACTCTTTCAGTGCCCGCTTTTTTCGTGTTTTGGAACTTAAAATGTCCAACTTTTTGAGGTTTTTCCAAAATTTTGCACAAAAAAAGCCTTTCTCATCAAACAAAATGTATCTTGCTGATTTGTGTTGCCTTGGTACATCCCAAAGTCAATAGTATTTCTTGAGTGATAATGCCCTCTCATGATAACATGTATATTAAGGGTCGTACATGTACGATTGATGGCACTTTTTGAGTACATAAAATAGATCGAACATGTACGATAATGGCACTTTCGAAATACATAAAATAGATCATACATGTTCGACCTTGGCACTGAAAGAGTTAAGAAATTGTTACCTGCCGCTTATCATTCAAAACAATTTACAAGTAGTTAATACTTGGCAACCAAATGAAAACTTTGGATGTCCAGTGGTGAAGAACATTGTCTTTGAACCCTCTGCATACGTCTTGCTGCTACATTCTGTCTACCATTGACATGGATCATGTGACCTGTGACATCACATGTTTACAAACGAGCCACAGAGACTGGACTTCCTGCAGGCACGATTTGTACACAGCCCGAAGGAAGAACACGTTAAATCTAAATATTTTATGGAGATTGCACTGTCTGATTTGTAGGCGCTTTTGATAAGGCCAAATAAAATTTTAAAACATGTGTAGCGTCCCCACCCGCTTCCTTTTTAGAGGCCGCCTCCTTTTTTTTCTTCGTTTTTTTCTCTTTTTTTTGAAGAAAAAAAGGATACATTTTTACTGATCCCTGATGAAAAAAATAAATTTTAAAAATAAATAAGATCGTATTTTAGACTTAGCACACCGAAAAAAGCACACCGAAAAAAGCTGGAAACCATCTTGAAAAATAGCCTGGCCAGTTGTCTCAAAAAATGTTTCGGACGGCCATTTTTGAAGAAAAAAAAAAAGGCCCTCCTCCTTCCCTTTTTCAAAAAGGCAGGACGCTAAACCTTTTTTTTGGGGGGGGGGGCCTAAGATGAAGGGGGCCACATCTCAAAACTTTTATAATGCTTGAATTTATGTGTAAATTGGGTTAAAATTTGAAAAGGTTTCCCATATGATCAGTGTGGTATCTTGCCTGACAGGAAATGCCCGTCTGTTTTCCACGCATAGCGTGCCTTGTCACGCATTAAACCAAAATTATCGTAGTCAATAATTTTCACAATTTTACACCAAAATTGAGTTGAGCCTGCCGAACTTGCTGCTGGCTAGTTTATTCAACTGATTTTTTCCGTTTCAATACTTTTTCTCAATACATTGTATTGCATCGTTTTCTCGTTCTCTTCAGTACCCCCATCTATACGTTTACAATGTATAGGACTTACCCCCTGTGCCAAGGGTTAAAAACCAGAGATAAAACTCTTTGAGCTAAAAGACTCTGGAAAACCTTGTGGCCTACTTTCTGTTACAAATTTAGTTAAATGGAAATTTTACACTTTACAAATTATTTTAATGCAAATAAATGTACAAATAATTTTAATATTTTTCTTTTAAAGTAATTCTTTCTCAAATTATTGTAATTATATTTAGATCCTTTGTCTGCTTTTCTTTTGTCAACAAATATAAACGTTTTCATCTTTCAGCTTTAAAGACCATGAATAATTTCGTCTTCTAAAAATAAGCTATAAAACAAATGTAATATCTTCTGAAACCATTTTCCAATCTGTGTCTGATTTATACCGTCTTATTAAATTTCTTAAACGTCAATCATGTATTCCTTCAATTTTAGAACTAAACCGTCCCAGCAGAACGGTGTTCGCGGGCTAGAATGATCCCAAACCCATTCTCTTACTGGGTTGTGGTGCCTTTAGGAATGCGCCACGCCTTGGGCTACATTCCTAGCCCAACTTGGGCTATGCATACCAAATTCTTTACAAGCGTACCCGCTTGCTAGTGCCCAACAGACAATATTTTCCTGCTATACCCTGTAACGCAGGAAAATACATTTAAATGTACCAGGTCACTCTGTTTGTAAACAATGGTTAGATGGTCAATAAAGAGCAATGCAAGTGAAGTTTAACCCTCTCCTGCCTTCCTTATCAGTTTATATGGTGGTGTGTCGTGGCCGAGCGGTTAGAAGGACCAGACTCTGAGTAGCAGAGTGTGGGTTCAAGTCCCGGTTATGGCACTTGTTTCCATGAGCAAGATGCTTCACCATAATTGCTTTGGGCGGAGGGCATTGCGTTTCAGTGGAGTTAGTTTCCATGTATTTAGTTTTGTTTGGGGGGCACTATATGTATCTGTCGGCGTGTTGTGGCGTGTCGTGGCCGAGCGGTTTAAGGGCATCGGACTCAAGCTCTGGTGTATCCGATCAGTAGAGTGTGGGTTCGAGTCCCGGTCATGGCACTTGTGTCCTTGAGCAAGATACTTTACCATCATTGCTTTGTCCTTCGCGGATGGGACATTAGGCCATAGGTCCCGTGTACTAGGATTGGTAGTGCATGTAAAAGAACCCAGAACACTTATCGTGGAAGAGTAGGGGTTAACCCCAGTGTTTCTGGTTCATATAGCAAGCACCCTTAAGTTCACTTATGAGGCATCCTTGGTTTCATTACCAGAAATATATAACAATATGTCCAAATATCTATTTGTCTTTCCCTGACAGCGAGAGCAAGGTATTTTACTTGGAGTTGCAGGGGTGGATGTTCCTGTCAAAGAACTTCTTAAACTGACTCCGCCCTATAAGGTAAGCTAAGCTGTAAGATCAACCAGGACAACATTTCTAGCCCATCTGTAAATGTTTACCTAATGCTAACATAACATTTGAATATAATATATTTCCATTGATGTAATACTTTTATTACACTTTTTGTTACCCTTGCCGCAATGTTTAATAAAATACTTTCACTAATTTTGTTTGTTTAAAGGTAGGGTCAAAGATTGGGTTTTGTCAACGTAATGCTGATTTATAGGCAAAATTATAAATACAGATACATTAAAGTCACATATGAAAGTTTCAGTTAAATACAGTGTCTACTTGGTGAGAAAACAGCAACAAAACTGTCACGGTTTTTCCACACGATTGTTGAATTCATCCACGTTTAAGTCCTTCAGTAACATTTTTATGTGTACATTCAGCTTGGTGTACATGGCTACCCATTCGCGATTACCAACAATGGCTACATCCTGTATCATCCTGACCTTCGACCCAAGGATTCCAACGGCAACCTGAAGCCTAACTACAACAGTGTGGATCTAGCCGAGGTGGAGTTGTCTGATGTAGATGAACAGGTAAAGACCAATTGGAATGAATTGAAAATGGTAATGGATCTAGGATTTAGTCCCGCCCGATTTCCTACCTCCCGCCCAGGTAGTAGTTCATAAGCAGGACAGTTCTTTTCAGAACTGAGAAGTCTCCCGAATTCCGAATATTCTACTCTGCAGCAGTAGAATAAAAAGCAAGACAATTTCTCAAAGAACAAAATCTACCTAGCAAGTAGATTATTGATAATGGATCTACTATGAAATGTCAAACGATGTGCAGTCTTTGTTGTGATGTTTATCACTATAGGATTGCAATGTCTGTTCGCTGGTCTGCGTCGTTGGTTGGTTGCTCGCTTGTTTCTTGGCTACTGTGTGTGCTGGGTTGTTTGCTTGTCTGTGGGGTTGTTTGTTTGCTTGTGTCTGTGCTTGTTTGTTTGCTTGTTTTCTTGGCTCATTTGTGTGCTTGATTGTTTGCTTGATTGCTTGTCGCGATTGCTCACTTGCCGTGTTGCATTTTTCCCTCTCTTTTTTAATCCCTTTTTTGTTCATTTATTGTCAAGCATAGGTTGTTTCAATTTTGTTCTTGTGCGACCACAGTGTTGGTTGGCTGTATTTTTTTTCTTTTGGTTTGTTTGTTCGTTTGTTTGTTTAATCAAGTATTCATTTTTAGAAGTTACTCAATTTCTGTATTTCCTTCGATATTGCTTATTGTTCACTTGTTTTTTTTTTTCATTGGGGTTGTTGGCTGTTTCTTTTCCTGTTGTCTTCTGTGTTGTTCATTGCTATTCATTCTGTTCTTGGGTTGGTTTTTTTTGTTTTTAAACCTGCTGGACTACAGGAAAGAGAAAACCACATCATTGTGCTTCACTTATTTACAGCGCCTTCTTCTTATTCCCATTGCCATAGTTACCTGCTAACAGTCTAATAGTCTCATCATGCAGGTTGCTGAACAAACCTTCCTAGGTCGATATTTGTGGCACACTTTAATCTCTGACATTATGTTCACATCAGCAAGCTATTTTTTATTTGCACTAAAGAAGATCTCACAGTCATTCTGATTGCACAGTCATGTGTTATATTAAAATTCACCTTGGAGAAAAGCTTGTTTGAACATGATGCTGAAAATGAATCATCGACAGAGTCAGCATCATGTTCCAAGGCAACTGAAACACCTTGATTGACCCCAATAATCCAAACATTACAATGTTAAATTATTACGTTATGAACAATTTAATTTGTTTGAAACTTCAGAAAGTGTTAAACTGAAAAAAGGGTTTTGTATATGTTACTTCCATGTGAAGCTTTTACAGATGAATATTTTACCATTTTTTGCTGTAGTGATGCAAATTGTCAGTCTTACCCTTTAATACCCTTCCTCCAATTCCCATAAGGTTAACAACAAAAAACTGGAAAGCACTTGCACCATTTCCTCCTAAAATAAAACCGTTACAGTGTGGTGAGACTTTATTCTTATAAATCCTGCACCTTGTCAATGCACACCGTGATTAATTTCCATGGAAACTACCGGTAAAAAAGCCTCCCTTCTGCATTATTTGCAAAGATATTTTAATCTGGCCATTATTATTTCTATATATAGTATGTGCATTCCTATACCTGAACACATCAATAACAATTTCATTTACGTCAACAATATTTAATGTGCACCTTTTTTCTTGTTTTCCTCCCAAGCGAAACTGGAGAATTTATATCTCCATCCTTGACACGCTTCTGTATTATTTATTGGCAAATCATCATCATTCACATTGTGCCTTATCATTTTTTCCTTTCTTCTGCTTCTTCATCTTCATAATCATCATCATCATCATCTTCAGGAGTATGAACGAACGTCTTTAGGTCTATACCAAATTAAGGTGACGGTATCAACTGCACCCACCACGTTATTTAACCCCCTCCAGTCTTGGACAGTTTTTAGCCCCTCTTTCCTACTCTAAACTCTCTGACCCTGAAGTGTGGTTGTTAACTCTCTTTTCTCTCATTCTTCTACTCAGACTCAATCTTAACTCCTCTCTTTAGAAAGATAAGATGCAAAACTGTTTATAATATGCAAATGTTTATATCTTTAATGGGGCAGTATATGTTTGGGAATTGGAACCCACTGTTTGTTTCAATCCTATATAGTTGTAGATATATACCAGAAAACTAACCTGTGGCAATTTCATTTCAAAAGGTGGTAGCGTTTTTGAGATATTGCCGAAAATCTGGAGTGGTTATGTCCATGCAGGAAGAATAACCTGCAATTGGAATACACGGTTTGGTGGATAAAAAGTGATATCTTTTTCCATAACCGCAGTATTTCTAAGTGGAAAGTTTCTCAAAATGCATTATACTATCCAAAGCTGCCGTACTTCTTACCAAGTAAGTTTGTATTGCCATTAATTTTCAGAGTCATTACCAAACGTATACAGACCCTTTAAGAAGCAATATGCAATTGAAATTTGTTTTTCAAATTAATAAAAACTTTTTCAGTTCAGAAATTTTGTTATATATTGGAAAGTAAAATAAATAGATTTCTTGAAACACAAGAAAAACGGTATAATGCATCTTATTTGTCTAAAGATGAAAGATATATCGCTCAAAATTATCCTAATTCTAGTCTAAGCCAAATTGCATAAAGAAGCTAAGCAGCAATCGATCAGTAAGTCAATAACAGACACTAAAAAACATCACTTGGCATATTTGTTGGTAATCTAATCTAATCTGCTTACCATATTTTTTAATGGTAAGCAGATTGGAATGAGCAGCAAATCTAAGTATTTTATACTATATTTTTGGAAAGTGTTTCTTTAATAAAAAGGGAAACAACTCTCAAGGAAACAGTGCCAGAAGGATGAAGTAAGATTTGGGTGATATATCTTATTATACAAATATTGGACGCATTATGAGTAGAATGTAGCGGAATATAATTATGAGGTGAAATCTGGACTGTTCCATTTCATGAGGCGAAGCCAAGTGAAATGGAACAGTCCAGATTTCAACTGTAGTAATTGATTCTGCTATATTGTGTGAATAAGATGCATCCTATGTTTGGTTTATATACCTCACACGATCCTTGTCATTTGATATTTTGTCATATAATTTATAATTTATTTCAACAATAAATAATACAAAGTTTTGAACAGTTTGTGATTTATTTCAACAATAAGGTATTAAACAGCTGGAGCTGTTTAAGACCGATTGGCTAAAGCGCGTTCCGCATTCAAAGCCATCATACGTGTGTTGGCGCGCAAGCATGTGTGCGCCTGCTCATAACTTGAAACGCAAACAATACATACCGACTGACTATCACAAATCTATTTCTACAGCTGCGAAGCTTCCCAATCATCCTATATTTATCAATATAGGACTCCTATATTTAACTTTGGAAAATAAAGTATGACACGTGATGCATGTTCCACCAAACAAATGACAAGGATCTATATGTGCGGTATATAAAAAGAGTTCTAAAACTAGTATTGATTGCCCAACCATGAATGTACCAAACCGATCACCTTGACTCACCAATATTGACATTTTGAAAACCCTCCAACCATAATCACTGTAACACAGGTAACACCAACTGTAGCCGGAATGCCTGTACCAGACCTGACCCCCATCACTCCCTTTACTCCATTCAGTTAACACTCAAACCTCACCTTTGAACTCTGACCTTTGATCCGCCTTGAACTTGCCTTTATGACAACCTGCATCTTTCTATCATGCACTGTGCATCTTGAATCTTGAATAGGTATATCTGTATTAATCAGACAGCTGGTGAACTCTGCTGTTATTGTTGTGACATCAAATGTTCATCTTTTTAAACAAGTGTGCTTTTGGCATGCCTCTATAAGTGTGGTTGAAACGCCAGTATAAAGTGGTAATTTTTATAACACCCCTTACAATAAAGAGTCTGCCCTTTTGATTGGCTTAGAGCGTGTCACATGATATGTCTTATTTTAACTAAAAGGCCACGCGACGCGCTATACACGCAGCAAACAAGGTACTATACCTGTAGCAACAGATGTACTATCCCATGGCAACTGATGTACTATCCCATGGCAACCAAAGAACTATACCCATAGCAACAGCATCTTCTTGGTACCTTGACGTCTAGGCACAATATGTGTATGGTGTTATAAAACGAATATTGACTGCTTTTACTCGTGCTATGGTTAAAACTACGACTCTTTCGGTGATCCCCGGAGCATTCTATTTTCCCTCTGCTTCACCTCGGGAAAATATAACGCGCCGAGGATCACCTTGAGCATCGTAGTTTTAACCACAGCACTGATGTAGCTGAGTCGTTAAATGCACCGGACTCAAGCTATCGTGTTTCTGATCATCAGAGTGCTGGTTCGAGTCCCGGTCATGGCGTTCTTAAGCTAGATACCGTGATTGCTCTGTCCTTAGGATAGGACATCAAGCCGTAGGTCCCATGTACTAGGATTGGTAGTGCACAAGTATCCCTCGATATTGTGCGCTTTTTCTTTTACTTCGTGTACTAACATATGGTTTGCCATTTTGTGGAGTCCAAAATTTGGTTCACACGTCTGTGGAAGACAGACCAGGAGGGTGTGTGTGTGCCCAATATGGCTTTTACTGCGAAAAGTATTCAGTTACGTAATCAAACATTCCAACTTAAACTAGGGGGATTCTGTATACAATAATCAATTAATTAAATGAACCTATTACAACACAATATTAGGAGGCCATAAATTCACACCAGACATCATGTACTTGAGTTTTGCAAACATTTCTCTCTCATTCCTGTGGTGATGTCCGGAATTTCTCTTCATTATCATTCACTTTGGGTATGGGAACTGGATGTTTACGAACCAATGGTTGTACTCCTGTCATGTAGTCTTATATGCATTTTGTGAAGGCCATAGGGTGTTATGACCAAAAGTAACAATTTTTGTCTGTTGAAATCGCCACTGTGCTTGTATAAATGGCTCTTAGTATCAACATCACTATTATCGTAAAGAGAAGGGGTTCGCCCTGGTGTTCCTGGTTTGATCGGCAGGCTATTGCGCCACAGCACCTTGTAAACCATTACATGGTGCTATGTAAAGGAGTAGGTCTCATACTTCAAAACGTAGCTCCGCATACCTTGCAGGAAAAAAACTGAGCGCTTTGATACGCCCCTAGGGGTGTGATAAAGTGCTTTATCTTCCAGCAGGCATGAATACTCGATTCTGATTGGTCGATCCATAGCAACAAGGAGTGTGATATAAACTTATATTGCACGGCTTATATCACACCCTACGTATTGCGTGTTCTAACTACGCATCAAGTTTGCTTGAAGATAAATACGGCCTCGTTGGATATGGGACGCAGAAGCGCTATATTTTTCCGTATACCACTCGCGCTTGTGTGATAACTTATAATATAAGAACCCAGTATTATTATTATTAGATATTCCAAGAATACCACAAAAAAACAGCATTACTGGATTTCAATCAATTCAAGTCGACCCAGTATCCATAAATTAAAATATAAATATATACAAACCAAGGCAATAATATAAGTCGCGTACCTAGAGGAAATAAAGGATTGTGTGCTGTACACCTGTACGCTATTTTCAAACACAATTGCATGATGTATATATGTAGTGCTCCATTCAGCCACATCAATGTAGACTATTCCCGTGACGAGTTAACTCAGAGAGCATCCTGAAAGCAGATGACATTGCACATAGTCCCTAAGGATAGAATCCACACAAATCATGAGGAAAGATTTGTATTGGTTTGTCTGTCCTTCAGAAGAAATGTGGAGGCAACGGCAAGAATTATTCTGAGGAAGATATTGGAGCAGAGTAGGATCAGTCAGATGATCTTGTATCTTTGTTTACTCATTTTTTTGATGAAGGTGAAATGTGCATTTTGTCGTTGTTTTTATAATAACTTGCTCTTTACCATCATCGATTCTCTTGTATATAGCTTGCTAGAATTTCACAAAGGATGAGTTTTGATCTCATCACGTGTTGTGGCTGAGCTGTTAAGAGCACCGGGCTCAAGCTCTGGTGTTTTTCTGATCAGCAGAGTGTAGGTTTGATTCCCGGTCATGACACTTGTGTCCTTGAGCAAGATACTCTGCCATAATTGCTTTATCCTTCGGATGGTACATTAAGACATAGGTCCCATGTACTAGTATTGGTAGTGCATGTAAAAGAACCAAGAACACCTATCATTGGAAGAGTGGGGGTTAACCCCGGTATTTCTGGTTCACATAGCAAGCACCCTTGTTTACAGGTTTCCTCAGGCTTGCGAGCTACATTGATTTAAGTTCACTTATGAGGCATCCTTGGTTTCATTGCCAGAAAATAGATGGTAATAATAATAACGCTCTTGCTGAGTGATAAATGTATTTTTACTTTTTGATACTGTGGAAAATAAATGAACCTTAAACCTTGAACCTTGAACAACACAAATAATGAAATTACTATTTCTGTTTTTATAAATCTCATTTGACGACCGTATTATTAAATAATAAAATATATAATAATGTGTTCTGCTCGGATGATCCTTGCAACATTTCTGGTATTCCTGGAGTGGCTTATGTAATTTTTTTATTACAAATTTTGCTCTGGAAATGAGAGGACAAAATGCTTGGGAAAATGGAACCTTCATGTTTAGTTTATAGATTAAATTAGCTGATGGTGTAATGATCGATCCTGTCCGTAGACGATCACTTTTTGTATTGGTTGATTATATTTTACATCGCGTTAAGTTAATATTCATAGCGTGTCGTGGCCGTGCGGATAAGAGCACCGGGTTCAAGCTCTGGTGTTTCTGATCAGCAGAGTGTGGGTTCGTGTCCCAGTCGTGGCGCTTGTGTCCTTAAGCAAGACACTTAACAATTATTGCTACGTCCTTCGGATGGGACGTAAAGTCGTAGGTCCCGTGTGTTGTGTAATGCACGTAAAAGAACCCAGTGCACTTATTGTAAAGGGAAGGGGTTCGCCCCGGTGTTCCTAGTTTGATTGGCTGCATATTGTGCACCTTGTAAACCATTACATGGTGCTATGTAAAGGAAAAAGGTCTCATACTTAAAAACGTAGCTCCACAATACCTTGCAGGAAAAACAGTGAATGTAGGAGCGCCATGAGCGTCACTGAGTGACGTATTTGAGCTCTAAATAAGAAGCCACTATTATTATTTCAACTCCCACACAATATCAGAAACAAATAGCTATTAAGGGAAACAAAGTCAGACTTAATTTTCAACCCCATAACAGGAATTTATTTAACATTTGAAGAAACCTGACCTTTCCCTGTTGTATACACATTGCCAGTAGTTGTCAAGTTTGTCTGTAAAAAATAACAAAATGTTAATGGTATTATACAGGATTGGTTAGAGCTGACAAAATAGTCGCAGACAGTGTTCATATTTGGGGGATCAACCATATACATGAAATAATAAAGCTGTGAAAATTTGGGCTCAATCCGTTGTGTGAGTCAGAAGGAAATAGTGAAAAACCCATGCACAATTGTTAGCATGTAAACACATTGCCCTTAATTTTGGTGGTTTTTAAGTTTTCAGATACAGATACAGTTTCCTTGAATATGACTTACATTTCAGAGGGGAACATTTCACAGAAAAAAATGGTTTTAGTATGAACTTCATAATCAGTAAGCTTTCAGACTCAAATTTAACAATTGTGTTTTCATCCTTACCAATCCTGTATAACACCTTTAATGTGTTAAATTGTGGGCTAATTTGCAATGCCTTATTAGTAGGCTGTCAATGTAGGACTGTTCAGTAGATTAAAACTGACATTAATCATTGCTGACAAAATTTACAATACCATTATGTTAAATATTGTTAATTAATTGACTAACAACTTCAGCAGTTCAATGGGAAAACTAGAACCTCATAAACTACCTATTGTCCATTGGAAAGTAGGTCAACCACAAGAATATCATTATTTAATTAAATTGTTTAAAGAGGGACTCCAAGGTCAAATTCAGTTTTGTGAATTTGGCGGTGGGAATGACAAGTGTCTAACTTCACGTTAAAACGGTGTAAAAATGCCACTGTGTCTGACGCCCTTCAATTGCAATTTTTGTCAAAATCCAAAAATGTTTGATGCCGTCACATTTCAAATAAAGGGTCTGTAAATTTGTCTACAAAGAATTTTCAGTTCATTCTTGAATTTTACTAATATTCAATCAAAATAGCATTAAATATGACCTTCAGACTGGTGCAGAAATAGCTCTTTGGAATGTACAGACTTATTTGTCTTTGCTGTCCGAGGACGTCATGTTTCAAATTTCGTTCGAGGAGTATCAAACAAAATGATATTTTACACCATTTTAACATGAGGTTAGAGACTCCCCCCCCCCATTTTCTTGAGGACTCTATCTATTGGAAAATGGTCGCATCACAAAACTTAATTTTACCTTTGAGACCCTCTTCAAATCAGTCAGAACATCATAGCTATTGGCCATACATTTTTAATACCGTTAGTACTTCAACAAATGCAATGGTCAATATGCCATTTTAGAAGGAAAATACTTGGTTTGAAGTATGATCGCTTTATCATGAAGGGCAGCCAACTGCACAAGATATATTCTTCTTACAATCGCCATACTACCCCCACAGAAAATGTGGAAATAGGTGTGTGGATTGTTTTCCTGCTTGAAGATTGACTGCAAGTGGTTGCTTGTAAATTACTTCATGTAACATGGCCCGAAAGATGTAAAGCTCCTGTGATTTTTCAATTTGAATTACAAAAATCTGTAAAGGGAAAGGCTTAAGTCTCTTTGTGGTTCAAATTGAAGAAAAACTTGTTCAAACCATGACAACATTTTATGTGCTCCTATTTAGATGGAGGTTGCTTTTGTTTTCTTTTAATTGAAAATCAAATAATTCTGAATGGATGTGCACTTTGCTTAAACTAATATTGTTCCAGGACTAAGAATGTTACCTACATGACAACGGTTTGCATGGTTTTCAGTGAAGACTACTCTGTAATATTAAGGCATGCAGTAGCAAAGGTTTTTTGGGCATGAAAGACCTATATATCGGTTGCCATGGAAACCAACCTTCACAGCTTATAATACTGTACGTCACTCTATATGATACCAATCTTAAATGTGATAACGGGTCTCACATCAGATGTTTAAAGGTAGGGTCATAGATTGGTGTTTGTCAATGTAATGCTGATTTCTAGGCAAAATTATCAAGAAAGATACAATAAAAGTCACCTGTGAAAATTTCAATTGAATACAGTGTCTACCTGTTGAGAAAACAGCAAACAAAAAACCTCTCATGGTGAATCCATCCACGTTTAGCGAGGTGACAGCGGGTACCAACCGCATCTCTGGCCGCAGTATTTGCAAACGGACACCGACCCTCAGAAATCTAAGAAACAATTCATGAATAAATCATTTCTCACATCTCAGCTTCAAATGTGTTGGGGTGACAAATTATCCAAACCATATTACTTCGAAGGGAATACTTTCTCAAAATAGTTTATACTATCAACAGCTGCAGTGCCTCTCACCAAGTAAGTTTTTATTGTCATTAAGTTTTGGAGTATTTACCAATCTATGACCCTTCATGTACCTTTACAAACAGTAAGATATTATAATAATTCATTGAAGAGAACGGAACAAATTGTGTGAGATGTTTGATGATAATGTTTTCTTGATTATTTTATAACAGCTTCGGACTGCAATGGTAGACAGGAAAACAGGATACATGAATATGACTGTCAGAATACACTCCAAGGATATGGTAAGAGGAATTCTTTATTACATAATATTACATAACAATTCAAGTTTATAAGGCTCTATTCCATCAAGATCATAGCGCACAAAATAGAAATTAACATGGATAGGGTGTGCTTAAGAGCTTTCCGAGTGGTCAAGCGCACCGGCAGAGTGGCAGAGTGTGGGTTCGAGTCCTGGTCGTGACACTTAAGTCCTTAAGCAAGACACTTAACCATAATTGCTTCGTCCTTCGGATGGGACGTAAAACCGTTGGTCCCGTGTGTTGTGTAATGCATGTAAAAGAACCCAGTTACACTTATCGCTTAGAGAAGGGGTTTGCCTCGGTGTTTCTGGCAGTAGCTGATGAATGTGCCGCAGCACCTTGTAACCTTTATAAGGTGCTACATAAAATTTGGTCTTATAATTTCAAAAATTTCAAAAACCTGTCTTAGAATGTTTCTGTACTGTTTGAGTACCTTATTGGTAGATACGTGCGCTAAATAAGACTATATATTATTATTATTGATTCCCTAATGACAGGGGTAAGATTTTTCCAAATCATTGGTCCAGCTACACTGAATGCTTTTTGACCCAGAACTTTGTTTGCAGTTATTTTGTGTCAGTTAAAATCGAATTCGATCCTTTATTTCCAAATAATCAAGTTGTACTCAAGAACTGAAATTAATTTCATACTTGAACCAATCACCAAAATAAATATTGCTTCTTGAAATCCGTTTGCAAATAATAATCTAGTATGTGTATTTGAAAAAAATATTTTCTGCAAGGGATTGTATTAGGAGAGTAATGCAAATAAACAACAACAATGAATCACAAAACAATTATTCTTTGTCTAAAAACTCATGAACACCTATTGTGATACGATTTCACAAACAAATTTTGTGGAGAATTTTATGTCAAGTGGTGTCCTCGGCCAATGATGTCTTGAGAGAAGTGTCCCCAGATCTCGCTGTCCTTCATGCATCTAGATATTTCAGATGTTTTTCACAAAGCCAGTGTCCCTTTAAGCCATTTTTCTCAAACCAGAAAATATCTAGAATCAGTGCTGCCTTCAAATAAGTAAAGTAACACATCCTCCCTCGTAAAAATTTGTCTAATGATATTTGTCTTGTAAACAAGATGATTGGAAGTGTCCTACTATTTCAAAAATTCAGACGTACCCAAACCCTTTAAAGGTAATATTCAGGTTGTGTATGTCATTGCAATTATGGTTTATTAAATAGGTCATGCGTGTAACAGCCACTGTGTTTTAAAGCCATCTCTCTTTACATCCCAGTGGGTTTCTGTCTACCCTCTAATGTGACAAACGTGACTTCCCTTCTTTGAAATCCAAATACATTTCGCTGCATTGAGTTTCCGATCAATTTTGATGTATGGCGTATAAAATCGGGCATTATTTGGTTTTTACCAATTGTAATTAAAAAACGTATGCGACAGGAACATTTTATATTGCTCCTGGTCTGTCTAATTGAAGGATGTTATTTTTAGGTCAACATGGAAGGCGAATCTTAAACCATTCACAATAACTTCTTTCACTGTTTTGTTCTGTAAAGTAAACAAATGTATGTTGTTGCTTTAGTCTTATGTTTTTATTTCTCCAGGAGTTATCATTTAAATTGCTAGCCGTTCCATGAAAGTTTGCTCTGTATGTGAGTTTCCTGTTTTTAAAGCCTTGCATCTCCTTCATTTCTATCTTTCAGAAGCGTTTACATTTTCGGCTGAATCATTACTACTACACTGACCTGGCAATGACGCCCTTCAGGTAATTTTAGCTGAGGGAGGGTGGTTTGGGGATGAGGTACATGTAGCGGCGTTATGATGATGGGGAGGGGGTAATGAGGTAGGGGGTGTTATGATGATGGGGAGGGGGTAATGAGGTAGGGGGTGTTATGATGATGGGGAGGAGGTAATGAGGTAGGGGTGTTATGATGGTGGGGAGGGGGTAAATGAGGTAGGGGTGTTATGATGATGGGGAGGGGTAATGAGGTTGGGGTGTTATGATGATTGGGAGGGGGTAATGAGGTTGGGGTGTTATGATGATGGGGAGGGGTAATGAGGTAGGGGGTGTTATGATGATGGGGAGGAGGTAATGAGGTAGGGGTGTTATGATGATGGGGAGGGGGTAATGAGGTAGGGGTGTTATGATGGGGAGGGGGTAATGAGGTAGGGGTGTTATGATGATGGGGAGGGGGTAATGAGGTTGGGGTGTTATGATGATGGGGAGGGGTAATGAGGTTGGGGTGTTATGATGATGGGGAGGGGGTAATGAGGTTGGGGTGTTATGATGATGGGGAGGGGGTAATGAGGTTGGGGTGTTATGATGATGGGGAGGGGGTAATGAGGTAGGGGTGTTATGATGATGGGGAGGGGGTAATGAGGTAGGGGTGTTATGATGATGGGGAGGGGTAATGAGGTTGGGGTGTTATGATGATGGGGAGGGGTAATGAGGTAGGGGTGTTATGATGGGGAGGGGGTAATGACGTTGGGGTGTTATGATGATTGGGAGGGGGTAATGAGGTAGGGGTGTTATGATGGGGAGGGGGTAATGAGGTTGGGGTGTTATGATGATGGGGAGGGGGTAATGAGGTTGGGGTGTTATGATGATGGGGAGGGGGTAATGAGGTAGGGGTGTTATGATGGGGAGGGGGTAATGAGGTTGGGGTGTTATGATGATGGGGAGGGTGTAATGAGGTAGGGGTGTTATGACGATGGGGAGGGGGTAATGAGGTAGGGGTGTTATGATGGGGAGGAGGTAATGAGGTTGGGGTGTTATGATGATGGGGAGGGGGTAATGAGGTAGGGGTGTTATGACGATGGGGAGGGGGTAATGAGGTAGGGGTGTTATGATGGGGAGGAGGTAATGAGGTTGGGGTGTTATGATGATGGGGAGGGGGTAATGAGGTTGGGGTGTTATGATGATGGGGAGGGGGTAATGAGGTAGGGGTGTTATGATGATGGGGAGGGGGTAATGAGGTAGGGGTGTTATGATGGGGAGGGGGTAATGACGTTGGGGTGTTATGATGATGGGGAGGGGGTAATGAGGTAGGGGTGTTATGATGATGGGGAGGGGGTAATGAGGTAGGGGTGTTATGATGATGGGGAGGGGGTAATGAGGTAGGGGTGTTATGATGATGGGGAGGGGGTAATGAGGTAGGGGTGTTATGATGATGGGGAGAGGGTAATGAGGTAGGGGTGTTATGATGGGGAGGGGGTAATGAGGTAGGGGTGTTATGATGATGGGGAGGGGGTAATGAGGTAGGGGTGTTATGATGGGGAGGGGGTAATGACGTTGGGGTGTTATGATGATTAGGAGGGGTAATGAGGTAGGGGTGTTATGATGATGGGGAGGGGGTAATGAGGTAGGGGTGTTATGATGATGGGGAGGGGGTAATGAGGTAGGGGTGTTATGATGGTGGGGAGGGGGTAATGAGGTAGGGGTGTTATGATGATTGGGAGGGGGTAATGAGGTTGGGGTGTTATGATGATGGGGAGGGGGTAAATGAGGTAGGGTGTTATGATGATTGGGAGGGGGTAAATGAGGTAGTGTTAAGTTGTAGTTTTGTTGTTTCTCTTTCGCCCCCTACATTCTACTTTTAAACCACAAGTTAATTCAATTGTTACACTTTTTCCAAAGATGAATTACCAAATCACTGGCAAATTCCTCAAGACCCATTCACATTGGTGGCTCAACTAGCTTCCATGTTAACAGAGCTGCCATCTCTCCCCGATTCTGCAGAAAAGTTCCCTGAAAATAAACCAATCTGTCCACGTTCTAATGAACAACATTTGAAAATCTCCCTGATTATGGAAGAACCTTTCCCCTATTCTGTTGAGTGTTATTCTAAATATCTCCCTGATTGTTGTACAAAATCTACCTGATTGCAAGATGCAAATGTTGGCAGCCCTGTGTTAATGATGTAACATTGTGTTCCTCAATAAGTTGGCATGCTGCAGGGGGTGGGGTTGGAGGGCTCTATCCACAAAGTTTATACCGGCTGATTTAAAACCCTCTTACATGTCAATAATAATTTGGTGTCCAGAGAACTGTAAAGCCTGTCTGAATATTAATCATTGTTCTTTTTCTTTTCTTGTTGTATTTTGGCACAGTCTTGGTATTGTATTGTCTGGTGAAGCCGGCCATAATCAGCTAATAGGATACGAGACTTTCACTGATACTAGCGGAGATGGCAGCGGTAGTTTCATCGCAGACCTCTGCTTACTTAAAGAAGGTTGGTTCATAAAGGATTGATATTGTTTGACAATTTGCTCATTCAGGAGACCGTTTCTTACTGGATGTATGATTTACTGGATAACTAATTGGGCAATAAGTGTAATACACCGTGTGTATTTGGAATGTAACTGTCAATGCTATAATTAAATAGAACAGTGTCTATCGAATATAATGAAATAGAACAGTGCAAAAAATAGTTAATGGCCTGACGTTTTGACACTAGCAGAGTCTTTTTTGAAGGCTAAATGACAAGACAACACACATGAACAGGTATGTAACAAAAGCATGCAAGTGGAAATACACGAATAGAGGCGGAGAGCAAACAGACAAGGCAAGGGGTAACAATGAATGGGGAGACAGAGGGGGAGGGGTTGGAGGGAGGGGGCTGGTCTGACCACAAGAAGTTGGAAACACAAAGGACAAGATCAAAGGTGGGAAGAGGGAGAACAAGTAATAAATTAGTACATGAAATAGAACAGTGTCTATCGAATATGCAGTGCTGTATTTCCTTTGGGTTTTTATTAAATTGGCAACACACACAATTTGAAAGGTGTTTGAGTCAGCAGCCTACCAGTGCCTGTTTTTTGTGGGGTATTCATTTTAAAAATTAATCAAATAATATCACCCTTTCCCGCCCCAGAAAGGGACATTTAATTGCTAAACAGTGGCTTAGATTGCACAACAGAGCATTTATAACCCCAGAGCTTCCGGGGCCCTTAAGCGGGCCACTGACCCCACGTAATAGCTTCGCACTCCACTCTCGCCAATTCTCTTTGAAAACCCAGAACACCCTTGCAAAAAATACATTCCAGGGGTTTTAAAGAAATATAGTTAGCCTAATAATTTAGCATTGATTGAAGTTCGGTCAAACAACAGTTTCACACTTTCAGACCATTTTGAGAAAAAAATTCATGACTAATATTTGTCTCAATTAAAACTATCCAGTTTCTGTAGTGCATAAAAAGATTTTGCAATTAACCTTCTTGACGAAGATGTGTAATTTTCCTCTCGTTGTAATTTCTTGTTCTAGGTATTGACAATTTGTTTGGTTATGAAGAGACTGATTCAGTGGTTCTTGCAAATTGGTGAGCATTGAATAATTTTTCCATATTACCTTTTTGTATATTTAAAAATTCTTGCTGTTATGGCCATTAAAACACATATAATTTCTGCTGCTAACCTCTCTAGTCAGTTTTGTCTTTGTTCAAGTTATTTAAAACTTACCCAGTCAGTTTCCCTTGTGGTTTATTACTTGACAAAGGAAACATTTGACTGAATATAACACTTAGAAATTGAAAGTACTAAACTGAAACTGTCTTATTATCTAGGATTTACTGTAATTTGAACAATACTGAAGCCAGGCGTATGTCAAGACCTAAAGCTCTCGAGACATATCTTCATCTAGCCATGGATAATGGGGGATATCTTAGCGAAAAATGTAAGTATTTCCTTCCACTATAATTGCTTTCATTTCTCCTGACGATGACTCTAGAGCAAGCTAGTCGAAACAATGAGACCAATTAAGAACTCACTCTGTGGCAGTGAAGTTAATACGAGAAGTCCCCCTGATCCACTAAGCGGAAGTAGTAGTCCCGTCTGATTTCCTACCCTCCGCCAAGGTAGTAGTTAATAAGCAGGACAGTTCTTTTCAGAACTTCCGAATTCCAAAATCTACTCTGCGGCAGTAGAAAAGTCTCCCGAATTCTGAAATCTACTCAGCGGCAGTAGAATACATAGCAAGACAAGTTCTCAAATCTACACAGCAAAGTAGATATACACATGGTGTTACCACAAACTGAATATACTCTTTCATTTCTTTTCAAATTCTCTGGAAAATATTTTATCCCTGTATCTTTATTGATGCAGCTCAAAAGGCTCTGAGTTTTTCCCAAAGAGAAATGGGGATTGCCATTATTTCATTGAATGGATTTTTTGGAATGATTGAATGAAAACCTCATTTTTAGTAGCAGTATTTAAGTGGATCAAAATCTTTTAGAAGTTTCAATTCTTTGAAAATGTTATATTTAATCTGATGGATTTAAATAAGTATGTGTATGAAAACATGTTGAGATGATATTTGTTGATGAAAAAGTGGGCTTTCAACAACTTGTTTGTGTCTGTAGTGATGCACCATTTCTTTCATTTAAATTATTGATGAGGAAAAATGAATAATACTAAACTGAGTAACAATTATAATGAATTTTTCCAAAAGAGGGATGTGTTTTGTTGCTTTTATGTTTTTTAAGACCGGGATCGAACAAAACATTTACTATGATAGGAAGGATCATTGTATTACTATTTTTAAAGTTTTATTTTGCTGATAAGTTTTCAAATATGATGACACTGCACAATAACAAATCATGGTGTTGTTGTTTTTTAACTGGATTAAGGGCACTGTAAAGTAAATGTAGTGTTAGACTTTTGCTATTTTGCAGTGTTACTATTGCCCATGATAGTCATTGTCTAATTTGCACTGAGTGTTACTGTTGCTTAATGATATACTTTTGCTATTTTGCACTGAGTGTAACTATTGCCTATGATAGACTTTTGCTATTTTGCACTGAGTGTTACTATTGCCAATGATATACTTTTGCTATTTTGCACTGAGTGTAACTATTTCCTATGATAGACTTTTGCTATTTTGCACTGAGTGTTATCATTGCCTATGATAGACTTTGGCTATTTTGCACTGAGTGTAACTATTGCCTATGATAGACTTTTGCTATTTTGCACTGAGTGTTACTATTGCCAATGATATACTTTTGCTATTTTGCACTGAGTGTAACTATTGCCTATGATAGACTTTGGCTATTTTGCACTGAGTGTAACTATTGCCTATGATAGACTTTGCTATTTTGCACTGAGTGTTACTATTGCCAATGATATACTTTTGCTATTTTGCACTGAGTGTAACTATTGCCTATGATAGACTTTGGCTATTTTGCACTGAGTGTAACTATTGCCTATGATATACTTTTGCTATTTTGCACTGAGTGTAACTATTGCCTATGATAGACTTTGGCTATTTTGCACTGAGTGTAACTATTGCCTATGATAGACTTTTGCTATTTTGCACTGAGTGTTACTATTGCCTATGATATACTTTTGCTATTTTGCACTGAGTGTTACTATTGCCAATGATATACTTTTGCTATTTTGCACTGAGTGTAACTATTGCCTATGATAGACTTTGGCTATTTTGCACTGAGTGTTACTATTGCCAATGATATACTTTTGCTATTTTGCACTGAGTGTAACTATTGCCTATGATAGACTTTGGCTATTTTGCACTGAGTGTAACTATTGCCTATGGTAGACTTTGGCTATTTTGCACTGAGTGTAACTATTGCCAATGATATACTTTTGCTATTTTGCACTGAGTGTTATCATTGCCTATGATAGACTTTGGCTATTTTGCACTGAGTGTAACTATTGCCTATGATAGACTTTTGCTATTTTGCACTGAGTGTTACTATTGCCAATGATATACTTTTGCTATTTTGCACTGAGTGTAACTATTGCCTATGATAGACTTTGGCTATTTTGCACTGAGTGTAACTATTGCCTATGATAGACTTTTGCTATTTTGCACTGAGTGTTACTATTGCCAATGATATACTTTTGCTATTTTGCACTGAGTGTAACTATTGCCTATGATAGACTTTGGCTATTTTGCACTGAGTGTAACTATTGCCTATGATATACTTTTGCTATTTTGCACTGAGTGTAACTATTGCCAATGATATACTTTTGCTATTTTGCAATGAGTGTTATCATTGCCTATGATAGACTTTGGCTATTTTGCACTGAGTGTAACTATTGCCTATGGTAGACTTTGGCTATTTTGCACTGAGTGTTACTATTGCCTATGAATTCAAATCTTTCTTGTATATTTTGTTGCTACTTTAGGTGATGCACATCTAATGAATCATGTTATATTTGACGCTAACGTGACCCAGCCACTCATCAGCTACTGGGAAGATATTTATTATGCGCCTCCTCAGGAGTAAGTGCCATTTTATTGTATCTTTGTTGCATTAAACTTGAATGTATTGTTTTTATTTGTAAGAAAGGTGATATTTCACACTTTCCAATTCAATCCAATCCAGAAATCAGTTAAGGCCCTTTCACACAAGACAATTTTGAACAAACGACCTTGACTAAAATCACATTGATGTTAAAAAAAGCAAATTCCAGTCGTGTGAAAGCTATTCTTGTTAAATAATAATCTTAACAGAGATCTCAAAAAATAGCATCCATGTTAAAATCACCATGATCTTGAACAAGCGACCTTGACTAAAATCACATTGATGTTAAAAAAAGCAAATTCCAGTAGTGTGAAAGCTACCCTTGTTAAATAATAACCAAGGACCCTTATTATTCTTAACAGAGATCCAGACATCCTTCAAAACATAGCATCCATGTTAAAATCACCACGATGTGTACGATTACTGTGCCATAACCAAGGACCCTTGCTATGGCGATGTCTTTATTCTCATGCATAGAATGTGTCACTAGTCGAAGAAACTGTTCAGGGAAAAAACAATATATATGTTAACCTCCCCCCACAAAAAAACCCCAAAAAACCACAACAACAAACCAAAACAAGGGACGTTGCTAAATTTGTGTTTTAAGAAATGTCATGTGAAAGCTTGTTTAATAATCGCAATCGAACCAAGTGACAGACAACCAGCACCCATTACCGAGGACCTTTGTTACTGGTGCTTGTGTGAAAGGGCCTTAGACTCTGAGGTTTAATAATGTATCAAAATAGAAACAACAGATTTGTAAAGATTTATGAATTATGAATTGTGACCCACAATCCTGAATATATCTGCAAACATTGGTTTCTTTTATTGAGTCACAGTTGATGAGGAAAAGCGGTAATTGACTGCATAAAAGACACCTGTTTCAATTAATGAGTCGTTTAAAGAGCCTCTCAATAATGTGGCCCTGGTTCGATTCCCGGCTAAGGCCATATGTGAGTAGAGTCGTGCGTTGGTTCTCTCCTATGCCACAAGGGTTTTTCTCCGGGCCCTCCAGTTTCCCTCCCTCCGGAAAAATCAAACACTTTCAATCTCTGGCTGTGCTTCGTGTTCATATATTGGTCGATGCGGCTGGCTGCCAAAGGCGCCCTTGCACGCCTGCGGCTCGAACACGTTGTAGCCGCGTCCTTCGTTATCAGCTTCTCAGCTGCTAGTAAGGATAATTAGCTTCCCAAATTAAGTATTATTATTATAACGGTATGTGGTTATAATCAGTCATTATTTGTATTTTTCCCTCTTCCCTTTGATGACATCGATCCTATCAATCTTATAGCCCAGTGACACTGTCTAATGAAACTTTAGCTAGAATTGCAAGATTTCGAGCACTATGTAACAATGAAACCCTAGAGACAGACGACAACAGTGCTATTATAAACACTGAAACTCCGACCCCTATCACTCCAACACTGCAAATGACAACAGACGACATCACCATAAACACATCTGATAAAGGATGGTCACTGCCATTCACTTCCATTCCAAACACAACTGAGAATGAGGAGAATTCAACATACAGTCCCTCAACCCCATCCTTTCTGGGATACACCCAAGAGGAGCCAAGTGAGTCCGAGGTCAATGGCACAAATATGCCAGAGTTTCCTAGGTGGGTTTATCTCTTACCAATTAAGAGTTTGCCGTGATGGATGCCTAACTGATGACCAAATATCCACCGATTTGTTTCTTAAGTCTTTAAATGCACACTATACTAATAAATGATGTGTTCCTGCTTGCTTAAGTGCATATTTTGTTCATCGCAGCCTAAACAAAATTAAATAAGGCAGTGGCCAAGAATAATAGCACAGGGTCCAATTTCATGGCTCTGCTTACCGAAAGCCGAAGAATCGGCACTTACGGAAGCAGGGAATTCCGCGCTTACATCAAGCGTGTTTCACAGACTAGCAGGGAATTTTTGCTTGTGCGCCTGCTTAGTCCTTGTTATTAGGCATTCTTCACTTACACAGCTAGCGCAGAAATTCTGCACTTGCACAGTAAGTGGAGAATGGTGATCGTAAGCGCAGAATTCGGCGGTAAGCAGAGCCATGAAATTGGGCCCTGGTTATAACAACATGCTGTGTTTATTGTATAATAATATTACATTGTTCAATTACTTAACACACTTGTAAACCAGATACTACTGGTATCATTGCATTAACACTGGATCATTTTCAGCTCAAACATTTTAAACCGGTGTGCAGTGTGTGTGTATGTTTAAATCTACACAGCCAAGTGTGTAAACACCTGCGATCGGGGACCCTATTGTCCTCTTTTGTTTTAGGTCCCCAGTTTGAATGCGTATACCTATACCCATTTGGGTTGAATCTAATAATGTGCATAATACATTTAACATGGTTTGCCTTTGCAGTTAGTACATCGTCAAGGAATCTTGACTTAAGTTCCCAAGATCATTGGAGACATTTCCCCCACATTATTTGAGCTTGTGTGTACCGGTAGTTTCAATTTAGCCTCTTAAAAGCCCTGAACACTATTGGTTAGATCGAAAAACACAATATTCACAGATTCACACATAACTTACATGATTTAAAGTAAGTAATGGTAAAAAAAATATATTTCTGCCTAAAATGCTATCGTTTCCGAGAAATGAGTAAAACAATAGTTTTTATCACTCGCGATTTGAAAAAAAAAGAAAACACATAAGGTCTCTTTTCACTATTTTCTCGTGACCTCGATGACCAATTAAGCTCAAACTTTCACAGGTTTGTTTGTTCGTGCATATGTTGAATCACACAAAATGTGGACACTGATTTTGAGCTGTTACCAAAAGTGTACAATACCTTTAAAGAACTTGAAATTAATCAAAGCTTTTATCACCATTTACATCACTTTCTCAAATATAAACTAACATCTATTTCTTTCTCTTTTGGTATGCTGTGTTTAGGAATATTTTGTTCCATTTTTTTTATTAACTTAATAATTAATTTATTTATATGTCTTATTTATTTATTATTTACAATTTGTTTTGGGTTTTTTTGTTGTTGTTGTTTTGGGGTTTTTTTTTTTTTTTTGGGGGGGGGTTTTGTTGGGGTTTTTTTAGGTGTTTTTTTTTAGGGGGGTTGGGATGGGATGGGGTGAGCTGTATTTATGCGCTTTTGTCTGAGGAGGTACTCCTGTTTTTTTATTTTTTGAAAATATCAAAGATCAGACTGGGTTTTTTTTCCCAGGAGTGAGTGGTTGGTGATGGGGAGAGCACAATTTATAAATCCTCACAGATCAATTCTATCTAATACTGATAGATGCTGGAAAGGTCTAGAATTCTAGATTGAAAATGCAAAATGCAAATACAGTGTTCTGTACCCTGTCAGACCCCACAATGGTGTGAGTAAATTGATTGCACGCGGTGATAGGCCAGGTTGATATGATCTATGTTTAATGAGTCGGTGTGTTAATCTGCTTCAATGGTGTCGTTTCGGGTCAATCAATGGCCACTCAACATCATTCGATTGATAAGGATGATCGGAGCAAGGCCCAATTTCATAAAGCATGTAGGCACAAAAACTTGCTAAGCACAGAAAACTCTTGCTTAAGAAAAATAGGTTACCAGCCAAAATACCATAAAGTTACCATTGCTGTGACTGGTACCCCACTCATTTCTTGCTTAGCAAAGAAATTCGCTGAGCAGAATTTTCTGCTAAACAGCTCTATGAAATTGGGCCCCTCAAGGCTCATTTAGGGGCCATTCAGATTAATCAATGTTTAACAAAAATTTATATATTTTTTCGAAATTGCGGGTGGCTGGGTCAAAACTGAAAACCCAAAATCAGTTAACACTTACAATAAGAGAAACAAAAACATTGTTTCAGGGGAAAAATACCCAGCGGTCTCTTTCAGATCGTCTGTCATGTCAGTGCTGTCTATTGTTATCGGTCAAGTTTGTTTCGATAACCGACCTTCGTGCCTGATGGGGAGATGGCAAAGATTTCCTCAACTACGAAGTTTCAGGAAACTCCTGAGCTGGGAGAACATTGATCTCAAATATCTGCTTCATTGGAGGCATTACTTTGTTATTCAGTGTATAATGCTACAGTATATTAAATAGTCTGTCAATATTTAAAAAACAAAAATCTGGGGTGCGTGGGTGGGTAAAAAAATTTGCAAAAAGATATAATTGTTTTAAACATATGATTACTCTGAATGGCCCCTTATACCACATCTGAGAAGAATTTTGAAAAGTGTAAAATATATAAGAATTGTTGATGGTAGAGTTGATGTGGTTCAGATTAGTTCATTGTTAATCATACAAATAATGTAATAATTTCCAGTCCTAAAAAATATACCAATTAAAACTTCTCTGAATGAAAAGGAGGTCATTCACTTTGAAAATAGGCTCGTTAGACTTGCAAACCTTTTGAAGATGTTCTCATTGTTTTCCATTGTCTTGATTGTTTTCCAGAGCGGGCGTTATCTTATCCTTTGTTGGCACAAAAGGAGGACTGACAAGAGTTTTCCAAAACCCTCATTCTGATAAACAAAGGTGAGAATGATGTTCCTTTAATATCATTTCAATTTAATACAGATACAGTACTTTCTGGCTCTTGAAACACAAAGATGTAGAATTTAAATGCTGTTCCATGTTTCCATTTTTCCGTACCAGTAAAGTAAGAAATGACTTAAAGGCATTGTACACGTTTGGTAATGACTCAAAACAAATATTAGCATAAAAACTTACTTGGTAACAAGCAACGGAGAGCTGTTGATAGTATAAAACATTGTAGAAAACGACTCCCTCTGAAGTAACGTAGTTTTTGAGAAAGAGGTAATTTCTCACTAAAATAATAAAAACTTCTAGCAAAAAGTTTTTATTCCTATGTGAAAGCACACAAATTTGTACAACAAGGGTGTTTTTTCTTTCATCATTTTCTTGCAACTTCGATGACCATTTGAGTCCAAATTTTCACAGGATTGTTATTTTATGCATATGTTGGGATACACCAAGTGAGAACACTGGTCTTTGACAATTTCCAAACGTGTTCAGTGCCTTTAAACTTTTATTTTCATTTGGTAGTTTCATCATTAAAAAAAAGATGAAATAAAATTTGCTTATGTGAAACCTTGCAGCGAGGGACCTGTTTGGTTGCAACGCCCCTGTGGTTCACAAGGTTCTACCATAGGTTTAGAGGTGTTTTTTTTTGCATTTTGTCAACAACTTTTATTTATTTATAAAGTTTGTTGTTTACATGTCCAGGTATTACCTGGGTTAATTTAAGCTTATTTGTTTGCTTAGTTAGTTAAAGGCATCGTACACGTTTGGTAATGACTTTGATAATTAATGGCAATAAAAACTTACTTGGTAAGAAGTACAGCAGCTTTGGATAGTATAATGCATTTTGAGAAACTTTTCGCTTCAAAGTACTGCGGTTATGGAAAAATATATCACTTTTTATCCCCAAAACATTTGAATCTGAGAACGCTTGAGAGTGTGTAATCCGATGCAGATTATTCTTCCTGTGTGGAAATAACCACTCCAGATTTTCGGCAATATCTCAAAAACGCTACCACCTTTTGAAATGAAATTTTCACAGGTTATTTTTATGGTATATCTATACTTTTATAGGTTTGAAACAAACAGTAGGCTCCAATTACAAAAAGGTGTACGATGCCTTTAAGTTTTATAATTTAGTTGCATTTACCATTGACAATTGACATACCGATTTTTGTACACAAAAGATGCTGGCAGAGTTTTGTGCTGCCCTCTTCTAACCGAATCACTGACCCATGTTGATAGACACCCCCTCTAGGGTGCGGGGCATGGTCCAGGTTAAAGATATCATGGCATATGAGCTAACTGGGGTGTACAATGTGGTTTAAGTTACGTCATCTGCATTCGCTGACAAAGGCCCTCAATGCAGGGTTTTAAAATGTTAATTTCAACAAGTTTAAAGGCACTGAACACGTTTGGAAATTGTCAAAGACCAGTGTTCTCACTTGTTGTATCCCAACATATGTATAAAATAACAAGCCTGTGAAAATTTGGACTCAATTGGTCATCGAAGTTGCAAGAAAATGATGAAAGAAAAAATACCCTTGTTGTACAAATTTGTGTGCTTACAGATAGGAATAAAAACCTCTCGCAAGAAGTTTTTATTATTTTGTGAGAAATTAGTGAGAAATTACCTCTTACTCAAAAACTACGTTACTTCAGAGGGAGTCGTTTCTTACAATGTTTTATACTATCAACAGCTCTCCGTTGCTTGTTCCCAAGTAAGTTTTTATGCTAATATTTGTTTTGAGTCATTACCAAACGTGTACGTTTAATAGTGAGGCAATTAATATATTGTGATTTATCTTCTTCTTTGTTGAATGTAGCAATTTTGGCAAAGAGTTTGTAAACACCGTAGAGGAGGAATATTATCAGCGAGCTTCGTCAACTCCAACCGATAAATTCATCTACTCTGTCCCTCTCCAGGGCCAAGAAGGTGTGTTCTTATTAAGGAAAGCAAACTAGTCTTGTGTCACCATACAAGCTGGGTGGTCCGTTGGTTAAGGAAGGTCAAATGTTTAAAACTGTTGTGATTTTCTGAAGTCCTTCTTGGTGTTGTTAAATCCTTCCTGGGGTTCTTAAACCCTTCCTTGGGTTCTTAAATCTTTTCTTGGGTTCTTAAATCTTTTCTTGGGTTCTTAAATTCTTCACATGGTTCTTAAATCTTTCCTGTGGTTCTTAAAACTTTTCTGGGGTTCTTAAATCTTTCCTGGGGTTCTTAAATCCTTCCCTGGGTTCTTAAATTCTTCACATGGTTCTTAAATCTTTCCTGTGGTTCTTAAAACTTTTCTGGGGTTCTTCAATCTTTTCTGGGTTCTTAAATCTTTCCTGGGGTTCTTAAATCCTTCCTTGGGTTCTTCAATCTTTTCTTGGGTTCTTAAATCTTTCCTGGGGTTCTTAAATCTTTCCTGGGGTTCATAAATCCTTCCTTGGGTTCTTAAATTCTTCACATGGTTCTTAAATCTTTCCTTGGGTTCTTAAATCCTTCCTTGGGTTCTTAAATCCTTCCTTGGGTTCTTAAATCCTTCCTGGGGTTCTTAAATCCTTCCTTGGGTTCTTAAATCCTTCCTGGGGTTCTTAAATCCTTCCTGGGGTTCTTAAATCCTTCCTTGGGTTCTTAAATCCTTCCTTGGGTTCTTAAATTCTTCACATGGTTCTTAAATCTTTCCTGGGGTTCTTAAATCTTTCCTTGGGTTCTTAAATCCTTCCTTGGGTTCTTAAATCCTTCCTTGGGTTCTGAAATCCTTCATGTAGTTCTTAAATCTTTCCTGGGGTTCTTAAATCCTTCCTGGCGTTCTTAAATCCTTTTAAAATATTTCCTAGAATGTTCCTCTGTCACCAACATTTTAATTGTAATCTCACTGTTTGGAACAAAAGTTTGACATTAAAATACATTTTGACATAAAGTACATTTAACTGTCATTTTCCAGATGGCTTTACTTCGGATATGTCTGAATATCTTGTGACGGCAAGTACGGCAATCCTTGTGAAGAAAGACAACAGAAGCAGTTTAGCAGCAGGTGAGAAATCCTCAACGTCTCTGTACTGCCAGGTTTCAGTCTATATTATTGACACGCCCTACTACACAGGGCACTTACACACAATGGGCAACCCACACACTAACTATGAGCCCACCAACCAGAGTTCTCCTTTCAGAAGAACCAATCAGAGCAGTGACTGACTCTACACTGAAACCTTTTGAATCCTTCTTAATAGACCAACATGTCTCACACTCTTCAGTCTCCTGACAATGACCAGAGCAAGCATAGAGAGAGCAAGCTAGACGAAATGTTGAGACCAATTAAGAACTCACTCCGCGGCAGTGAAGTTATTAACGAGAAGTCCCCCCAATCCACTAGGCGAAAGTAGTAGTCCCGACCGATTTCGTACCTCCCGCCCAGGTAGTAGTTAAGAAGCAGGACAGTTCTTTTCAGAAGTTGGTAGTCTCCCGATTTCTAAAATCTACTCCGCGGCAGTAGAATAAATAGCAAGACAAGTTCTCAAAGAACAAAAATCTACACAGCAAAGTAGATATACACATGGTGTTACCGCAAACCAAATATTCATTGATACCTCACCATGCAATGCCTCAAATCCCATATACTTTATTATATTGTCTTGTTCTCCTTTTTAGGGGTGAGGGTGTTCGTTTTTGAAAAATCATTATGTGTAATGTAATGCTGCTTTTCAATGTTGTATTTGTACAATGTATGTATTTTTATAGGCTTTATTTTTTACTGTATTTTGATGTAATTTTTAATTTGTGTGGAATTTTTATTGTAATTTGTGCCTTTGAACATCCTCAGCTTGAGAGGCACTACAAATGTAATATAAAGTATTAATTATCATTAATATATGTTCATACTGGCTTGAATGTACTGTTAAGTGATTGGATTGGTTGACTGTATTAAGTGGGTGTGTCTATGCTAGTAAGTGCTTGGTTGAATATCTATTGTGTTGTTCGGGGATCAGGTTGGCTCAGTGGTTTCTTTCCCTGCCTTTCAGCTCTGTGGACCCAGTTCGAATCCCTGCCTCGGACCAGAGCCTTGCATGCGGATTGGGTTTTCGGTCCCTACGTACGTGGGTTTTTCCCCCAATCGGGGTTTTCCTCCCACATCTAAAACTTATTGTTTCTTCTTGTTTCCTTATCCCGATCCTGTTATAGACCTTATGCACATGACGTCATTTCAGTAGGGCGCCCTCGCCTAGAGGTCAAAAGGAGGTTGTTCATTGGCCAATCCTGTGCGCAGCGCGTACTATGCGTTTCGATTGTTTCGTCATCGTTTTACCTCTAAGATGGCCGCTGGATGACGTCAATGCATAAGGTCTATTGACATGAGCGCTGTTGGATGTGCAATGAAATAAATCAATAAATAAATTTATGATGACCTAGGAATACTTTTTCTGGATCAATTGCTTTATGAGTTGGTTTATCTATTGCTAACACTCACAAACAAGCTGAATTTCAAATCATTCTAAAGTTGATTAAAATAGTCAATAATTCTGTGAATAACGTTTTGTCTGATGTTAGCAATCGGTCATCAGATGCTGCTGGATGACTTCAGAGATCTTCTTATGGAGACAACACTCAATGTAAGTAATGAAACCAAAGTCTTCCTCATCATTAATTTACATCATCTGTCAAGTTTGTGTATCACTTCTATCATGAAATAACTCTACTGGCTTGGCTCCCTGTTATAAACTATCAACAGCTGCTGTGCTTCTTACCAAGTAAGTTTTCATGGTAGTTAAAGGCACTGAACACGTTTGGACATTGTCAAAGACCAGTGTTCTCACTTGGTGTATCCCAACATATGCATAAAATAACAAGCCTGTGAAAATTTGGGCTCAATTGCAAGAAGTTTTTATTCCTATCTGAAAGCACACAAATTTGTAAAACAAGGGTGTTTTTTCTTTCATCATTTTCTTGCAACTTCGATGACTAATTGAGCCCAAATTTTCACAGGCTTGTTATTTTATGCATATGTTGGGATACACCAATTGAGAACACTGGTCTTTGACAATTACCAAACGTGTTCAGTGCCTTTAAAGATGATGTACATTTGTAGTTCCACTGTTTTGTTGTAATGTCATCGTAATGTAATTGTTATTGTTTGTATTCAAGTTTCTCTTTGTCTCCGCGCCTTGAGTGCCCAGCAGGGTGGATTATTAATGTTGTTATTATTTATTATTAATAAAGGATTCCAATTATTCTATCTTTGTAGCTGATGGAAGATTGCAACGATGTAGCATACCATTGTGAACTCACATGCTATAATGAAGTAAGTTCAACAGTTCTATATTGTGGATTATTTTTGTGTAGTTTTTTGTGTGACTCCTTTTACAAATTACAGTCTTAAATTTGTTCTTAGAAGTTAATTTTGCATCGGGGATAAAGAATATAATTTTTTATTTTTTTAACCCTTACACCGATGTGTATTAGGCACTGTATACTCAGTACTTTCCCGAGTTCTGTGAAAACAATCCACTGGCAGATCACTCAGGTAGGATATGGGTAAACACAAAAAAAAAAACAATTTTTAAAAATTTGTTAATTTTTACCTTTTGTTTAGTCTGTTGGTTGCTACCTACTTGATGAGCATGGCTACGTGGTTACGTCCAAAGACCAAACTGAGGTAATGTATTTCAGAAGTAGTTCATGAAATCTAAATCTGCTGACTTGAGTGTACATTTTTATTGTCATTTTTATTGTCATATTGTATGATATATAGTGTATGGAAAATAAAATCAATTATTTTAGGTTGAACAAAAATATTTCTACCCAGTCAGTTGATCCCTCTGCTGCCGTTTCCCAGGTTGTTATCGTAAACTTTGGTGTGATCCCTGGCTATACGGCAGTTACAGGTTGAATGGCTTCTGACTGGCAACCCCCGAACAAAGACATTGACCAAAAAAAACGAACAAAAATAAGAGGTGTTCGGAGCAAAGCTCTCCGAACACCTAAATAGGGAGACCGCCAACATAGGGCTAATTCGCTCAGTTGGTAGAGCGCCGGCACGTTAATCCGGAGGTCGATGGTTCAAGTCCCCCTCCAGTAACTTTTTCTTAGTTCAACCCCAATTGTTTTAATGAAATCTACCCATCGCCAGTCAGTTTCCCTTGTGGTTCATTACTTGCAAAAAGTATAATTGTACAACAAATTTTATTTTTCATTTTCTGATTAAGTAGAGAGGATAATTTACTCCAAGGTGAAGTTTTATTGTGATCCGATCTTAAACTAGTTATTACCTTTGTCGTTTAGGTTGGTGTGCAGTTTGCCTCGTTAACTCAGCATGCTGTAGTCTTTGATGCAATGCTGGAAAAAAACGTCTTCACTGAGTAAGAGATGTCTTTTGTTTTTTGTTGTTTTTGACTGTTCACTATACCCTACTTGAGCCCCAATGGCGACTTTAGTCGGCTGTGCACTTTACCCTGCTTGAGCCCCAATGGCGACAATAGTTGACTGTGCACTATACCTTGTTTTAGCCCCAATGGTGACTTTAGTCGACTGTGAACTATACCCTGCTTTAGCCCCAATGGCGACTTTATTCGACTGTAGAGAAAGATGGGATCTTTCCAATGATGGTTATGCAATCCCTTAAAATTGGGGTGGAAAGATCCGAAATGCAAAACACCTATGGAGCATCTGAAGTTGTTGTGTTTCTGGTCCTCAGAATTCAGGAGACAAAGAGATAATTTCACAAGCCTTAAAAAGAAATACCAAACCTCAATGGAAAATAATTGAGTTGATCTAGCAAAAACATAAACAAATTATGTGGTTGTGGACAAGTGTTTTCAAGTCAGTGATTCTGTGGCATCTATTTAACATATTGCTTGGGATGTGATGGCAATTTGACCAATCGCAGTTTGTATACTTCATTATGAATATGTATGAAGTATATAGTATTGATATTTAACATTTTTATTTCAGAATAAAGCATATTGATTATCAAGCGATGTGTACAGAGATTATTATTAACGTGAATAATGCAGCATCACACCTATTGGATGTAAGTATTAATGCTATTTTTATATTCGCATAAAATTTGAATAATTACTCATCCAATTCCATGAACTTATTCATTAGTATTTGTTTTTTTACCCATACACCGAGTGTGTTTCTCGAGTCCTGTGAAAAAAAATCCACAGGCATATTACTTGGGTGGGATTCGAACCCACGACCTTTGCCACTCTAGAGCAGATGTCTTACCACTATACCACCGAGATTGCCTGGTAGCTAGAGGCACTTTGAATCCTAGATTTTATTAGCGGGTACTCACATCGGTGTGTGGGTAAAAACAAATAATATTCTTTATCCCGATGCAAATTTAACATCTATTGTCCGTTATTCTTATTCGTTTACCTTTCAGCCTCTGATTTCACTTGGTACATTTGTGATGGGCTTCACCAAACAGCTGATCCTGTAAGTTTCAAATATTCATGTCTTTTAGTCATTGGTGAATTTGTATTGTAAACATTTCTTTTAAATGTATATTCCAAAGATAGTTGGGGAGTGGTACAATTTACTTAATAGATCTGCTCACCGCCTCCATGCCTGCAAGAAACCTCCGTTCAGCAAACAAAGACACCCTTGTTATACTAACTATTGCCACCAAAACATATGGTGAACGTAGTTTTCAGTTTGCTTCACCTCATTTATGGAACAATCTCCCTCTTCAAAATCTACTTTGCAGCAGTAGAATAAATAGCAAGACAGGTTCTCAAACAACAAAATAACCCAGCAAAGTAGATGGTGTTACCGCAAACCGGATATTTATTCAATTGAATCTTGTTCTTTGCAGGGTTTTGTCTCATCTTGGACTCTTTTACAGCCGGGACGATTCTTTTGTTGGCGCATCAACAAGTAAGTCAATAAATGTCTAAAGACCAACAGATTTAAGGATTCTTTTTCACCAAGTGCACCCCCCAAAAACACCCTTTTTTAACAGTTGTTGGTTGAGATGACATGTTGCATTTCTATATTTGCCATGTTTGCCATATTTATGTACAAACCTGTTACTCTTACCTTTGTTATTCTTCTTGAACATTTGTATTACGAATACTCTTTATAATTGTTGTGTAATACTATCTAAGTGTAATTACAATATTTCCTTTCCTCAATCCTTGGATCTGATATTTTATCATTTTATTTTATGTTTTATAAACCTTTGTTGTTGATGTTATTTCCAGCTGAAGAGACGATTTATGTACCATGTGATCAGGAAATGTTATACTTCATAGCACAGAGTGAGAGGCTTCCAAAGGATGGCTACATTCAGTGTCAGTATTGTCGGAAGTAAGTTAAAATGACAAATCATTCATCAAATGGTTTGTGTAGGAGTTCTTTAAAATAATTAAGCCAGTTTCGTAGTAATATTATTAATACAGAGTTCTTCAAAGTGCTTTATTGAACCTAAGGGCGTCTCAAAACGCTCATTGTTTTTATTTACAAGGTATGCGGAGCTATGTTTGAATTATAAGACCCATTTATTTACATAGCACCTTGTAATGGTTTACAAGGTGCTGTGGCGCAATCTGCAGCCAACCATACCAGAAAACACCAGGGTGAACTCCTTCTCTTAATGATAAGTGCACTGGGTTATTTTACATGCATTACACAACACACAGGACTTGTGGCTTTACGTTCCGTCCGAAGGGCAAAGCAATAATGGTTAAGTGACTTGCTTAAGGACACAAGTGTCACAACCGGGACTCGAACCCCCACTCTGCTAATCAGAACACCAGAGCTTGAGTCTAGCGCACTTGACAATTCGGCCATGACACGCCACTATGGGAGGTCGGGCAAAGTTTTTGAATGGGAACCTAGCCCTCCTTCTAACTGAAAAAGCTTGTACATGAGGTCCTTATGTAGATGTTACAGACCATTATGCACAGCGCTCGGTAAACATCGGAGACCCAATGTGAATATTGTAAAAGTGCCAGTGTTACTTGGCAAACTGGTAGATACAAATGGAATCGCGCAAAAAAAGCTCAGTTTTCAAACTGGTACAAACCAGAATTCAAGCTTATTTGATCGGATTCAACCAGTATGACTGACTTCAACCATGAAGTAGAGTCCCATTCCTATAACTCAGTGGAATTGTATTTTAAAGTTTGATGGCTTTTGTAGCCAAAAACCTTGCCGAAATTTTGTGTTTACTCAAGACTGCTTTACATGGTTTAGTTGGTGAACGTGCAGTTTGTGATAATTGCACGATGACATACAGCCACTGGCTTCAACTGCCTGTTACTCTTGCGTCAAATCTTTGGTAGAATCCAGTAGCCAATCGAATAACTAGCTTGGGACCACTCACTCACGTTCGCGGATATTCGGCCATGAAATGGTCTATATAACTTATCAATAGTCATATGTTTAATAACTTTCTGTTTCTTTATCTTTTTCAGATCCTACAGTGTTCACAGTGTTCCTCACAGCAATCTGATCTTGTTAGTGGTGGATTCAGACTGTGAATGTCTAGTCACAGACCCTATCAATTTGAAGCCTACTAAGGTAGTCTACAATTCCGTCGAGTGGTGTGAACGGTTACGAACCCAAACGCATCGTAGGCGACCGGAATCATGCCACTCTGAGCATGAATTGGTAGGTTGGGGAGTCTGGGAGCCAAACTTTACACCAAGGCAGCTTTTCACAATTGTTATGTTAAATTTCAAGGATTTCACCATTCCTTTAATTGAAAATCTGTTTTCTTTCAACAGGAAAATTCCACTGATTGTGGCAGAGGAACATGGCTTAAGCCGTCAATGAAATGGATGCTACTCATGTTGCTGTTGAAGACAATCCTCACACAGGCATCACTTAGATTATGACAGTACGCCCTCTAGTGACCAAAGATTTGTACAGTAAACTAAAATGCAATCAAACAAGGAAGGCTGGCCTTCTGGGTTTGAAGTGTGGTGTATTTGTATCCAATGTCTTCAGTTGTGTCCTGTGACACAACTAGTTTTCATTATTTGTACTGAGGTAACTTTTTTTTTTTTATATTCTGTACGGACGGAGATTTCAACTTCTTTATGACCCTTGGGATTCAAATATCATTTTAAGTCTGGGTTTACGTGTGATTGTTGTGTGGATAAACCTCCACACACACACACAAAATGAATATTCATGATTGTTGTTCCTTCCACATGGTCCCAGGTTCACCTCCAGTTAGATTGGCCTCCATTTGCCATTGCTTCGAATAACATGTTAGGTTTGGACTAGAAGTTCGTTACACCCTTTATTTCACCTGGGAAGGTTTAGCTGTCTGTTATACCACATGCATGGAGATGTGTGCCTTTGTTGATGTGCTGGGTGTCACGGGCCAAATGACTGTAGTGTGACCATAAATCATGTAGGTATTCACCCTTTGATTTGCTCTGCCCTTGGTATATCAGATATATGAGAACAATATGGGAACATAATTGGGGGCTAGTGACCCTAATTACATGTATGGTTGCTTTTTCCACACACATGCATTAGTGTATAATTTGAAACCATTCATGGCTTGCAGGGTCGAAATCACATTCTTCAATACATTTTGGGTCATGGCTGTCTATCAAATAACCGACTTTCATTTAAGTAACAGACTTTAAAAAAAAGTGATTTTGGTGAAGGCAACACTTAAAATATTCACCAATAGTTGGTGACTTTAATAAGCAAGTTTTTGACTTCTCTAATTCAGGTAAAAAATACCTAAAATGACTAATCGTGATTTTGATGGTAATTAGTGCACTTTTTCGTCATTCACAACTCTTGTATACTCTACTCTTTTTGATATATACTTACAATTGTGGTTAACAGTTTTATATGGAAAGTGAATGGCACATTTACTTCAATTGCATTCCTATTAGCCAAAATAGCCACCCCCCCCTTTCTTGTTCTTTCTTGAGCTTTTGAAAATTGGGCACCGTTTAATCTGAAACTTGTTTTCTATCAAAATTGTGATGTGTACTACATGTTAATAATGTGAGATGGGTTGTTTATGAATATTCATGGGCACATGGTTAGTCTGGTATGGTGTGTTAAGGATGTAAACAATATTAATCTTAATCAGTTATTGTTATGAGTATTGTTTGCAAACTCCCCTAAATGGAAATGGTTTTTGAGTAGATCCACGCTAAGGTGGTAACATGTTTCTTACTCCACGTGGACAGCTGTGAGTGGTGTGCAAATGGTCTTCTATTTGATTGATGAATACCCTTATTTGCATGACACACTTTAAAGGGTATTTACTGTTGATGGTTATAAAAGAATAGTTATGCAGTATACTCTAAACATACTATAACTACTTAAAGGGGCTGTGTCGTCATGATCAAAGCAGGCCTGTGGCTGTAACATGGAATTATGAACTCTCCATAGAGTTGATACGGAAGTTAGGGCAAGGAGTTAGTGAGTACATGAGAGTTCGAAATGCAATGTACAGCCACAGGCCTGCTTTGATCATGACGACACAGCCCCTTTAACTTACTTTAATGGTAAATTTCAAATTTTCTATATCCAAACTATTATTCAAGTAAAACTTTTGAGTGGATTTACAGTTCGAGTGAAAATCACACATTAATGAGTGAAACTTTTTTAGTCCATTGCAATTCAAGTGAAAATTTTGCTTTTCTGTCTTAAGATCAGCTGTTTTGCAAAGGACAAGTAGGATTGTTTCAAACTCATAATTTGTTCTTTCTTAACCTTAAGTTGGTAAACTTTGCAACAAATATAACTGCACAAAAAGGACATACGATGTTTTTAAGATAATTCCTCTTTGTTTAAAATATGTTGAAATCGGAATGAATGCAGATGGTGTGTTACTTCACTGAGAAGTTTGACAAGAGCTCTCTTTTTAAGAAACTAGTTTTTGTTTGAAGATCTAGATAATTGATGGATAATTGTGTATATTTTGGATGTGTGCCTTTGTGTTGCTGAGGGTTGACAATCAGAGAGACAGTGAGTTATTGTACTATTGTGTTTTCATTGTCGTCTTTGACAATATCAGTTTCTGTACATATCTCTGGTCAGGAGAAATATTTATTTTTTAATGTTGTTGCTAATATGCCAAATTGAAGGGTGTTTATAACGATTATCTGTTTGCAGTGGTTTCCAATTTATTTATTTTTAGGGTAAGGCCAGCAGGTTTAGTGCATAGGAAAAAACATGTGGGTTTTTTTCTGGGTTTAGATTTGAATCCAAGATTCTGGTGCTTTTTACAGATTGCTAACCATGATTGCTTCTCACTATCCAGGTGTACAAAGCTGTAGAGTGACATCCATAAATTATATCCTCACAGACAACAAAAACGGTAGAAATTTTTGAAATATTTTCAGTCATTCGAAATAATTGAATTTCATTTGTCATGGTTCTAGATTAGGATATAAATACAAAATCCACTTAAAGGCCCTGTACACTATTGGTAAGATCGAAAAACACAATGTTCACAGATTCACACATACATAACTTACATGATTTAAAGTAAGTAATAATAGAAAGGGTTCCTTAAAATATTTCTGCCTAAAATGCTATCGTTTCTGAGAAATGAGTAAAACAATAGTTTTTATCACGCGCGACAATTTGAAAAAACAGAAAACACATAAGGTCTCTTTTCACTATTTTCTTGTGACCTCGATGACCAATTAAGCTCAAACTTTCACAGGTTTGTTTGTTCATGCATATGTTGAATCACAAAAAATGTGGACACTGATTTTGAGCTGTTGCCAAAAGTGTACAATAAAGCCATATTTTCAAGGGGCAGAAAAACTTCACTTTACTCAATATTTGTAGGTTTATCCTTTATCTTTTTTTGTGGTTTACTAAAGAACATATTTTTAAATGTTAGTGGGGGTTTCCACGTCCCGCTTTGGACACGATTATTTTGCCTTTTCCCGTAAAAAAATGGACCGTTCTAATTTGAACTATGACCTATGTTTGAGTTACAAGCAGCTTGTAATTAATTATTCAATTGACCTTAGGTCATTACTACAAAGAACAGCAGCTGTAGAGTTCAAGCATTTCAAATATATTCTTCTGTAGTGCACGTCTTTAAACTCTCACAAATAAAATGATGATTGTATAATAAAGCTTTTTGATTATAAACTATTCATATAATGTCTTCCAGCTAGAGGATTAAAGGAATGTAAACCGAAATTGGGGTAGTTTTATTTTAGGAAGTAAACATAAAGATGAGGTACAGCTTACATAATAAATGATGGCGAAACTTATTACATCAAGAGCGTGCATTTAATAACTGTTTTTTCTGAATTCACGGCCATGTCACATGAGGCAATTTACAGGCAACCAGTTCCAGGCAATCTCCAATAAGAAAATCCATTCACGTTTCAGTTTTCTCCTTATTTTCTTGGAGATAGTGAGGTACAGCTAGAAGAATCTCTTTGTGCTGCTGAAGTTTTCCTTGTGCATACAGTGCAGTTGGTTGCCTCCATGTTGCCTTATAAATTGGCCTGTGTTGACATAAACGATGGTGAAGCTTATTACATCAAGAGCATGCATTTTAAAAACTGGGGTTTTTTAAATTGAGTTTGAACGCTGTACCTTATGTTTATTGGTTAATGTTTTATTCATTCTGATGATTATGCACCCTATTGTCACATGTTGTTGCTGTAGCTCTGGTTTAACGCACGTATGGATGAAACACTCAATAACCAATGACTTTGATAAGTTTGTCAAGAAGTTTGAAAATCACATTTTGTTAAAGGACTGAAAATCACCGTACACTCTAAAAACTCCGGGGTCCGAATTGACCCGGATTTCGGATCCGAATTGACCCTGATTCCGGGTCCCAGGGGACCTGCTGACCCGGAAACTAGTCCAAAAACGGTATTTGGACTCGGATTCTGCGGCAGTTTGACCAATTTCTGGCTCATTTTGACACAGATTCCTGGGTCACACTGATCCAGAAATGGGTCAGGTGCCACGGGATCCGAAATCTAGGTCAATTCTGACCCGGGTGTTTTTAGGGTGTTTTTTTTTGTATATAAAAAAGAGCATTCAAATGAACGAGTATGGGGGAACATTTTTCATCAATGTTTTGTCATGAAATGTTACACAAAACTAGTTTTGACAACTTTGTTTTATATCGAGATCTGAATCAAAGCTCATATTGGGTGTAAAATCTTGATTTATTTCTGTATGATTTGCCTTTAAGATGTCCACTGTTTTTCCTTTTTATGGGGAACTATATATGAAACCAAAAGAACAATCAATTCCTATTTATCAGTATTGTCGACAGGGTCATTTTGTTTTAAATTCCTGTTATTATTTGTTCATTTGTGTGCGTGTGTGTGTCACTCGTATTTATATTCACGTCTTGAAGGAACTGAATTTGAAGCATTCGAACAAAATGATAAATCTTTACTCAATTTACGTTTTCTTCAAATGAATGAGTAACGTACGTCTAAATTTACGTTTCTATCAAATGAATGAGTAACGTTCTGTTGCGTCTAAATTTACGTTTCTACCAAATGAATGAGTAACGTTTCATTACGTCTAAATTTACGTTTTTTATCAAATGAATGAGTAACGTTTTATTACGTCTTAATTTACGTTTCTATCAAATGAATGAGTAACGTTCTGTTGCGTCTAAATTTACGTTTTCGTAAAACCTCTCCTTCAAAAAACAATTGTCTTTTTGTCTTATGATATCGAAATGATAATATTGACTCACTAAATTTCTGTCTTTGTTAAAATTAAACCTGTACCTTTTCAGCTGCTATAGCCGTTTCATGTGATCGTCTCCTGTTAAGTAGTTATTTGTTGTTTATAATAAGTAAAGAAGTCAGTAGATATTGTGTGCGTCATTTTGAAATGGAAACAAATCTATGCAGTATAATTGTAAATTTATTGGCATTTGCTGATACAACGTGTATAAAATGATAATAAAGGTTTTGAATGCACTATTATAAGATATTTTTTAGTGGGCACGGATCTGTTTGTAAAAGAAAATGTGTTGTGTTGGCCCGAAAGACCATTATTACCACCAGCGTTCGTGTGGCAGTATACCGTATGTTGTGTACGTTTGTGCTTTTAGTCTATTCGGTGTTCTCGTCAGAGAGGTATTTGTAGAATTTGAAAAGTGTGAAATTCGAAAACAATGGTTGTAGAAGTTTCTTCACAGGTGCGTCTCTTTCTCCGGGTCTCAAGTACCGTAACCTTTCAGAGGCATATTGGGTTATTTTTCTGCTGACATAAAACCCAACTAGGTCCTATAGTCTCTATCTTTTTCGGTTACGATTTGAATAAAATTACCGTATGTAATGGTGCTTGACCGGTAAGCCTTTGGTAAACAGCGCACGTCTGTTTGCTAAAAAGGCGTCCATGACGTCACGGGACTAAACTAGCAGGGGAGGCGAGATCCCACCCCCGATCAGAACTCTCCCCCCCCCCCCATCTGAAGTTGAAAAATGCGTTTCGCAAATGCGTGGTTAGTTTACACCAAAAGCCAACCCCCTCTTCAAAGGAAGAAAAAAGGGGGAAAGTACAGCTACGCCATGCAACGGTCACAGGTTTTGAGGAATGACGCAAGAGAGGGGAACGCAATGAGTTTAGTTTTGTAAACAAACCTCACCCTCTTTCCTTAAAATTGTACTTTTAAAGTTTGTGGTCAACCTCACAGGCTGTCGTGAAGTGCACTAGGCCCTACAGAAGAATCAACTTATATGAAGTTTAACATTGCAAGGAGGCAATAAGAGCATCTGGGACACCCTAAGTAAACCAAGACGCCGTTATGTTAACATTTGTATAGCTCCATGTGTTAACAAAGTTTGAACAACAGTATTACAGAACTGGACAGTGTGAAAGGTCATTGAAGATAAGTGTTACGCAAAAAAGTCAACCTTAATTCCATCTGCAAACAAAATATATCGCAATTGCTATGAACGCAATCGAACTAATCCTGACTAAAGTTTGGAACAAAACAATTTGATCTGATGCAGACCCAAGGTTTGTAAACATTGGGTGCAGCGTTTTGCACCTGTGGGAGTGTTCTAAGACGTAATACAAAATGATAAGCGTAAAACTAGCATTTTAAACCATATCAACAGTAGTTGCAGCCTCGTCTCTATGGTGCTCTGCGAGTTATATTATAATAGAGGGAGGACGAAGTGCATTCTTGAAGTCGTCAGAAGCTTGCAAAATCTTAATGAAGTCTAGCAGTTATATGACAACTATTGTGGATTGAAGATTCTACAGGTGTAATGGCAGAAGCTTTTCAGAGCAGCGTTGCGACCCGGTCGTCTCGATCGTCATCATTTTGGAGTCAGGTATCCAGCTCAACAAACCAACTTAAAGATACCAACATCCAGGAGAAGGTATTCGGGAGACGACAGCAGCAAGCCAAATCAACCAAATGGACGTCGACTGTCCAAGCTGCAGCAGCCGCTCTGTCGGGCCGTGGGACGGGCGATGAGGTGACCTCGGTCAGGCCAGCCAGCTCAGGCAGCTCCAGAAAGGAGGCTTTATACTTTGGCCGAGACATCTCGACCTCCATGTGGTGGCGATCTCGACGGGGTGGAGACGACGATGACCCCCGTCGATTCATCGACAAGACTGATGATGACGCCCCACCCCGGTACGAGAACTCATTTCGTATGGATCCTAAACCAGGCTGTAGATTTCAACCAGAGAGGGTTGAGGAAATTATGACCCAAGTCCTGGACGATGAGTTCACCAGAGTGACATATCGATCTGAAAACGGACCTGAAATTGTGAAGAGACTGGCAGATGATATCAAAAGCAGAGTCAAACTTCTTCAGTTTGAGCGTTACAGACTCGTAGTCTTGATTCAAGTCGGGCAGATTGAAGGACTTGAGATGATGATTAATAGCCGCTGTATTTGGAACACTGACACAGACTGTTATGCTACGGCTACATTTCAAAACGGGTACATGTATGCCATTGCAACGACATACGGAGTATATTTAGACTAGCCTATGTATTTTAAACTTTTCTTGACAAGGTTTTGCCAGGATTTGGTAAAAGGGTGTCCAAATTTGCTGGACATTTAAAAACTAATTGGTGTCCAATTTGTTCACTTACAATACCATTACATGTAAATGACAGATGAAACAGGGTGTCCACATTTAAAACAGGGTGTCCAAAAGACACCCAGACACCCCTCTGGCTAACACTTAGCCAGAGGGGTGTCTGGGTGTCTTTTGGACACCCTGTTTTAAATGTGGACACCCTGTTCCATCTGTCATTTACATGTAATGGTATTGTAAGTGAACAAATTGGACACCAATTAGTTTTTAAATGTCCAGCAAATTTGCTCCTTGATACAATTTTGAAAAACAAATATTTCTCATTGTATTAACAAATGTAACAATCATATAACATAAATTTACGCAAAATTAGTGTTTTAAACGTTTAAATTGAAAACTGCCGCTTTAAGTAAAACAGATTGACAACGAAATTCCCAATGACGGTTACGTCCTGGCAGTGACGTCATCGATCCACACGTTTTTTATCAGTTGGCTTGAAGAAGAAGTAATCAAACTGTGGAAGTTAAAGGTTACTTTATTCATGGCCTTTGGACAGGAAGTGGGTTGTTTTTAAATACGTAATTCGGAAATTATATCTTTTATTGAATACAAAACATATGTGATAATCATATACCTTTCTTATCATTATACAACCTGTGTTTTCTTATAGCCTTAATACCATTTAATTTAGAAAGAGATCAAACGTTGACTTTTCATTAAAGAACATCAATTTTATGCTTTTATAAGTTTGTGATACCTTGCTTGATTAGAAAATTGTTCAAATTTGAGCAGAATGGATGAGCTGAGACAGTGATGTAATCAGGGGGGGCATAGACACAATTGGGGGGCAAAGTCACGTATCGAACCATTCATTTGGTGCGTTTGTTCGATCTCATTTCGGGGGAAAGAGGGGGGAAGGGTTCTGAAGGGACTGGGGCTCCCACCTCCTGCCCCCCCCCCCAATCTGGTCACGCCTCTGAGCTGAGATGCTCCACCTCAAATGACAGATATGGGCCCCCTATTTTTGAAGTAATCCCTGTAATAATTCATCAACTTTCTAGTGAGTGGAATGTGATTCACTGTTTTAAACACCGATTCGAATATTAGCAATAGCAGTACGAGTACATCCGGATGTTGTGGTTTAATTAATTACAGGTTCACCTTGCATTTTTGTATAATATGGGTTGATATTGTGGGCAGAATGTTCATAGCCCTGACCTGGAACTCTCATCAACACAAAATGACCGCTATAACGCGAAATGACCACCACTATGACGTGGGTTATTTTGCGTTCTAAAACACCCACTGTATCCGTAATCCTTCAACTGACTCCAATAAAAAGGACTGAATTTGTTTGGAACATCAGAATTGTTTGTAACCTCAAGTTGGACCTACACCATCAGAAAGTCCGAAAAACGAGTTTGTTGTTTCAACCAGTGCTTGGGTTTTCTTGGTAAGTGCTTCTCTCGGTTGAGTTTTAGGCCATTATAATTGTACTTTTTCTTGCGGACTTTTATTTCGTTTTGAGCGGATTACCCGGTATTTTAACATCATTGCATTTGTATTTATTGTTTAGAGCTATCAAAATAGTCGCAGACGGTGTTCATGTTTTGTGTGATAAACCATTATGCATGAAATAACAAACCTCTGAAAATTTGGGCTTAATCCGTTGGGTGAGTCAGGAGAAAATAGTGAAAAAATATGCACAATTATTTTCAGCACATTGTCCTTAATTTTGGTTGTAAAAACCAAAATCAGCAGTTGCGGTTTTTTTAAAGATAATATCAGGTACAGTTTTCTCCAATATGACTTCATTTCAGAGGAAAAACATTTCACAGAAAATTTGGTGCTAGTATGAACTTCATATTCAGTTAGCTTTCAGACTAAAATTAATCATTGGTGTTTTTATCCTTTCCCAATCCTGTGTAATACCTTTAAAGGCACTGTACGTTTGGTAATTACTCAAAATATCTATTAGCATACAAAGTTACTTGGTAACGAGCAACGGAGAGCTGTTGATAGTATAAAACACGGTGAGAAACGACTCCCTCTGAAGTAACGTAGTTTTTGAGAAAGAGGTAATTTCTCACTAAAATAATAAAAACTTCTTGCAAGAAGTTTTTATTCCTATCTGAAAGCACACACATTTGTTCATCAAGGGTGTTTTTTCTTTCATCATCTTGCAACTTCGATGACCAATTGAGCCCAAATGTTCACAGGCTCGTTATTTTATGCATATGTTGGGATACACCAAGTGAGAACGCTGGTCTTTGACAATTACCAAACGTGTTCAGTGCCTTTAAAGATTAAAAACAGATTGTCCCCCTTTTTGAAGAGAAGGGATACATTCAAAATAACCAAATAACGTTTTTTACATTGACAGGTGGCATAAAGATGAAGACATTAACAGTATTCCTTGTGCTCTTGGTGGCGTTATTTATAACAACTGAGGCCAAACCTTGGGGCAGACCAAACCGAGGCAACAGACCCAGTCGACCAGGTAAGTCCAGTCTTAAAGGCAGGGTATACTTTTGGTAATTGTCAAAGTCCAGTATCCTCACTTGGTGTATCCCATTCCCAACATAGGCATATGCATGCAAATTTGGGCTCAATTGGTCATCGAAGTTGCAAGAAAATAATGGAAAGAAAAAACACCCTTGTTGCATAGAATTGTGTGCTTGAATTCAGATGCCTGAGAAAGGCTTCATGCCTGAAGCCTTTCTCAGATTCAAATTTGTAGGTGAACAATTAACTCTTTCTCTAAAACTACATCACTTCAAAGGGGGTCGTTTCTAACAATGTTTTATAGTGCTCTCCAGTGCTCTTTACCAAGTAAGTTTTTATGGTCATTAAGTTGTGGAGTAATTACCAAAAGTATACACTGCCTTTAAACCATGCAGAAAGGAGTTGGCGTGTTTCCAGTACTTTGCATATCCTAATGCCAAGTGTTCCCTAAAAAACCAAAAGGTAATGGTATACAGTTCCATTGAAAAGTATAAAGTATACATTTTTAACGTAGCTTTATTTTGCCTTGCCTTATTGTCTCCTCACTTTGATATTCGTTATTTTTCGAATTCTGTGATTGTGATTCTAATGTCCTAGGCTTTGTTTTACATGCCTTTTTTTTGTTCCGAATAAAGACACGAATTATATTTATGAATATTGGCAATTTTCCTTTCTTTTTCCTCGTTTAGGTCGTCGAGATGATCGGCCTGATAAACCCAGCGGTTGCTCGCGTCGATGCCCCCGCCCAAATCCAGATACTCGAGTCTGTGCATTCGACGGTGTCCGCAATCGGACATTTCCGTCCGAGTGTTTCGTGGAGAGGTTTGAGTGCAAGACGGGCCGAAACGTGACTATTTACACCGAAGGTGCTTGCCCTGCCGTGGCCTTCCAGGTGAACGGTATGCCGTCAATGGAAACTGAAAGCGAAGAAGACAAAAGTGAGGAGAGCAATGAAGAAAGTACCACACCAGGTAGGCCCTATATAGAATGGCAGCCATTTTGTTTGTACAGAAGCAAATCATTTTTTGAAGTGATGAATTGCATACTTGACTCATTTTAGTTTCGGTCTACTAAGTGAAAAGGAAGTAAAGCAGAGTGAACATCCCATATTATTCTTGCGTCATTTCGTACATAGGAAACTTCATGATATTAATGCGAGGAAAAACAAACCTTTCCATAAGTAAAATTATGACTAGAATTAGTCATTATAAAAAAATACTTACCTTTGAAACTGTCTTTACATCTGAATTATAACTCTCATATAAGTTGCACCATGAGACATAAATTGAAAATATTGAAGAAGTTCAGCAATGGTGACTGAGTTGTTTCACCATTTCTACTCAACAGGTCAATCAACAAGGGTTCCAGTTGAGCCAACGACTGCGGCAACTACGTCACCAACTACGTCACCAACAACATCACCTAAAACAGCACCAACCACTTCACCAACAACAGCACCAACCACTGCACCAACAACAGCACCAACAACGGCACCAACTACTGCACCAACAACAGCACCAACAACGGCACCAACTACTGCACCAACCACAGCACCAACAACAGCACCAACAGCAGCACCAACTACTGCACCAACCACAGCACCAAATGCCTCGGGGGCAACTGCACCGGGTGCACCACCCCAGCAACCAGCGCCATAAACTCAAAAAGGGACATTGCTTCCGCAGCTTTACGACACAGAAGTCAACAACCAAAATGTAGTACTATATTGTTTGTACGAATTTTAATATTTTAATGTGATTTGTAACTTGTATGTCACAATATTTGCACCTGACGAGTGACGAAGACCAGAGCAGGCAAGTCAAAACGTTGAGACCAAATAAAAACTAAGTTAATAACGAGAAGTCCCCCCTCGATCCACTAAGGGAAAGTAATAGTCCCAGCCGATTTCTACTCTGCGGGCAGTATTTAAAAGCAGGACCGTTCTTTTCAGAACAATTAAAGTAGTCTTCCGAATTCCGAAATCTACTCCGCGGCAGTAGAATAAATAGAAATTTAAGTTCCCAGGAACAATCTATACACAGCAAAGTAGATGGTGTTACTATGGTGGCCCTGGAGGGACTTCAAACATATATATTTACGTAAATATTTACGTAAATATTTGCGATTTGGGGCACAAATCGTGAATATTTACATAAATATTTACGTAAATTTTCACGATTTGTGCCTCAATCGCAAATAATTACGTGATTATTTACGTGAATATTTACGTAAATATATATGTTTGATTTCCCTTTATCAGGGGCACCATATGTTACCGCAAACACATACAACATTTCCAAAATATACTTTTAGTTTTAATTTTGTGCACATAATTATTATTCGTGTTTCCAACTACTATTTTTGTGAAAGTTTATACCGACGGGAGTGTTGTACATTTAAGATGTTTTTTACAGTTTTACTTGTTCGTTCCAGACGTAAAATAAATAAACAATTTGATAAACTGAGATACGACTATTCTGGTCCTCGAATTTATTGATATTAATTTATTCAAAATATTAACATTACACAGAGCCGAATTGCAGGTAATTTCAATATTTGTTTTTTACAAAATTAAATTGAAAACTCCGTTTAAGCTCAGGGTAAGATAAACTTTATACTTCAAAATATCATCGTATAGAGGTCAAGATCAAATTACATTTTTACATTGAAAATATTGGCATTTTTATTTGAGTCTTCCTTTCTAAGAAGTGTAATAATTGATTTTAATGGTTCAATAATTTTGGAAAAAGGAAAATAAAATATAAATTTCAGAAAGTCGCCTTGATCAGACATTTTGTTATCTGGACTGTACTGTGGTTTTTACTCCTGGGCCCAATTTCATAGTGCTGCTTAACGGTAAGCAAATTTTCGTGCTAACTGTAGCAGAAAAATTTGCTCGTTCATAAGCGTATTTCACAGGTAAGCACAAAAATTAGGCGGCCATCTTGCGCGTTCACCATGGACTTGCATTGTTACGTCATTCATTTTCATACAGTAAGCACCGGAAGGTTAGCATGCCTTTTCTTTTGCTAACGGTTAGCAGCGCTATGAAATGGAAACTCGCTCAGCAAGCACAAAATTGGCCGTTAAGCAGCTCTATGAAATTGGGCCCTGTAGCTCTGTACATATGCAGAAGAAGTAACTATAACTAGTAAACTTCGGGGTACAACCATTTGAAATCTCGTTTGGGTGAGTGTTGGCCCCGAAAAGAGCCGGTGTGAGTCAACGCTCCTCCCAAAAGTATAGTTTACTCACAATGGTTGTACCCGCAAGTTCACTAGTTATAGTTACTTCTAAAGGCCATAACCGCAAGTTTACTAGTTATAGTTACTTCTAAAGGCCATGTCACACAGGGCAACTTTCCCAGGCAACTTGGAGGCAACCACTAGCACTGCATGCGAATAGGAACACTTGATCATCACAAAAGACAATCTTCTAGCTGTAAAATACCATCCCCAAGAAAATAATGAGAAAACTGAAGTGTGAATGAATTTTCTTATTGGGAGATTGCCTGGAACTGGTTGCCTGTGACTCGTGTGACATGGCCTTTAGTTTCCACACCATGCAAAGCTTCAAACATCTTTGCCCGTTCAGCTCGATGTTCTTGTATAACAGTAAAGTTAGTTTGATATTGGACATTGGACATTCACACAGGTTTGTACAGCGAATGTCTACCTTTCACATCGATATTGGACATTGGACATTCACATAGGTTTGTACAGTGAATGTCTACCATGCACTTCGGTATTGGACATTGGACATTCACTAAGGTTTGTACAGCGAATGTCTACCTTTCACATCGATATTGGACATTGGAAATTCACATAGGTTTGTACAGTGAATGTCTACCTTTCACATCGATATTGGACATTGGACATTCGCTAATGTTTGTACAGCGAATGTCTACCTTGCACTTCGGTATTGGACATATACCAAACCTAATACAGACAAACCATTACGTCCAACAAATTATGTACGACAGACCTCTATCTTCAACTCTATATACGGACTTGTTCCACCATAATGGTTTGTCAGACAGAATGATCTCTTCTCACCTTCCATAATTGAAGAAGTCAATCCAATTGATATATTTTGTGTGACACACACTAATTTTTGTTATGTTACAGGCAAACTTTCGAAGGCGAATGCGCCGTTCCAAATTTGTTATGAAAAGGTCAGAAGTATCAAATCAAGGCACAAAATAGTGACTTGTAAAAAGCGTGACGAAGGAGTTTACTACAAATAAATAGAATAAATAGCAAGACAAGTACTCAAGAACAAATCTACACAGCAAAGTAGATATATACACATGGTGTTGCCGTAAACTGAATATACATTGATACCCCACCATGCAATGCATCAAAACCCATTGATGAGTTTACACCTAAACATAAATAATCAAAGCTTTTCGACTGTTCTTGTATCTGTTCTTTATAACTAACATTTTGAGTATTTTCATCCAAATGTTTTTATGACTTTGGGAAGTGGGCCTCTACGGAGCCCCTAAAGGGACATTGATAAAAACAATTCACGTGGCGAGAAATAATGTTGAGTTCTTTATTCCGTGCACTCGAAATAATTTTGTGCGCTCGAAATCATTTCAAGCGCTCGAAATAAATGATTTCGAGCGCACGAAATAATTCATTTCGAGTGCACGAAATAAAGAACTCAAATTATTTCTTGGCACGTCAATTTTTTTTCATCATCCCTTTAGGGGCTCCATAGGCCTAAGAAAAGTAAAAAGAATTCCATACTTATGCAACAAATCTTGAAGTGACTCAGTGAGTTCAGTTTGTTTGGACCCCATTAAGCTTTTAAACATAAGTCTGTAAACCTTCGTACTCATCTTCCTTTACGTCGTATCTCAAGGTGTCATCCCAATCATTATGGATTGATGCATGTTCTTGACTCTGTGCATCAATCCCTACGTCACTCAATTCACTAGGGGTGAGTCTACCGAAAGACCGCTCCTCGTTATGCGATACGTTATCGGTGTCCTGCTCGACTCCGTAGCGGTCGAAATCGGGTTGTGGGTATCGTGTATTTTCGTCGTCATTACCTCCGTCATATGCATCGTTGTTGTAGTCGTAAAGGGTGTTCAACACGTTTTTGTCGTCGATATTTTGGTATCGATTCTGAATGGGTTCGATAGAGTATGGATACTTGTCACGCCTTGAAGAAGTTCCTTGCTTTATAGGAGAATCTCCTCTCCCTGGATGTTTATCCTCTCTGTGAATGTCCATGAATTCATGAGGCTCGTGATTTCCTTCACGAGCTGAGCTTCCAGTGTTATGTTCTTCGTGTCGAGTATGTGGATCTCTCTGTCGAACTGGTGGGTAATGATCATTAACACGAGCAACCTTCACACCTTGGTGTTGTGAAGGTTTCTTGTGAGATGGTGCTGCGTCGTTGGGTTTCTTTGCTACCCTTTCAGCTTGCAAGACAGCCGGAGGAGACTCCTTATTCCGCACCTCTCGGAAGTACCACATACAGATCATAAGAACCATGATGAAGACGAGCAACGCTGCGAATAACGAACCTATAATGACTGCACTATAGTCCTCTGGTGGTGTTGGTTCAGTAGTCCACGCCTTTGTACTCCTATTAGGGGGTTGGGTTGGTAGATCACCTGTATTGATTGTTTGAATGGTTACTATAGCAACCCCCTGGATGCCATCATTATCAATCGCGACATACTTGATGCTCGCACCCCCATCCTCCTCCTCTATATCCCGTAACGTGAACTCATTTCCTTCTACTCTGTAGCGATCTGTCGCATTCTGCAGCTCCTCGGACACTGTCCAGAATGTTCTGTTGATAGCTGACGTCACTGTAGTAGCGAAGGAGGTAAACACAACCGTACTTCCCACAATAACAAACCCATTCTGGTTATTGTAGTTTATTGCCACCGTAGGCTCCGAGACGATGTCAAATGAACCCACAACGCAGCTCCTGTTTAGGTCATTCGTCGATGGGCGTGTCAAATTGCAGGCAAACACCATCCCTTCATAGTCTAATGAAAGGGTGAAAGTGACTTCCGAGAACGTAAATTCACTGTCCGACGAGGTCTCTGACGCCAGATGATGACCATCTCTTTCCCAGGACAAGTTGACGGGCGGCTCACCGACCTCCGATTGGCACAGCATGACAACAGTCTCCCCAAGGTAAATCCGCAACCTCCCATGACGTGTGATGCTAACCCCATCCTTTATCAAGCTGCTACAGTTCGGATAGACATCCCCAGGAACATACCTGACTGTAAACTCTGCGATGTTGGATACCAAAACGATGTCACTCTCTGCACACTTAGCATCGGTCAAATTCCTCCCACAAACCACGAAAGAGAACCACGCTGTGTCGAGCCGGTTTGGATTGGTTAACCTGAGAGAAAACCGTATGCTGTCTGGTAACACCACCTCTCGTGTTATCACGTAGTTATCAGCATCAAGACCAAGTGACTCGAACACACCATCCCGTTTAACTGTCTCATCTGCGATTAGAATTCCCTGTCTTCTTATAGCAACGATCTGGGTACGAACATCCATACTGCTGACTTGAAAGACTAACGGGGTAAACGAGTCGGGTTCCCCCTCGTCACCCTCCGAGCTAACTGGTTGGATCGTGATGCTCTGCCCGTCAATTAGTGATTTCATCCCCAGAACAATTATGATCTGCCAACAAATACGTGTAGCCACCATTGCTACCAAATTGCTTTTTACGGTTTACGGGAGTTAGTCCAACTGATGATCCTAGGATGACAAAATATGTCATTTACAGGGGGAAACTGTGCTGGGAAGTAACATGAAAACCAAACAACGCGGTTTGACAACACGATCTTAGGCTTCCCTTACCCTGTGTAAATATTACCGGCATTCAATAATTTATTATGATAATCATTTGGAATTGTCAAATAAACATAAAGTACCGGTGCGGGGGCAAAGTAAAGAGGAATAGCAACGACAGAAGAGTCGTTATTTATTGCTAAACACACTGACATTAGGAGTTGAAATTACCCTTTAATGTCTAGTCGCAATTATTAATGTATGGCCCTTTTCGAAACCACGGCTCGTGATTGAGCTTGGGCTCAGGTTCTGTCAGTTATTTAGAAAACGTGTGCTTTCCTTATGGGGCTTCAAAAAGGCAGACAGAGCCCAAGTCAAAGCCGGAGCCCAAACCTTGGTTTCGAAAACGGCCTATGTCTACAATATTGATGAAATGCAAATACCAAAAAAAAAAGAATTTTGAATATAGATGGCAATTCACTGTACAAGCAACATAAGTAACAATTTCTATAATAATGTTTAATGAAATTGGTAACTGTTTTGTTGATTTTTAATCTAAAACCTCAGCATGGAATTTCAACTGATACCATTTATCTGCGACGTCATTGTTGTGAAAAACGCATCCTGATTCAATTGCATAAAGAAAGGGGTTTGTAATTTTGTTCTCAATATACTCTGCTTTCCAAAAGGTCATCATCCAAAACTTAGCAAGTTTTGCCAATACTTGTCTTTCTCGGATTAATGTATTATAAGTATGTTTTCCAAAATAATTGTTTTGAATCTTTCGGATATTTTAACGGTAGGGTCATATTTTGGTCATGAAAGCGAAGCTATTATATGCAATGTTTTCCGAAAGCCTACTTGTGATAAAGATGGTAATGGTAGTAAGCATCTTGAGAAATTGTTGCGTCTGAATTTGCCCATTGATTATAAATCAATAAAAGTATGTCGACAAAGATCGCCCTCCTGCAGCTTTTGGAGATTCAAATTTCTGTGGTGTTCGTCTGTGACTTCTGCGGTCAGAGATGCGGTTGCTACCCGCTGGCACCTCGCTAAATTTGGATGGATTCGACGTTCTTGATGAAAATACCATGACAGTTTTTTGCTGTTTTCTCATCAACAAGTAGACACTGTATTCAGCTGAAACTTTCACGGGTGACTCTTATTGTATCTTTCTTGATAATTTGGCTCAAATCAATCATCATTACGTTGACAAAAACCTATCTGTGCCCCTACCTTTAAGGGGGGAAAACGTACGATTGCGCTTTTTGGTACTTGCCCATAAAATTTCAAAATCGAAACATAAATTACATGAATGGCCCAGTTATAAAGCACCTGTTTCTTATAAATATGTCACTTTTTTATTGGAAACAACTTGTAAATATAGGTTACAATTTTCACACTAATAAAAAGACAATTCTGCAACGTGTTCCCCCACAGGGATAGAGATATTTAATCGACCAAAGGTCCTGATAACGCGAACATGGTTTATTCACGGGGGGCCCAGCGTGAGCTAAATTGATTTTCAGAATCTATCCCAACTGGGCGTGCTACAACGAGCCTTGACGCCTCGTGCCGGAGTCGCCACTAAACCGAGCGTGTTCGCTTTTGTAATTGTCACCGTGGCAACCGTGGGTTGTCTGACATGCCCATCAATCCAGCGCTGAATAGTACAAACACAGTTTGTTCTGAAATGTTGTAGAGAGGTAATCAGTAATCATAACGCATACATTGAAGCAGTTCATCGGTCATGCTGTCTGATCCAAACGAACTCTATTGAACAGAAAATAAACATTGATAGCTTTTATGTGTTGTTCATGAAATCAACTGAATTGAAAAGTAAAGGTTGCTTTTTTTACATAATGACGTTTATTGCCGTCTAGGTATTAATAATGTGAACATCGTTTGCTGTAAAATCAGCCTGGAGGCTGAAGTTCGTTTTCACAAATCATTGGTGTATGTCTGACTTTACGTGGACCAAAGGAAAGCTTTAAAATGGCTCAACTTGTGTGTGTTACTCTGTTCCTACTGATGAGTTCAATACCTGATGCGTTTGCTCAAATGTCCATCGTAAGACAACCTGTTGATGTTACTGTGATGGAGGGAGACGGTCTAGCCACAATTAGTTGTGAATTTGTCGACGTAAACGAAATAGACCAGGTTGTTTCATTCCGGCGAGGGGACGATATCATTACTGACGAGCTTGGTATCCGTTCCAGTGAACTACAACGACTGGGTCTTGAAGTCGACAACTACAGCATCAAACGTAAAATCAACGTGGGGACATTTGCTAGGTCTTATGACCTTTCTATCAAGTCGCCAACCAGGAACGACACCAGCGACTACCAGTGTGTCGTATGCAGTCGGGATACCACCACTACCATGTGTTCTGGTGATATTGTCCTGTCGTCTGAGGTAGCCAGCCTTACTGTACAATATTTACCTGGTGATCCCTATCCTATCTGCACTGTACCATCCACCGCGGTTGAATCCAACACCAGCTACATTGATGTCCAAGAAGGCACAGCCGTGGAAATCATATGTTCATCAGAAACCGGCAGTCCCCAGGTTGAGCTTGCTTGGACACAACATGGAGCTACGGTCAAAGGTCACCATCAATTTACAACCGTTACAAACAGGCTAACTGAATTGAGATTGATGTTCACGCCAACCATGCAGGATAATGGAACAATTTTGACTTGCACTTTAACGAGTGCTGCTTTTGAGGATGACGCGAGGAACTGCAGCACGCTCCCACTGGTTGTTTCCGCTGATGGGAGCAAGGGCCCAGGGGGATCTTCGGGTTTGGATGGACTAAGCAGAACTATCATTATCATTGTCATCCTTGTCTTGGTCATTGTCATTCTAATTGTCGCTATTGTCATCGTCTATGTGACGAAGAGGAAGAAGAGAGATCGGGGCTCGTCACGAGGTCACAATATTGAGTACCAACCTGCTGAAACCATAGATACTGATAGAGACGGCGCCGGTCAAATCAAAATAGAGCAGAGGGGTGAATAGCTGTATCAAACAATTACACTGTAACAATCAGTGATATACTATAGGGCCAAGTTCATAGAGCTGTTTAAGCACAAATAGTAGCTATTAGCACAACAAAATTAGTCCTTTTTAATACCAGAATAAGGTTAACAGCCAAAATACCATGCCACATTCTGTGACTGGCATCCTGCTTATTGTTGCTTAGCAGAAAATCTTTAAGCAGGTTCAATCTTTATGGCGTGTCGTGGCCGAGCGGTTTAGTGCATCGGACTCAAGTCCTGGTTGCTGAGTCATCAGGGTGTGGGTTCGAATCCCGGTCTTGACACTTGTGTCCTTGAGCAAGACACTTAACTATAACTGCTTCTTATCACCCAGGGGTAAATGGGTACCTGTGAGGGCAGAGATGGTTCTTGTGATTGATTTAGCTTCGTGCGCTACAAACTTGGCAGCACAGGCTGTATACTCCCCAGTGAGCTGATGAGATGGTTTATTAAGGAAGGAAATATATGGCCCAGTGACCAGGGGGTGATAATGTTTGAAGCGCAATGATCATTCTTTGGAATTGCTCTATATAAGAGTCATTATAATAATATTATTAAGCACCAATTTCTGCTTGAACAGCTCTGAAAGTTGGCCCTGATGACTGTGTTAACACCCTTGTACAATCTTCTAATGGGTTTGACTGAAGCCCCCACCCCCACCCCGACTCAAACCCCGTATGTCTATGTTCTCTTTTTGCACCATTTTAAACAAAATTTGTATAACGGACTCCATAAGCCCAGATAGGTACAAGAGCACCCCCACCCCCACACCCCCACCCCCGTCCCACCGTAAGGAACTCCCACCGGTTTTGTATGTCAGACTATTTACCATATATTGTATTATCTCTAACATTTAGTCGTGCATAAACTATATGCACAGGGTTCTCTCTGAATGGTTCTCTAAAGATGACAGTAATTAAGTTAGTTTGATATTGGACATACGACATTCACATAGGTTGGTACAGCGAATGTCAATGTTGATTTTTCGATATTGGACATTGGACATTCACATAGGTTTGTACAGCGAATGCCTACCTTGCACATCGATATTGGACATTGGACATTCACATAGGTTTGTACAGTGAATGTCTACCTTGCACATCGATATTGGACATTGTACATTCACACAGGTTTGTACAGCGAATGTCTACCTTGTACATCGATATAATCAAAATAGGTGGTCATGCGTCCAAGAGTACGAAAGCCTGTTGGTGACATTACTATATTATTTCAAGACGAGTTACATTTATTTAGAGCAGTTATTATATTTTTGTTTACGGTTTGGGTTACCCTGGCTGATTAAGATAGTGGAAATCGAACAGCTGCTTAAAAAATGAAAATAAAATTAACTGCTCTCGAAAATAATAGTAACTGCTTTTAAAAATTAAATAACTGCTCTTGAAAGAAGAAAATAACTGTTCTTGAAAATAAAAATAACTGCTTTTGAAAATAAAAATACCTGCTTTTGAAAATAAAAATTACTGCTTTTGAAAAAATAAAATAAGTGCTCTTGAAAATAAAAATAATTGCTTTTGAAAATAAAAATAACCCCTCTTCAAAATAATGTAATGCATTAACAGGCTTTTGTACTCTTGGACACGTGACCACCTATTCTAATTATTATTATTACTGGATAAATTTGTGAGATTTTTGTATAAACTAGAGTGCCAGAGTTATGCTCAATTGCCATAAACATGATTTAGCATTAAGAATGACTTATTGCCCACCCCGTACTTCAACGTCCTCGTTGAAATTTGTTTTAGTTACACAACATTTTGTCGTGTATAATAATTACTTGAAGCCGCTTCGCATTGTGGTTTTTGGTTTGTGATACGTAGGCCTACTTTAGAATGCATGCTTTTTTTGTTGGGAAAAAAAACACCATTATTGCACTATTTCAAAATGCTGTACATAGAAGTCTTGCTTGCAATCAGAAAACCGTTTATGTAGAGACTGTTCTTCAGGTAACATGACTCAAACTTTTAATATTGAGTGAGCTTTTGATTACTAATTAACAAAATAAATGTAATTTAGCAATTACTATAAATGAGTCCACATCTGTGATACATTTTGTGTTAATTGCATTCATAGAATCCATGAGATTGTCAAGATATGCTAAAAAGCAAAGAGTGAACTTTTCTTTGTTTGTGACATTAATTAAGAGTGATTTATGCATAGTAATTCAAACCGTATTGTACGATACATGATGGATATGGAATAGGAGTATCGCGTGCTACATAAGATGTTTGGTCTGTCTTCCTAATCTTGGTCCCCTCGTCTCAGAGTGTTCCACCCCCCCCCCCCCCGCGCCCTTCCTGTTGTCTCAACCGTTCAATACAGTCTGTTGATCACACCCAGATGAAACAAAACTGATGTTTGAAGGACAAGTAGTCTGGTACTACTGTGTAATGCTCTTATGTTGAGTACAGGTACCATACCAGGAATTTTGACACAGGCCGTATCTGAATTGGCGGCTACGGCTACGACTGTTGCTAAGGGTGTTGTTAAGGATGTTCTATACTTCAACGCACGATGACGCGGCGATCCAGCCGTAGCCGTAGAGCTGTAGCCGCCAATTCGGACTCGGCCCACGAGCTGTATAAAATATTGGCATAACGTCTACACTGAAAAAACTACACCACAGGGTGCTAAAATAACACCAATGTAATTGTGTTGGTAGAAATTAGTGTTATTTTAACACCCTATGATGTAAATGTTGATTTTTTTGTATATATTATGTGACAACACCCATGGTGTCAATTTTAACACCCCAGTTTTTGTAGTGTACATGCATAATAAGTGAAAATAAATGATTTGAGCTTGAACAATGTGTTGTTCTTTCTAAGCCAAAATCGTCAAATTAATGCTAACTAATATGTTATTGATCTGTACGAGTTTGTAATGGCCTCCCGTTTCCACCTTAGCAGAGTTGTTCTCAAAGGCTTATATTTGATACAAAGTTGACCTATAATTTGGAAAACAAGCCACTTATACCATGACTGTCTTTTTTCCTCTTTTTGTAGACTTTTATCTTGAGTAGCCATCTTTATTACCTCAACTTAAACGATGAAACAAAAACTGAGGTTTGAAGGACAAATAGTCTGGTACTACTGTGTAATATGCTATTGTTGAGTGCAGGTACCATGCAAGGAATTTTGACATAGCTTAGGCATTGATCCTTAAAAGATCACCCCATGTCTCCTAGCCTCATAAAGACTCACTTTCTAAGAAACTTTGTGGCTTCATTTCCTTCACGGTGATGGAAAAATTTGGCACTGTTCGAAAACATTAGATAGGCAGAAAAAAAAGTTATATATAAAGCCAAGACGTCATTGTTGTTTCTGATAAAAACGGGAGGCTGTGAATAGGAGACTAGAATAACTTTACACGGGACGCAGTGTTGACGTGATCGCAATTTACGACTTCTTCAAACGCCAAAATACTCTGAACTTTTCTGGAACTTTGTGTGTTTAGGCTCACAGCAAAGGAAGGGTGACTATCAATTACTTATGAGGTAGGATTTTCCTCACATGTTCTTTTCTGCATGCGTACTCGGGTCCAGCTTATATCACTGCAAAAACTGGGGTGTTAAAATTGACACCATGGGTGTTGTCACATATAGAAACCGAAGAGAGAATCAAAACTAACATCATAGGGTGTTAGAATGTTTTGGCAGAAATTAGTGTTATTTTAACACCCTATGGTGTAAAGTTTGATTATTTTGGGGTATCTATATGTGACAACATCCATGGTGTCAACTTTAACACCCCGTTTTTGCAGTGTACTTTGAAATGAGGCAAACAAATAATAAATCAATAAATCAACCAATCAACAAAATTAATATTAACAGTTAGAAATGGCAAAATACTATAATAAAATGATATTATGCAAGCTATTCTAAGACGATTATAAGGGTGTTTGTTTTTGTTTAATTTGTTGGGGTATTGGGGTGTTTGTTTGTTTGTTTGTTTGTTTGCTTGCTTGGGGTTGTTAAACGGGTTATTCTAACACCAGCAACAGTTTCTCGCATTTAATAGTCGCGTCAGTGCAAGTAGGCCGTAACTCCAACTTCAGTTGTTTTGCGTAAATCATTTTTTAAGGTTTGGTGACGTTTTAAACAATCACTGGTTGTTTAAGACAAGTCAACTTGTACATAGGAATTTTTGAATAATAATAATAATGATAATATTCTAACCTCAATTTTACCGAAAATGTGACATAGGACCTTGTTGTACTGACGCGACGAAATGCTTTATCAGTCAACTTGATTTACAGGGAGAAAGTAAAAGTAGGCTTCAAAAATATTACAGATAATTGCTGTGCCTTACAGGGATTGTATACGTTTGGTAATTGGGACCCATGGTTTGTTTCAATCCTATAGGCCTATAGCTGTAGATATATACCATAAAACTAACCTGTGAAAATTTCATTTCAAAAGGTGCTAGCGTTTTTGAGATATTGTCGAAAATCTAGAGCGGTTATGTCCAGGCAGAAAGATTAATCTGCAATTGGATATACACAATCTGATAAACGTTACTGTCAGTAACGCTTCTCAGATTCAAATTTTGGCGATAAAAAGTGATATCTTTTTCCATAACCGCAGTACTTCTAAGTGAAAAAATCCTCAAAATGCATATTATACAATCCAAAGCTGCAGTACTTCTTACCAAGTAAGTTTTTATTGCCATTAATTTTCAGAATTTTCAGAATTTACCAAACGTATACAGACCCTTTAACACCCGTCCCATGTTTTCAGCTTATAGCCAGTGTGGGTTCTGGTAGTCTATAAGTCTTTATTACCGTCAGTTGTTCAACTACTGCTAATAAACATCTTATTACAACTTTGAAAGTTCCGTGATCCCTCAAATCCCCCAATCTCAGCGGTTTTTACACCTGTAAGGAAGTTGTTAACTAGGGAGCCTGTACCAACATGACATCCCACAGTTTCCCTAAGCAGTGAGTCATTGTAATAATCATTCCACGTCGAGGGTTTGGCAGGAGTTCTTCAGGCGACCACTATCACTGGGGAAGGGGAGGTAGTAAGCATGTCTGGTTATTAACAAGATGACGTGTTTTGTTTTAGTACATAATCCAAAAATATTGAAATACATTATTTTATCTCTCAAATTCAAATTGCCTGGAACCGAGACTCAGACTTGAATTGTGTTTTCACTCACTTTTAGGGGCCATGGGCTATGATAGTGTTTGGCGATCTATCAATACCTCGCACTAAAAACTCACATGGGCCCAGTTTCATGCTTAGCAGAAATGAGCAGGATACCAGTCACAGATTGTACATGTGACATGGTAGTTTGGCTGGTAACCATATTCTGGTAAGCATAATTTTGTTGTGCTTAGCTTCTTTTTGTGCTTAAGCAGCTCTATGAAAGTGGGCCCAGGTTAGAACTAACCCGGATTCTGGGTCCCGTGGTGGTGTGACCCATTTATGGGTCAGTATGACCAGGAATCTGTATCAAAATGATCCGAATCGAAACCCAATTTTAAAACCAGTTTCGGGTCAGCCTGACCCATAAATGGGTCAGGATTACTGGGACCCGGAATCCAGGTCATTTCTGACCTGGGTTTTTTAAGAGTCCTTATGTTGTGATTTTCTTTTCCAGAATTCTTAAAGATTACTGCAGTTCACTTAGGATTGTTATTCCTGTAGTGGTTCTCGTATGCTCACTATGCACGTTGCTGGTGTACCTTGGCATACAGTCATACAACAACGAGATCAACAAGGAAGGTAACGCAATGACAGACTCTGATTGAATCAAGATACAGATTTTGGCTAATTATGTACATAATAATTATAGTTACATTTCAATTAAAAAAGTTGATACTTATCAGGCTGATATCATCAATTCATTTAAACAAGTTTTTAGTTTGTATCTACAAAATAATTTAGTACAGCAAAAAGTAAAACCGCAGTTTGTCTCCGATTCGTTGGTGTTTGTTTGCTTGTTTGTGGTGTGTCGTGGCCGAGCGGTCTAATGCTTTGGACTCAAGTTCTTAACGGTTGAATCATCGGAGTGTGGGTTCGATTCACAGTCATGACACTTGAGCAAGGCACTTAACCATAATTGCTTCTTGTAACCCAGGTGTATAAATGGGAATCTGAGAGGGCTGAGACAGTAATGTGTTGGATTGACCCCTTAGCGCCAATTTAAGCTGCTTGGGTTTGTATGCTCCCCAGGGAGTTGAGAAAATGAGAGGATTGATCTAAAAGTATGCCTGATGGACAGGGAAAATAATGTTGTAAAGTGCCTTGATCCAACTACTATAGGATAATATGTGCGCTATAAGAACTCAGTAGGCCTATGGTTTGTTTGGGTTTTTAACGGTACATTTCAATCTGAACACATGGAGAGTAGACGTTGGCAAATCGTATACAGTCTCTTTCCTTGTTTTTTACAAACAAGATTTCATTTTTAACAAGTTTGGGGGCATTGGCCGTCTTACAATTTTCCATTATTATTGAATGCTACAGGGCTGCACACAACTTCGCAAACGACAACCCATGATATAATTGCAACAACGGTTGGAACAACTGAACGTCCGTATCCTGCTGTAACGAACAGTTTGTCTACTACCAAACCTCCGATTCTAGAAACAGCCGAACCAACCCAACAAGAAACGCTACCATCACAAACCACAAACCAAGATGCTCAGCCAACAGCAAACAAATGGACACCACCAACGATGTATTCAGCAAACAACGCACCCTCAATTACGTCACCAACAACGCCCTCTACCAGCTCCATGTCTCCACAAACAACTTCAGACCAATCGAAGCCCACTCCCGGACGTCCATTTATACCAGCGATTACCGAAATGATCCGAGGAACAACGGGGGTTGCAGCGTCGGGTGCACCCGTTGATGTCCCGGGATCATCTTGGTCATGTCCAGCTGACGGTCAGTGTGATTGGTTGCCTTCTGATACAGTTTGCGGTTCAGATGGCAAGACTTACTCCAATCTCTGCGTGCTGAGAGATTCGGCTTGTAAGACTGCAGACTTCACGCTCCAACCAGTGAAGAAGGGAAACTGTACCGCAGGGGTTGGAACGGAAGGTAGGTCCTAATTTGTTGAAGCAAGGCTTTCTGCCTGCTCTCACCCATGCACTCTTGCTTTGCTGAGATGTTGGCCAAAGAGCCATTCCAATAGCTTTATTCCATATACTGTATCTCTTTAGAACTCCTTGCCTGGTGCATGTTTCCCTCCATCCTACAATCTAGACTGTTGAGGAATATCAATTCCTACCTTCAGCTTCCCTGAGTTATTTTCATCTTAAATATTTTCTTCTTGTAGCCCTTTAACAAGGGTTGCTTTTAGTCTTGTTTTGGGCAAAAACTTGCATTAAAAAATTATAATAAATATCATTGTTATGTTATTTTCATTCAGTAGTTATTTCGTCGTTTGATGACTTTTTTCCTCAACTTCATAATCACCAACTCTGCTGTCTTAACTTTCATTCATTTTATGTTTCTTTTCACTTTAATTAAAATATGGCACAGAAAAAGGGATACTTTTTTTATTAAGTAATTTATCTGTATCTTCTTCTTTTTAGAATGTTTTGACTGTGAGGATTTTTTTGACCCAGTATGCGGGTCAAATAAACAGAGTTATCTGAACATCTGTCAACTGAGGAGAGAAGTTTGTCGTGCCAGAAATTTTGAACTAAAAGTCTCCTTTGAAGGACTTTGCGAGTTACCTGTCATGGGTAAAATAATATTTCGATCATTACTGTAAAAATATAACTATCCTGCTCAACAGAGCAGTCAACTGTTTTTTTTTAAAGGCCATGTTACACTAGGCAATTTACAGGCAACCAGTTCCAGGCAAACTCCAATGAGAAAATTCACTCACATTTCAATTTTCTCCTCATTTTCTTGGGGATAGTGAGTTAGAGCCAGAAGATTGTCGCTTGTGCTGCCTAAGCGTTCCCTTTGCATACAGTGCAGAGTGCCTCCAAATTGCCTGAAAATAAATTGCCCCGTATGACTCAACTTTAAAGGCTTTGGAAATTGTCAAAGACCAGTGTTCTCACTTGGTGTGTCCCAACATATGCATAGAATAACAAGCCTGTGAAAATTTGGGCTCAATTGGTCATCGAAGTTGCAAGAAAATGATGAAAGAAAAAACACCCTTGTTGTACAAAATTTGTGTGCTTTCAGATAGGAATACAAACTTCTTGCAAAAAGTTTTTATTAGTTTAGTGAGAAATTACCTCTTTCTCAAAACCTACGTTACTTCAGAGGGAGTCGTTTCCTACAATGTGTTATACTATCAACAGCTCTCCGTTGCTTGTTACCAAGTAAGTTGTTATGCTAATATTTGTTTTGAGTCATTACCAAACGTGTACGATGCCTATAAGGTCACGGAAAGACCAACCAATATATCAACCATTTTCTTTCAGCACAATAACTGTTTCTATTTCTAAAATCTTCTTTCAGTTTGCATGAGCCGTCAATGCGATCCATTTGATGGTACTCCGATGTGCGGAACAGACGGAGTGACGTACCCTTCTCTGTGTTACTTGAGGAAGACTGCTTGTAAGAGACGAGATTACAGTCTGGTAGAAGCATACGATGGTGGATGTGTAGCTGGCAAATTAACCAGTATGTTGAGTATCTCATTTCATTATCATTCAATGTTAAAGGCAATGGACACGTTTGGAAATTGTCAAATACCAGTGTTCTCACTTGGTGTATCCCAACATATGCATAAAATTACAAGCCTGTGAAAATTTGGGCTCAATTGGTCATCGAAGTTGCAAGAAAATGATGAAAGAAAACACCCTTGTTGTACAAATTTGTGTGCTTTCAGATGTAGGAATAAAAACTTCTTGCAAGAAGTTTTTATTATTTTAGTTAGAAATTACCTCTTTCTCAAAACCTACGTTACTTCAGAGGGAGTCGTTTCTCACACTGTTTTATACTATCAACAGCTCTCCGTTGCTCGTTACCAAGTAAGTTTTTATGCTAATATATATTTTGAGTAATTACCAAACGTGTACAGTGCCTTTAACGCAGGCCCAACATAATGACAATAGCTCAGTTAGCTCAAAATTATTCAATTATTCAAAGTACACCTAAGCATTTCCCGGTCAGAACTGACCCGTATCCGGGTCCCGTGGGGCTGAACCATTTCTGGGTCAGTGTGATCTGGAATCTGTGTGAAAATGACACAAAAATTGGTCAAATTGAGGCAGAATTCGAGTTAGAATTCCGGCTATTTATAGAAAGAAAAGAATTTACAAAACAAATCTTACTAGCCCTTCGTTATTCTGTGAGAATAAGTATTGGTATTGTTTATTGGTAGCCATGCCATAAAGTTATGAAGTAAGGCCTTTTCGAGAGGTAGCCTATTATGTGACGAAACCAACTCAGGTGACAGTGATGGGACTCGATCCCCATGATTTTGACGTATAACTTGGGGGAGCAATTCTGCATTGTCGGGCCTTGATGTAACAAGAGAAGGTTGGACTACTAGTATGAGGTCTCAGATTGTGCTTTCCTGCCGGGTTTTCTTCAGTGACTCTTTATAATCAGGGGCGGATCCAGGATTTTCCAAACGGGGGGGCGTGAAAATATTCCAAGCAGCAAAATGATAAATGAAGTTTGTTGCCCCATTTCTCTCTCTCTCCCTCTTTTTTTCTTTTTTCCCTCTTTTTTTTTTTTTTATATGAAAAAGGGGGGCGTGCGCCCCCCACGCCCCCCCTGGATCCGCGCCTGATAATAGTATAGTTAACTCTGATTATAAGATTATGCCTTATATTCATAACTTGTGTATCATCCTAAATCTAGACGTTTGTCAAGAGCAATGCATTGGCATCTGGTCACCAGTTTGCGGTACAGACGGACTGACTTACCGTAACTACTGCTTCTTGCAGCGAGCGGCCTGCCGGGAACCAGGGCTTTTTCATGCTAATGACGGGCCGTGCAATCAGAGCAGCAACTTCTACCAAGGTAAAGTAGACCCAGACCCAGATAGGGACCCTCTACACTTCTTCACACCCTTCACAGACTTTCAGGCAATTGATCAAGAACTCGGGTGCATTTTGACGAAAAAGACTTTGGCACTTACATTATTGCTAAAATACAGCAGCTTGTTTCTTGTTTTTAGCCATTGTTCCATTACTTGAAAGAAAAAAAGGTTTAACATTGTGTTTTTCTTCATCTCAACTTCTTACCTTACAGGTATCCTGGCATCAATTCCTTAGGTGCTGCCCCCCCCCCCCCGCACCGGCCCGGAGTGCCAAGTTTCAGTCAGCAACGTATGTCAGCTAAGAGTAGGGTAGTTATAATCCTATAGCCTACAATGATAAAGTTTGCTTTAATCTTTAAAAAATCACACCCAAGATCGAGTCATTTCATTCAAACCATGACCGCACAACGAGCTTCTGAAGACGGGGACTTGATGGACTCACTACAGACTCTTTTCTGACAACCACCAATTATTTTGTCTTAGAAGTTTCGTTTTTTATCAGTCGCAAACAGAGGCCATTTTCCAAACAACGGCTTTAGGATTTGGCCCCGGCTCCGGCTTTAAAAGGCACCATCTAATCCACTTGTTTGAAGTTCCGTACCGGAGGTGTACGTATGAAAATTACCGATGGAGCCCATGCCATAGCCTGTAAGCCGCAGCCAGTGTTTCGAAAATATCCTGTGGCCTTTTTTATTGTTGATAAACAAACCGTGCTGGCATGAACGGCCGAATGTTAGCAAAACATTCAATCGTGTTAATTGACAGATGTTGTGAACAAATTTCAACATTGTGCAAACTTTCAATCAAAAAAACAACAGGCCTACATCGCATGGTTGCTTTGTTTCCAACAAATTCAACACTATTTTTGAATATTTGTGTAACATTGTAACAAACTGTGGGCTATCTATTTTTGCTTTGCATTTATTGCTTCCCATAGATTTCCCAACCTGTTGGTTGGCAAAAAATCGGGCTGTGACTGTGCAAAGGTCTATGTTATGAACTTCTCTCAGCCGATCTGCAGCGGGGAAAAAATAATTGCCGATACTCGTATAGCGCCCTCTTGTGAAGAAGGCGTTCATTGATGATGATTGAGGGTTTTTTTTCTGCATTGAACACGTTTGGAAATTGTCAAAGACCAGTGTTCTCACTTGGTGTATCCCAACATATGCATAAAATAACAAGCCTGTGAACATTTGGGCTCAATTGGTCATCGAAGTTGCAAGAAAACGATGAAAAAAAAAACACCCTTGTTGTACAAATTTGTGTGCTTTATTCATAGGAATAAAAACTTCTTGCAAGAAGTCTTTTTATTTTAGTGAGTAAATCAGTAATTACCTCTTTCTCAAAAACTACGTTACTTCAGAGGGAGTCGTTTTCTACAATGTTTTATACTATCAACAGCTCTCCGTTGCTTGTTACCAAGTAAGTTGTTATGTTAATATTTGTTTTGAGTCATTACCAAACGTGTACAATCCCTTTAAAAATAAATTGGACACTCGATTGGTTACTGTTTTTAACTAAGTTTAATTAACAATAAAGAAAATAATACTTCTAATGGTTTTCTTGCAGTATTCAAGTGTTGTTTTGAGGATCAGAGAATTAATCTCAAAATTTTAAACAAAAGTATGTTGTTTTTGATAAAAATTATGTTTGGAGCATAAACATATAAGGCTCTAGAGTTATTTGTTGTAAATCTACGAATACAAATAAATTGTTGAAATATCCTGATTATACTGAATGGGCAAAGCGTCTGAATGAAAAATAAAAGATGGGACAATTACAAAAATAGCATGAGAAGACTTGGGGGCGGCAATCTGCCCGTTCTGAAATACTGTGGAATCGAGGAAAAGGCATTAGAAGACCCCATCCTGCAAGAAACGTTGCTTTTGTTTGGTGTGCTGATTAGAAACTAGAGAATGTGAATAATACGGTAAAATTTAGTGGTCCCAAAACTCAATGTCGATGCTGTACACTGTAGGCCTACATGTACAATAAACCATCACCTGTGGATTCACCTGTCTGCCCAATTATTGTATGCATAGCGCCCTCTTTCGTTCACAAAAGATATTATGAAAACATCATTGTGTTTGAGTTTTTGGATTCCCCCTCTTGGGTCAACAATAATTGCACGAAAACACAACACAAAAATATTTATTTTATATTTTACGTTAGTTTCAAAGGTACAATGTACATGTACATCTAGGAACAAAAAACACCACATTGAAAGGGACAACAAAATTCTGTGTACCTTTTATGTAAAAATGATGTCAAATAAAGCAATTGGCAGGCCGCTATTAATTTCTCTCCTAACAAATTGTTTTTTACCAAGTACAAAACTAAAAACATCGACGAATACTTATTTAAAAAAAGGGTCTATATACGTTTCTTGTATTTGCCCATATATGGCTTAGAAAACAATGTTTTTATGCAAAGCCAGTGGTTCGTGTGATTTGCCTGTTGACATTCGGAATGGCCAATCAAATTACTGTAAGCCTCATTTTGATTTGCATAAAGATAACAACGCAGCGTTACGGGAAGGTCCCGGATGTCAGGAAGAGCCTGCCTACGACGATACATGCAGTCAGTCACCGCGTACGATACATACGAAATGTACGGATAGGGCAGAGCAGCGACGAAGCTTTAAAAGATGCATCAGCAGCTAGCAGTCAGTCACACACACACAGCAGACGACCTAAAAACACACGTACAGCGACCGATGGCTGAAGAAAATCTGTGTTAATTCCAGTCTTACATTCAACGCGGATGTTCCCATTTACAATAATTTCGTGTGCCTGAAGTGAACTGAAGAAACCGTGACAGTCCAAGTTGCTGCTTAACAAGGTGAACAGTTATTTGGGGTTGATTTTGATCTTGGTGTGTCGTTTTCACAAGTGGCTGTTTTTCTGTTCGGCAATCGGTAAACTGGAGTGGTAAACGACTATTTTTAAAACTTTTTTTAGGCCACCTACACCGTCACAGATTTACCCCACAAACACAACTATGGCTTGCTTCTGGTGTATTCTCATCATTTTAGTGCCGTTGTTAGAGTCAACTTTAGTGGATGCACAAACATTTACCGCTCAACCAGTAGATACAACCGTGAAGGAAGGTGTTTCTTCAACAGAATTAACCTGTTCAGTGGAAGGACTAACCAATAGCCAAGTATTGTCATTTCAGAGAGGTGGAACAAACCCAGTTATCATAAGTGATGCTGGAAATGAACGGACTGATGTGTTAACAGGATTAGGTCTTGTTGCAAGTGATTATTTAATTTTACTGGGTGCACCCGGAGCAATCGAATCATTTAGGCTCATCATAGTAACGCCAGAAAAACAAGACTCCAGTGAGTTTAAATGTGTGGTTTGTAACAAGGTCACGGTGGGTTTAAAGGAAATGTGTGACGAGACAAGCAATTTCATTGTTGAATCGCAGGCTGCTTCCCTGACTGTTGCCTATCCACCTGGTCCATCTTATCCACACTGTTCAGTTCAGTCAGATTCAACCAGCACGCGTGTCGACCTCAATGAAGAAATTGCATTGTCTTGTTTATCGGAGATTGGAAATCCTGCAATTGACTTAGAATGGACGAGAAACGGAAAAGCAGTGTCTTCGGTCAAAAATGATGCTGGGGGTATTCGCGAAATTAAAAAACAATTTACTGTGCAAGTTGACGATGAGAACGCTGAGTTTGTATGCTTTGTGACATATTCAGGTCCTGATAATTTTGTTAAAAACTGTACTCTGGCTCGCTTGAATGTGCTGTCTGAACCCGTCATCGTCACAGAGTCTCCGCCACCAGTAAGTGTCGGTGAGACTGCCGTATTTACCTGTACCATCAGTAGCAGTACTGCCGATATAACTTCAAGTCGATGGATCGTGCCAGAGAAGTTTGATGGTCGTCACAGCACAACGGGGGATTTAGTGAAAACATTGACAATCACTGATGTACAGGTCAACGACCATCTTGGAACTTTTACTTGCACTGCTACTGATGGAGATGATCAAACTGCACAGGCTTCTGTAGAGCTACATATTTTGGGGATGACAGTACCTCCAATAAATCCTACAGGTAACACTGTTATGCCACCACAGACTACAGAAGCCCCAGGTGTCTCAGGAGGCCTCATTGTTGGTTTAATTGCCGCAGCAGTGGTCATCATTTTCTTACTTGCTTTGATTGCCTGGTGCTACCAAAAGAGATGTCATGGTGGTGCCGCTAAGAACAAACAAGCTGGAGTGTCCTCACATGTTCAAATCCCAATGAACAATGCCAATCAGTTTTCAGCATTGCCAGAGAAGACGCCCAATTACAGCCCCGATGGGAAAGATTACCCAGATGACAGAGCAATAAACAATCCCGATGTGATTCCAAGGGAGAAACGAGTTGATGTACCAGATGATGTAGATCCACGTAAATGGTGGAGGGACACAATGGCACCAACAGATTCCACCCACTACGAAGTCCAAGCTGGTTACCCGACCCCAACTATCAAGCGCATGAAGATGCCGTTTGAAGACCGCAGCAGCAGCCCTTACGAGAATTCACGGATACCAAATGGTGGCTACAATGTGGACCATGGTTACGACCCGGTAGAGGATAGGAATCCTCGGTACTACGACGACCGTGATGTCAGCGATTCTGGTTACCGTGAGCCACAATATGTTGACTATGATCAAGGCGGTTACGAACGACCGCAGGGAAAGGAAACACAAGAAAAGGATCCTCACTATGAGAGTGCAGAGTTTCAAAATCGTGGTGAAGATGATGGCTACGATTATGACAATGACGCATATGAACGTAGTTATAATGGATTAGACCAAGGTAAACCTGATGACCAGCATAATGATCAATATAATGATCACTATGACGATCAATACAATGATCAATACAATGATCAATACAATGATCAATACAATGATCAATATGGAGAGCCGCGATATAATGACCGTTACGATGATCGGTATGAAAGCTACGGCCAACCAGATGGTCAAGAAGGATATGACATGCCACCGGAGGAGAGAGACTACCACGCTGAGCCTTACCCACATTATGAGCCAGATGAGCGCATCCCTGATGGGCATTCATCCAATGCTGACCTCCACAATGCACCGTATGATGACCAGTACCAACACGGTTACGATGACCAACCAATGGATCCCTATGCATATGATCAAGATGATGGTAGGAAGTACGATTATGATGAAGATCTTGCGAACAGTCAAGAAACTCCAAGCTATGTGTAGTAGCTATTATTAATTCCTCTAAACGAATCATGGTTTTGCAACATTGGTACAGTAAACAATTCAAACATTATTCATATACATGCGAAGCTAAAACGATTCCTGTTTTTCTTTTGGAAAAATGTTCACTGCAACAGATAAGGCCTGGAATTTCTTCTTTTAGAGGGCAAGGTCATTTTCATTTTGCAAAGGGCGCTTCCATTGGAAAGACTGGGAAACTTGTGGTTGGGCGCCTCTGTGGCCTCTTTGTAATTTCAGGCCTGACGGAGAACATATTAATTTTGTATTTTCATTTTACTTCATCAATACCAATGGTGTAAACTACTTTTCGTAAACATTTTTGAGAAAAACAATATGAGCAGCAATTGTATTCAGACAGAAAACGTAATATGGCAAATGAATGTTAACTTTCATTGAAATTTTAAAGGTATCATACAGGATTGGTAGAGCTGACAAAATAGTCGCGACAGTTTTCATGTTTTGTATGATCAACCATAGTTTACATGAGATAATAAACTTGTGAAAATTTGGGCTTAATCTGTTGTGTGAGTCAGGAGAAAACAGTGAAAAACCATGCACAATTTTCAGCACATGTAACCACATTGTCCTTAATTTTGGTTTTAGCAACTGAAATCAGCTGATTGCGTCTCTTTTGGTTTTCAGATACAGTTTTCTCGAATATAAATTCATTTCAGATTCAGAGGGAAATATTTCACATACAAAAATGGTTCTAGTAGTAGTAGTATGAACTTCATAATCAGTATTTGAGTAAGCGTAAAAAATAAACAACAGTGTTTTTTATCCTGACCAATCCTGCATAAACTCTCATTGAGATTTTAAAAAATGGCAGCCATAATTATCTGTCATTGCAATTTTGTTGATTCAAGTGTGTTTATACAGACAGATGGACCTATGTATTACATCCATTGATTGAGGATTTTTTTATCATTGTAATTTTGGTACAAATTATGGTTTGTGGTACTGTTTGATGACTCACAACTATCATATTTTGTGAATGGGTTGCCCTAGCCTTGGAACACTGTGACTAGTGATGATCGAAATGAGGGTGGTACCCTGCTGTATGTGAATGATTCATTTCAATCAACAAGTGCAGGTACTTACTAACCCTCCTCATCATCCGTTCTCATTGTGTTGTGCCAGCACACTACAAAGACCTCTTGCATAACACTGATGATATTGAAATAGAACAGTTACTAATTTTTCAGAATTAGTGCCTAATTTTAGTGTGTGTAAATTACTCATGCTTCCTCAATAGCACAGAGATGTTAATCTGTCGTCTGACGCTAAAAGTACCTCTCCCCCCACACGCAATGATGTTGTTATTCTGTAAAATAAAATTCCAAGAGTTCAGGTCCAATCACTCAACATAATATTATTAAAAGTAAAAGGATTGGTAATATTTTAGGCAAAATGAAATATCACTTAAAGGCCGTGTACACTATTGGTAAGATCAAAAAACAAAAATGTTCACAGATTCACACATAACTTACATGATTTAAAGTAAGTAATGGTAGAAAGAGTTCCTTAAAATATTTCTGCCTAAAATGCTATCGTTTCTGAGAAATGAGTAAAACAATAGTTTTTATCATGCACGATAAAAACTCGAGGTTTGAAAAAACAGAAAACACATAAGGTCTCTTTTCACTATTTTCTCGTGACCTCGATGACCAATTGAGCTCAAACTTTCACAGGTTTGTTTGTTCATGCATATGTTGAATCACACAAAATGTGGACACTGATTTCGAGCTATTACCAAAAGTGTACAATACCTTTAAGCTACTTGCAAATGATGCCTGTCAGCGTACACATGAAAAGGTTCGTTATGAAGTTTCAGAAGATGGCCGAGTACATGTATGTTGAGTTGTTAGGCCAAGTAAAATAAATAACATGTTGCTCGTCCCCGCCCGCCTCGGTTTTGGCAGCCGCACCGATTTTTTTGGTATTTGTTATTTAAAAAAAAAAAAAAAAAAAAAAAAAAAAAAAATTAAAATCAATTTACATATTATTTATAGCTATTTCCAATGTACCCTTTATTTTTATTGAGCAGTTTCATCATCTGTCTTACATGTAGGCCTACAAGAATAGCTATTGCAACGCATAATGAGAAACTCTTTACTTTGAAACGTTTTGCCCTTCAGGTTTGCATGCCACAGTTCTTTGCACAAGGACGCGATGCCATGCACACAGAATAACTTTGGAGCAAAATCAAGAATGACTCTTTAGAGATAATTACAATGTATCAAAATGGACACAGAAACACACACAGAATTTGAGGACATACAGAACATACTCATAAAACCATAAAACCATCTTCAAATACGATATGGCGGCCATCTTAGACATGGTGGCCATCTTGAAAAAAATAACAAAAAAATTGAAAATAACAAATAACAAGGACCTCCCTCACCAACTTTTTCAAAAAGTCCGGACGAGCAACATGTTATTTATTTTACTTAGCCTTATTTATAGGTTTAAAGGGGCTGTGTCATGATCCAAGCAGGCCTATGTGGCTGGAATCATAAACTCTCACCCAGTTACTGCTTGCTCGACCTCCCTTCGTATCTTAACTATGGAGAGCGTGCGTGCAGTAACTGTATACCCATAAGCCTGCTTTGATCATGACAGCACAGCCCCTTGAAGAAAACAGTTGAAATGGTTGCATCTTGATTGTTTAAATCTGCCTTTGACATTTTTATGTTTTCAATTTTTTCCTCTGATCAGTGTCTGTGACCCAGTATTATGACTTTTCTGGTTGAAAGCGCAGCGGTACATGATTTGTGTTCATGTAGAATGTATGTGACTCATGAGCATCAAGCTATAACGTGTCTATGCAATATCCTATAGGTTCTTAGTAATAACCATGTTCATGGTCACGTGACAAACACGGTTCTTTCTTTTATAGTATGTCAACTGAGTTATTGCTTTAGGTATTTTAACGTTTTGTGATTCATCACAAATGTAAAACCTTCACATATATTAGGCCTGATACAGGATTGGTAGAGCTGACAAAATAGTCGCAGTCAGTGTTCATGTTTTGTGTAATCAACCATGACATAACAAACCTATGCAAATTTGGGCTTAATCCGTTGTGTGAGTCAGGACAAATTAGTGAAAAACCATGCACAATTTTCAGAATGTAAACACTTTGTCCTTTGTTTTGGTTGTAACAATCAAAATCAGCTGATTGCGTTTTTTGGTGGGTTTTTTTAGATACTGTTTTCTTTTAAAGGGAAATATTTCACAGAAAAATGGTTCTTATATGAATAATGTTTTTATCCTTACCAATCCTGTATAATACCTTTAAGAAAAACAATAATAATCCATCACGCCCTAATTAATGAAATGAGAATTCCTCAGTTTGTCATAATCTAAATTACATGTAGTATTAGTCATCTAATAACACAAGGGAATATCATAAAGTACCTGGACTGCTGATGATCAATATTTAGGGCAGATCTCCTGATATTATTAAATTAAGAAATAGGTGTGGTCCTTAAAAATCTGCCACACCCTAACCAGTCATTGTCTACACAGATCTTGTGGTACTTTCATTTTTATAAAACGATATGAAATGGACAACTCATTCATCCATGCACCTGCCATATTGCGAGTGCGTTTTTTAATTAGTTACTTTGATTATTTTGTGACTGATGGTGACAAGAAATCAATTAACTTACATTATGATAAAGTCTGTTTGTAAAAGTGTCTACGGCAAGTTTGACATGTTTTGATAATTGGTATGGCTGGATGTGCAGGTTTTTTCAAAGCGTTTGTTTTTTTAACAATTTAATATAATTGTGTGACCAATATATTGAATTACATTCATAACAAGATTTGAAACATCAGACCAAATTGATCATGGTTGAATCATTGAATCGAGAATTCTGAACTTATTCCACCTTTGTTGTTTTTAAAATTAATGCAAAATATACAGCAATGACGTTAAATAATTTTGATTGGTTTATAAAGGATATAAAGTGACATGATAAGCTTAGAACTAACATTGTTCGTTTTACCAGAAAAATAGTGTAAACTTTCTATTTTGATGGCAAAATGTAAAACATCCTTTGTTAAAGTAGAATGAACTAAACCCAAGAGAGTAAAATATAAACATGATATTATCTTGTTTTCCTACGACAGTATCGGATACATGTACATGTAGTACATGTAGGGTAGGGGTTTCATGCCATCTGTTTGACATTACATACCAGCTAATCATCCTATTGATAGAAGCATTCCAAATATTATTGAAAACATTCAGCTGTGTTATGATATATTATGGAGGTGAAACGTAGTATCTACCCTGTCATTTTTCAAAACAGACTTCATTGTCCTGTCAGTACCCACTGGCAATGATAGATTGGAAAGTTTTGGTGGGTTTTTTTTTGGGGGGGGGAGGTCTACTTGAAATGAAAGACTTCTTTGAAATCTTTGCTTTGTAAAACATCAAGCTTTCACTGCATGTTACAATCATTTCATTTTCAGTACAAATCTAAACGTTGTTTCTTTAGTTTCCATTTTTGTGTATTCAATTGTAAGTATCTTGTTGAGAATTAGAGTCCATTCTCTCTGTGGTCTTCAATATTGACCAGTTTCATTTTTGCATTGTTAAAGAAATTTAAATAATGATTTCAAAATGGCAATATTGTACAAAGTGGTTAGACTGCAGGACTTGCAATCACAAGATTTTGGGTTAAAATCCGGCCAAGTCGACCGCTGATTATACTGTGACTAGAATTTGTATTGTCGTCTAATTACTGAATCACAATTGATTTGTGCAATTTATGATCATAGAAGTTAAACCAATATTTGTTTTGAGAAAGATTGGCTGTTGCCAGCTTGGCGTTTATATCCCCTTGTGGGAGCTTTGCCGAGTTCCCTTTTTTGGGAAGCAAAGATCATCCAAACAGACAAACAAACAAACATTGCTGTGCGATAAGTTGAATCAGTTATTAGGCGCACATTGTGGCATACATGTTGGTACAACATTGCATTAACTCATATTGAGTAAAATCATACTTTGTACATTGCATTTATATGCAACAGAAAAACAAACAAACTGTTTAAATAAAACACTGTGAGTGCAAGGGTCATAGCGTGGTGAATTTATGTCGTCACTTAAAAATAAAGTGAGTAGGGGTTAGCTGATGAACAAATATTGTGAGTGAGCCCAATCACTATTAACTTCTTTATTCTCATTGTACACTTTAAATTTAGGTTTATGTGTGAATGCTTGTTTGGTTTGAACTCCAGAACTATGCGACCAAATTTATGTACAGCAATGTCAGTTGTGTGCCCTGCAGCCAAACCCCCATGGGATAAGAGTGAACAACTACATGTACAATGTACTTGGTTTTGGACTTTGCTTTATGATTGAGTGGCTCCAAGTAGGTTGCTACGCTGTACAGTGTTATTGACATTTTATGATAAGGTGTGGTCTTGTCCTGAATCCTGATGCACAATTATTGGCGTCATGTTTGCGAACTATTCCCTCAGAAGGAGTGTTACTGTACGTTGGAATTCTGTTAAGGGAAATACATCGCTTAGTAGTAAAAAAAAATCCCTTTGGTGAAATCTTACACTAAGGATGCATTCAAAGAAAGAAAACAAGATAGTGACGGATGAGGAAACAACTAATTTAAAACTTAATTAACAACAATTTTGAGTTTGTTGACTCAAGTCGCGCATTTTCCTTTAAACTCTCTGACAGCAGGTGAAGAATACACAGAGTTATGATTGTTTTTCTTGTTTAATTCAAATGTATATGTCATGTTCAAAAAAATTGCAGAATACTCAAATGAACATATCTTAGTGAATGGAAACTTTGCATTTGATACATTAAAGTCTGCATTAATTCTCTGTGTAAATTATTTAAATCACGCTGTAATTTATGTAATATTAAATATATCGTACAAAAGTATGACAGTAAATGGGTCCATTTAAATTGATGCAAAATAACTAATTGGTAACTGTCAAGTTTATTGTTTTACTCATGTATGCTGTACACTGTAATTGATAAACAGTTAGCAGGAAATAAGTATGAAAGTGAAGCTTCTATTTTTGTGAATTTGATTTCAGATTGTATGAATCAAAGGCAACAAAAGTGTAAGACACAATGGTATAGGCCTACCATTGAGTGCATCATCATAACCACATTTTTTCAATTGTCTAAAATGAAGGTTACATACACATGCCTGCTCAAAAGTATACAATGAATGAACTGCTTCAGAAATATTCCTGTACAGTGTGTTTGACTGTTAAATCAACATGGTTCAGAATAGTTCAGATTACACCAAGTTTAACAATAGACCTTATGCACATGACGTCATTTGAGTTGGGCGCCCTCGGCTAGAGATCAAAAGAAGGTTGCTTATTGGGGCCATACTGTAACCGCACGTATTATAGATGTGTGTTTCCATTGTTTTATCATCGTTTTACCTCTACGGCCCATGTCACACAAGGCAATTTACAGGCAACCAGTTCCAGGCAATCTCTATGAAGAAATGGCATTCACAGTTGAATGTTCACATATTTTTCTTGGGGATCGTGGGACCATGGTGGGACATTGTTTGAAAAATTTCTTTATGTGCATGTGCATGTGCTGCAGTTGCCTGCCTGTGAAAGTTGCCTTGAGTGACAAGGTGCGAAGATGGCTGCATGATGAGGTCAATGAATAAGGTCTATAGATTGTTGATAAACAAAACGCGCTGGTTGGCTTGGCTGGCCGAATGTTAGCAAAACATTCAATCTGTTAGCAGATGTTGTGACCAAATTCAACATTTCTGCAAACTTTCATTTAAAGAAAATACATCCCATGATCGGTTGCTTTGTTTCCTACAAAATCAACACTATTTTTGAATGTTTATGTAACATTATTACAAACTGTCGTTACCTGTTTTTAATTTGCATTTATGGCTTTCCATAGTTTTCCAACCTTGGTTGGCAAAAACTCGGGCTGTGACATTGCAATGGAAAGGTCTGATGCAGTTTACCCATAAATCTTGAAACTATGTCTTTGTTCATTTAGGCAGATTTTAGCCATTTTTGAAATGTATCAGTATACTATACATGTATACTAGATTATTGAGCTGTTCTAAATGAGTAAGATATCTTGTAAATATCCGAAGAGAAACTTTTGCCTAATAATAACACTTTAAATTGTAAATAACACTTTTCTAATAGTTAATTTTGTGATCACAAAATGTTTCTAGCAGGAATTATCTGCATGGTTAAAGTTTTGTTTATTTTAAAACGGGCATTGTTTATTATTGTCACTTGTTGTATTTTGAACTATAATTACATCCCAAGGGGGTAGTGACACAGTGTATTTAGTGCGTGAACTGTGACATATGCAGGTATGTGACTCTTTTCACAGACCTTTACAACCTTTGTACAGTTGAAAAATTGTTGATCATGTTTCCCTTTTGAAGTGTTGATGTAAAAGCCCAGACCGGTGTTATTGCGACCTGACGAGTTTCATTAAATTTGTGGACTCTGGAGCCAGACTTGAAAGTCTCAAATAACAGAAAATAATGAATGCCTACAATGCGTTAACAGAGCTGCCAACTATCCCTGATTCTTCAGAAAGTTCCCTAAAAATGAACTATTCCAATATGTCCATGTTCCGATGAACTAATTTGAGAATCACCATGGAAACTTGTTTACTATGTTGAATGTAATTTTAAATATCTCCCTGATTGTTGTACAAAATCTCCCTGATTGCAAGATGCAAATGTTGGCAGCTCTGCTATAAAAGTAAGATGTAAATAACAAAATTGATTTTTTTTTAAAGACCAAAAACTACATGGTACATCGTTGTACTCTTGATTTTGAGATAATTTCACCACAGAAGAGACATGGCATCGGGATCATCAACGATTTATTTATCAAAAAATTTCAAAAGCAACATTCAATTTATAACATCAGCATATCATTTTTAATTTCAGATTTGCTTTTTTATGAGATGGATATTATGTAAAATAGTTTGTTTGAAACTTTATGTTGTCAATTATTTTTGTATCATTATAAAATTCTTAATTTTTGGTTTAATTTAGTCATTACTGTACTGATCTTTTATTTTTTCAATTGAACTATAGAAATTAGAGTGGTGTTATTAATAACCAAGTGATTTAAAAGCGTTTGAAACTAACTTGGGGAAACTTTTGTATAAACTAGTCCTGATAGATTGTGTAAATATTTAGCAGTTGAGTGTCATGTTTGGATTGATGATGAGAATAAACCTGTTTACAATAAGTTGGTTGTTTCTGTTTCTAATTATGTGTAGGGAGAGCTGGTATTTCCTCTTTGAAGCTTCAGTATGTTTTTCTTTTTTAAAGGTATCGTACACGTTTGGTAATGACTGAAAACAAAAATTAGCATAAAAACTTGGTAAAAAGCTGTTGATAGTATAAAACATTGTAGGAAACGACTCCCTCTGAAGTAACGTAGTTTTTGAGAAAGAGGTAATTTCTCACTAAAATAATAAAAACTTCTTGCAAGAAGTTTTAATTCCTATATCTGAAAGCACACAAATTTGTACAACAAGGGTGTTTTTTCTTTCATCATTTTCTTGCAACTTCGATGACCAATTGAGCCCAAATTTTCACAGGCTTGTTATTTTATGCATGTGTTGGGATACACCAAGTGAGACTACTAGTCTTTAAAGTTTCAGACTGAAATTCACTCTAATCGATTGAAACTAGGGGCATCATCTGCAGTTGTCACTAGTTTCAATCGATTAGAGTGAATTTCAATATAAAACTTTAATTAAGAGAGAATGGACAAATTAATAGGGCATTTTTAAAAACCTAATAACTGCCTTCATCTTTGAGAGGGCAAAGGCCATTTTAATTTTGCAAAGAGCACTTCCATTAGAAAGGAAATGTTGATTTGATGGGGGCACCTAGGCCAAGACCAGGGGGCAACAGAGGCCATGCCCTTTGTGCCTCCATGATGTAATTCCAGGCCTGTTATATAATAGGCCTACCTTAAAGGTATCGTACACGTGGGCTCAATTGGTCTTCGAAGTTGCAAACAAATAGTAAAAGAAAAAACACCCTCGTTGCAAAAATTTGTTTGCTTTCAGCTATGCCTTCAGATGCCTGAAAAAGGCTTCAGGCTTGAAGTTATTTTCAGATTAAAATATTTTAGTGAGAAATTACGTCTTTCTCAAACACTACGTTACTTCAGAGGGAGTCATTTCTCACAATGTTTTATACTATCAAAAGCTCTCCGTTGCTCGTTACCAAGTAAGTTTTTATGCTAAGTTTTTATGCTAAGTTTTTATGCTAATATATATTTTGAGTAATTACCAAACGTGTCCAGTGCCTTTAAAGGCATCGTACACGTTTGGAACTTAAAATATATATTAGCATAAAAACTGACTTGGTAACGAGCAACAGAGAGCTGTTGATGGTATAAAGCATTGTGGGAAACGACTCCCTCTGAAGTAACGTAGTTTTTGAGAAAGAGGTAATTTCTCACTAAAATAATAAAAACTTCTTGCAAGAAGTTTTTATTATATCTGAAAGCACACAAATTTGTACAAGGGTGTTTTTTCTTTCATCATTTTCTTGCAACTTCGATGACCAATTGAGCCCAAATTTTCACAGGCTTGTTATTTTATGCATATGTTGGGATACACCAAGTGAGAACACTGGTCTTTGACAATTTCCAAACGTGTATGATGCCTTTAAGAGAGTATAAACCATTCATTTGTACAGTGGAGTTGCCTTATGATGTAGTTTCAGGATCATGTGAGGTTTACCCACTGTGTTGCCTGTCTTGGCCTTGGTGCAATTACAGAGCAAGGACTAAAGATGTTCTTATTATAATGGTGGAATCCTTATCCCATACAAGGTGGCCTTGCCTGAGGTAATTTTCAAGTACTTCCAGGTTTAGGGTGGTTAGTGCATAGAGTAAGGTTAGTGTTACCATGGAGGAAGGAGTGGGTTTACCATTGGACTGTATAAAACTGTAACATGATTTGTCTTGCAGAACATATTTCAGTTCTAACTTCTAAATGATTTGCTTCAGGTTCTTTCAAAGTATGGTCGAATAGTTAGTTTCCCCCACCGATGTATCAATTCCCTGTATTTTCCCTTGCGTCTAAAGTTGCATAAAACGGAAGTCATAATGCACAGTAGATGTTATTTTTTGGATTTAGAATATCAGGTGAATTATTTGTTTTACCATAGAGCAAGGAACTGGTTTTACATGTACATCATATAAATGGAAGTTTGCACTCGCACGATGCATTGAATATACGTTGGAACTTTATCAATAGATGGTATATCATGGACGAGGTAGCATTCTCCTTGTCTAAACCGCTCGGTGGAGGCACTGAACACGTTTGGTAATTGTCAAAGACCAGTGTTCTCACTTGGTGTATCCCAACATATGCATAATAAATAACAAGCCTGTGAACATTTGGGCTCAATTGGTCATCGAAGTTGCAAGAAAATGATGAAAGAAAAAACACCCTTGTTTGTGTGCTTTCAGAGAGGAATAAAAACTTCTTGCAAGAAGTTTTTATTATTTTAGTGAGAAATTACCTCTTTCTCAACAACGTTACTTCAGAGGGAGTCGTTTCCTACAATGTTTTAAACTATCAACAGCTCTCCGTTGCTTGTTACCAATTAAGTTGTTTATGCTAATATTTGTTTTGAGTCATTACCAAACGTGTACGATACCTTTAATTTCAGTTTCCCCATCTCTTTGGTTTGGGTTTCACAAACTGCAAATGTCAAATAATTTGTGTTTCAATGCGATGATTTTTAAATGCGCTTGTACTTCCCTGTGTGACCATTGTGTCATGCAGCAACAAAGGCAGCCTTTTCAGGTAGGTAGTGAAATAATAAAAAAGGCTTTTAAAAGGCTGTGGTTCATAATAGTTTTCCAAAATCGAAATCCTAAACCTGTGTAGTGCCATTTTGGAGAAAGGAAACCCCTCGATGTATTTTATGTACAGCCAAGCTTAACCTTAGAGAAAGGTTTAACAAACCTTGTTTTGTTGCATTATGCTATGCGGTTTGTTATTCATGCCTATTGAATTCCAATAAAAGTACATGTCCCTGTGTGGTGGTGGTAGTGGCTACCAATCATTTTGCCCGTGGCAATTAGTTGGAGTTGTTTTTTATACTGCCAAGCTTCACGCCTTATCTAACGGCATAAAGCCTCCGATTTCAAAAAAGCAAAAAAAAAATCAATTCACTTGTACTCCATTCCCAACAGTAGAACGATTCAATTCAGCTTGACTCACAAGGGGGTATGTGTTGTCGTGCTTTCGTTTCTCACAAAAACCGTTGGGAAAGGTGAAAGCTTTGCCCGCAGTTAGGTGCCTCATGTGGCGAGGGTCACAGTACACTGCTTTTTTTGTCCACAGAGGAAGACAAATCTTCCTCCATGGTTTGTCTCTGCCTCGGTGTATACAATTAAAAGTCGACCAAGAGTTTCATCTGTAACGAAACTGTGATAAATTGATGTGTTTTTTATATTCAAAACTGTATTATGAAGGTACACTTGCGAAAATAGCTGACCATTGCAATTTACTTTTTATTTTTTATTTTTTATAAAGGCCTATACTTTTATAATCAAGAGTGGCGAAATTGATGAGCAGCTTCGTTCCAGTTCCACCCAGTCGTCACTACGGAATCTGATTAGGTGCAGGATTGGTAGAGCTGACAAAATAGTCGTAGAAGGTTTTAATATTTTGTGTGATCAACCATATACAAGAAATAACAAGGCTGAGAATATTTGGGCTTAGTCCGTTATTCAAGTCAGTCGGGAGAAAACAGTGAAAAACCATCGTGCACACTTTTCAGCTTGTAAACACGTTGTCCAATTACGTTTGGTTGTCACAACCGAAATCAGCTGATTGCGTTTTCTTTGTTTTCAGATATAGTTTTCCCGAATAATGAGATCATTTCAGAGAGAAAAATTTCACAGAAATATGATTTTAGTAGGAAATTCATAATCAGTAATCTTGAGACTAAAATGATGTTTGTTTTCATCTTTATCTTTCCTGTATAATACCTTTGACCATGGAACTAACGGAGTAGTCTTTATGCACGTGCCAGACATACTAGAGTTAACCACCTGTAACCGCCGTGGTTAATAATTACAATAGGTCCTTGTTCTCTGGTGATGACCTAACAAAAATGACTCATCGATTGACTTCTACTAACTACCGAGATGTTACGCACATTGCATGAATTTGATGAATGTTGTTTTAATAAATGATTGACTATATCAAGACTTCCCTCCTATTTCTGTAGATTACCTTAGGAATGTTTTGCGAAAAACAGCTTTCAACACAATATATAGATCCAGTGATACAGTTTGCAGGCTTTAAATATAACCAGTGTTTCTAACCATTATACATGTACATGAAGCATTGCAAGTATGTACTCCCGAAGAACGAAATTTTCGGTCAAAATGTCGGTCAGCTTTTATTTACGTCAACAGTTTAAAAGAAACTTTCAAATATATTTTTCGTCCATCAGATTTATTCTAATGTTACAAAAAAACAAATTAACCAATGAATGAATCTTCTCAAAGTGACTGAAAATGTGCCAGTATACGCACTAGATAATGGCTATGCTGGCTCGGGCGCTGGGCTCAATTTCTGGTTTGAGGTAGTGAATAAGTGATGGTTCTCTAAAGATCCGTTTCAACGGTCTTTTATAAAACATGACTGTGGTGGTTTGTTTTCAAACTCAAACCATTCTGATGAAGGACTTCAACATTACGATCATTCTACCTCCATGATTGGACCATGGAGAATAAACAAAGTTGTTTGTGTAAGCCATGAAGTAGGGACCCTATATAAACTTATATAGGCCTAGAAACTGTACCAATTGAATGCATGTGAAAACTAAAATTAGTTATTGTTCCAAGCATGGCGGCCGTGGAAGGCACATACCGGAGCGAAACGGGGTTTGAGCATACCTGTTTATTGACTACAAATTTACGGTCTACATCTTTGCTCTATGCTTATTACTTAGAACTGCTGTCAATCTTTGTTCGGACACAAAAGACCGTCTAAGCATTAATCCTCAGCAAGGTTGCTGAACAGTAAACACAATCCATGATGTCAATACAAATATTGCCAGGGAAGTGCACAAATCAATACTAGCAACTGGTGTACATTGCTGGTGTAATGGCTTGTTTGGGGCTCCATGCTCTCTACCACAGCTCGAGTGATCAAAGGCAGTGGTTCACCTTTAATGATACATCTGCTGCCCATGGAGGTAGAAATTAATTTCTACCTCCATGATCTGCCCGAGTGCTATGGTCTAGTGATCAACAATGGATCAACTCACGTTGGAAGGAAATAACAAACTAAAAGAATGATTCCATTAATGATTATTTCCAGTTTTAACTGCTATATTATTATTATTGTTACAAATTGTATTCTAGTCTATGAATCTATGAAGAATAATTATTCAAAATTACTACATAACCATCATCACCGAATTAAAAAAAAGGGCCATGTGAAATATTGATGAACGAAAGGTCTAGGTCCTACGTTTCTTGAGACAATGCCGACGTGGTATACTTTGTGCATGGAGTAGCTGATGAAGAAAGAAAGAAAGGAAGGGGATTCTCTTATACCTCATTCGTGGTATAATACGGGACACGGGCACATTAAGTGTGTGCACTTGAATTATATTAACCCAATACTTTTTATTGGGGGGGTTCACATGGCACAAAATCACCGGGGATAAAGCTTAGGCTATGGAACCTCCATCCGGGCGGTGTGACACACATAGGCCTACTGTGCTTTGAAGAATTCTATCGCTGAGCGCCAGACCATGGAGGAGGAAGGAAACTTCCTCCATGGCCAGACTGCTGAAGCAACACTGAATATGACCTCAAAAACCAACCAACTCATTAAAGAGAGCAATGATCACACATTCACACAATGACGGAAGTTGTTGAGGTTGTATTGGGATTATATAGGTTTCACTGATCGCTTGATCACAAAATGTGCGAACTAAGACAGGTTTTTAGACACAATTAGCTTTAATAAAGGCCCTGTACACATTTTTGGTAAGATCGAAAAACACAAATGCTCACAGATTCACACATAACTTACATGATTTAAAGTAAGTAATGGTAGAAAGGGTTCCTTAAAATATTTCTGCCTAAAATGCTATCGTTTCTGAGAAATGAGTAAAACAATAGTTTTTATCACGCGCGATAAAAACTCGATGTTTGAAATGACAGAAAACACATATGGTCTCTTTTCACTATTTTCTCGTGACTTCGATGACCAAACTTTTACAGGTTTGCCTGTTCATGCATAAAATGTTGAATCACACAAAATCGTGGACACTGATTTTGAGCTGTTACCAAAAGTGTACAATACCTTTAACAACGAAATTCAATTTGTACGGCTTTTTGTAACGACCTGAAAAATTGCAACAACATCGAAACGTATCCCCTGGGCATTTTTCATTCGCACATCCTCCTCCTGATCCTCCAATTGACTGCATAAAAAGGTTTATCGCGGTGGGATGGAGTACAGGAGAAAGCAACATTATTTTATTTTTACCTCAATGGTTTCAGTATCGGACTGGAATTTCATCTCCGTGAGGGCAAGCCCATTTTCATTTCAGAAAATTTGAGTGGAAAATCTTAAAGTCTTCGGGAACTTCAAGGGACACCAAGGTGATTGCTGATTATGCAGAACAAAATCATATATTCTAAAGAAGTATATATTAAATGTTTCATGAGAAAGTGAAATAACAGAGGAAAAGTATGGAGGAAATCTCTAACTCCATTGGCGCTGTAGCGACTGAGATGAGGTTCAGCACAATATTTTTGTTTATTAAAGGGACACGTTGCCTTGATCGGGTGAGTTGGTCTATAAACAGCATTTGTAACCGTTTGTTATATAATTCATACAGTTAGAAAGATGTTTTAAAAGTAGAATACAATGATCCACACAAATAGGTCTCGAAATTGCGTGGTTTTCCTTTTACATCGTGAACAAACACGGTCGGCCATTTTGTGGAGTCATGGAGGTCTATTGACTCCACAAAATGGCCGACCGTGTTTGTTCGCAAAATAAAAGGAAAACCACGCAATTTCGAGGCATATCTGTGTGGATCATTGTATTCTACTTTTATAACGTCTTTCTAACCATATGCATTTTATAACAAACGGTTTCAAACGTTTTTTTTAAGACCAACTCGTCTGATCCAAGGCAACGTGTCCCTTTAACTCCAATCGAAATTAGTCCTCAAACAGCGCCCTCAATTGGTTGGGAAAAGTTAAACAATAAAATGGCGCCGCCCTTGAGACCGAAAGTTTTGCTTGCGTTGTGACACGTTTGTTTGGGAATGGGTATACCTGACTTTTTAGATAAGTTTTGTCGCTTTCAGGATGTATATTACCGGTTTTTGTCTCCCTATTGCCAACCATTCCATTTTGATTCTATCGAACTAACCTCACGGGAAATACTGATGGACTATCTGGCCGGACATTGCTGCATTAAATTAATTTCATGATCTCAATTCAGAATTGAGAATTCAGTTGAGTGTGGCCCTGGCACTGTCACGATCGTGTTGGACACCGGACACCACCAGTCTCGCAGCAGAAGAGTCCAACCTGGGTTAGATCTTCAGTGTCGTATGCGTCCTGCATGACGACTGTGGATATGACAACCTACAAAAACATGCTGAAACAAATGTGAAACTGATGTTGATAACTTGATAAGTTATATTATAGACAACAAACTACAACAAGTACAACGCAACAAACAGAAACAACAGGTTCACATTATCAACTCGAGATGAGTTCATTTGGTGGATTGATGGTGGAATACCCACAGATAGCAATTGACAGATTCCAGGGTCCTGCAGTTCTCAAAGCGAGAGCTTATTTCCTCTCCCATGCACATGCTGGTATGGTAACTACATATATTTCATAATTATTTTAATTAGTTGTACATACAATCCTGTTCCGATAATCATTAAAAATCGATTCATAACCCTCTATCCTCCCGATTAATATCTTACTTAACATGCTTAATACTTGATACTTGGTCGATTATCCCTTGAGCCAATGGGCAGGGATCTCAGATTCCCGTTGAACTTCCTCAGTCAGTGTATAGTGACACAGTTGGGTAGATCGTTAACATATAATACAAAAGGTAGAGGGCCGAGGATTGACCTATGGGGTACCCCACTGATGACTGGAGCCCAAGGGAAGCAGCCATTCCTCAAAACCATCCGCTGCCGATGATCGTTTTGGAAGGACTTCATCCAAAGATAAATCTTGCCATCAATTGCCATAGTTCTTGATCTTATAAAGTAGTAAGAGGTTCATGTGGAACCGGTGTCGAAAGCCTTTGCAAAATCTTTATAAATAATATCAGCTCCATTCCGATCATCAAGAGATTTGTTCGAGTCTGACAAACACTCAATGAGTTCAGAAAACACAGTGAGCAGCTATCTTGAAAACCATGTTGATCACAGTGGATAATGTTGTTCAATTTAATGTGATCCAATAACACATCTTGCACAATTCTTTCTAATATTACTATAGTAATAGTTTAGCCACCTGACTTGTCAAGGAGACTGGCCTGTAGCCCACCTTGTTGAGCTGTAATGGCTTTTTTTTAACATCAGTCATAACACTCACCATTTGTTAAAAGAGAGCCATTATTACAGCTCAACAAGGTGGGCTAACTGGCCTGTAGTTCTTACATTTGGCACCAATCCAGTCTTTTTGGCTGAACTTTGAAGATATTGGCGAGCGGAATAGCAACATCTGGCACCTCTTGCAAATCGTTGACATCAATAATTATCAGGGCCACTGGCGATGTTCTTCCTTAGTTTTATAAGTTTCTTTTTCACTATGCCAGGAGTGATGGGAACTTCGTTAGGCGAAGTACATGATGTATAGGGGGCCGCATGGATTTTATTTTTAACAATTCAAAATGAGATTAAAAACCATAAAATGTCAACTGATACATCAGAAAATGAAATACTTGAAAGTCAGAACTTGGCCTGTGCCAGTTACACGGTTAAAAACAAATCGTTCAGTTACACATTTACATTTGTTCTTGTGAAAGTGAGCTACAGCAGGGTTTTTTTTAATACTGAACTATTAAAAACAAAACCACTGTTATTAAACAAAATTATTAAACAAAACCACTGTAAATATGTTCAATGTCTTTTCTAATATGTTTCTTACATTATTGTGTGTTGAACAGCGGAAAACCAGGGGTTGTTTGAAATTTTAAAAAGAATGGCGGCCATCTTGAAAATAAAAAATAAACAGTAAAAGCCCCCCCCACTTCCCTTTTTTTCAGGAACCAAGATGCTAAACATGTTTGTTTTTGCCTGGCCTAACATCTGACCATGTCAAAAGTTTCAGGCAAGGGGAACATGAAGTCTATTGGAGGTTCCCTTGTCATTACATTACAGAAGAAATCGTTTAAGAAGTTGGCCTTGTCAGCATCGTTTGGCACTTTTATCAATTTCCAAAGTATCTATAGTAGAGGAAGATCTGGAAAAATGGTCGAGCATAGTTAACATTAATACTGAGTTCTTATTATAGCGCTTTATCACTCCAGATGGGCGTATCAAAGTGCTCAGTATTTTTTCCTGCAAGGTATGTGGAGCTACAATTTTGAAGTATGAGACCTATTCCTTTACATAGCACCATGTAATGGTTTACAAGGTGCTACATAATGTATGGCGCAATATGCTGCCGATTAGTATCAAACCAGGAACACCGGGGCGAACCCCTTCTCTTTGCGATAAGTGCACCGGGTGCTTTAATGTGCATTACTCAACACACAGGGCCTACGGCTGTATGTCCCATCCGAAGGATACAGCAATAATGGTTAAGTGTCTTGCTAAGGATACAAGTGTCACGACCGGGACTCGAACCCACACTCTGCTGATCAGAAACACCAGAGCTTGAGTCCGATGCTCTTATCTGCTTGGCAACGACACGCCACAAGGTTGTAAAAAAGCTTTGGGTCCTGCTTAATCCTATCAACCAAGGACTCTTCAAAGTGCTCCTGTTTGGTCTTTCAAGATTCATTCATAAACATCCAAGTGAGACTGTTTTGTGGTTCAGAGGTACATTGTATTTAATAGCTACTACCTTGAGCCTACATGTAAGACTGTTTTATGTTTCTAAAATTCTACACATCCTTATTCAACTTCTTAGCTACATGTACCTCATGTTACCATGTTTCCATCAGCAAAACTCCTTACAAGAAACACAAACTCTTCCTTTTTAAACAGTAAATAATTAACATACAAATAATTTTCAAAGGTATATTAGAGTCAATTTGTTTTTATCTTAACACAGATCATATGGTTGGTCTCGATTCTCAGCAGTTTTCACGAAGGCTTAATTTAAGGTAAGAAGACATTTGCCATTGAGCAGTGAAATAGTGTGTATGTTATGTTATTTAGAGGCAGGATTAATTTTTAACTTAAAGTTTAACATTGAAATTAAAATTGTGTATCATTTACAATAGACAAAAAAGATCTTAGTATTTTTTGACTGAGGATTGTTCCTTGTCCTTCACTCTATGTTGCAATTTGACTTGAGATTTTTCATGATTAATTGTACTGTTTTATTACACAATACTCCTGCTAAAATGTGAATTATGAATACTTAATTATGAACAGCTCTTACCAAAGTTGCACTGTAATGTAGGCAGGAAATACTTTTGGTAATTACTCCACTAGTTAATGACCATAAAAACTTACTTGGTAAGGAGCACTGAAGAGCTGTTTATAGTATAACACATTGTGAGAAACGACTCCCTTTGAATTAATGTAGTTTTAGAGTGAGAGGTAATTTTTTACCCAAAACTTGAATCTGAGAAAGGTTTTCTCAGGCATCCGAAAGCACACAATTCTATGCAACAAGAAAGGGTGTTTTTTTCTTTCATTATTTTCTCACAAACTTGATGACTGATTGAGTCTTAATTTTCATAGGTTTGTTATTTTATGTATGTTTGGATACATCAGGTGAGGATACTTGTCTTTGACAATTACCAAAAGTATACCCTGCCTTTAAGTACTATCAATAAAGACTTTTGATGTGTTTAAAGGTATCGTACACGTTTGGTAATGACTCAAAGCAAATATTAGCATAAAAACTTACTTGGTAACAAGCAACGGAGACCTGTTGATAGTATAAAACATTGTAGGAAACGACTCCCTCTGAAGTAACATAGTTTTTGAGAAAAGAGGTAATTTCTCACTAAAATAATAAAAACTTCTTAGTTTTTATTCCTATCTGAAAGCACACAAATTTGTACAACAAGGGTCTTTTTCTTTCATCATTTTCTTGCAACTTCGATGACCAACTGAGCCCAAATTTTCACAGGCTTGTTATTTTATGCATATGTGGGATACACCAAGTGAGAACACTGGTCTTTGACAATTTCCAAACGTGTTCAGTGCCTTTAAGTACTATCAATATAGATTGCACTTTTGATGTGTTTAAAAAACACATCTGAAGGATATATCTTGTTTCTAATATATAGAATATCAACAATATTACTATTTGATACCTTATAATAATTACTGTGGCTTGATATGACTCTAGGGTCAGCTGTGCTCAGCAGTCTGTGCTTTGTCTTTACATCTCCTCAGCCATGCTCTGACTGCTGATGATCAACACCCAAGGTCATTTCTCATCGCTCTGTCATACAATACAAATATACACAGCATTGTATACCATTCATGTATACAACAGTCGCATCCCTGAACAGCAGCTGTGAAAGATTTTTATTTCTTGGCTAAAACTCTTCTTCTTTATTTTACAGAGTAATTCAAGGGCTTGAATTTTACACTGGACCGCAGGCCCGAGGCCAGTGATTTTACCTTTGGGCCAGTAAACTCAGGACTGGACAAGTCCGACTGTCTTGTGTTTTTCAAATGAATGATATTACCTCTCTGTCTAATTATCTTAAATTAACAACAAAATGATGTTCAAATGATGACTTTGAGTCTGGTAAATATCTTTCAATTCTGTCGAGTATCAAGTACACTCACCTAGAACAAGACTAAGAAAAATCTTCCCGTAGTCTTTGTTCAAATAAAACAGTTTATTATGTTAAACTTTGTAGAAAGTTCTTTCTCATTTAAATGTTGGTCTTGTAAAATCAATTCTGGTCCAGTGAAAAATTCTCAGCTACAAGCCCTGTGGTCTTGTGGAATTTTACCCAAAATTCAAGCCCTGAAACCCCAAAACAAAACATGCCGAATACTCAGAACTTGTGCACCTGTTGCAATAACACATTCTGATTGTAATTAATTGATATGTTTAGGAAAACCACAGAATAGATGGTTAAAAAAACAGCTTGTAAATGGCATTTTGCCATCACTTTTTAAAATGCACTTTAGATTGGGGTCATGTACATGAATGTAGTGTTTCTGGGTCACTGCTATACAGTCATGGTAATTTCTTTTTAGCCACAATAGCGTTCCTCAGACCTACAAATAGGTGTAACCTTTCTGTTTTAAATTCATGTAATCATCTTGACCTTTACTTATTTGAGAATGGTTCACCTTTCATAACGGTTTACTGTACTTTAGAGTTAAGAATGCCAACGGGTGTGTTTTGGTACTTTTCCTTAGCTGTGATTTCACAAAACATTTAGGCTAATTCTTCTTAGAGAATACGTATACATTACATTTTTTTTTCTCTTGAATAACTGATGCATCGAGGGGCATGGGTCTGGCTCTGGCGCAATCATTTGCAAACACGTTTTGGGTACACTCCATTTTAAAAAGAGGTGATTACCGTTTAAAAAAAGAAGAAAAGAAAACCATTCATACCGTTGAAATGCTCTCTCTATCAACAGTATCTGGTTTTTACAAGCAGTTTCAAAATTTGTTTTATGGTAAGTTTCAAATAAAATGCGTAAAAATATTACTGGACATTTTTATTGATTTGGCAGCGGTTAATGTGCTTGAAAGTGTCTAGGTGGGAAATTCATTACAAAACGTCTCCCCTAAAAATGGAATGGGTACAAATATTGACATAATTTGTAATGTTTTATTGTTCATCCTGCTATCATGTTACCCCCTCCGCCCCCTCGCTGCATCAAATGGTCCAAAGAAAACAGTCACCTTTAACTATTGTCTATTTTTATTTGAAAGGGAAACTACCTGACTGTAAAATAGGTGGAAAGCTCTCTAAATATAGAAGTTGAAAGCGATTCTAAAAGTGATTATTTTAACAAACTGTGCAACATAAACTGTTTAGTGCTTATATTGAGTAACTTCTAGCAATACTTTCCTTTTTGTCAGTATCATTGTCCAAAGAAAGCCTGAAAAATTGCAGGAATAACATGTGTCATAACTATAAAAAAAAAACATCCTCACTTTCAAAGATTGAATTCATTTTCATATTACCATATTTGGAACTAAAATTATTTTCCCAACTTATCCAAATTGATTCTTGTTGTTACTCCTGTGGAGTAATTGTGTCTGAAAACCTAATACAAAAAATTAAATGATTATTTGAAACATAAAATACAGAAATTTATTATAAAAACATCAAGAGTGAAATGAAATGACACTTTTACATGTTTTGTTTTCACATCATTTTATTCTGATGAGAAAATAGAATTAGTTGTTGCAAACTGCTTACCAACCAAAAGGACTGATGGCATAAATGGAAAAAAAAAATGGTAATTGGCCTTCTCGAAGGCTAAAAAGAGATACAAGAGATACATGATGTACATGTAGTTTAAAGGCCCTATACACTATTGGTAAGATCGAAAAACACAAATGTTCACAGATTCACACATTACTTACATGATTTAAAGTAAGTAATGGTAGAAAGGGTTCCTTAAAATATTTCTGCCTAAAATGCTATCGTTTCTGAGAAATGAGTAAAACAATAGTTTTTATCACGCACGATAAAAACTCGATGTTTGAAAAAACAGAAAACACATAAGGTCTCTTTTCACTATTTTCTCGTGACCTCGGTGACCAATATTGAGCTCAAACTTTCACAGGTTTGTTTGTCCATGCATATGTTGAATCACACAAAATGTGGACACTGATTTTGAGCTGTTACCTAAAGTGTACAATAAAGACTATTTAATTTTTATCAACGATCACTAGTAACTTTCACTGGACTGTCTATAATCTTGATTTTGATCAATTCATTTACATGGTGCACCATGCACCCAACAAAACAAACACCCATAGCATATAGTGCAAAATGCTAAATATTAAAAAAATACTTTTTAAAATACTTAGCTAAGTCTCACAGCTTTTTACGGTAAAGAGAACATTCTCCATTGACTCCTAAACTTGTATCCTCTGCTCAATCTGATATGGGGTATCCCAAGGCCCGTTGAGTTACTCTCCCTCCAAATAAAAACACCCCTACAATTGTGGAAATTTCCAAACGTCCGAGCATCAATCTTGAAAAAATTGCCCTACACCTCGTGGAAAATAAGACCATTTTTTCAGGGCCTAGGTCATTCAAAATTCCTCAAGTTGGAAGTCAACAACCCCAATGTCACATTTGTGCAAATTGTTTACAGTGTACCCCTTATATGGCTCTCAAATCTGTCACTAATAGAATATTTGAGAGTCTGCAAAATATTTATGAGGCCGTCGCTCTGTTTTCTCCCTATTTAGTGGGGTGCGCCTAAGCCTTCAACTAGATGTTCATAATATGTTATCCATGGATCCATTTTCTTGTTGATGGCACAACAGCAATGCCAAAACCTTCTAATACAAGCATCTTTGTTTAGTTTTACTTCAGATAAAAACAAACAAACAAACACAAAGGCTCAAACCAGCAGCGGCCCTTTCTTCCTCCCCTTTAAAGTTTAATTTAAAACCAACTAATTTCACTTGACATCTGGACGTGCTCTGAGTGACTACATGTAGATGAACATGGTGTCAGCCATTCATATTTCACACTGAATGATCGTGGAGAATGAAGACAGTGGAAGCTGTATAGGTTGTAATGAAGCATTGTCCAGATTTGAGTGTCTGGTTTGTGGCAGAGCGATCATCATCAAACCTTGAGGTAGTACAGTATCAGAATACAGATTCCTTCTGAGGCAGTAGCCTTGAATGCAACAAAATGGCGGAGTAGGTCTGTCAAAATCATCATGATTGGAAATCAACATTTTACTATTATTTTTCTAACCAGTTCAGCATTTTCAATTAATTATATATACATTTTTTTTAGGAGTTTTATTTTATTTCTGATTTGGTTGACATTAGATTTGAGAGGAAACAATGTTCATTTATAAAAGGCACACATTTTTTGTAGAAATATGAAACATTGTAGCCTTTGGGATAATATTGAGGTGTTTGGTTTACATAGGGCCTACAGGGCTCAAAATTGACACTGGACCGCAGGTCCGAGGCCAGTGATTTGTTTTCATTGGGCCAGTAATCTCATGACTGGACAAGTCCGGCTGTCTTGTCATTTTCTTTAAAAAAAAATCTTTAAAATTCTATTTATTAGTGCTTATTAAAATTAAACCATTTCAAATATTACACTGGCGTGTCGTGGCCGAGCGGTCTAGTTCACCGGACCCAAGCATTGGTATTGTCAGCAGCAGACTGTGGGTTCGAATCCCGGTCATGACACTTGTGCCCTTGAGCAAGGCACTTAACCATAATTGCTTCGTAAAAAGTTGGGGAGGTACATGTAGTGCATTCTGCTTTACCAGCAAGGCTCCTAGTGGATGATACCCATGCCTACATCCTTATGGACTGTGAAGGAGGTAACCCTGTTTCAGCCCCAGGAGAAGGTGGCAACATGCCCCTGGTGACAGTTGATTTGGTTGACAGCCCAAGTCAGTTAAGTCTAGCCCTCACCTTGAAGTGGCCGTCTAGCCTTGTGATAGTAGGCGATATCTCATTTAAAAAGAAAACCACTGTGTAGGTATTTTTTCTCATTTCAATTTCTTGTCTTGTAAAAAAATACATTCTGGTCAGCTGTAAACATTTTAAAGCTACAAGTCTTATGGATTTCCTCCCCCCCCCCAAACTCGAGCCCTGACAGTTCTCTTCGGGTTGTTATAACAATTTTGAGTTTGATTTTTCCCTGTATATCATTATTAGTACACACATCAAGCTCTACTGCTCAGAAGTCACGCGTGAGTTTCTACTGACAGACAGAAGGTTTCTTCATCTGGAGCCATTCCTAATCAGTCTACCGATTGAAGAGCCGACGTTGATCACGCTCTGTGATGACACAAAGGAAAAGGCAGGAACCTTTCTTGATTCTTTACTCTTATTCTTGATTGCTTCAACCACAAAAAAATGATTACACTTTCTAGACGACGACAAGATTTAGGATTCCTTTTTGTTTCTAAGTGGCTGCTCGTTTTAAAAATATGGTGTGTTTTGGTTGTACAAAGTATGCAGGGCTCGGATTTTACACTGGACCGCAGGCTCGAAGCCAGTGATTTTAGTGTAGGGCCAGTAAAGTCAAGACCGGACAAGTCCGGGGGGCTTGTGTTTTTAAATTCAATATCTTTGTTTGATATAAAATCACATTGAAATGCTTAGTTTGAGTTTTATAAATAAGTTTCAATCCTGCTGAGCATCATCCATAACACAGAAGAGATAAATCTTCTCTTAGTGTTTTTTGTTCAAACAAAACAGTTTATTATGATAAAACTGTGTTCTCATTTTGATTCTGGTCTTTTCTCATTTTGATTCTGGTCTTTTCTCATTTTGATTCTGGTCTTGTAAATAAAATCCCGGTCCAGTAAAGATTCTGAGCTACAAGTTCTGCGGTCTGGTGGATTTTTCCCCAAAATTCTTTCCCTGCCATATGTCCTAAAAAAAGGTACATGCTTTGTGTATTTGTATTTTTTGGCTTGTGTTTATTTTGACAAAAACCGCGGTAAATATTAAGGTAAGTTGTAAACACTTTGTTTTCTCAACAACCTTTTTAGGTAATGAATTATGCTGCATTTATATTTATTGTTAGAATATTTGCAATGCCAAATTACTGAGCACAAACACGTTTACTTATTCATATGCTGACATGCAGTCTTTGGTTTCATTGTTTTTAATCACTGAAGCTAAACTACTTCATAGCTCTCATTGCTGCACATGCTTTATCGATCGACACAATTCCATATTTAGTGAATCAGAACCAGATATAATCTTCGGGGACTTTTGAAATGAAAAGGAAATTGCAGAGTGCAATAAAAAATGTAATGAATATTTGAAAGATAATGCTTTGATAACAGTTTGGATAGATGATGATTTAAACAGACATAAATTAGTTTTGAGTTTGTGTGAAAATGTCTGGAGATAACGTTGATGAATTGTACATCAAGGATTATTGAAATTTAAAGGGATAATATTTCTTCAAATTTGTACATTGTATGAATCCTTTTCGCATTGTGAGAACTAAATGACTGAAATAAAATTGCTTTAAATTTCAAGTCCTTAAAGGGACACGTTGCCTTCGGATTTGGTGCTTAAGGCTATAAAATTGTTTGTTATGAAAATAATATGGTTGGAAAGATGTTTTAAAAGTAAAATCTAATGATTCACACAAATATCCCTCAAAATTGTATGATGTTCCTTTTACTGCATGAACTAACACAATCCGCCATTTTGTGGAGTAACAAATTCTACAAAATGGTGGACCGTTGTAGTTCATGAAGTAAAAGGAAAACCACACAATTTCAAGGTATATTTGTGTGGATCATTATATGTTTCCAACCATTCATTTCATAACAAACGCTTTTTGTAGCCCAAAGCGCCCAATCCGAAGGCAATGTGTCCCTTTAAGAATATTAAATCACATGATAATGTTTTAGTCCAAAAAACCACTCTACATTATGCATTAGTTTTAGAGATTGTAAGTTTTACAACTCTACAGCATTTTGTTTCTGTCTTTGAGTATTCATCAACAGTGCATTTTGATTCTTGCAGGACAAACAGGTTCTTGTATCGTTGCTAGCAGCTGGTCACTGCCCTGGATCTGTCATGTAAGTAACTCCTGATTTATATCCATTTATCCACAAAGGTTCAAAGTGTCCTCACAAAATAATAAGAAAGACTTCATTCAGGTATTTTTCAAACCAAGAAGAATTATTGTGCAGTGAAAAGCACCCATGAGGATCAGACTTTTATAGTTCCAACTGCCAGTGCCAGACATTTTCTGCAGAATTCTCATGTTTGTGTTTAAAGGTAGGGTCATAGATTGGTAAATACTTCAAAAATGAATGAACATAAAAACTTGCTTGGTGAGAAGCACTGCAGCTGTTGATACTATAAACTATTTTGAGAAAGGATTCCCATTGAAGTAATATGGTTTGGACAATGTTTCACCCCAGAACATTTGAATCTGAGAAACTATTCTTGCATGAATCGTTTCTCAGATTTGTGAGGGTTGGTGTCTGTTTGCGAATGCTGCGGCAAGACATACGGTTGGTACCAGTCGTCACCTCGCTAAATGTGGATGGATTCAATGTTCTTGTGAAAAATACCATGACGGGTTCTCCCCAGGTTTAAAAAAAATGTTGGGCATTCTATGCAAAATTTTTGGGATGTTTGGCCGAAGCACACTGAATTGAAACAAGGTCCTCGGAATGTTTTCTACTTGGAGTTTTTCTTGGTTTTCAAAGCCCCACTGTGCAATTTGGAGCATTCTATATTGTTTTCTTTTCATGTTTTTTGTGAAAATACTGTATAAAGAAAATCGGCACGCAATTCTTGCGTATCGGCCCGATACGCTAGCTTGTGCATGGGGAGAACCCTGAGTTTTTGGCAGTTTTTCAGAAAGTAGACTCTTTATTCAGCTGAAATTTCACATGTGACTTTTATTGTATCTTTCTTTATACATGTAATTGTGCCTATCAATCAGCATTACGTTGACAAAAACCAAACGATGACCCTATCTTTATTAAGTAACAACAACAGCGCAACATTCAGAAAATTGTTGGATTTCATTTGAAGTCTTGTTTTGCAGGGGTCGTAAAAGGGGTTGTAAAATGTAGGTTACTTTTCCAATCTTGGCAATGCCGTTTTCTTCTCCCAGGGTTGCAAGTTTGATAACTGTGTCCTTGGTTGGAATTGTGTGAACATAAATCAACTAGTTGCAAGAATTGTGGGATTTTTGCAAAACATTGTCAAGAGAATAAAATTTATGTGATTGAAAATTGATCTGAAATATACAAAATATGAACTATTCCTTGAAAACTCAGACATTGGAATGATATTATTTGTCTTTTTAAGCAGGCATGATATTCTTCCTCAGAAGAATCTGAATTTTTTAAAATGTAAAATAGCCTTAAAAGTCCATTAAAGTCCATATGTAGATGCAGGCCAGCCCTTGTACTCAATAAATTGTTGTGATTTTTTTCCAAGGCACAATATATCATGGGATTTGAGGTGTTGCATGGTGAGGTATCAATATATATTTGGTTTGCGGTAACACTATGTGTATATCTACTTGCTATGTAGATTTTGTTCTTTGAGAACTTGTCTTGCTTATTATTCTACTGCCGTGGAGTAGAACATTCAGAATTTGGGAGACTTCTCAGTTCTGAAAAGAACTGTCCTGCTTTTTAACTACTACCTGGGCGGGAGGTAGGAAATCGGGCGGGACTACTACTTTCGCTATGTGGATCGGGGGGGGACTTCTCGTTGATAATTACACTGCCGCGGAGTGAGTTCTTAATAGGTCTCAACGTTTCGACTGGCTTGCTCTAGTCATCGTCAGGAGACAATATATCATGCCTGTTTTAAAAGTGATGTAAAGTTATTTCAAAAAATTACAATGAACCATCACTTTCTTTCAAGAATCTGTTTTTACAGCCCTTTAAAGGTTTTGTTAACAATAAAACTAACCTGTGTAAAATTTCATTTCAAAAGGTGGTAGCGTTTTTGAGATATTGCCAAAAATATGGAGAGGTAATGTCCACGCAGGGAAGAATAATCCGTAATTGGAATACACAATCTGAGAAACATTTCATGCAGAAACGTTTCTCAGACTAAAATGTTTTTGAATCCCTCTCTCTTTAAAACCATATTTCTTCGAAGGGAATTGTTTCTAAAAAAATTATTAACAGCTGCAGTGCTTCTTACCAAGTAAGATTTTTATGGTTATTAATTTTTGGAGTAGATACCCTTTAAATATCTCGTCCAAACTGTCCTGAATAGTCTTAACAGTTGGACCATGGAGGAAGACTTGATGGTTGGACATTATCTGAAATGCACTGTCTGTGAAATTACTATAAGATGAGTCACATTTTAAAGGGAAATGCATGATTTTATTTTGTAAGATTATTTAGTTAAATATAATAATTTAGGTTTGAAGATTTGTATCTAGTTTTCAAGAAGTACCATAAGGCAAACAAAATAATTGTTTGTTTGTCCATAGAGGGTCCTTAAAAGGTAGAGTCGATAGCTGGATTTAAAAAAAAAATTTTTTAAACTCTTTGGTATTAAAATATTAAGTCCAAACACAAAACACAACACTTTCACAGTATTGAACTGTTTTATTTTAAAATGTCTTTGAACTGACAAGATTTTATAGTTTCTTCCTGTTTCAACATTTTTGACAATTTTTTTTGAGATTTTTAATCGGACGAGACGAGGACAAACAAATAGGGCCTAATAGTCAATAAAACCGTTACGTTACAAAAAAATTATCAATGAACAAAAGCAGAGAAATGTTTTGGAAAAGTCTTGAAATTGTAATGTCCCTGTTGCAGTTTTGAGGAAACAGGCATAATATCCTTCCTACTAGTCTAATTTCCGATTTCTTTTGCCTTCAGAAAAATCATCAAAATTATTCTTAAACAGCCTGAAAGTCTATACCATATGTACATGTAAGTGAGACCTTGCACTGGCAGGCTTAAAATTTCACGGAGGCCATCACGGAGGTCATGTCCTCTGTTGCCCCTTGTCTTGGTGCCCCTTCAAAAGTTTCCCATAGACTTTAAGTTTTTCCAATGGAAGTGCCCTTTGCAAAATGAAAATGGCCTTGCCCTCTCAAAGATGAATTTCCAGGCCTGATATTGTCCTACTTTTTCTGAGTGTCAAATATCATACCTAAGAATAAGATGGAATGGTCCATAATTCCTACTTCAGCGGAATCTTCCCTTTAAGTCGGAAACCGCACATTCTTGATGGGACAACAAAAATAACAAAAAGGTTCGCTGTGCATAGAAAAAACAAATCCACTTGGAAAATATTTGCACCCAAATATTGGCTTAGGAACGCTATGCCTTTAAGAGCAGTAAGGTCATTGAGGATGACCTCTTATAGTTATACCCAGATTCCCATGGGAACCTTGCTGGTATTCCTGTGGGTCGATCTGTCATTTATTTGTACAGTCCTTGATGGTGGGAACGAGGGCATCTAAACACTCTTCAATGTAAATGTACAGGGTGGTTCAAAGTGTTCCCAATTTTGACAGCCATTTTTACCTACTTATAAGCTTTTTACATTTATTGTTGTATTTTATGAAAGTGGTGACTGTTGGGCATTAGTGGTGAGCAAATCTAAGAAATCAGTTATTTTCTTTTCAAAATATGGTAGTTTAAAGGTATTATGTGCAAAATTGATTTGTCCACAGAGGTTCTTATCTCCGCTTGACTAATACTTCTGAATAGGCATCTTCTCTTTTGTAATTTTTTTAATAATAAATAAGCTTTGAATAATGTTACAAAATCGATGAACATAAACTAGCCTTCTCTGGATAGGTGATTTTAAAGTGATACACTTACTTCATAGATTTGAAAGTCCACGATTAATTACTGTTGGCCAGGTTAGCCTCAAAGTGGATGGAGTTGAAAGAGCATTCGTGGACAAATCAGTTTTGCACATGATACCTTTAAACTACCATATTTTGAACAACAATTATCCGATTTCTTAGATTTGTTCACCACTAATGCTTAAAGGTATCGTACACGTTTGGTAATTGTCAAAGACCAGCGTTCTCATTTGGTGTATCCCAACATATGCATAAAATAACAAGCCTGTGAAAATTTGGGCTCAATTGGTCATCGAAGTTGCAAGAAAATGATGAAAGAAAAAACACCCTTGTTGTACAAATTTGTGTGCTTTCAGATAGGAATAAAAACTTCTTGCAAGAAGTTTTTATTATTTTAGTGAGAAATTACCTCTTTCTCAAAAACTACGTCACTTCAGAGGGAGTCGTTTCTCACAATGTTTTATACTGTCAACAGCTCTCTGTTGCTCGCTACCAAGTCAGTTTTTATACTAATATATATTTTGAGTAATTACCAAACGTGTACAGTGCCTTTAACACTAATGCAACAGTCACCACTTTCATATAATCCAAAAATAATTGTAAAAATGTATAAGTAAGTACACATGTAGGTAAATATGGCTATCAAATATGGGTACACTTTTAAAAAATTGTAACCACCCTGCACATTAAACTGGTATAATAGTGCAGTCATCTTGTTTTACTCTCTTTCTGATTGAAGAGGGGCTCCAGCTTAGGCTCGGTCATTCTTGAAAATGTATGCTTTCCGTACAGGGCTTCAAACAGGGCTAGGTGGACTAAAACCCTGAGCTCGAGCCCAAGCCATGGTTTTGGAAAACGGCCTGCCCTGTATGACTAAATAGTTGACAGTGTCAAATTATGAAAGCATTTCTCGGGAGGATAGGGTTTAATAGATGTTAATTTTGCATCAGGGAAAAATGAACATCTGTAAATCGTTGCGGTACCCGCTGCTAAAACATAGGATTCGAACTGCCCTCTAGCCATCGGGCTAGCTCGGTGGTCTGGTGGTTAGTCATCGACTCTAGAAATGCAAAGGTCGTGGCCTCGAATCCCATTGGAGTGATTTGCCTTTGAATTTTTTTCACAAAACTCGGGAAAGTATACAGTGCTTAATACACATCGGTGTAAGGGTCAAGTTACATACTTATGCCATCATTGACACTGGACAAAGTGTCTGGCGCCCTCTGGAGTAAAAAACAAAAAAAAGTACCTCTACTTTGTTCATGTGACTGAGGAAAAGAAATGATAAGATCAAGATGTGTACATGTGTAAACACTGTAATGTGTATCTTTACCTTCTTAATTATGATTACTGTTTGTTTCTCAAAATGGCTGTAATGTTCGGTCAAAATATTGGAGTGCTGTTGTTTACTTTAGTACTGAAAGTGCAGGCAAAAGTTTTTCACATTACCAGTCTAGCTCACCTAAAAACCATGGAAGTAATAAGCATCTTTGAAGTATAGTGGACACAAACATGAGGGCGCTATTTGGTTTGGCAACAGAGGCAGTTGCCTCCATGTCGATATTCATCGCCTTGGTGCCCCTTGAAATATTCCAATAGAAATTTACAATTTCCTCATAGAGGTGCCCTTTACCAAGGAGAAAACGCCTTGGTGCCCTTGCCCTTTCAAGAATGAAGCATCAGGTCCTGAAATTGTCCCTTTTTTATCCTATACTTTTCGCCAGGTTCTTATTTGAGGGTGATGAAGGCAATGTGTTATATACCGGTGATTTCCGCTTTGCTAAAGGTGAAGCAGCACGTATGGAACAACTGCATTCTGGAAGCAGGTCAGTCATTCTATTCCACACCCCTAGCAGCCTGTTGACTTCACATTGAATATCAGTGTAAAAATACTCAAGGGCCCAATTTCATTGAGCTGCTTAAGCATACAAAATATGCTAAGCACAACACAATTATGCTTACCAGAATAAGGTCACCAGCCAAAATAGGATGTCACGTGTACCATTTGTGACTGGGATCCTGCTCATATCTGCTAAGCAAGGTTCAAGGTTCATTTATTTTCCACAGTATCAAAAGAAAAAAGACATTATCACTCAAAAGAGATCAGTACAAAGAATACATATCACAGTATAGATTTCAAGAACTAGATGAAAACAAACAATATGACACTGCAGTGGGATCCATTTTCGAAGCAGAGCTTGTAGGTAATGGTCCCTAAAGACATGCAAGAAGGCGGTCGTGTCGAGCCACTAGGGAACAAAATATAATAATAGGTCTCAATGCACAAGCACGTACTCAAAAAAGAAATAGTAGACACTATAAAACGGATAGATGAAGGACAAAAAAAACCCCAGTGGACTAAGACTAACACAACGGTCCAGCATGTCCAGGGGACCCATTCCGAGGAAATAACATGCATTGAAATTGTTAAGCAATATCTTCTGCTTAAAGGCCCTGTACACTATTGGTAAGATTGAAAAACACAAATGTTCACAGATTCACACACAACTTACATGATTTAAAGTAAGTAATGGTTGAAAGGGTTCCTTAAAATATTTCTGCCTAAAATGCTATCGTTTCTGAGAAATGAGTAAAGCGATAGTTTTTATCACGCGCGATATTTTGAAGAAAAAAAAAACCACATAAGGTCTCTTTTCACTATTTTCTCGTGATCTCGATGACCAATTGAGCTCAAACTTTCACAGGTTTGTTTGTTCATGCATTTTTCTGTTCCTTGCTCTATGGTTGAATCACACAAAATGTGAACACTGATTTTGAGCTGTTACCAAAAGTGTACAATACCTTTAAGCAGCTCTATGAACTTGGACCCAGATCTTGCTCTTATGAAGCTTAGAGAACCATTGAAAAACAGCAAAGCTGTTTAAATAAACCATATTGATGTGTGTTTTTAAATTGTACTGGTGCCCACATTGAACTAAAGCGTCTTAATTGTTTTGTAAACCATTCCTACTACAGTGTTAAAGATATCAAGAGTGCCTATGTTGACACTACATTCTGTGTGCCAGAGGCTATGTACATACCTAGCAGGGTAAGGGTTATATTCATGTAGTGCTATTATTATTATTTCGTTCATTATCTTAAAGGTATCGTACACGTTTGGTAATTACTCAAAATATATATTAGCATGAAAACTGACTTCGTAACAAGTAACAGAGAGCTGTTGATAGTATAAAACATTGTGAGAAATGACTCCCTCTGAAGTAACGTAGGTTTTGAGAAAGAGGTACATGTAATTTCTCACTAAAATAATAAAAGACTTCTAGCTAGAAGCCTTTTATTCCTATCTGAAAGCACACAAATTTGTACAACAAGGGTGTTTTTTCTTTCATCATTTTCTTGCAACTTTGATGACCAATTGAGCCCAAATTTTCACAGGCTGGTTATATTATGCATATGTTGGGATACACCAAGTGAGAACACTGGTCTTTGACAATTACCAAACATGTACGATGCCTTTAAGATGTTTGTTTATGGCCTTAGTTTAGGATACAACAAAACCAACCTTGTGAACTGTTTCAGAAAACAGTTACGAAACATTCCCCGTTAATCAAAGCAGCTTTTGAAGGATTTAGGATATTTGAAGAGAAATGGCATACCCAGGCCTGGAGTTACATGGAGGCCCCGCCGTAGCTACTGGTATTGGCCTTGGTGCCCCTTCAAAAGTTTTCCATAGACTTTAAGATTTTCCAATGGAAGTGCCCTTTGCAAAAAGCAAATGGCCTTGCCCTCTCAAAGATGAAACTTCAGGCCTGCATACCCATGTTTAAAACCAAATGCTCATATTTTTTATTTTTATATTTTTGTATATTTTTTGTAATGCAAGTTTGCCCCAAACAAGGCTTAAAGCCACTCTTGGTAAGGGGCTACAAGAAGAAACGTATTAAAGATGAAAATAACTCAGGGGAGCTGAAGGTAGGAATTGATATTCCTCTTAAAAAACAGTCTAGATTGTAGGATGGAGGGAAACATGCACCAGGCAAGGAGTTCTAAGTAGATGCAGTACATGGAATCAATCTGTTAATGGCTCTTTGTTCTACATCTCAGCAAAGCAAGAGTGATAACAAATTTTGTTTAAATTAAGTTTTTTTCATCTCATTTTATTTTAAAATTTTGTTTCACCGTTTTGTAACTTGTCCCCATGTTTTACACAGGAGCAGTCAAAGGATGCTCTTCTTGACTTAGTAGAACAGTAAGTTTACTTTAAAAAATAGTATTTAAGTATGAACAAATTCCATTGAAGTTGGAATCAGTTTAAAAACAGTATTTAATTATTTATATGTCTGTAGAATTTGTAGAGTTAGTCAAAAACTAAACTCAGTTACAATAGTGTTTTTTTAATTGTGCAGCTAAAGAGCTTTTCATTGATAAATATAATACAACATTTTGAAATGTTAAGATCAATAACTTGAGGATTTTACTATGTTAGATCGTTAAAAGTCATAACCATTTTTATTAATGGCGTGTCGTGGCTGAGCGGAAAAGAACACCGCCAGACTCAAGCTCTGGTGTTTCTGAACAGCAGAGTGTGGGTTCATGAGTGTCGGTCGTGACACTTGTGTCCTTAAGCAAGACACTTAACCATTTATATTGCTGCGACCTGTGGATATGGGACGTTAAGCCAAGGGGCCTGTGTGTTGTGTAATGCACGTAAAAGAACCCAGTTACACTTATCGTAAAGAGAAGGGGTTCGCCCCGGTGTTCCTGGTTTGATCTGCAGCATATTGCACCACAGCACCTTGTAAACCATTATATGGTGCTATGTAAAGGAATTGATCTCATACTTCAAAACGTAGCTGCGCATACCTTGCAGGAAAAACATACTGAGCGCTTTGATACGCCCATCGGGTGTGATAAAGCGCTATATTAGAACTCAGTATTATTATTATTAATAAAAGTGAAATAGGAAATTTACATAATGAAGTGTCATTGTTGAGCCAATTAAAAATATCTTTTGCTTTCTAATCTACATACATGTGTATATAATACTCATTGTATATTGTTTGCAAATTTATGTAGCATATGATACTAGCATTATATTCAATTAAAATTATAAGGTGTTCTTTTTAGTCATGCAAAATTGGGATTTAATTTAGTATAGTAGGCGCAAAGTTCAAGAAATTTCTGCGAAAAAGCTGCTGTGAGTTTGAATGCTGTTCGAGTGGATTGTTAAATTGAATGGTTATCTCTTTTAATCGTATGGTGCTAAAGAACATTGCTTACACATGAAGTAAAATTGAGAAAATAGAATTAGCTGTTGCAAACTGCTTACCAACGAAAAGGACCTATGGTATAAATGCAAAAAATAGTACTTAATGGCCTGACGTTTCGACCCTAGCAGAGTCTTTCTGGAAGGCAAAAATGAGAAAGACTCTGCTCTTAGCTGTAGAGAAAGACTCTGCTAGGGTCGAAACGTCAGGCCATTAACTACTATTTTTTACATTAAGTAAAATTGAATGACTGTTTTGAGGAAGTTTCAATTTTTGCACGAAATAGAATATTGCGTCGGTTAAATTGGCCGCTTAATTTGCTGACAATTACTGGACAAGCTTATTTGAGATTAAAAGTCAACAATGTATTTTTCCTGATTGATTTCAATCTGTACTATGTTATTTTTTTCTAAAGGAATGCCTGTTTCTGTGGATGTTTTTACTTGATAGAATGAACAGCTACAAAAAGAAAGATCTTTGCTTGTGAATGTTGTTTTTTCTAAACAGGACCACTTTCTTTATTATTTAGAAACATTTGGATTTTCTTGAGTGGGATTTCTTTGCAGTTCATAAAGTACAGTTCCCACCATCACATTGGTCGGACAGGGTTCTCCCCAGAATTTTTTCAAAACTGGGGGGGGGCATTCTTGACCCAAATTTTTGAAGTTTTGCCAAAGCGCGCTCAGAATATTTTTTAAACTTGGTGTTCTTCTTGGGTTGAAAAGCCCTACTGTGCAATCTGGAGAATTCTAAATGGTTTTATCTTGTGAGTTTGATCTGAAGTAACAAATTCACGCATATCGGCTCCATACGCTAGCTTCCTACATGTAATGGGAGACTTTGGAACACTAGGTGACAGCAGACTTACCAGGTAAATTTCTATTGTTTACGTAGTTCTGAGCATGCGCACAATTCTGAGGACAATGGATTTACCTGTTAAGTCTGCTGGCACCTAGTGTTCCCAAAAGTCCCTTCCTCCATTAGAGTAAGAGGCAAAACTGAAAACCACACCTAGTATATTTGACACAAATAATGGTGCAATTCAATTTGAGTGTAAAAGAATTTGATAATTTGTTTTGAATTGATTACAGACATATCCAGAAGAGTCCCACTCACATGGTGCGTCTGGCATGTAAGGCCAAATATGGATACGAGTACCTGTTTGTTGAGATCAGTAAAGAGTTTAATTTGAAGGTAGATTTCTTTTGTCACTTATTCACTAATGCCCTTTCTGAGCTCGATTTCCCGAAGTATGTAGATTTATCTTAAGAAGAGTTGTCTATATTGCCATTGCCATTGTGGCGTGTCGTGGCTGAGTGGTTTTGAGCATTCTGGTGGTTGAGTCATCAGGGTATGGGTTTGAATCCCTGTCATGACACCAAGTGTCTTTGAGCAAGATACTTAACTATGGGGGCAGAGATGGTTCTTGTGATTGAGTTAGCTTGGTGTGCTACATATTTGGCAGCACAGGTTGTATACTCCCAAGGGAGCTGAGATGGTTTTAGGAATGAATTAAATGGCCCAGTGACCAGGGGTAACAATGTTGGAGCACCATGAGGGTCACTGAGTGACAGATTTGAGCACTCTATAAGAAGCCACTATATGGTGATTTTGACAACACATTTTGCTTAGCGATTAAGATTGACTCATATTCTTATTGGCTAGAGCCATCTAAGTAGTTTATGGCTACAGCTGTAGCCAAGTAATGATGATGATGATGATAATGAAAAGGTTATCAAGCCATAGCCACAGCCACAGCCAGATCTGTTTACAAATGCCTTACCACTGTCTGAGAGTGGCCGAGCGGTTAAGAGCACCAGATTCGAGCTCTGGTGTTTCTTATCAGCAGAGTGTGGGTTCGAGTCCTGGTCCTGGAGCTTTTGTCCTTGAGCAAGATACTTTATTATAATTGCTTTGTCCTTCGGATGGGACATTAAGTCGTAGGTCCCGTACACTAGGATTGGTAGTGCTTGTAAAAGAACACTTATCATGGAAGAGTAGGGGTATCCCCGGTGTTTCTGCTTCACATAGCAGGCACCCTTGTTCACAGGATTCCTCATGGCTTGTTAGTTACAGTGATTTAGTTCACTTATGAGGCATCCTTGGTTTCATTACCAGAAATATTCAATAACACTAATAGTAACCTTGAAAGTTTGTGTGCACAACTTCTTTCCTGACAATAAGCCAGATTGTTGTTGTTTCTTTAGGTACATGTGTCACAGCTGGTCATGGCGCAGTATGAAAGAGTCCCTGTACTTGCCAAACATCTGACAACAGATGGCAGCACCACACAGGTTCATGCATGCAGGTATATGGTAAGTCAGAAACCAAAAGAGAGATTTTGCTCCGCAAACCTGTCTTTTCTAAATTGTTTCCCACCTTGCAAAGTGCTAAGTTATTTTTGTATGTGATAGACGAGGGTTGTACTAAGACTTGCAATTAAAAAACCCCAAAACTGGTCTTGTCTTTTTGTTTATTTTCCTTAGGTACAACTTATGTTAAAAACCTGATTATAAATTATGAAATTTTCATCATCATTTTGTGGCGTGTCGTGGCCGAGCGGTCTAGTTCTGTTCACCGGACCCAAGCTCTGGTGTTGTCAGCAGCAGAGTCTGGGTTTGAATCCTGGTCATAACACTTATGCCTTTTAGCAAGGCACTTAACCATAATTGCTTCAAGCCAGGCTCCTAGTGGATGATACCCATGCCTACATCCTTATGGACTGTGAATGGGGTAACCATTGGGAAAACTCAATTTCAGCCCCAGGAGTAAGTGGCAACGTGCCCCTGGTGACAGTTGATTCGGGTCGACAGCCCAAATCAGTTAAGTGTAGCCCTCACCTTGAAGTGGCCATCCGGCCTTTTGATGTTAGGCGATATCTCATTAAAACAAATTCAACAAAATTATCATCATCATCATCAATGCTTTAGTTCGTCCACCTGTTGGACAAAGCCCTCCTCATAAAACTTGCATTTGCCTCTCTGTGTGCTGTTATGTCATCTCTCCATCTTCTCTTTTGCCGTCCTCTCTCCCTCTTGCCTGGTCTAGGCTGCCATTCTGTCAGTCGTCTAGTCCACCTGTTGTCTCGGACCCCTGACACATGGCCTGCCCTTCTCCATTTGATCTCCTTCATCTTTTCAGTGATGTCCTTGACTTTTGCTTTCTCTCATATTTTGTTATGGTTAACTTTATCCCGTATCGTTAAAGGTTTCGTACACATTTGGAAATTGTCAAAGACCAGTGTTCTCATTTTGTGTATCCCAACATATGCATAAAATAACAAGCCTGTGAACATTTGGGCTCAATTGGTCATGGAAGTTGCAAGAAAATGATGAAAGAAAAAACACCCTTTGTGTACAAATCTGTGTGCTTTCAGATAGGAATAAAAACTTCTTGCAAGAAGTTTTTATTATTTTAGTGAGAAATTACCTCTTACTCAAAAACTACGTTACTTCAGAGGAAGTGGTTTCCAACAATGTTTTGAACTATCAACAGCTCTCTGTTGCTTGTTATCAAGTAAGTTTTTATGCTAATATTTGTTTTGAGTCATTACCAAATGTGTACGATACCTTTAAATGTACCATTTTTCTCTCCATGTCTCTCTGTGTTGTTCTCAATTTGTTGTTCAACTCATTTGTTGTAGTCCAACTTTCTGCTCCATAAGTCATGTTTGTCAGGATGTAATGATTGAACACTCCTCTTCAAAGTGACATTGCTATGTTGTTGTCAGTCAATATGTCATCGTACATTTGAAAGTTTATCACTTCTTTGATATTTATGAAGCACATAAAATTGCTCCATCTTTTGAGGAATGTTTGAATTGTTTTTTGACTGCAGGATTGTTCAATGAATAACGCCACCGATGTGTTAGTCGTTGTACCAAGTACCATGTGGTTTACTCGTAATGCTCAACCCTCTGATGTCCTAAGGTGAGTATAGTGTATAGACGATGTGACCTGTGACATCACATGTTTACAAAAGAGCCACCAAGCCTGGACTTCCTGCAGGCACGATTTGTACACAGCTCAATGGGAAGAAACCATAAAAACTTAATTTTATGAAGATTGCACTGTCTAATTTTTTTCAACTTTTGATATGATGAAAGTGGGCACATCTCAAAACTTGTTCAGCTGTTACTTTTATAACTCTTGGATTTATGTGGAAATTATGACACAAAATGTAAACTTTCCCATATAACTTGTGCAGTATCTTGCCTGCCAGAAAGGCCCAAGAATGTACAAGGTCACACTTATTGTAAACAAAGGTCACAAGGTCTATACTATGCCCGATATGTGGAAGAGGGTGTCCCAAACCAAAAAAAAAAAAAATCCTCTAATGAAATTGAGCCAAGATAATAAGAGAAACACACTGTTTCAGTTACTATCGGTCTCATTTTCTCTAATCGTTTATTCAGCTAACTTGCAAAGTGTTATTGTTTTGTGTAGCTCTAGGACATTTGTGGTGTGTCGTGGCCGAGCAGATAAGAACACCAGACTCAAGCTCTGGTGTTTCTGATCAGCAGAGTGTGGGTTCGAGTCCCGGTCGTGACACTTGTGTCCTTAAGCAAGACACTTTACCTTTATTGCTGCGTCCTTCGGATGGGATGTAAAGCCATAGGTCCAGTGTGTTGTGTAATGCACGTAAAAGAACCCAGTGCACTTATCGTAAAGAGAAGGGGTTCGCCCCAATGTTCCTGGTTTGATCGGCAGCATATTGTGCCACAGCACCTTGTAAACCATTACATGGTGCTACATAAAGGAATGGGTCTCATACTTCAAAACGTGACCCCGCATACCTTGCAGGAAAAAAATTCTGAGCACTTTGATACGCCCATCGGGTGTGATAAAGCGCTATATAAGAACTCAGTATTATTATTATTAAAATCAGCCTGCCATGGCAACCTGGAACCCAGCAAAGTGACTTAGTCTTATTTCTTTAATAACAGGAAAGTTGGTCACCGGTACAGACTTTGTTTTTCCTTCCACTCGTCTTTCAGTGAGGTAAGTTGATAAGATAAAATAAGATAACTTTATTCCATAAAAATTGGAAATTACATGTTGTCATTTATCATAAAAAAAGTTACAAATTGACCACAATACGATACAAAAATAAATTGCACAAACTAAATCAAATAGCAAACCTATATGTTTTAAAAGAAATAGAAATAAACGACTGCAATAATTATCTCTTAAAGAGGAAGGGAAATGACCAGTTCAATTTGTTATGTACTAATTTTCAATACATAGAATCCTCATGTGAGTGAGGAAAAAATCTGATGACATCATTCCGAGAAAAATGGGTCTTTACATTTTTGTACGGGGATGTTTTGGTTCATAACTGACTTTTTCAGAGCGAAATTTGAAACATGATGTCATTGGACTTCAACAACGAATGGATCTTTACATTCCAAGGAGGAGTTTTTCGTCAGTCAAAAGGTCAAAATCAAAGCTGTTTGGACTACATGTTATCCAAAGTCAGGATCGAGCCAAAACATCCCCGTACAAAAATGTACAGACCCATTTTTCCCAGAATGATGTCATCAGATGTTTTGGATGTTGACTTATTTTGCACTGGAAGGGTATTGAATACGATGGCAATTGACACCATTTTAACGTGAGGTTAGAGACTTGTAATGTTTTCCACACTCACATGTCTATTGGAAAATGAGAACATCACAAAATTGAATTGGTCATTTCCCTTCCTCTTTAAGTTAATGTCATGGATAAGCTGTTTGCCATTGGTTGTGTACAACCTTAAAGCTGACTTCCACATTAGACTTACAAATGTTGCCCCAAATGTTATTTAGGGATTGCCCCAAATGTTATTTAGGGAATAAAACAGTGGCGACGAGGTCTTAAACGGCCTGTTAAAAATCGCAGGGTCTTGGTCGTGCAATAGAAGATTGAGTAGAAGACTGAGCCGAAGGCGAAATGGCCGCGCAATTATTTTTTGAAATTGATGCTCGTTATTTTATAAGACAGTGAATTATTTATTTATTTTTCTTTTTGTTTGATGTGGCTACTCAAGGTGCGGGACTTTCTCAGCTACATTCGTCCAGTGAACATTTATCCTAATGTAATTCCTTACAGATGTACAGAGGAAAAAATTAATGAAAGGTAAAAATCTCAATCATTCCCCACCCCCCCCCCCCCCCCCGAGAAAAAACACCCCAAAACCCAAACAAACGAACAATAGAACAGCATTGAAACAAAGCAATCAAAACATTATTTATCTGGATTGACACTATACTTTAAAGGGGCTGTGGTCTTGATCAAAGTAGGCCTATGACTTTACATGGAATTATGAACTCTAACCCAGCTCTCCATAGAGTTGATACGGAGGGAGGGCGCATGTGCAGTAACTGGGTGAGAGTTCATTATTCCATGTACAGCCACGGGGTTGCTTTGATCATGACGACAAAGCCCTTTTATTAATTTTTAAAGATTTGGGGTTGAACAAAGAAAAATTGACCAGAGCGGGATTTGAACCAACGACCTCAGGATTAACGTGCTGAAGGGCATTGGTTCAAATCCCCCTCTAGTCAATTTTTCTTTGTTCAACCCCAAATCATTTAAAACTCACCCAGTCAGTTTCCCTTGTGGTTTATTATTTAATATCTAAAGATATTAGGATTTGCAGAAGGACTGGCATGTATTTTTTATCATCAGTACAATATCACTAAAATAAATTGAGATTATTTAAAGAAATCTGATGATTGATTAAGTTTGACAGTCAGTGTGAAAGGAACACGGGACACTAGACCCCTCTAGTGATGAAGTCACGGTTCGTTTACGGCACTGAACACGTTTGGAAATTGTCAAAGACCAGTGTTCTCACTTGGTGTATCCCAACATATGCATAAAATAACAAGCCTGTGAAAATTTGGGCTCAATTGGTCATCGAAGTTGCAAGAAAATGATGAAAGAAAAAACACCCTTGTTGTACAAATGTGTGTACTTTCAGATAGGAATAAAAACTTCTTGCAAGAAGTTTTTATTATTTTAGTGAGAAATTACCTCTTTCTCAAAAACTATTATTCAGAGGGAGTCGTTTCCTACAATGTTTTATACTATAAACAGCTCTCCATTGCTTGTTACCAAGTAAGTTTTTATGCTAATATTTGTTTTGAGTAATTACCAAACGTGTATGATACCTTTAAAGGGACACGTTGCCTTGGAGTGGGCACTTTGGGCTATGAAAAATGTTTGGAAGCATTTGTTATAAAATGAATATGGTTGAAAAGATGTTGTGTGGTTTTCCTTTTACTTCGTGAACTACCACGGTCTGCCATTTTGTAGAACCACATTTATTTACTCCACAAAGTGCCGGACCGTGTTAGTTCAAGAAGTAAAAGGAAAGCAAACTGAGCTATCTAGCCCTAATGTTTGCGGTCTCCCTATTTTGTCAATATCTTTGTTCGGGGGTGCCAATGTAAAAAGTCGCATCCCCTTAAGGCGATCCCTCTGCTGCTTCCCAGGTTGTATCGTAAACTTGGGTGTGCTCCCTGGTTATACGTCAGTTACAGGGTGAATGGCTTCTGACTGGCACCCCCCAACAAAGATATTAACAAAATAGGGAGACTGCCAACATTAGGGCTAGATAGCTCAGTTTGTAGAGCACCGGCACGTTAATCCGGAGGTCGTTGGTTCAAGTCCTGCTTTTGTTGATTTTTCTTTGTTCAACCCATAAGTAAGTTTCCTTTTTGCCTTAATAATTTATATTTGAAGAAAAAATTCACAGCCCCTTAAGATGACCCTCTGCTGCAGCTTCCCAGGTATCGTAAATTTTGGTGTGATCCCTGGCTACACGGCAGTTACATGTGAAACGGCTTCTGACTGGCACCCCTGAACTAAGATTTTGACAAAATAGAAAGACCGCCAGCTAACATTAGTGCTAGGCACCGTTAATCCAGAGGTCGCGTGTTCAAATCTCGCTGTAGTTAAGTTTTCTTTGTTCAACCCAGAAATACATTGTAATATGTTTGCAGTTACATTGAACTTGAAACTTCTTAAATGTTACTTAAAGATTGAAGGATCTGAAGAGATGTACAAAGAAATGTGAAGTCAGTGAGACATCTTCTTATAAACCACTTGGCAAACTTAAAGTATCAGCAAGGACAGTCAGGAGATATAATGCAGGTAAGTTTGCTTAGCATGTTCCAACATCATAAAGATGTTAAGCATGTTCCAACGTCATAAAGATGCTTAGCATGTTCCAACCTCATTAAGCTGCTCAGCATGTTCTAATCTCAACAAGCTGCTAAGCGTGTTCCAACCTCATTAAGTTGCTTAGCATGTTCCAACCTCATAAAGCTGCTTAGCATGTTTCAACCCCATAAAGCTGCTTAGCATGTTCCAACCTCATAAAGCTGCTAAGCATGTATCAACCCCATAAAGCTGCTTAGCATGTTCGAACCTCATTAAGCTGCTTAGCATGTTCCAACCTTATTAAGCTACTTAGCATATTCTAACTTCATAAAGCTGCTTAGCATGTTCCAACCTCATTAAGCTGCTTCGCATGTTCCAACATCATAAATTGCTTAGCATGTTTCAACCTCATTAAGCTGCTTACCATGTTCCAACCTCATTAAGCTGCTTAGCATGTTCCAACTTCATAAATCGCGCTTAGCGTGAAAATATGAAATGATTGCATGTCCATAGCTGCAATTTTGCCATTTTGATATTGCTGTACCTTAAACTTGATTCAAAGCCTTGATTGGGCAATCCTAAATCCTATGGATTAGTTTTTATTGTACCATACAAAGTAGGCCCATGTTTGTCCCATCATTGTTCACAGCTGACAAATCAGTTTTACTATACAGGAAGACCACAGTCCGTTTGATAAAATGAAACAAGGAAATAGGATGTTGGAATACTAATATGAGCTACACACAAGTTATCAAATGACGCAATTTATTGTCATCTCATTCTGCCTGGTCAGGTTTTTTTGAAACTCCTTTTGGTAATATAGCCTTGAACATAACCTGCTGTTTTTATGTGCGTAACCTGTTGGATGACATCATTTTTAAATTGATATATAAATAATGAGAGCACAACATTTTTATAGAATTCTTTGCTAAAATACCAGCACAGACAGAGGTAGCAACATGGATGCTCAGAACAAGCAACAGATATTGATTTTCTGGCTTTGGTTGATGCTAACCATCTCTTTAGCTTCAATGCAAAATATTACAAATAGAGAGGGGTGCAACATTTACGGCTTGGAAAGCACCGTGGACTGCAGTGGAAGGAGATTAACGACTTTACCAAATTCTCTGGCCATCAACGAAACCCTGACTTTTAACTTCAGTGAGAACGCCTTGCAGCGCTTTCCCGGAGGAACTGTACGATTTACATCACCCCGTCTTGAAACCTTAGATTTGTCCAACAACCAGATTGAACAGTTTGATCCTATGGCGTTTGGGTGGCTACCGTCTCTCAAATACCTGCATGTCAACCACAACAAGCTTTCTTCAATTATGAGTGGTTCTTTTATCAATTTGAGCAACCTCCAAGTTCTGGACATCAGTTACAACAACCTGTTTGACCTACCGAAGGGACTTTGGGAAGGTCTTAAGGAGGTAAAGGAACTGCTCCTATCCAGCAATTCCCTGGTGTCACTAAAAGCAGGTGCTTTTCATTTCCTGAAACAGCTGGAATACCTTGATCTGTCTGCAAATCAGATCATTGATATACATGAGAATGCATTTACTGACTTGTCACTTCTAAAACATCTTCAATTATACCGGAACGAAATGACAGAAGTCCCTCCCATCCCTAAAAACTTCAGACAAGATCTTCAGACTCTGAATCTTAGTGGAAACCCAATCAAAACATTAGGACCAGAAGCCTTTGGAAGACTTGTGTACCTTCATTACCTTGATCTCAGTAAGATGGACCTGGAGTACGTTGACCCAACAACTTTTGACGACCTCCAGGCTCTGAATGAGCTTTATCTACACAAAAACAAGCTGCAGACTCTACAAGTAGAATCCATTGACCAATTGCAAAGTCTTTATTCTCTATCACTGATCAATAACCCATGGGTTTGTAACTGCGGTCTTAGTATGCTTGTTGAATATTTATTCTCAAACACAAGCAGCAATATTAATGTGGCCCAAATTGATTCCACATTCTGCAGAGATAATGGTTCCTCGAAGGTTCCCCTTCGTGGCTTAGACAGCAGCAAGTTGTGTACGTTTCCCTATACAGAGGTATTATCAGCGGTTACCGCATCAGTAGCTCTTATAACTATTATAGCCACATTTATGTTCTGTGTCTGTCGAAAAAAGAGACTGAGAATGCAGGATGCGCCAACATCTCCAGGAATCATCCCCCAGGTTTCACCAGGCATATCTCAGCAATCTTCCCCTGTAACTACGACTAACTTTGGGAATGGTGTCCCCGGTTCTTCTGGAGCCAACAGCTCCCAGTCAGGTAACGAGGATGCTGTCTTTACCACTTCGGACCATTTCTACTCAAGTATTAAAGTTGAAACCCCCGTGTACTGCTATGCTGATAGTAGAGACTTATTGCCACAGGGACCAGGTGCCAACGCAATCAAGTCCCCACCTAAGAGATGTTTTCCTTGTCCTTTAAAACCTGGAAAGGAGAAAGATGAGGCCAAGAAAGAAGAATTGTACCTTGAACCAATAAAGAAACCTCCTACTAACTAGTAAAAGGTGTTTCATGAAGATGATGAATTGTACCTCAAACCAATGAGGAAACTTCCCATTAACTTGTAGAAGGTGTCTGGTGAGGTCTGTTGCCTTTTTACCAGGGCCAGCAAACCATGACCACAGGGACTCTGCGAAACAGTTGCCTGTGTACGCGCAATCCGCCACAGTGCCTCAACCACGCGTGGCATGTTAACATGACTACCGTCAAGCACGCATAGAAACTCGAATGCTAGTTAATAATATTGCCACTCCGTGTTGCGTAAGAGTTTTGCGTAAAAGTTTTGCGCAAGAGTTTTGCATGTTATTGTGTCCTCTGAAGTGGACTGGTTAAAAATAAAGAGTAATGAATGGAAAATGTCATGCCTGATAAACGTAAAATGGCCAACCACTCACAGAGCTGCCAACTCTCTCTGATTCTGCAGAAATTTCCCTGAAAATTAACCAATCTTTCCGTGATCTGATAAACAAATTTGAAAATCTCCCTGATTATGGAAACTTTTCCCCCATTATGTTGAATGAAATTCGAAATATCTCCCTGATTGTTGTGCAAAATCTCCATGATTGCAAGATGCAAATGTTGGCAGCACTGCACTAATAATGTATTGATGTATACATGTAAGCTTTATGTTTAGAGATTTTGTCCATTGCTGCTGTCATTGGTTGCTACGAAACTAGCGAACAATAAACTTTTTATAACTTTTCCTCAGTTCTTGCTACATACACAGAAATTGGCACTTTTAATATTTCTCAAATTTTTTGAAACACACTTAAGCTGTTTTAAAGAAAGAGTAAAACGACAGTGCTTAATTATTAATTAAGATATTTAAATAAATAAATAATTAAACTGTATTATATTAACCAAGACTAACAGTTCATAATTAAGTTATTTAAATAAATAAATAATTAAATTATATTTTATTAACCAAGAATTTCAAGATAATCAAAAAATCCAACATAATTGTACATGGTTAGTATATCTTTTATAATGAACGATTGGCACGCTTACTTCAGGGTAGCACATTTGAAAAAACAACAGACCTGAATGGTCTATAGAATACTGGCAAGGTATTTTTGTTTTGTTTTGTCTGGTTTTAGTTTTTTCCTTTTTTTTCTCTTTAATTTCGAATCTTAAAATAAAAAATGATTTTATTTTTACAAAAACTGAAATAAGAGGTTTATGTTACCTGCATTTTTCAGTTTCTTATAAAATCACTTAACAAATTTGATATTGGAGTAATATAAAACATTGCCTTTAAATCAGCAATTGGAATTAATAATACGTTTGTAATGATAACTATAGTAATTAGTTCTAAGTATTTCATTCCACCATGCCCCAAAGTACTTCTCTATTTGTTGTTTGTTTACATTTGTACATTTAAAAGGAGGTTATTACGTTGGTAATTACTCCAAAAATTAATGACCATAAAGACTTACTTGGTAAGAAGCACTGCAGCTGTTGATAATGTATAACTTTTTGAGAAACGATTTCCTTCTAAGGAATGTGGTTTTAGAGAAAGGCATTCAAAATAACTTTCAATCTGAGAAACGTTTCGTGCATTGAAACGTTTCTTGGATTGTGTTTTCCAACTATAGATTATTCTTCCTGCGTGGAAATAACCACTCCAGATTTTTGGCGATATCTCAAAAACGCTACCACCTTTTGGAATGAAATTTTCACAGGTTAGTTTTATTGTATATATATATACACTTATATAGGATTAAAACAATTAAATGGTTCCAAAGACCAAAGGAATACTTTGCCTTTAAATTACTTTATGTAAGAAACATGTGCATTGATTTCTGTTATTATGTTCTCCTGATGGTGGTACGGACAAAGACTTTTCAGTGTTCATCTCTTTTGTTTCTTATTTTAGGCTAAATGCATTGTGCATGCTTTATAGTGACCATTGTCTACATGCTTTGCTTCTTAACTCTTTCAGTGCATTAGCTTTTTTATTGCGTTTTGAACCTAAAATGCCCAGCTTTTTAATTTTTTTTCAAATTTCTGTATTTAAAAAAAAAGTCTTTCTCACCAAACAAAATGTATCTTGCTGATTTGTGTTGCCTTGGTAAATCTCAAAGTCAATAGTATTTCTCAAGTGGTAATGCCCTCTCGTGATAACATGTATATTATGGGTCGTACATGTACGATTGATGACACTTTTTGAGTACATTAAAAGGATCGTACATGTACGATAATGGCACTTTCGGAATACATAAAATAGATCGTACATGTATGACCTTGGCACTGAAAGAGTTGATGGATCTCTATGTAGTATCACATTGTATTCTCATCTCTATAATTTCATTTTTGATAATGTAACCTTCTGTGATTTACTGTCTTTGGCTCAATACTGAACTTGGGATTACATGTTGAAAAGTGTCAATCTTTTTTTCGAAATTGGTCATATTTTTGAACGCATGAGGGCGCTTTCTCCAGGGAATGTCTTGCATCACAATTACAGTTTCATCTTATTTTAATTGCCTGTATGTAGTTTTCTTGCATCATTGACGAAAAACATAAACATAATAATAACAAAAATGAAAAAACCCTGTTTGTTTACTTGTTTTTCATCACGTAAAAATTAGTCCACAAACGCCCTCACGCGGTCAAAAATACGGCGAATTGTGGCTGGGTGTGGTCAAAAGAAATAATTGAAAATCAAATTCAGTTTTCATTTCAAATGAAGAACTGCCTGTGCAGTGCCATTGTTAACAGTCAACCTTGTTCCAATAGCTGACCCCCGCGCCCGATAGAGAGATGTCAAGGATTCTCTCTCTTGTTTCAATTACAAAGTTGCATATTGGAAGCCAGGAAAAGCTTTTAAATACTCCTGAGCTGGGAGAATATTGATCTAAAATATCTGCTTCATTTGAGGCATTATTTTGTTCTTCCGTATATAGGGTATATCAATTAGTCTGTCAATATTCAAAAAAAAATTAAACATTGATAATTTTGAATGGCCCCTAAATAATCTTCAAATATAATCGTTACTCTTCATTCTCCAATGGCCCTTTTTCCGTAATTATTTCATTGTCTATAGCCATGCATTGAACTTGAAAACTAAATTCTTGGAAATGTGATGAAGAAAGTCTACATGTATCTTTAGGCATTAAATCTCATTCTGACCTGTACAGGAAAACTTTAGGATGATTATGTACAATATGGAAACAATTTTAACTATGACCAGGTCAGCATCACGATCTCTGTCCCTTCTGTTTAACCACTTTATGTCGGTATTAAAACAAAAAATCCATGCCCACCTGCGGTATTAGTTTTCAGAACTTTTTGGAGCTTCTTGAGTCATCATTTTCGTTTGAAAATATTGTTGCCACAATGAAACCCAGACATGACAAAGGAAAGACAAAATAACCCCCCGGAAAGGGATTTTACACGGCAAGTTTTCCAGAACCTGTTGTTGCTCTTTGGAAGCATCCAACAGACAGAAGTCTGTCAAAACAATATTTGCGGATGTAGACGTCATCCGACGGAAGTGGTTAATGACTGGCATTTATAAAAGTACATGTATTGTATACGGATGTAGTTTATATTCAAATAAGCAGAGTTCTTGTGTTTAGAGTAGCAATATCCTCAGTGAAGGCTAAATAAATGGAGAAATTCCTTTTCACACGTTGTAATAATACGCAATTTTTATAGTTATTTATCACACCCGGCGCCAGCAGGCATCTCAAAGTACTCCTTATTTTAACGACAGGCATGCAACGCTATGTTTTAAATTGAATTATGACACCCATTTATATAGCACTTTGTAAGGGTTGTACAAGGTAATGTGGCATAATCTGCAGCCAACGATGCCAGAAACACCGTTGCAAACCCCTTCTCTTAAAGGCATCGTACATGTTTGGTGACTCTGAAAATTTATGGCAATAAAAACTTACTTGGTAAGAAGTACAGCAGCTTTGGATAGTATAATGCATTTTGAAAAAATATCACTTTTTATCCCCAAAATATTTGGAATCTTGACAAGCGTTACGATAACGCTTCTCAGAGTGTGTATTCCAATGCAGATTATTTTTCCTGCGTGGACATAACTGCTCCAGATTTTCGGCAATATCTCAAAAACGCTACCACCTTTTGAAATGAAATTTTCACAGGTTAGTTTTATGGTATATATTTACAACTATGTAGGATTGAAACAAACAATAGGCTCCAATTACCAAACGTGTACGATGCCTTTAAAGATAAGTGTACTTGGTTCTTTTATGGGTTTTTTACACAGCACATGGGACCTACATGTACGGCTTTACATGTATGCCCCATTTGAAGGATGAAGCAATTATGGCTATTAAGTTTCTTGCTCTAGGACACAAGTGCCATGACCAGGACCTGAACCCACACTCTGACAACACCAGAATTTGAGTCTAGTGCGCTAATCTCCTTTACCATAACATCCCATTACGAAGGAAACACAATAAAGGGTACCACTTTGCGTCCGTCATGTTAGCAGTTTGTCCAATGCTTGTAATTTGGTTAATTACCTGAAACCACCCAGAACATGTTTCAACCTGTGAAAGGACATGCAGGTTTATATTGAAAAATGTTTGAACTGTTTGATTCATTGTTTTTAAAATAATTTTTTAATCACTCTCAAATTTCTATCAAAAATAGGCGGAAAAAGTTCCCTGCTTTTTCTATCCATTTTTTGATTGAAAGTTTAGAGTGACTTAAAAATTAATAGTTCCAATCAACTCAAATTATTTTTCAGTGTAATCCTGCGTCCATTCAACATGTTGAAACACTTTTTGGATGGTTTCATGTTCTTAAAAAAAAAAAAGACAGCCATTGGAAAAACTGCTAGTGAGACATTTCGCTCGTTCCCAACGCCTCATCCAAAGGTGCTGGTATGGGCTGACGTAGGCACATGCACATAGGATCATTCCCCCTGACCTAATAACCCCTGATCACCTCTTCCTGTTTACGAAAGATTCGACTATCAACGATAATGTAGCTTTGTTGTGTAAATCAGTTCCAAATAATTATTGTCATTCTTTGCCTTGTACTAAAATAGGGCTAGATCGCGACATTCTTCTTACTTTGGTTTAAAAAGATCGTTTACATTAGCCATGGAGCCTCATGGTGTGTGTACATGTTGTGATTGTGTGCATTGCGCTGACTGCAGAACATGTACAATCAGCCTATCCCAGCGGTCTTATATGAGACCTGTGGGGTTGAGTGAAACGTGACGTCAGCAAAGTGGTGTACTTTATTATGTTTATTGTGGCATCTCGTGGCCGGACTCAAGCTCTGGTGTTTCTGACCAGCAGAGTGTGGGTTCGAGCCCGGTTTTTGACACTTGTGTCCTTGAGCAAGATGCTTTACCATAATTGCCTCGCCTTCCGATGGGACATTAAGCCGTAGGTTCCGTGTACTAGGATTGGTAGTGCACGTTAAAGAACCCAGAACACTTATCGTGGAAGAGTAGCGGTTAACCCCGGTGTTTCTGGTTTACATAGCAAGCACCCTTGATCACAGGTTTCCTCAGGCTTTCGAGCTACAGTGATAAAGTTCACTTATGAGGCTTCCTTGGTTTCATTACCAGAAATATATAATAATAATAATAATATGCTTCATTATAAGTATTATACCAGTACTAATAATTTGAAACAACACTAAAGTTTGTCAGTGCGGTTATATTGAGATTTCGTCATCCAGAGGGAATGTACTGTCGCTGATGCTACGAAGCATCCCACTCATTTTTCTTTGTCTTTTGCGATAGAAGAATATCCCGCAGATTGTACAAAGTAAGACAACACAAGCAAGACCAACACAACTCCCAATAGTTATCTTCCGTTGGTTCGTTTCATGGGATGCATCCTCGGGGGAAGGGGTGTCACAGCTCAGACTGTGGGTGGGAACACCAAAGATGCTCTGCCCGGCAAGTTGGGGTGGGCTCAGGCACATAGGCTGAAGCTGACTGGTGTTAAACACTTGTGTGACTTGCTTGGGTGTGTAACGTTTTTCAACCCTTTGGATGAAGTCTTGAAGGTGACAGTCACACGCCCATGGATTATCACTTAAATCTATTTTAAGATTGCCACTAAGCTGTATTGAATCGAGGATATTGTAAAATAGCGTCGTTAGCTTATTATTTGAAAGGTCCAGCTGATGGATATTTTCAAGTCCATCAAATCCATTCTCCTCAATGTTACTCAGTCTAGAATCTGCTATGACTAATTTCTTAAGATTTGTCGCGTTCTGGAAAGAGAATGCAGGTATTTCAGTGATTGACGTTTGTGAGTAGTGAAGCATTTCCAACTGTGGCAGTTCCATTAGTGTATGTTTAGGAATTTCTTTCAGAGCTTCATTGTCGTCCAAATATAGCTCCTTTAATTCTGGAACATATTGAAAGTCCCCTTGTTCGACATAGCGGAGCTGGCAGCGTGTGAGATAGATTTTATCCAATTGTGGGATAGGCTTTAAGGCAAGGGATGGAACAAGTCCAAGAGGGTTGTCATGGAAGTTCAAGGTTGTCAGTTTATGCAGCCCTGAGAATGTAGCTTCAGTAAAGCTTGCAGCTGCCAGCATATTACCACCGAGTTCTAGATCGGTCAGCGAGTACAGTTGACTGAAGGTTTCATCCCCGATAGTTCTTAAGGCATGGTTATTTTCTAAACTTAGCATCTGCAGATGATGTAATCCACTGAATGACTGATAGTCTCCCAGTACCGACAGGTGGTTGTAACGAATGTAAAGAATGTGAAGATTCTCCAAACCCTGAAATGCGTTTGGTGGAATATCCGTCAGAGCGTTAAAACTCAACGACATCCAGAAAAGCAGTGTCAGACCAACAAACTGCCTAGGGTGTAGCTGTTGAAGCTTATTGTAGTACAAATACAAGTGTGTAACTTTACTCAGACCATCGAATGCATTAGGTGCTAGTGTCTCAATGTTGTTGTAGTCTAAATGCAGTGACTTAAGTTGTGGGAGCCCATGGAAGGCATTGTCATCAATTATCTCCAAGTTCCCTTCTATCAGATGGAGTTCTTTCAAACGGTTGAGATTGTGGGGGACAAAAGTATAACTTGGTAGGTTGGTAAAGCGATGGTTTGGGAATTTAAGAATCGTAGTCTCTATGGGAATGTCAACCGGAATTAGTGTAGCGTCTGGACAGGTGACTGTTTGTTGGTTACATTGGCAGAGTTCTGGGCATGCCATGCTGACCTGCCAGACTGAGACAAGGAACAGACAAACTAAGCACCAGAGAAATTCAATATGGGTTCTTTTGTAAGGTTCTTCTCTCCATGACAACACCATCATGATCATGGAAAGTGTCTTACGGTGTTTGGGAACAAGTTGTTCACTTTCAGTTTCTTACTTTCGCTGATGTCTCTTTTTGTTGTCTCTTATGGTCTTGATGTGCCTGTGACTTGGTGGTAGATTGATCTTGCCTTAGATTCTGTGAAAGACGAAAAATCAAAATACTTTTAACTTTCAATAATCGTCATGTCAGGTGCAAAAATGTATCTCCTAAAATGGCATATTACGCGTCAGTTTAAAATTGTCTAGACGTTAACCTCACTTAAAAATAAAGCTCATAATATCTCTCGATAAGGTGTTTTTGACCTCAACTTCCGCTTTCCACCGGAAGTAAAGGTCAAATGGTGCAACGATCTTGTATGTAGCTAGTATGGTTCTCAAGATTTACTGTTTTTGAAATATTAAATGTTGATGTAATGTTTTGAAGTCATCATGCCGAAAAAGTTGCGGTTTCATCTACACACTAAGGTCTAGGTACATGGTAAGTTTCAAGTCTATGCATCCTTTACTTTTTGCGAAATCTTGATGACAAGGTCTAGTGGGAAGGAATAAGACGATGGAGAAAAAACCCCACAGTACAATAACAATAGGTTTTCGGCTGTTTGCCGAACACCTAATAACCCGGATCCGGGTTATTTTTAGGTGCTATGGAGAAACATCTTGCCGGATGTACACACAAAACAAGTACGCAACGAGATACCCTGTTTTTGCATGGAGCACTTTCGTTTGAGAAACACTGCTTTTGCAAAATTGAGATACACAATTTTGCACTGAAGTGACGATATTATGAATCGAATCGCTAAAATGTGACAAATTCCGAGAATTTCAGAGACAGCATGAAGGGCTTGGGTCTACTCTAATTTAATATTATTTATTTAGAAAGTTTACGTACTGAACGTGTGCTTGAAATGTTACGAGGTGGTGATAGTAAATTTTGTTCAACATTTGTACCACATTTACCTTAGGAGTACAAATCAACAGTGCATTAAATTTAGTATACACGAGTAGTAATACAATGTACATTCAATTACTTGGGGGGGGGGGCAAGATTGGGCCTAATTGGTAGTTTTGAATTTTAGATTGACTCTAAAGCCTACCGTGAGACAACAAGCGGTCATATAAACTGAAACTGCATGGTTGCAAACTCATTTCCTCAAAAATCAAAGAGAAAGTGCTTTGTTTTGATGTAACGATCTAATACAACAACATCATAAGGTCTGAATTTCTGAAGTGCATGCATTCTTCACATTCAAAGTAAATCTACACATGTACATGACATGTACATGTAGGCCCCGCCCCCAATACTTTTTGTATCTATGTCACTGTTACGAGATTGTAAAGTTCTGACACGTTGTTGCAATATGACAATCAGAAAGCACCTTTTAAACTGTCTTTGTGCTTCTCTTTTGATGGAGGGGTAGCAGGGTAGGAATAGACACACCATGGACAACCAAGGTTTTAAATACACACACATCCACACACAAGGAGGTCACATGGTTTACATATGAAAGAACCATTCATAACAAAGAGATTCATTTACAATCACATGATGGCATTGAGGGCGAGATCATTGCTTACATTACCTTCACCTACTTCCTTCCTGAGTGGAATTCTGAAAATTTAGTACAACTACCACTTCTCTAGCTCTACACGGGAACTACCTTTTCTGTATATAATTTATCTGTTTTAATCTGTTTTTTGATTACCACTAGTCCACTACATGTAAATATTCATGTACAATATTGTCAAAATTGTCCTGGCAGTCCAGGCAGAATAATGGCTTGGTTTATATCAGAGCAGAGGAGAGGGTACGCATCATAAAGGCAGTTGTTTGTTTTCCTGCAGGAGGTCATGGGGGCAACAGCTTGTAGATTGCACCATTATTACACTAGGGGTGTTTTGTATTTTATTGTGGGGAGGTGGTAAAATGAACAGGTTAACATACACCATTGCACTGTGCATAAACAGTACATGTACCAGTAGTCTTGAATTAAAGGGATTGTATATGTTTGGTAATTGGAACCCACTGTTTGTTTCAATCCTATATAGTTGTAGATACATACCATAAAACTAACCTGTGAACATTTCATTTTAAAAGGTGGTGGCGTTTTTGAGATATTGCCGAAAATCTGGAGCAATTATGTCCACGCAGGAAGAATAATCTGCAATTGTAATACACAATCTGAGAAACGTTAATCTCAGATTCAAATTTTGGGGGATAAAAAGTGATATATTTTTCCATAATCTCAGTACTTGTAAGTGAAAAGTTTCTCAAAATGCATTATATCCAAAGCTGCTGTGCTTCTTACCAAGTAAGGTTTTATTGCCATTCATTTTTAGAGTCATTACCAAATGTATACAGACCCTTTAAAGTCTGCCATCCTCAAGTCAGTGTTCATGAAATAAAATTAATACAAACAAGTATGAAAATTAATGACAGCAAACTACGACAAGCAAACAGGATGATGCATTTAGGGGCCATAGAAAAATAGCTTTACAAACAGCATGACAAACTCCATGTTCGGAAGTACAGCTTCTCACATCGAGTTGTTGACGATTGGAACAACTTGTCAAATGAAATTGTGTCAGCTCCTTCCAGGAACCAAATCAAACTAACTTAAACGAATTCTGGAAAAACCTTCTCTATGAATTACCCTCTTTAGTGTCTATACATTTAATTTGTTTGTGATGGGTCAAATAAACCTTTGGCTTTCTATCGACACAAGTTTTCTAGCAATATAAATACTACTCTCTTTCTTTTTTAGTCGAACATGAAGAAAAAACAACTTTGTCTCAATTTTCAACAATCACTGAATTAGTGTATCATTTGAAAAGTTCTACTCTGCACTTGATTAAATGCTACATCAACAATTCTCTTACAAACCACGGAGCAAAAGGGAAATTTTACAGGATGAAAAACACGTCATGAAGAAAACAACTTTCGCATACAGGTTTTTTTAAAGTGATACGACACAATCAATTTTTGCATGAGTTTCTATTTTCAGAACTTTTCATAAAAATCTATTGATTTTAATAGGTGGTTTCAATTTGTATGAGCACAGCTTATTAAGTGTAGTTACACAACTCTACTGCTAGTGTAATCTGCTTCCTAAAGGGAAAAACAACCCAAAATATTAATACCTTGCTAACAATCGTTCAGTAATATAAACGTCATCAAATTAATACTGTGTATAGAAAGGGTTCTATATCTAAAGCAGAAGTGGTTAAAGTAACATCGACCATACACTAAACAAGTTTTTCATTAGACTAAAGGAGTAGTAGGAGATGGCAGTCACTTCGACGCAAAACAAACAGACTGTACCTCAACTCCTTCATACCACCACTGTCTGTTTCCTCAATGATCAGCCCAGACGTTATTGCTTTCTGCTGAGATGTTGAATTTATCTAATTTATATTCAGCATATTTTTGTTTGTGTGTAATTATTTTGTGTATGGCATGTCTGCAAGGACATTTTCCTCCATGGTAGGACCAATAAACTGAAACTGAAACATCTTTATTTATGAAAAGTACTTACTAACTCCAAATCATCAGTCTGACTCTGGTAACTTACTGTGTGTTCAAGTCATCTCTCTGATGGAAGGAGCTTGTCAATTGGGCATGACTGGTCATTCTTTTTTATTATCAACTGAACAGGAAACTGGCATTTTGTTACAGCCTTGTTTTAGGACATTTCAGTTCAAGGATAAATCCTCTATGAACTTCCTGAGTGACCTTAGCACCTCATGCAATAATGTTATTATTATTATTATTATTTCTGGTTTATTAAAACAATGCATTTGTAGCCATGGGGCTAAATTGCTACAAAGTTTTAAAAACAATATTTAAAAACAATTATGTACATTAAATTACTTCTTTAAAAATAGTTACGGATTTACACATGAAACTAAAATAAATCCAGAAAACAAAAACACAGCACACATTTTAAAAAGAGAAATTTATACTTGGTTCAAAATACAAAGTAAGGTATCGGACTATTTTTGTATCTGTTTGTTTTGCACTTAATTTCGGAAAGATTGTTACTGTTTCTTAATTGATATTGCAAACTACAACCTCGTGGCTTGGGTAACCACTGACGGAACATGTTGGAAATCTTTCAGCTTTGTTGCAAAGCTGATGCAAAGATCTTTTCTGTGGTCATGGAGTGACACTAAATTGCATTTAATAAGCACACGGTCGTAATTTACATAACCCAAGCCCAAAATAATTTTAAGAGCATGCCATTCTATTAGAAGAAGAAAATACCCGTAAATTATTATCAAAAAAGATATTACTATTCGTAGTTAGTTTAATATTTAAAACATCATTTACGACCAGTGGAATGCTCATCTTTATTGAGAATGTTACAGGTTGCACTGAAGATTCACATGGCATTTAAAAAATCTTATGATTTCCTGAATTCTGTGTTTAACCTTATTTGTGCAATTATTTGTAAAAAGTAATGTTGTACGCACCTCTAACCTAAAGGGACACATTGCCTTGGACTTGGCAATTTGGGCTATAAAAAGCGTTTGAAAGTGTTCGTTGTGAAATGAATATGGTTTGAACGATGTTTTAAAAGTAGAATATAATGATCCACACAAATATGCCTCAAAATTGTGTGTGGTTTTCCTGTTATTTCGTGAACTAGGTAACACGGTCCACAATTTTGTAAAACCAACTTTTTGACTCCACAAAATGGTAGACCGTGTTACTTCACAAAGTTAAAAGAAAACCACACAATTTCGAGGCATATTTGTGTTGATCATTATATTCTACTTTCAAAACATCTTTCCAACCATATTCATTTCATAACAAATGCTTTCAAATACTTTTTATAGCCCAGAGTGCCCAATCCAAGGCAACGTGTCCATTTATATGGGCACATTGCCTTCGGATTGGGCGTTTTGGGCGGTTGGGTTGGTGAAGTGGTATCTTTCCTCGCTTTCCACCTCAAGGACCCTGGTTCGAATCCCACCTGGGGTACTATGTGGATTGGGTTTTCAGTCCCTACCTGACTGCCTGGGTTTTCTCTGGAGTATTTCTCTGGGGTTTTCCTCTGGGGTTTTCCTCCCACATCTAAAAGTGAATTTTCCTTCTTTGTATTCTCTCCATGGGGTTCTTGGCTAGTATAGTGATTTAGTTTGCTTTTCTGAGAGTCCTTGGCTTCTCAACCAGAATAATAAATGAAATGAACTGAAACTAAAAGGATAAGGAGTATTTCAAACTGCAAAATTTGAGATTTGAAGGCAATTTGCCCTTTCATGCAGTGGTTTGTTAAAATTGTTTCTTTGCAATACTTTACAGCTCCTTGTAAGATTGGCAGTGACATTGAGGATGAGTTGGAGGTTCTATTCAGTGACACATCACCTCTGGTTGATAGAAGAAAAAGACTCAAGATTCAAGAAGACCATCATGACGACGAAGGCAGTGAGTCTGATGATAGTCAAGAACAAAGTAAGATTCTAGAATTGTTTGTAGATGTTCATTCCATGGTCTGGGGCACTCTGCTAAACGTGTTCTACATGATGAAATGAACATGGTGTCTTGCTAGATTAGTTTTAAGATGTACACAACAATGTTTAAATTTAACGCAATTATCTTTAAAATGTGAGCGCTCCCATTGAGATGAAACTGTCAAAAGTTGTTAAGTTTCTTTAAAATGCGCATCTTAAAACCACTTTTGTATTTATCGTTATATGTATTGCTTTTATTTAAATTTTTGGGTTGAACAAAGGAAAAATTGACTAGAGCGGGATTTGAACCTGCGACCTCTAGATTAATGTGCCGGGGCTCTACCAACTGAGCTATCTAGCCCTGTATTGGCGGTCTCCCTACTTAATATCTTTGTTTGGGGTGCCAGTCAGAAACCATTCAACCTGTAACCGCCCTATAGCCAGGGATCACACCCAAGTTTACGATACAACCTGGAAAATGGCAGCAGAGGGATCACCTTAAGGGGATGCAACTTTTTATTTCAAATATCAAGTAATAAACCACAAGGGAAACCAACTGGGTAAATTTTGATTACTTTTGGGTTGACAAACAAAAATTGACTAGAGTTGGATTTGAACCTGTGACCTTTTGTATTGGTTGTCTCCCTATTTTGTCAGTATCTTTGTTCGGGGGTGCCATTCAGAAGCCATTCGACCTGTAACTCCCGTAAATAGGGAGACTGCCAATATAGGGCTAGATAGCTCAGTTGGTAGAGCGCCGGCACGTTAATCCCGAAATTAATTAAAATTTACCCTGTCAGTTTCCCTTGTGGTTTATTACTAATACTTGCTTTTATTTTAACAGGAATATTGATGGACAGAGAGAGTTCTAGTGGCCATAGTTACATTGCCATGGATGACAGTGACTTGAGCAGTTGTGAGCTAGACTTGTATGATTCAGCCCCAGGTAACGAGCAATCTCAGACACACAAGGAAGATGGAAAACAACCCAGTGATACCTCATCTGAGTCAGGAGACTTTGTCAAGTCCACTAAGCTTGGCTTCCCTCTCCATCAGACCAGCCAAGGCCCAATGTCTTCTAAAACTCTGACAGTAAGTTCAAAGCTCTCCGAGGCAGAGAAAAGATTAGACAAAAAGTTGTCCAGCGTCAAATCAAAACATGCTGAGATTAGCAACTGGTTGAGATATCTTCCAAACTCGTCAGCAGTTGAAAGGAAGACACTTGGGAAGAAGAAAGATTCAAGGGATGATGCATTGTCTGTGGATGATGCACATCAAAGAGAAGTACCAAATGTTGACTCTTCGGATATGAACAGTTCTCTAGTATCAGACAACACAAAAAGGGACAGGTTCAGGTCAAAGGTCAGAGGTCATCAATCTCCAAATAAAAAGCAGACTGTCGAAAGCAGAAAAGAGTCACATGATGAAAAACAATCTGTAAACACATATCATCAAGACACCAAACCTAATGAGTTATCTGAATTAAACCGCTCATTTGCCGAGTCGGACAAAACGGAAGAGTATAAATTCAGCAGCAGTCAAGGGGTATTTCTGGAAGAAAAAGTGCAAGATTCGTTTCATGAGGAGGTTCCAAGTAAGCCTGAAGAGAGTGACTCAAGAAAATATCAAGGAATTTTAGATGATGAAGACTGCAATGATTCCAAAGATAAGCATAAAAATGATTCAGGGTTTCAGTTATACCCAACCAGCTCTGATTCAATCCGACATAAGGAAGCCTCAGAGTGTGATAATTTGAGATTGAATGATGCATCAGATAAAACCCAACTTTTCCCACATCAAGCTGGTTCCCCCTTAAAGTTGCCTAATAGAAATAAACTCAATAATTTACAAACATCGGACTTACATCAATTAACACCCAAATCCAAAGAACCAGTGTTTCATAAGACAGTAAGTGAACTGCAATCATTTGGTGATAACAATGGGCAGTCTCAGGATACCAACCATTCAGAAGAGACATCCTTACCTAGCTCTCAAGGGTCTCTTATGTCACAAGTTTCATCCGACTTCGACATCCCATGTACCCCAGAGGGTAAGAAACTACACCCTTCACAAGTTGAGGAGGTGAAAGTTATGATAGCGAGAGGTGACTCAATTCCATTGGTGTCATGTTCTAAGACACTCATATCAGATTAGTGAGATTCAAAATGTTGCATGACTGTAATTAAAGGAGATTCCATTGGGCAATATCTCTTCTTATGTGATTTGTTTTGGTTCTTAAAGGGTCTGTACACCTTTGGTAATGACTCTGAAAATTAATGGCAATAAAAACTTACTTGGTGAGAGGTACAGCAGCTTTGGATAGTATAATGCATTTTGAGAAACTTTTCACTTAGAAGTACTGCGGTTATGGAAAAAGATATCACTTTATATACCCAAAAATTTGAATCTGAGAAGCGTTACTGACAGTAACATTTCTCGGATTGTGTATTCCAATTGCAGATTATTCTTCTTGCGTGGACATAACCGCTCCAGATTTTCGGCAATATCTCAAAAACGCTACCACCTTTTAAAATGGTTAGTTTTATGGTATATATCTACAACTATATAGGGTTGAAACAAACACTGGGTTCGAACTACAAAACGTATACAGACCCTTTAAAAGAATTTGTTGTTAAACAACTTGACATTTCATTCAGTATGTGTTGTGACTGTCTTCAGCCTAAACATATGTATAGCAGTTTATCTATGGTGTTTTAAACCAATTGTTATAAGAGAGGTTTTGCAAGCGTATGGATATGGATACAGATACAGATGCGATAACTGTAGTTGTTCATGTTGGATGCACGTCAGATTTTGTTTCGCAATCATAGAGTTATGTTTCAGGCCTAGGCCAAATTATACATACTCGTATATGTATCCGTAGCCTTGCGAAACCTCTCTATCATTTATTTGAGACAGGTTGTTGAAGTTAATTTTTTAATTATGAGACCCATTTATGTAACACCTTGTAAGGGTTTACAAGGTGCTGCTGCACATTCAGCAGCCATTGCCAGAAACACCGTGGCAAACCCCTCCTCTTAGAGATAACTGTAAATGGATTCTTTAACGTGCATTACACAACAAACGGGACCAGTGGCTTTACGTCCCATCTGAAGGACCGAGCAATAATGGTTAAGTGTCTTGGTTTTAAAGAACACAAGTGTCACGACCGGAACTGGAACCCACACTCTGCTGATTACAAACACCAGAACTTGAGTCCAGTGCACTTGACTGCTCGGCCATGGCATGCCACACAGCAGTACAGCAGTACTGTAATCAAGGATTACTATAGTCTTGGTTCAAGATGCTCCTGTTGTTTATTATCGCCAATAGAGTCGCCAGTAGAGGGCGCTATCAACCACGAACCCCTATCACCCCGATAACCGCTACCCTGTGATAGTGGACTCCCATGATAGCGGTCTCTGGTGAGAACGCGCCCTCTTGTGGCGATGGATCATGGGAAGACTATTAATAACAGGAGGGTCTTGAACCAAGACTAGGATTACTACTGTTATCAAGGATTACATTCATTAGAACACTGAAGTAAGTTTTTTAGCATTTAAAGGCATAGTTTACTTCTGGTAATTGTCAAAGACCAGTATCCTCACTTGGTGTATCCCAACATATGCATAAATTAACAAACCTTTGAACATTTGGGCTAAATTGGTCATCGAAGTTGCAAGAAAATAATAAAAGAAAAACCCACCCTTGTTGCATAGAATTGTGTGCTTTCAGATGCCTGAGAAAGCCTTTCTCAGATTCAAATTTTTGGGTGAAAAATTACCTCTTCATGGTCATTAATGTTTTAAGTAAGTCTTTATGGTCATTAATATTTGGAGTAATTACCAATGGTATACACCTCCCTTTAAGTACAAATATAAAAAGAGCCTGCATGTAGTTGGTAAATGTTTTCATTGAAAGGGAAATACGACTATCACTTTTTGAAATAATTTTATTGAAAAGTAACACCAATGAATTTATTTAGTAAATGTCCTTTGGAAATATTTATTTATTATAATTTCATGAATGAAATAATTTTAGACTAAGACAATAGTTGAATTTAAACAAGTTGTTTAATTTGATTGTTTAAAGTGCAAAAGTTGTTCAACTAATTTCAGATGAACTTGTTATATTAAGATGTTTTTAAAAATGCAATTCATGCCAGTTTATCACAAAGCACAGGCAAATATGTTTGAAAAGTAAATGTCTGTTACAAAATGTTACAAACAATCTGTCATTTGGAATTGTTTGGAAGATTTTATAAGTTTTTTGGAATTGTTATTGGAAGATTTATATTTGAAGCTTTCTGTCTTACTCTTAACAACAGTTTATCAATTAATTTCCTTTATGTGTGCTTATGCATAATTAACTGTATTTTAATTAAAATATAAATGCATCAAATAAAATTGAGTTTGGATATGTACATGGTGTTAGTATGATGGATGTTAATTAAATGGAGTTATTTATTGGGTTGGATGCCTTGATAATTATCGATCAACAAATTTGGCCCCAACCTCAAGATTTTGAGAAAGTAGCTATTAAGTCCTGTGTTTCTTTCTTGGCTTTAGATTCCATTTGAAGTTGAGCTTCCTCGTATTCACAGTCTGGAGCAGTTATTTGATCCAAGCTATGGAGACTATCTGAAAGGAAGCAAGCTGTACGACTGGCTGGCACCGATGCTACAGCAGTAGTTCAAACTAAGACACTACTACACCAACCCCCAACTTCATAGAGCTGCCTAAGCAGAAAATATTGCAAAAAATGTCTGCTGCGCAAAAATAAGCATGATACCAGTCTTGGATTGTGCATGTGACATGTTATTTTGGCTGGTAATCTTATTCTGGTAACTGGTAAGCATAACTTTGTTGTGCTGAGATCCTTTTTGTGCTTAAAGCAGCTCTATGAAATTGGGCTCAGACCACGGGCTGGATTTCACACACAGCAGCGTAGCCAGGATTTTTCCACTGGGGGGTGGGGCATATTGTTTTCCAGTGGGGGGGGGGGCTATATACATGTATCTGGACTTTTCGTGAGGGGGGGGGCATCTGGGCCCCCCTCCTTGGAGTTCCACCACTTGCAGCGACTTGTTACCCCTTAGTTACGCCACTTGCAGCGACTATCTTTGAGAGAATTAGTCAGGGCCAGTTAGGCCATATGAGATTGAGACACTCCAGTCAAGCTACTCAATCTAAAAACAACCTAAAGTTTATATTTGGTTAAACCAAAAGATTCAATGGTAGAAATGAAGTCACTGCATTATTGATTGATTAAAAATAGTACCTCTAGGATTGGCTTGTAAATAGTATTTACTATGTACTCACCAATGTTGGTTTATTATATATAAATATGTATAAGCGTTGGAAACACTTCAGTTTCAGAACGATGTGCTTTAACTCGGGGAAGAACAGAGAAGAACAAATTTGTTGATTTTAGTGGCCAGTTGTTTTTCTCAACATTTGGGAGCAGTTTACTTCTTGCATGAGGATGCATATATGCTTATGATTGTGTGCTTCATATTGAAAACCAATCTTTCACCAAAATTAAATCCACTTCCGTTTCTTTGTGTTTTCAATAATTCACTTTTGCAATGTTCACAGCTTTATTTAATACAAAATAACAGTTTCTATTTCGAACCGGTAAAAATTGATACAACTTCAATAAATGTTAATGATTCACTTGAATTGTAAAAATGTTGGCGTTTACGCTATTGCTTTTATGAATTGACTTATATCCATGAATAAAAAAGCAGATGTTCTTTTGTAAAAGAGTTTATTGTTTTTGTTTTCTGTGTCATTGCAGTGGGGTAATTTAAACGAAATTTCACTTTCATGCAAGTTCAGAGAAGTCACAGTGCAACAAGCAGCATTATTTGGGGTTGCATGAGTTGCCTTTCTTAAAATTTCTTAAAAAACAAAGTTCCATGCAAAAGACCATTATCACACGTCGGTCAGAATCCCTGCCTGCAGACTGCAATTTCAGACTTTAAAATAATTAATTTAAAGTGGCACCAGACCATTTTTCCTTCCAAGTCGGTCTAGTTACATCGGAATTTGCTCTGGGATAAAGGGCTTTTGTGTGGAGCTAAAAAAAAATTAAAAATTGGGGTGGGGGTGGGGGGGTAATTACAAAACAAAAGGGCAAACAGTGAGGATAATAATGTTGGTATTTAATATAACGAGCAATGGCCTATGGTGAGAAACAGTTAGTGGTTTTGAGAGGGAAAAAAATGAGATTAAAACTTTCTAACAAAATAAGACATTTCTTCTCTAATTTGTTCCAATAGAGGGCGCCCTCACTTTGCACCATTTGCAGCACATGCGTAGTGAGTACCCGGAACACATTACACAACAACATTGAGCTGTCGTCTGCTTACGACGTGTGTCTTCAAATTAAAATGTTTTCATCACAAAACTCTGGTAAGTACTGATTCTTCTGTTCAGTTTTTGCATTGTAAAGCATGGAAATGGTTTATAGGTCATTTGGCGTGTCTCTATGTATTGCAATTGTTTAAAGGACAGCTTTTAGCAGCAAGTTTTGTTGTGACTGAGGTCCGGTTGTCGGCAGTGTTTACCCGCCATTATCCCTCACGTCCCCCCACACAGCGTAGAGAGACAGACGACGTTGACAGAGTCTGAGCATGGAGGAAGAAAATACATTTCTTCCTCCATGGTCTGAGGTACACACGTACTACTAGTAGTCGTTGCTGTTTGTGGTGTTTACTGCATTCCTGCACTCCTGCACACCACTAGTTTTATTATCAGCTGTTTCTTTGAAATAGTTCAATGTCTCTGCTTGTTAATTAGCCACAAAAAACCCCACACTCACAGTCACTCGAGTCGTATATTAGTATTACGTAAATTTCCCATTAACCAAAATCTCTGAATTCTACTCACTGGTTGCACTGCGAGTGTTAATATCAGCTGTTTTCAGTGAGTAGGCCTAGTAGTTGTAATATAAACATTCACCCTGGAACCCACTTCCCCAAGGCAAGTGATCCTGACCCACAAGCCTACTGCTGGTGTCAAAATGCTGACAAAAAAAGAGAGAGAAAGTCCTACTGTTTCCTAGTATTTGATTTCTAAAGATATATTTGGTCGATTTTTATGATTCAAAGTTACTTTCATAATAAACATTTAACACATTTCCCAAATACTTTACATTATAAACAAGAACCTGTGAAATTGTGTAGATGTGTCATTCAGTATACTCACAGGTAGTGACACCCTAAACCACATGCTTACGCCACATGAACTTTTGATCAGAAGAGAAAGATCGTGTTGAAAACTGGTATTTCCCAATCCAGTGAGTTGGCCTACCAACCTGAGTTTGTCAAAGGCAAATTCGGGTCTGCTTTTAATGGGTGATTCACGTAGTGTAGACAGTCGAGTCCAGAGATATAGATCGAGCGAGGTGACACTGCTGACACTAGACAGTGACAGTGATGGTTGTGTGTATAATGTGTATAACTACAACAACTGTACTGTAGCCCTTCCGACCCTGTGCAAACTCAGTCAGTGTTTTTGACCAGTTCCACTACAGCACAGTGTGGTCTCTGTGGTCCAGGGGTTAGACTGCAGGAATTGCAATCACAAGGTTACGGGTTCAAATCCTACCAAGCTAACCACTGATTTCACAATGACTAGATTAAGTGTTGTCATCTAGTTACTGTATCACAATATTGATTGATTTGTGCAATTCATAATCATAGGCGTTTAAACCAATGTTGGTATGAGCGAGATTGACTGAATTGCCATCTTGGCATTTATATATCCTTTTATGCTGAGTTCCCTTGACGGGAAGATCGTCTAAATAACAAACAAACAAACAAACAAACCATATCATACCAATCCCATCGCTATGAAATGAAATGGCACACATCACAAGACATTCTGACCATACACAGTCATCATTCATGTTATAGCCTCTATCTATTACGCCATCAGCTGATGAGAGTGATGGAATTCTTGTGAAATAGTGGATTAAAGGGCTATGCTTTTAACATTTAAACATCACAAAAAACACTGTCAACTTTTTATATATATATATATACTGCAACAGCCTGCAATAAGATTTCCTTTTTGCTAAAATTTTTGATTTTATATACATCTTTTTCCACAGAATATTCTTGGTCCTTGTGCAGAAAGTTCCTGCTAAGAGATTCCACGAATGAAGATTCATCAACTTTTACTAAACACATTCTTTTGAAGTTCTGGTGAGTTAAATAAAATATGAATATTATCTATAAAGTATAATATGCAACACTTATTTTAACCACTGTCTTTGATCAAAACTGACATTATGCACATTGCAGTTCAACCCATACTTACCCCTTATTTCTACCACCCTGGATCAACCCCTTATCAAATTTCTACCATCCTTGACCCAAACATCCTCCCCCATTTTGCTGCCACTCTGGATCCTCCCCCAACTTTTTACACCTTCTAAGTTCTAGTGTCACACTGTATCAATCCCAAACAGCACCCCACTTTGCTGTCACTCTGGATCCTCCCCCAACACGTTACCCCTTTTAGTGCCCAATTGTATCGATCCAAAATTCAATTCAAAACATGCATCCCACTTTGCTGTCACTCTGGATCCTCCCCCAACATGTAACCCCTTCTAGTGCCATACTGTATCAATGCAAAACTTGCACCCCACTTTGCTGTCACTCTGGATCCTCCCCCACTGACCACACACAGTCATCATTCACTTGATTTTAAAAATAGCCACTGGGTCATTCCGTGTCAAATCAACCAATATTCTGAAAATTGTTCCGGTTATCTCTTGGATTTGGCTGAAATTCATTTTAAATACCCATCAAGAGGTATAATGAACACATGCAATAAAAAAAATTCCAGCTCCAAGTCGTTTCGGAATTAAGATCCCTCAAAATGGGTGTGGCACCCCTCCAAAAGCTTGTGGTTCGTGCCATTTAATGTTTCTGCGTTTTGTAATACATTTTAGAATGCCTTTGAATTTTAAAAGATGCAAAACTGTAAATTGGTACGTAGGGTGACTTTCACCCAAATAACTCAAATTTGGCCTCAAAACAAGTGTATCTCATCCCCCTTGCTTTCTGCAGGCTGCTAAAAACACTAAATTAATCTGCCAAAAATGTTACTTTCCATTTTCAGACCCTCCTCTTACATATAATTGAAAATCAGAAAAGCTTGATTTTGCATGTATGTTTGTTATGTAGGTATGTGATTACCCCAAGCAATGATCGAGGTCTTATTCATTTAATATAATGATTTTTGCAAGGCCCCAAAGTTGGTTCCAGGTACAAAATATAGAAAAAACACCGAAATTTTCTGTGACCTTTGACCTTTGCAACAGTTACCCATCATATACACGTATGTAATACATGTGTACATGATGTACATACATAAAAGCATTGCAGAAAGAAAGGGGGATGATATACACTTGTTTTGAGGCCAAATTTGAGTTATTTTGGTGAAATTCACCCTGGGTATCAATTTACAGCTTTGTATCTTACATGTATTTCAAAGGCATTCTAAAACGTATTACAAAATGCAAAAATATTAAATGGCGTGAATCGCGTGCACTGGAGGGGGTGCCACGCCCATCTTGAGGGATCTTAATTCCGACACGACTTGGAGTTGGAATTTTGTTTATTGCATCTGTTCATTATACCTCTAGATGAGTATTTAAAATGAATTTCAGCCAAACCTGAGAGGTGACCTGTCACCCCATTGGTTGATTTGACACGGAATGACCCCGCTTTCAATTATGCCACCAGCTGAAGAGAGTGATTGATACTTTTTAGGGGAATTCTTGTGAAACAATGGAATTTTGGCTTGGCCTTTAAAACTTCATTAAACATTACAAAAAACACTGTAAACATTTGATATTGTACCGGCCTACCTGACAGAAAACAAACCTGGTACACCAATTCAATTTCAATTTGACTCTACATTTATTTCCATTGCAAACATACAAGTAATTATAGGAAGTTCAAATGAACAAAGATGTATAATGAAATAAAAGAGTAATAATTATATTAGACAAAAAACAAAGCAAAAGTTACCTGACATTTGCCAGGTTGAAACAAGAAAGTAAATTATAAACTTTAAACTCATAGTCACACAAGGTTTGAGCCAATTTGGTAAAAGAGACATCCAAATTTGCTGGAAATTGTTAAACTGGGTGTCCAATTTGTTCACTTACAATACATTTATATGTAAATGACAGATAAAACAGGGTGTTCAAAAGACACACAGACACCCCTCTGGCTAGCACTATGTAGTTACAGAGGTGAAGGATGAAAGGAAAAGAAGCTATTCTAGATTTAAGACTTGAGATGTTTTTCATAAATGTTCTTAAAAATACCCACAAATGACCTTGACTTTGTTTCCATCAATACTATTCCAAAGAAGAAAAAGCTTGGGGTTTCATCTCGGGATAATGATGTGCATTTTTTTAATATTTTTTTTTTTTAAATAGTGGATTTCACCTGGCCCCTGTCATGCCATCTGGTATTTAAAAAGTCCCCAATAAGTATTTTAAAAGTGCATGGCCAGATTTTCAACGAAAGAATTTTGTTGACATATTTTTTCTGTATACAAATTCTGACGGACTGAGCCATTGCTATTTCAAAACGAAAAGCTTACAAAACTTTTGGCATGAATGCCACAGACAATGCACAATATGTAATGGCTGATGGACTTGAGACAATGTCAGGATCCCAACAATTAATTTTTAGGTTTAAATTTACTACCACTTTTCATTTGCAGATTGTTTCATGCAGTACCTCAAATGACTGCGCATAACTTTCTCAAATGTGTAAAAATAGCTGTTTTAAAAAATATGAAACTAAATTTTTGGACCTATGTAGCATCTTTAAAGGCACTGAACACGTTTGGAAATTGTCAAAAACCAGTGTTCTCACTTGGTGTATCCCAACATACATGTATGCATAAAATAACAAGCCTGTGAAAATTTGGGCTCAATTGGTCATCGAAGTTGCAAGAAAATGATGAAAGAAAAAACACCCTTGTTGAACAAATTTGTGTGCTTTCAGATAGGAATAAAAACTTCTTGCAAGAAGTTTTTAATATTTTAGTGAGAAATTACCTCTTTCTCAAAAACTACGTCACTTCAGAGGGAGAATGTTTTATACTATCAAAAGCTCTCCGTTGCTTGTTACCAAGTAAGTTTTTATGCTAATATTTGTTTTGAGTCATTACCAAACGTGTACGATACCTTTAAGATCTGATTGCTAATGTAAATCATTGTATTAGGAAACTTCATTTTGTGTTCCAAAACTTCAAATTTTTCACACCGTTTGAAAATGTCCATCAAGTTAGATGGTTGTCTAAAATTTGGTTAAGAACCCATTGAAGCCACAGGTGCACCCAATGCTTAATAATTACTGCAGCAGCCTGCATTAAGATTTCCATTTTGCTAACATCTTTGCTTTTATACACATCTTTCTCCACAGAATATTCTCGGTCCTTGTGCAGAAACTTCCTGCAAGATTCATCAGCTTAAACTCCACTCATTCTTTTGAAGTTCTGGTGAGTAAAAACAATATATATATCAATAACATGTAACACTTTTTTAAACAATTATCTTTGATCAAAAATCGAAACTGATCATCCCTCTTTGCTCAAGTACATTGCAGTCCACCCCGTACACTCCCCTTATTCTACCACCCTGGATCAACCCCCACCCAATTTCTATCATCCTTGACCCAAACATCCTCCCCATTTTGCTGCCACTCTGGATCCTCCCCCAATAAGTTACCCCTTCTAGCTGTACTGTATCACTCCCAAACGTGCACCCCACTTTGCTGTCACTCTGGATCCTCCCCCAACATGTTACCCCTTTTAGTGCCCAATTGTATCGATTCCAAAACATGCATCCCATTTTGCTGTCACTCTGGATCCTCCCCCAACATGTTACCCCTTCTAGTGCCATACTTTATCAATTCAAAACATGCATCCCACTTTCGTGTCACTCTGGATCCTCTCCCAACATGTTAGTACCTCTTCTAGTGCAATACTGTATCAATCCCAAATATGCATCCCACTTTGCTGTCACTCTGGATCCTCCCCCAACATGTAACCCCTTCTAGTGCAATACTGTCAATTCAAAACATGCATCCCACTTTGCTGTCACTCTGGATCCTCCCCCAACATGTTACCCCTTCTAGTGCAAAACTGTCAATTCAAAACATGCATCCCACTTTGCTGTCACTCTGGATCCGCCCCAACATGTTACCCCTTCTAGTGCAATACTGTCAATTCAAAACATGCATTCCACTTTTCTGTCACTCTGGATCCTCCCCCAACATGTTACCCCTTCTAGTGCCATACTGTATCAATTCAAGACATGCATCCCACTTTGCTGTCACTCTGGATCCTCCCCCAACATGTTACCCCTTCTAGTGCCATACTGTATCAATGCAAAACATGCATCCCACTTTGCTGTCACCCTGGATCCGCCCCCAACATGTTACCCCTTCTAGTGCAATACTGTCAATTCAAAACATGCATTCCACTTTTCTGTCACTCTGGATCCTCCCCCAACATGTTACCCCTTTTAGTGCCATACTGTATCAATGCAAAACATGCATCCCACTTTGCTGTCACTCTGGATCCGCCCCCAACATCACCCCTTCTAGTGCAAACTGTCAATTCAAAACATGCATCCCACTTTGCTGTCAATCTGGATCCTCCCCCAACATGTTACTCCTTTTAGTGCCATACTGTATCAATGCAAAACATGCATCCCACTTTGCTGTCACTCTGGATCCGCCCCCAACATCACCCCTTCTAGTGCAAACTGTCAATTCAAAACATGCATCCCACTTTGCTGTCAATCTGGATCCTCCCCCAACATGTTACCCCTTCTAGTGCCATACTGTATCAATGCAAAACATGCATCCCACTCTGCTGTCACTCTGGATCCGCCCCCAACATGTTACCCCTTCTAGTGCCATACTGTATCAATGCAAAACATGCATCCCACTTTGCTGTCACTCTGGATCCGCCCCCAACATGTTACCCCTTCTAGTGCCATACTGTTTCAATTCAAAACATGCATCCCACTTTGCTGTCACTCTGGATCCTCCCCCAACATGTTACCCCTTCCAGTGCAATACTGTATCAATTCAAAACATGCATCCCACTTTGCTGTCACTCTGGATCCGCCCCCAATGTGTTACACCTTCCAGTGCAAAATTCAAAACATGCATCCCACTTTGCTGTCACTCTGGATCCTCCCCCAACATGTTACCCCTTCTAGTGCAAAATACTGTATCAATTCAAAACATGCATCCCACTTTGCTGTCACTCTGGATCCTCCCCCAACATGTAACCCCTTCTAGTGCAATACTGTCAATTCAAAACATGCATCCCACTTTGCTGTCACTTTGGATCCTCCCCCAACATGTTACCCATTCTAGTATCAATTCAAAACATGCATCCCACTTTGCTGTCACTCTGGATCCTCCCCCAACATGTAACCCCTTCTAGTGCAATACTGTCAATTCAAAACATGCATCCCACTTTGCTGTCACTCTGGATCCTCCCCCAACATGTTACCCCTTCTAGTGCAAAACTGTCAATTCAAAACATGCATCCCACTTTGCTGTCACTCTGGATCCTCCCCAACATGTTACCCCTTCTAGTGCCATACTGTATCAATTCAAAACATGCATCCCACTTTGCTGTCACTCTGGATCCTCCCCCAACATGTTACCCCTTCTAGTGCCATACTGTATCAATGCAAAACATGCATCCCACTTTGCTGTCACCCTGGATCAGCCCCCAACATGTTACCCCTTCTAGTGCAATACTGTCAATTCAAAACATGCATTCCACTTTTCTGTCACTCTGGATCCTCCCCCAACATGTTACCCCTTTTAGTGCCATACTGTATCAATGCAAAACATGCATCCCACTTTGCTGTCACTCTGGATCCGCCCCCAACATCACCCCTTCTAGTGCAAACTGTCAATTCAAAACATGCATCCCACTTTGCTGTCAATCTGGATCCTCCCCCAACATGTTACTCCTTTTAGTGCCATACTGTATCAATGCAAAACATGCATCCCACTTTGCTGTCACTCTGGATCCGCCCCCAACATCACCCCTTCTAGTGCAAACTGTCAATTCAAAACATGCATCCCACTTTGCTGTCAATCTGGATCCTCCCCCAACATGTTACCCCTTCTAGTGCCATACTGTATCAATGCAAAACATGCATCCCACTCTGCTGTCACTCTGGATCCGCCCCCAACATGTTACCCCTTCTAGTGCCATACTGTATCAATGCAAAACATGCATCCCACTTTGCTGTCACTCTGGATCCGCCCCCAACATGTTACCCCTTCTAGTGCCATACTGTTTCAATTCAAAACATGCATCCCACTTTGCTGTCACTCTGGATCCTCCCCCAACATGTTACCCCTTCCAGTGCAATACTGTATCAATTCAAAACATGCATCCCACTTTGCTGTCACTCTGGATCCGCCCCCAACGTGTTACACCTTCCAGTGCAAAATTCAAAACATGCATCCCACTTTGCTGTCACTCTGGATCCTCCCCCAACATGTAACCCCTTCTAGTGCAAAATACTGTATCAATTCAAAACATGCATCCCACTTTGCTGTCACTCTGGATCCTCCCCCAACATGTAACCCCTTCTAGTGCAATACTGTCAATTCAAAACATGCATCCCACTTTGCTGTCACTTTGGATCCTCCCCCAACATGTTACCCATTCTAGTATCAATTCAAAACATGCATCCCACTTTGCTGTCACTCTGGATCCTCCCCCAACATGTAACCCCTTCTAGTGCAATACTGTCAATTCAAAACATGCATCCCACTTTGCTGTCACTCTGGATCCTCCCCCAACATGTTACCCCTTCTAGTGCAAACTGTCAATTCAAAACATGCATCCCACTTTGCTGTCAATCTGGATCCTCCCCCAACATGTTACCCCTTCTAGTGCCATACTGTATCAATGCAAAACATGCATCCCACTCTGCTGTCACTCTGGATCCGCCCCCAACATGTTACCCCTTCTAGTGCCATACTGTATCAATGCAAAACATGCATCCCACTTTGCTGTCACTCTGGATCCGCCCCCAACATGTTACCCCTTCTAGTGCCATACTGTTTCAATTCAAAACATGCATCCCACTTTGCTGTCACTCTGGATCCTCCCCCAACATGTTACCCCTTCCAGTGCAATACTGTATCAATTCAAAACATGCATCCCACTTTGCTGTCACTCTGGATCTGCCCCCAACGTGTTACACCTTCCAGTGCAAAATTCAAAACATGCATCCCACTTTGCTGTCACTCTGGATCCTCCCCCAACATGTTACCCCTTCTAGTGCAAAATACTGTATCAATTCAAACATGCATCCCACTTTGCTGTCACTCTGGATCCTCCCCCAACATGTAACCCCTTCTAGTGCAATACTGTATCAATGCAAATCATGCGTCCCACTTTGCTGTTACTCTGGATCCTCCCCCAACATGTAACCCCTTCTAGTGCCATACTGTATCAATGCAAAACATGCATCCCACTTTGCTGTCACTCTGGATCCTCCCCCAACATGTTACCCCTTCTACTGCCATACTGTATCAATGCAAAACATGCATCCCACTTTGCTGTCACTCTGGATCCTCCCCCAACATGTTACCTCTTCTAGTGCCATATTGTATCAATGCAAAACATGCATCCCACTTTGCTGTCACTCTGGATCCTCCCCCAACATGTTACCCCTTCTAGTGCCATACTGTATCAATTCAAAACATGCATCCCACTTTGCTGTCACTCTGGATCCTCCCCCAACATGTTACCCCTTTTAGTGCAATACTGTCAATTCAAAACATGCATTCCACTTTGCTGTCACTCTGGATCCTCCCCCAACATGTTACCATTTTTAGTGCAAAACTGTCAATTCAAAACATGCATTCCACTTTCCTGTCACTGTGGATCCTCCCCCATCATGTTACCCCTTCTAGTGCCATACTGTATTAATTCGAAAAATGCATCCCACTTTGCTGTCTCTCCGGATCCTCCCCCAACAAATACCCCTTTTAGTGTCATACTGTATCAATCTCAAATTTGCACCCCACTTTCCTGTCACTCTGGATCCTCCCCACACATGTTACCCCTTCTAGTGCGTTCTTGTCCTCAAGTGATTCTTTTAAACCACATGTACCGACAACTGCATACGGTATATATGTATATGCCAAGAATAAAACGTCCCTTCGAAATTGATCAAAATTGATCAAACGACAAGCTGCTACAACTTCTTATATTTTCAAAACAAACTCAATTAGATCAGCTATGATGTTCTTATTCGTTAGATGTTTAGCTTTGACCTAGCCTTATAATCCAAAATATGCACCTCACTTTGTTGTCTCTATGGTTCATCCCCAACATATAACCCCTTCCCTGGATCATAGTATCTATCTGTCTTCCTCCTAATCAGCACCCCTTTCCTGTATCCCTTTTATGGCACTATAGTTGTCTGAGGTTGAAGTCGTAGATAGAGTTGCTGAAAGCAGGACATGCCTGATGTGGTTTTTTTTAAAGATTCATCACAACACAAAGACTGTTACAATACAAAAATGTTGATCCTAGGCTGGAGTAATTTTATGCATACAATTGTTCTGTGGGTTTATGTTGCAGTATATAAGATGATCTGACAAACAAACGCCTCAGTTCTATTGAGAGATGCACAAGCTCGGCTGAAAAGAGCACTGGGCTTTCATCTATGAATTCAAACACGTCATCTTCTCTCTGCATCAAGCGACCTCAATTCTGTAACTTATAGAATTCTAGGATATTGAGGTAGGCTTGTTACGTTAATAATACACATTGTAAAAGGGCCTGTTTACACAACATTTACACATCATTGTCCTCACTGCTATTCCTCACGTGATTCTTTAAAACCACATGTACCAATGACTGTGTTAAGCATACAGTATAAATGTATGCCAAGAAGAATTTTAACAAGTACAGAAGTGAACAAAGTATTGTGACAATGTCTTGTAAAATGTAAACAGACCTTTACTGTATATGTTGCTTTGTTGCATTTAGGTATACTTTCAACTAGATTCAAACAAAATGAAAACAAAGTTAACATTAGTAGTGTGTCATATCTAAAGGGACTGTGTATCATCTGTAATTAAAAAACGCCCCTTCGAAACTGATTAAGGTCCTATACTTTTATAGAAACGACAAGCTGCTACAACATCTTATAATTTCCGAACAAACTCATTAGATCAGCTATGATGTCCATGTTCGTTAGATTAATGTATAGAGATGTTGTTACTTGTAGACACAAGTTTGCTGAGGTTTTTATAGTGCTATTTATTATAAAGGGTAAGATAAAGTAAGAAACAAACTTGTTCTCCACTATGCAAATTCTACACTTATCAAAAAGGTCGTTTTCCTCATGCTCTATAAACTTTAACGATTATTCAGTCAGTAGCCATTTTAGTCTGGTGCCCTGTTTAAAATGAACAACACAGACTCACAATGTTACATGAACATAATATTTACCAGACCATTCATTATTGTTTGAAGGTTTAGAGAAATTTTTATAGGAATAAATAGAGCCTCCCCCCCCCCCTTTCATTTTACTCTAAAAAAAAACCATGAAGTTAAACATCAGATATTGTGAAGTGTTACAGATAAATTAGCTGTCACTGGACTGAATTTGGAAAGTTTGTTGTTTTTCCTTGCCAGAATTATGTTTAAAATTTATGTACATCATGGGAATCAATTATTTTTTGCTAAACTTAATTGCAAATTTGAATGTTCCTTTTAGCCATCGTAAATGTTACTTTTTTAGTTGAAAAAATACATGTTATTTTTGTAAAATGTAATGAACAATGTTTTTAGCCCTTAAACCAAAAGGATTAGAACTCTGTGTGTAATAAAATGGTGGAAATGTATGGAAATGAAGTTAAGCATACTAAAAAGGTGTTTAAATAAATTGTAAAGCCTTAAAAATGCACATTATTGTTGAAAACGAAAAGTTTTAAGTTGTTTTTGTGACCAGAATGCGTAATTTATGTAGTAGAGCAATTTAAGCATCATAATAAGCATGTTAGGGTGCTTTACAGATTTTAATTTTCAAAAAACCCAAAAATTAATGGACTTTTTGCGGCAAAAATCCGTTAAAATTTTTTACTTTTTCAAAATGAAAAAAAATTAACGAGCGTGCGTTTCAGCCGATTTTAAAAAACTGAAAGACCGTTAATTTTTCGTTTTTTCATTTTTTTTCCCCCTTTTTTTTCAATTTTTTTTTTTTTTTTTCGAAAAAAAAAATGTGTCCACCCCTCCCCTTCTCTCTCTCTCTCTCCGCGTCCCCTCCTCCTCCTCCCTTCGTCCTGTGCATCGTGCGGCGTGCATGTTAGTGCGTGTTAGTTAGTGCATGTTAGTTAGTGTCAATACCTTTATTCTTACCTTATGTCCTTTGCCGGGATTCGAACCCATGCAGGTCTTCCGATCTTGCTCTCCGTGCGTGACCCTTGTCCGCTAGGCCATCGGCGATCCACAGCAGACCAATAATTTTCAACCGTGATGAATATTAGAACCACGTGATGTATATATAAACACACGTTAATAAATAAATATACAGAGTAAAGGGCGCCCTCCAGAGACATAAGAGAGCGCCCTCTGTTGTCTTTAAAGGGCGCCCTCTGTTGACGAAAATTAGTTACTTAAAACTACCACCACTGAAACTGGAGACAACATTTCCACTAAATAAAGTTAATATTTATGTCTGTTGTGTCTTCTTCGCTAGTTTAAGTTTCTTAGGCAGTCTGATTTTGTGTTTTTTATAAAATAAACAATGGCAAGTTAGACAGATAATAAATTAACCAAAACCAATCGTGAAACTTTAGATGCTGAAAGCATACCTTTTTTTTATTTAAAACATTGTTCATACACAATTAAAAACATACATTTTGTTTAATTAAATCAAAACGTTTGCATTGTTTTTCTTTTGTGATTAAAATATCAAAAGCTTGAAATGAACATTTGTATACCAACATTTTGCACCAGAATTTTTAATTTTAATTTAAAATTTTAAATGTATGAATTGTTATGAATTGTCAGAAAATGATCCTGAAAATACAATAAATGCGCATTTAAAAAACATTAATTGAAGATTGGTCACCTTTTGTAAGTTTTTTAGCTTTGTTATTTTTCACCAGATGTTTCCACTTAAATTAGAAATTATGAATTGTCAAAAAATTATCCTGAACATACAATAAATGTGCATTTAAAAAACGTTAACTTGAAGATTGGTCACCTTTTGTAACTTTTGTAGCTTTGTAATTTTTCACCAGATGTTTCACATAAATTAGAAGTTATGAATTGTCAGAAAATTATCCTGAACATACAATAAATGCATATGCATAATTATGTTAACTTTAAAGATTGGTCATCCTTTATAACAGTGTTTTTATTTCTCAATATTTTTCTAGATTGATATACTTACTTACTAATTTTTACTTGGATATTTCATGATCAATTACCTTTTCTTAAATTTGCAATAAATAAATAATTATGAACTTAAGGGTTAGGGTTAGGATTAGAGTAAGGGTTAGGGTTAGGGTTGGGGTTAGGGTTAGGGGGTTAGGGTTAGGGTTGGGGTTGGGGGTTAGGGTTAGGGGGTTAGGGTTAGGGTTAGGGTTGGGGGTTAGGGTTAGGGGGTTAGGGTTAGGGTTGGGGTTGGGGTTGGGGTTAGGGTTAGGGGGTTAGGGTTAGCGTTAGGGTTAGGGTTGGGGTTAGGGTTAGGGGGTTAGGGTTAGGGTTGGGGTTGGGGTTAGGGTTAGGGTTAGGGGGTTAGGGTTAGGGTTAGGGTTGGGGTTAGGGTTAGGGTTAGGGGGTTAGGGTTAGGGTTAGGGGGTTAGGGTTAGGGTTAGGGTATACATAATCTACAGAACTTGGATCACATATCTTATATTAACTGGAATCCAGACTTAATGTCTTGATATTTAAATTTCTTGGCTATTTCATGATCAATTAATATATTATTTGCAAAAAATTAATAAATAAGAACTTAAGGGTTAGGGCTAGGGTTAGGGTATACTTAATCCACATAACTTGGATCCTTTACATCTAGAACCACATATCTAATATTAACTTGAACCCAGACTTAATGTCTTGATATTTAAATTTCTTGGGTATTTCATCTTTTCATGATCAATTAATATATTATTTGCAATAAATAAATAAATAAATAAGAACTAAATAAAAAAATCCACAGAACTTGGATCCTTTACATCAAGAACCACATATCCAATGTTAACTGGAATCCAGACTTAATGTCTGATTTAATTTCTTCACGATGTTACGCTCTAGAGTTGTAATCCGAAGCACCCAAAGTTCTACAGAGCACAAGTATGTATCCTTGGAACAGTATGATGTAGAATGTTAGGTGTTCGATCTGCGCTATCATCAACATGACTTCTACATTGTTCATGGTATCTATTCTGCAGAGGATCTGCCTTGTCAGCATTCACTACTACAGAATATCAGTTATGTAAGGCTGGTTGTTGCATTCTACAGATGGCTGCAGAGCGGCATTCCTTTCCTAATGTAGATTCCAAAGCTCCCTGTGAGACCAATACGGACTATTCCTGTACACACAAGAATAAATAATATTGATTAAAACATTCATTCATTTTCAAACTAGAACAGCGAAGCAATAAAATTATGTTTATGTCTGTTGTAATGTTGCCTGGTTGTAGGTCAAAGTTATAAGTCAGTTCTAAAACTTCAACATTTACTCCGACTTTGGCTCTTTAAAATCCAGGGGGCAATGTTTAGCCTACATGTAGCATTATTTTATTACCAAAAACTTTAACATTTCTTTAAAAACATGACTGTCACTGTATACTGATCTCACTTGGGATTTTAAATTCCATAAAACAACTCAACACTTAAAAGATGAAGCTTCATACTAAAACTTTAACATTCTTCACACTGAATGCGGACGGCCGGACGGACGGAAACTGTCATTACATAGGCTCACTTTGCTTCGCAGCTTGCCAATAAAGATTGTGAAAAGGGAACAGCAAACTGTTTATTGTTTTTACAAAAATCATTATAATGGGTTGTCATTCTGTAACCTCACGTGTCCCCCCCCCCAAACCGACCACAAACCAAAACAAAACAAACCAGGAACATGTTTGCTTCTTATTGATTGTCAAGGAAGGAGTACTGTTTCTTAAATTCTGAATAAATATTGAACTTGAAATACTGAGGTCTGGTTAGTTTGAAAACTGTTGATGATTTGTTACAAAAATTATGTTGATAATTTGTTTTAAAAAAACCATAGGTTTTCTCGGTCAATTTCGGCAAATGAGCAGCCAATTAAACCACTGGGCCATTCTACTTTGAGCAAAATCGAATGCTGCTGAAAAGGGTAATTCAATTTCGTTTCATGACTAGTCAAATGTACTGTTGCGTCATTCGATTTAACAAAGTAATCATTCAATTTAACAATTCAACAAGGCAGCATTCAAATTCGCATGAGCTTTTTGAGGCGTGTGTTTAGTCATTCAAATTCATTTCTGGAATTTGTGCAGCCTACAAGAACGCTCATGTTAAACTGTTAAAAAATGTTAAACTTTTGTTTCCTTTCGAATGTTAAAGGCATAAATACAGTTTACTTTTTGGCACTTGAGTCACTTTGTCGATGTACTTCGAAGACAAGCTTTCGCAACTGTTTTACATGCATATTTCTAGAAATGGCAGCTCAATAAGAAAACAGGAAAAACTTAAAGAAACGCCTCATCCAAACACAATACAAAATAAGGTCTTGCTCTACTGATAAAGACCCCCCCCCCCCCCCCCGAGAAAAAAATATAAAAAAATAAAGAAAGAAAAGAATAAAAAAGAAAACAAAGAAGAAGAAAAAATCTAATGGGCCCGCATGTAGAATCTACTGGAAACATAAATAAAGAAAAAAATAAGGTTTGCCTGAATTAAAGTGAAGATACGAAAGAGTTGCCTAGTACAGTTTATCTGTTTATTCGCATTTCTTTATCTTAATTATTTGAATTCTCATTTAGCGAAATTGATTGCCTCTTTACGAAATTGAAAAAAATAATTGGTAAAAATCTCCAGTCGAACCAGCTTTGCTAAATTGAATGATGATTGTGCGACACGAAAAAAGAATGACGATATGCTAAATTGAACACAGTGCTAAAGGATTTTGAATGCCTCAAAACGAAATTGAATGCCCGAATTCTGAATTTGAAACTCAGTCAAAACTGGAGAGGCAAAATAGCTGTAATTCGAACGCACGAAAATTAAATTGGCTGCTCATCTGCCGAATTTGACCGAGAAAACCTATATTAAAAAAAATTGAAACATGTAAACATTTTGACAAGAGGTTTTAAAGGCAGGCATGTTATACTTTTGGTAATACTCTACAAGTTAATTACCACAAAGACTTACTTGGTAAGAAGCACTGAAGAGCTGTGTATTAGTATAAACCATTGTCAGAAACGACTCCCTTTGAAATAGTGTAGTTTTAGAGAAAGAGGTAATTTTAACCCAACAAATTTGAATCTGAGAAAGGCTTCAGGCATCTGAAAGCACACAATTCTAAGCAACAAGTGTATTTTTTTCTTTCATAATTTTCTTGCAACTGCGAAGACTAATTGAGCAAAAAAGGTTTGTTATTTTATGCATGCTGGGATACACCAAGTGAGGATACTGGTCTTTGACAATTACAAAAAGTGTACCCTGCCTTTAAAGAGAGAATACATATGTTTCTCAAAAGAGATCAAAAAGACTTAGAAGGTAATGATTTTTACCTGTCAAACATGGTGCACACATTGTTGTCATCAACCTCTGGTGATGTCGCTCCATCAACTGGTTCTATTCTGAGGTGTCTCCACTCTTGATCAACTTCTGCCTCATCTTACAGCTTCATCGCTAACAGGTTCGCTCCTCAAAGTAATCTGACTCTGTTTTGCCATCAACTTCACTCTGAGACCCTAGAGTTAGCTTTCTCAGATGTTGGGACAGACTGGACTTGCTCGGAATACAATCACACAAACACAACTGCAGAGATTATGTTAAAAAAAGAGTGAAAATTCATGAACAAAAATTATAATTTAAGCACAAGCTGAGATCATGTAGCCTATCTATAGGGACCCAAAATCAAAAGGTTTTTAAAAATGATCAGTCCAGTTTTTCACTCAATAATTAGGCCTACCCCAACCCAAAGAAAGTCATTTTTTATATAAATGGAAAAGATGCTAAGTCTGCCTCCTCCCCCCATTTGTTCGCTCATTATGACTAAAAATACAACCTTGTTTACCTAAATATGGTTATCTTTTTGACTAAAGTGAAAATGTAGCAGCTGGATTTTTGTATCCATCCCATATTTTTTTGATTGACTGTCTTTTGACAGATCACTGAGAAAAGACGTAGTCTGATCATTGATTCAAACTGTCAATGTTGGTATTGGTAAGCAAGCATGGCCATGTTAGCAGGCTGGGGCCTCTGAACCAACAATGATGTAGGCCCTTCATGTCAATTAATGATCAATCTAAAAATAACAAACATCAACAACTTGTCCATTACCATAAAACACATTCTACTATAGAAGCCAATAACTTCTGTGGTTCAATTTCAAAATTATGTCTTGCCTTTTAATATAATACCCCTTACACAGATTCTGCCTTTTGATTGGTTTAGAGCATGTCACATGATACGTCTTATTTTTACTAGAAAGCCGCGCGAACGCGACACGCTATATCAAATGTACTGTCATCAAACAATGTACTGTGCCCATAGCAACCAATGTACTTTCCCATAGCAACCAATGTACTGTACCCATCTTTGTGGTACCTAGACGTCTAGACGCAATGTATGAGATGTTATAAGAAAAATATTGACTGCTTTTACTCGTGCTATGGTTAAAAATAAAACTCCCTCATTTATCCCTCCGGAGGGATCTATTTTAGCCAACAGGAAAATAGAACGCACCGAGGATCACCTCAAGAGTCGCAGTTTAAAACCATGCACCCGAAGCAGTCAATCTTTTCATACTACACTATTTTGGTGGTCACTGTAGTGTACCTGTATGATGTAGTTAGTCACTGTCACTCACTCCTTGTACATGTTGTACTTGTTCTTGTTTAATAATTATGTGGCGATAGACACTGAGACAGTTACTTGTCCGTTAAACATAGAGCCACAGGAAAAGGATGAGTGGTACTTTCATGGGTCTAATGTGAATTTGTTTGTGGTTTCTTACAAATTGAAACATGATCAATAGTCTGGTTTCTGAAGCTGTTTATGCCGTATGGAGTCAATACTCAATGTCAGTATTATGTGACAATGGTGGAGGGATCAGACAGGATGTCATATTATGATGTACGTTGATTGATTTTAGGCCTATAAATATAATAAACTTGTTATTATATATAGCTTAGATTAGAATTAGATGAGATCAGAGCATGGATGAAAGAAACATGTTGCAGGCATCATCAGTTGGGGTGGGGGCGGGGGCATGCGCAGGCATACACTACAGACATGACAGACCAAACACATTATATCATGACACTGACACTGACTGACTGACAGATATCTAGGGATCAACGGTATGTTTACAATTACAATTACATATTGAAAATGACATGATCGAGTTAATCTGAACTAACCTACTAGGAGGGATAGTGCTAGTGTACTCCTAGAACTACGAGGTTCGTTCCACCATGGTTCCGCTATCGTCCCGCCCCTATCGTCTAGCGGAAGGAAGGAACCTCGTCGTAGTTCTACCTGACCGAGTAGAGTAGTGCTAGGCACTAGAGGCTAGTGTAGTACGTAGTAGACTGCAAACTAGCGTCAACCTCATGAGTCGTGGTTACACAGATAGAAAACCCGACAGATCTGCCTATATCAATCTAAAATGTACCTTTATAATATCCAGCGATTCTCCTGCCTTTGATGAGCTGCCAGGTAATCCGTACAGCGTCATAGTTAGTATCAAAAGGGACATTTCTCGGTAGAAATTTGGGAATCGAAAATTCCTCCATGTAATTTGTAAAACTGCCTTAAATTACCTACAGAGGGCGCACTTTATAAACAAACCAAACATCATTAAAGGGGCTAGCTATGCAAGTTTACCTTTTGGTAGAGAAAAATAGTTACGAATACGGTATCATGTACCTGTAGGTTGCTATTGTATGAATCTAGGTCAAGGTCCAGACATGCTTTCAGTTGGTACATGCATAGGGATCATTGGTGAATGTTGCTCATTTTTTAGGCTTCTTTGTTTTTGGTTCTATTCCAAAGGTTTTTACGGAGTTGGTCAGATATTATGAAGGATTGAGTATCATACAAGTGCTGTGACTGAACCCTGACATTCTGAAATAAATAAGAAATCCTGACACTCAACCAGCCAGCCACACCCCAGCATGGTGACTCTCCCTATACCCGCACCATCAGCTCATCCCACTGGTTGACTGTCTTCATCCCAGCACCCCAGCCCAACCCAAGTGATCCACCCAGCCTTATCATCCGATGCCCACTGGCTGACTGACTCACCAGCAACCTCCCAGCCAATCACCCCTACACCCCAAGCCCTCAGTCAGCCCAGCCCACTTATGGCTGAGTGAGCCCAGCCCACTGGCTGAGTGACTGCCCGGCGACCTCCCCCGCCCCTGGACCGGTGGGTCTCAGAGGTGAGGTAACCCCTCAGCTCTTAGAAATTTTACTCCCAAATCCAAGCGCCAAGGCCCGTGGTCTGCCCTCAGAGATTAGTCTTGGTTCCAAGACCTTCGCACCGAAATTGATCAATTCAAACAAAACGCATCGAAATGGATCAATTCCAACAACAGAGGGCGTCACTATCCTTCAACGATCGAGTTGTTGTGCACATGTTCGTGAATTATTCATGAATCGCGATGCGTTTGTGAATGGTATTGTGTGTGTCGAGTACCTTATAAGTGAATAAAATACATTCTGAATCAACCTGAAATTGCTCCCTTTTGTTTATAACAATGTTCAACTAATTAGTCCTTGTTTTGAAGGTTTACAGGAACAGTGCAGATGATTTATTAATGAGGATATTTGAGATGATTTCAGTGGAGTTCATGGGGAGTTAAGGAAAAGTATACCTTTGGGTTTTGAAACCGTTCGATTGTTTTAATCATGTAGATACAATCTTCCTCCATGATACAATAATTTTTTTTTAGATATCGTCGAAAATCCGCACAGGAAGAATAATCCGTAATTGGAATATACACAGAAACGTTTTTGCAGTACCTTTTCTTAGATTTAAATTTTGGGGGATAAAAACTGATATCTTTTTCGATAACCACATTCTGCGAAGTGAAATGTTTCTTAAAATACTTTATACTATCGAACGTTGGTGATATACATCTATCCAAGTAAGTTTTTATTGCCAATAATTTTATTAGTGATTACACGGCCCGGCCCGTTGTTTCTAGTATTTTTGAGAGATTGCGCTCATGAGTTTGGGAGGGTGACGTGAGGAGGGCGTGGTTGCGATGCATTAATTAGATAATTATTTATTGAGTGTGGAAATCGCTAGCTATAGAGGGCGCCCTTCTCATACACACACATGTGTTGTGTGTTTACACCGTTCGTTTCAGTGTTTGGTATTCATGGTATTACTTACTATTATTATTTTGTCGTTTCGGAAACGGGAAAATGTCTGCTCAATTTCAGTGTGATTTTTGTGATTTCAAATCACCGTATGATTATTATGGAAGCAAGCCACCCTTTGTTCATGCGGCCGTGTCGTAAGTTACACGTTATAATCTTATACTCCTCCCGTGTCCGGTTTTCGATGTACTATGCCTTTTTCTTTGAATTGAAAAAAAATAATGATGCCATATATCAACTGATGCCCTAATTACCTTCCTTTGTTTATAAGAAGTATGTAAAAATATATTAAAACTTGATGGACATTGAAACTTTCACACCACGCACCGATCTTCGATGACTTCAATAGCGTCCCCGTGTTTTGAGTTTGACCTGTTTTCGAGGCAAACAAGAAAGTATGGTGTCCTGGTGAAGCCATACGCAGAAGAAACATCTGCAGTGACTTCAAGTGTTCTGTGAGACGTTGTGTATGACTATATAGCCAGCAGTTGTCTTCATTTTATTCAAAATATTTTTTATTTAATTTTAAAAAATTACGATGGTAATTTGTAAAAACTATTAAAAAAATTTTTTTTTTTAAAGTGTCAATAAAGTCTTGGCTTTCAAATCTGATTTTTAAAAAAGTTTTGAATCTTTTTATGTTTCTTAACATTTATAATAAAGCATATCAGTAAACAGTGATATTTGAATCACCAAGCCAATGTTTAAATTGTAATGTTATTAATAATAAATGATATGAGGGTTTAAAAAAAAAATTCTCCAGACTGTTAGAAAATGATATAAGGCACATGGCTTCTTTAAGCCTCTGTATTTTTTCCCCAGAATGCTCAGCAGAATTTTAAGTCACATGATTCTATCATCGTGAATTGTGAATTGAAAATATTGTTCGATGAAACTTTTTCGGCGGGCAAATTTTTTTTTATGGCCCCGACAGTATGACATATTTTTGTACCTTGTAGAAATGCCTAAAATACCACAAATGTTTGCAATACAAGTGCAACTTGCCAGTGGAGCCTCACATAATTCTAAGTTTTGGTCAAAGGAGAGGAAACTCTTTGCTTGGCAAGTCAAACCACAAAAATTGTATCTAGGGACTGTTTACATCGTGCGCAGAGAGGTAAAAGATTTGCATCGATTTCAGGGACGCCCTGAAAACAGGAACTCCTACGAAGTTAGTAGTTACTCGTCATCACTATCAATCAGTCAGTCTGTCATGTCTGTCAATCATGTCTGTTGGTTGTTCTGGTTGTTAATTTTAACGTTTTCTAGGGTTCCTACCTCCATGCACTAATCATACACTAACAGTGGAAGCGTAACCTGAGTTAGTTTCCCTTCCTCCATCGACCAAAGGAGGAAGGAAAACTGACTCGGGATGCTCAGGATACGTTTTCTAACTTTGTGCATGGAGGTAGCTTTGTGTGTGTGTGTTTGTGTGAGCGTGTCTATCCATTCAAACCGAGGACTTTAGCAAAAGGGATCCGGGTGTTTGACGGAGCGAGGACGTCCTCGCTTCGTTTTCGTGTACAAACCCAATGGGGACGTCGCTAAAAAGAAATGTCCAAACAATGGGAGAACAAAGAGAAGTCCTCGGTAAGCAGGATTTACAAACGTGTCATGATGTGTGTGTGTGTGTGGGCATGTCTACGCATTCAAACCGAGGACTTTAACAAAAGGGATCCGGGGAAAAGGTGTACCGAGGACGTCCTCGCTTTGATTTCGTGTACAAAACCAATGGGGACGTCGCTGAAAAAAACTATCTCCAAACAATGGGAGAACAAAGAGAAGTCCTCGGTTTACACCTTACACATACATGCGTGTGTGCGTGTGTGTGTGGTGTGTAGTCCTACACTAGCTGTCACTGGAGGATCGAGGGTATTGATCACGCAATAACTAACTTAACTTTTGTTTGTTTGTTTTGATGATCTTCCTGATTTAAGGAAACTCGGCAAAGCTCCCACCAGCCAAACTCTCAAATGTCATACAAACATTGGTTTAATGTCTATGATTATGAATTGCACAAATCAAGAAATTGTAATTCAGTAACTAGACGACTATACTTATTCTAGTCATTGTGATATCAGTGGTTAGCTTGGTAGGATTCGAACCCACAACCCTGTGATAGCAAGTCCGGCAGTCTAACCATTTGACCACAGTGACATAACCAGGACAATTTCCTCCACAGTTCGTTCGACCTGTTCTCCCGCAAAATCAATCAGAAATCATCAATCACAGTTGTATGATTTGAAAATCTTATCTAGATCAAAAAATATTTGCAACCAGTGATTAAATTTCATCTTTTGTTTCAGTTTAATGGAAGAAGTTTACATGCTAAAGGATCCATTTGTGGCAGAAAAAAAACACATTACCGTAGGATCGCACTGTTCAATTTGTAGGAAAGCAGTTTGTGCAGGCCAGGTAGGAAGATGGAATTTACTAGCAGGGTTTTATATTTTCAGACTATAGCAGTGTTCACATTGTACTGTTTTGGGGGGTAAACTAACTGAGTGAATGGGTAACTTGACTGATTCAAGTACAGTGCAAACAGCCCAGGAAAATTTCACCCAGATAACTTAACCAAGTCCAATGGGTAGTAAAACCGGCCACCTTCTGCCCTGGTATTTTAACCCTGTCAAACTAACTGAGCCAAAAAGTCCAGTGCAGACACATCGTTCTGGTAAAAGCGGCCGGTGAAATACCACGTCCAGTTCACTGCACAGCCATGATCACATGACACACAGTAAGTGAACTATATGTACCCGTTCGACTTGACCCAGTAACTGGGACACTGTACTCCTTTAAGCAATATTTTGACATTCCAACGACCGCAGATGTCAAAATTATTCTTAAAAGGAGTACAGCGTCCCAGTTACTGGGTCTAATGTACATGCATGTAGTGGTGATGTTCACACTTATGTTGTTGTCGCAGCGGTATACAGAATTAACAAATTGCATCCCTTTGCTTGCATTGTTTTTCTTGCTTTTATTTGCTGTGCTTCTCTTGGGTGAAACTACAAATTTTTACTAGGTTTTTGTTTTTGTCCAAACAAGATTTCTAGTATTGTAAATTTGATTTCTTGGTTCCATGGTTTTAATTGCTTCAGGACTGCAGTTTGTTCTACACAAAACGCTTCTGTCTCCAATGTGTGCAGGGAAATATCCAGGAGTTTCCTGATGAAATCAAGCAGGTTTGTCCATTTGGATATTTTTCTTAATTTTTCAATTTAGAATTGTATCACTCATCATATTGATTTGGGGTTGAACAAAGAAATATTGACTAGAGCGGGATTTGAACCAACGACCTCCGGATTAACGTGCCGGCGCTCTACCAACTGGGCTATCTAGCCCTATGTTGGCTATCTCCCTAATTTGTCAATATCTTTGTTCAGAGGTGGCAGTCAGAAGCCATACAACCTTCTGACTGGCACCCCCGAACAAAGATATTGACAAAATAGGGAGACCGCCAACATAGGGCTAGATAGCTCAGTTGGTGGAGCACCTGCACATTAATCCGGAGGTCGTTGGTTCAAATCCCGCTCCAGTCAATTTTTCTGTGTTCAACCCCAAATCATTTAAAATTTACCCAGTCAGTTTCCCTTGTGGTTTATTATTTGATAACATTAATGATAATTTGTTGCATCAGGGATAATAAACAAGTTAGTTTTGGGGTCATTCCGTTGTCAAATCAACACACCTCCATGATGTTTGACATTATTTAAGATTGTCCTTTTCTTTGACTTAGGAGCTGGAGAAGAAAGGTATTATAGCCAAAGAATGAAGATGGACAAAAGGCAGAAATCAGCGACCAGGGGTAAGTATAAATCAATTTGTGTAAAGGTGTTAGTCTCTGACAAACACCAACAAGATCCAAAGGTCAAGAAATACACCAAGGAAAACAAATCACAAAATCTCAAACCATTACAAGAAGTAACGTTAAAAGATTGGCAGGTTTTACTAACAGTTCCTATTTTCTGATGATGCAACAAGTTTTTTTGAGATCAATTGTTCTACAGTGAGGTAGTGTAATAAATGGAGATGTTTGATTTGTCTTTCAGTTTCTAGACTGGGATGTAACATCAACAACCCAAGACCTAGTCCAGGCTGTAGAGACTAAAATCAAGACCAGGAACAAGTAGTGTCTCGAGAGCTACATTACAACACTGGTGGGCACAGCATGGACAAGGCAAATGAGGCCAAGCATATTGCACTTGTGTAGGGTACAGCTTGGGACAGTATGGACAAGGCAAATGAAGCCAAGCATATTGCACTTGTGTAGGGTACAAGCTTAGGAGAGTTGAGCTTCTTCACGTCGGATGACATGTATACATGCCAAACTTTTCCAAACTGGCTTTTTGCAAATGTTTATAAACCCCGGAACAACTTCGGAGCGCCTGGTTGTTTTTATCGTGGTCAGTTGACCAGCTAGCGTGTTTATTTACCTGGACATTCCATTTTGAAGTGTGCCCAGCCCTGCAGCTACCGTGCTGCACTTCGTTTCCCCCGTACACAAATGGACATTTCATGCTTGAAATCTCCCTTTTTCCGGGTAATTGTGTTTAATAGTAACTCGGTATCAGACAAAAGAAATAACACACTGTTTCACATTTTAATTTTGTACAATAATATTTTGTTTAAAGAAATTTCACACTGAAAGATAAAAATCCACATATAACTGGTGTTGTTAAACCTATTTAGTCTAAATCTCATCCAGTTTGTTATTCATGAGTTAAGTTGTATAAAACCATTGAGCATCTCTAGCAGTTTACATAAACTTGTCTTAATAATAGATTTGATAAACACTTATAAATGATGACGATTGTGTAAGACTTCTCAATATTTATACCAACTGAAACTGATTGGCATTTGAGAAAGTAAAAATAAAGGATTCTTTGAAATATATAACCAGTTGCACTTTTGTTTATGTTTGATGTGTCTCATTGCAACTTTGCATACCAGATTCTTTACAGCCAATTCTTTCCCCTGATTAACACATGAGATAGCTGCGTGGACAATGAATTCTAAAACTAAGGATTGTCCTGTACCAAATCTGGCTCCATCAGGCAACGATGTACATGTACAATGAATATGTTGGTCAGTCAAACTATCAAACCAACATGCACTGGTTGTATGAGGTGCCTTTTGCGACTCCAAGAAAAACCATAGGTTCATGAAGAATTGAAACTGTTTAATTTCTTGGTTTCACACATGAACATTTATTCTTAATGCAATAATGTGGTATTAATATTATTAAGGTTTTGATGAGTTTTCCAAAAACATATTTACAAGCAGTCACAAATTTCTTGAACAGATTATACCAATAGCCCGTATGCATGTCCCAATGCGCACGGCCAGAAATGATCGGGGGCGCAAGGATTCTTGCAGAAATCCCAGTCTGAACAACATCAGCCACAGATGCACTGATTTTGAAGCAATGCCAGAACCAAGGGGTAATACCTGGCTCAGTTACATGTAAACTACAGCATAGTTTCCCAAGATGCATTACGGGTTTTTTGTAAGATGGCGCTTATGCATATGGGCTATTCTCTGCTTTATCTTAATGTCAGTCAATAGGATCTAGTCCTGTGTTATTGGAAGTAAGATACCTGATACCTAAACACATGAATCAATATTAGTTTATCACGTAATTACAAACACAAAATTAAATTTTTACAATTTTAAATTTGTTGGAAACGGAAAGCTTAGCCTGGTTTAGCAATACAGTTCTGATTCATTAAATTGTAAAATAATGATTTAGTGGTCAAATGGATTGTTATCACAGCAATGAAGAAAAATACTTTTACACATGTATCAAACATGACAATGTTTTAAGCTAAAATTCAACAACCTTTTGGATAGTAATTAATAATTACACAATCAAAATACTTACAAATAACGGCTTTCATTTCTTAAACTTAGCAATAGTTGAAAACGTTGTAACCAATCGTTGCATACCTGGGTCTCCCCTTGGGCTTCACAATGAAACGATCCAAACAGGGTTTTTATTTATTTCGTTCCATGGTCTTTTCAACTATGTTGCCTACAGAACTAGACTCGTGGGAAAAGTTGTTAAATGTTTGTCACAGTGAGAGCGTGACGGCTCCAACGAGACTGCTGGCTTCCGACCACTGTGTGTCAGCAAAAGTCTTGCGGGAGCAGCAGTATTGCGAGAACAGCGGTCTCACTAGAGTATAGTCGTGTGAGCGACTTACGCTATTATCACCGGGACAAACAACTACTTGAGCGAAAAATTGTTAACGGGAATCCTATTTTTAATTTATTTATCATTTAATTGTAATTTTGATATTTTTACACTTCTGGATTTTTCGTAATTATTGATACAAAAATTATGCCCCCAACCTCAAGGTTTTGAAAAACTAGCTACACTTCTGTCATTGGCAGCGTGCGTCAAAATGACAATACTTTGACGTCATTTGTGGGATGTTGCTTTGTTATACCTCCTTGCGGCAACACATCGGCTCTACAAAACGGAGCTCCCACAAATAACGTAACATGGGTGCTGACGTAATAGGGCTTTTTGCGAATCTTTCTGAAAAGCACCGGAGAAGGGTATTCAAAATGATTGGTTTTATAGCAATTAAAAAATCTGTTTAATCTCATGTGAACTCAATTTCCTTATTGATTGAAAACGTTTCAAAGATCACTTGATGCCGTTTAAAGCTGTTCTTTAAAGACTTGTTCCCAAGTCTACTACAGAACTTGAGGTTTCATCAGACGTGTGCCATTTCTATTTAGTAACAATCGGAGACTAGAAAGATATCCAAAAATCTGGAGTCAATGTTAACAAATGAGATGTATGTCTTCTTAAAAAACACAAAACAACTTTGGCAAAGTTTTTTTGTTTAATATAAAGGCCAAGTTCGCACAAGGACCATTTGTCGATATTACCTGGTTACCTAACATATGTTATCGAGCATGAGTACCGATTATTATCGGCTGCTAGTCAACAAATGGTCTTTGTTTGTACTTTGCCAGAGATGTCCAGATTCAAGGCATGGTCTCATGCTTCACACTAAATTTGTTTCTTTCCATCAAAAAGTGTAAATATTACAATTTGTTATTAGTTTTAAGTAAATAAACGTTTCAACATTACATTTACAGATGGCCCTAGTAAACAGTTACCAAACTGGAAAATTAATACACATGATTCACAATACAAACTGTACATTTATAACAATGTGCTTAAACTGTAAAAAAGTGTTTTTTTTAGTGATTTGCAACGAACCAATTTTGAGTCATCTGTACTTTGTGCTTTCAAGACGTTTTGAGGAACTTGAACTTTATGACCATCTGCTATTAAATCACGAAAGCAGCTACATGTACAAGAATAAGCTTAATAGCTACATTGTACAATCTTCCTGATTAAAAAATTCCAAACACCTTGAAACCAAAACCACTTTCCCCGTGTATTAAAATTAACAGAAAGATAACATAATCAAGTGCATTTTAAATTTGTTTAACTTGTGCAAGGTTTTTGAATGCTACCAAACACAATGCCATAAGGTCTGTTCGAAACGACACTCCATTTCTCAAATTTGAATTTATCCCCCCCTTACATAATTTAAACCATGCAAACTATTCACAAGTTTAACACAAATACGCCACTTGCCAAACCAACGAACACTTATAAATTTGCTGTAAACATAATACATGTACTTAATCCAACATTAATCAGCGGTGTTCGTTCCGACTAGAGTAGTTCAAATTCCCTTGATGAAAATCATTCACAAATACATTAAATGATAACAATTATTCTGTCCAGTGTCACTACAACAGTGTTGGTCAAGTATTTGAGTAAATATTGAAACTTGATTAATATTTCCATACAAGGGTCTAAAACAGCTTTGAGTTACAAACATGGACGCTGAATAACGGTTGTTGTTGCATTCCTAATTTATAAAGGAAATGTATGAATTCCGTGATATTAAAAACCACTTGAGTTTGAGTTTACGGCAAGACACCATGGCCCAATTTGATAGAGCTGCTTAAGCAGAACATTATGCTTAACAACTTTCTACTTAGCAAAAACTAGGCATGATGCCAGTCACAGACTGTGCATGTGACATGGTATTTTGGCTGGTAACCTTCTTCTGGTAAGCATCATTTTGTTGTGATTAGCTAGTTTTTGTGCTTAAAAACAGCTCCATAAAATTGGGCCTATGTCACTTACCTCAAAATTTAAACAACAGCAGCAAAACCAAAGATGTGTGAGAAACGCGATAAACCAAAATATATTTTATATCTTAATTTATTCCACAAATTTTCCTTGGACTAAATAGGGGAAAGGGATGCTGAGACATAACACTGTTTATACAGTTCCCATGGTGATACTCAGTTAGCATAAATTCAGATAATCACATGTCTATTTTTCGTGCTGGTTAGTAGGTTAATGAAAAAAGCCTTATTTCATAAAGCTAATTTATGCTAAAATTATTTACTAAAAAACAACAAAATTTTACTAACGTTAAATCCACATGCCCATGGCTTCGGTCTGGATACCAACAATACATTCAGAATGTCATACATCCATTCTTTAACATATTTACATGAGGGCAAAACTTAGGTTTTCTGCAATCTTTCTTCACAGTAATTGACTCAATCCCAAGTTCATGGCTACTCCATTTACTACAGCCATTCCTACATCGCCAGTTTTCAGGGATCTTGTTTGCAAACTTCTAGCTGAGCATTAAGTAACATTCTCTTTTAATGGGCCCTGACACATCACTTAAATTGCTTTTTAAAATTTATTTCTATCCTCACAAACAACGATTACAATACCTTTAAACTGAGACGTCATAATGAAAAAATAAGCTTTGGCCGATTCCATTCTGCTGGTGGATCAGTCAGTGCATGACTACAGTGGTATAAATGATGCAGCATTTTTTCACAACACAAAAAAAAATACATGCGAGAATTGTAGTTTCTCTCGGAAGCCTACTATAAAAAACACACCATAGAGGGCGCTGTTCATAATCCATTGACATTACCGTTTGTTCGTTCAGCCGAAGCATCGTCAGAATCGATGGTTGTTCTCGTGTGAGATTTCTCTTTATACTCTGTGATAATCACGGGTACATTGTTGACCACAACTTCTGTACTGATGGCCGAGCTTCGATCAACATTTTTTAAGCGGGGTCTGAAAAATTGTGACAGAGAAAATATAATAGATAATAAGTTTGCATTGGGAAAAAAGAATATTTTGGGGTTTCGATGACTTCAATGACCAATTGAGCCCATATTTTCACAGGCTTGTTATTTTATGCATATGTTGGGATACACCAAGTGAGAACACTGGTCTTTGACAATTTCCAAACGTGTTCAGTGCCTTTAAAAGGAGATGATTCAAGTTTATTACCTTGGCTTCTTAGATGTACCAGCTTTCCTCTGGGCTGGACTACGTGCAGTTGTCTTAGATGTCTTGACGTGAATCAACGGAGAAAGATTTTGCTGAGCTTGTTGCTGGGCGACTAGTTGTGCATTAAGCCTTGGTTTTCTGTCATTCAAAAATTGATGGTTTTGTAAATTTGTTAAAATGAAATAAATTGTTGTGCCTTCACATACTTGATGTAGTCGTAGACACTTGGTGGGGGGGGGGGGGGGTCACACTACATGTACATGTAGCCCTTACAAATCAATTTTAATTAATTTGATAGTTGAAACAGTTGACATACATGTATCACCAGGGGCCAATTTCATAGCGCTGCTTAACGGAAAGCAAATTTTCGTGCTAACTATAGCAGAAAAATTTGCTTCAGCGTAAGCGTATTTCACAGGTTGGCAAGAAAATTAGGAGGCCAGCTTGCGCGTTCACCCTGAATTTGCATTGTTACGTCATTCATTTTCATACAGTAAGCAGCGGAAGGTTAGCATGCCTTTATGTGTGCTTACGATTAGCAGTGCTACGAAATGGAAACCCGCGCAGTAAGCACAAAATCAGCCGTTAAGCAGCTCTATGAAATTGGACCAAGATTATAAACCAAAAATAAAGAGAGGTGATAATTGATTTTAAAAGTTCAGTTTTGATATTTTGATTATTCTAACAGACCACAAAACATCAACGTTATTGTAAATACTAATAATTGAACACTTTGGTATTTTATTGGAATCGACTATGTGGGATTCTAGGTCTTACACTCTACTTTTAATCTCCAATTGTCACAGCTTAATAAGTGTCATCCTATTTGTGCACAAAGCAGTCATTGGCAACCATTCTACACAATAGTTTTTATAGAATTAATCTGTGCATCCAAATCAAAGATTATAGAGCGCCAAAGGCACAAGAGAGGGAACTAAAGCTCTATTGTTGAAACGTGAAATACACATGGGTGCCATTTCAGCAAGCAAATGTTTTGTTACAACATTGACAGCAATAGTCATTGTCTGCACTGATCTGTTGTTGCATCAGAAGGGTTGCTCGCTGAAATGGCGTCCGGTGCATGTTTCATATTTCAGCCCGAGTTCCTCATCTTGCATCTTCCGCATCAGGGTTCTCCCCACGGTTTTTCAAAACTGTGGGGCATTCTGGACAAACATTTTCGGATGTTGGCAGAAGCGTGCTGAATTGAAACAAGATCTTCAAAATGTTTTCTACTTGGTTTTTTTCTTGGTTTTCAAAGCCCTACTGTGCAATTTTTGTTGTTTTTGCGTATCGGCCGAAATTTGCGGGTATCGGCACGCAATTAGCGTGTATCGGCCCCATACGTTAGCTTGTGCATGAGGAGAACCCTGTGCAATATCTAATCTTTGGTCCTAATACAAAAAAATCAGGCTGTTAGGTTAGTGTCTGATAGTTTAACCGCTACTCACCTAGTGGAAGTGCCTTTACGGACATCGCACATAGCACACTTGAATGCCTCTGCTTTGTTACGATAAGTACACACACTGCAGTCCCAGTAGGAGCCCTCTGGTGAACGAGAACTACGCTTAGCTCGCCTGAAAACAAATTTTAAAAATATCATATCAAAATTTTCCAAATAAAGTGCCATGTTTCTTTTATACCTGGGCCAAATTTTATAGAGTTGCTGAAGCACAAAAAGTAGCTAGGTAAAGTAAAGTCTGTCCCGAGCCAATATGGCTCACCAGGCCGGTGTTTATACCCAGTTTCCTTGGCATTACACGACTGAGAATATTTCTATTCCCCCTGGACAGGACGCCAGTCCATCACAGGTTACTCCCCAGCTCTCGCTGGTACCCATTTGTACTCCTGGGTGGAGAGAAGCAAATGTGATAAAGTGCCTTTCTCCAGGACATAAGTGTCATGACCGGGACTCGAACCCACACTCTGCTGTTCAGAAACACCAGAGCTCGAGTCTGGTGCTCTTAACCGCTCGACCACGACACGGCACTTAAAAAGTAGCTAAGTACAATAACATTAGGCTTACAAGACTAAGGTTACCACCCAAAATACCGTGTCACAAGTACGATTTGTGACTGGTATCCCGCTCATTTTCGCTTAGCAGCAAACTGCTCGGCAGTATTTTTTGGTTTAAGTAGCTCTATGAAAATGGCCTCTGGAGAGTTTAGAATATTCGCCACTGTGTTTCAGAGGTGGCTTGTCTCTACATGATGGAAGTTCAACATGCAATAGTTAAGAAAATTGTAGACTTTTGTTTAATCATATTTGTGTAAAATAAACCTTATTTGGGGTATTCTCTTTTTGGCAATCTTATTTTGTGTTGAAGTCCACCATTGTTAAGATTCCTTGTGAGCCCTAAGAAATCTTACTTGAATTTATATGCAGGACAAAAATCAACTCAAAGCATGACTATTTATGTTCACATAAAAGTTCATGTATAAACACGTACATGATACACATGCACCAAGAAAACTGAAATAGAAATTTATGTGAAGTTCACATCCCGTTAAACCTTTTGACAACATAAATTCATCATCATCAAATCTGATCACGGAAAGGTATTCAATTTGGATTCAAAACAAAATGTACACTGCAGCACCCCTGCAGTGTACATGTATACTGTAAATGTACAGTATACCTGTAAAGACATGTCAACAAAACCAATTACAGTATCATTAAAGAAACAAGGTTTGTTTTGTACAAGTTCCAATCCTACCTCTTGTTGGCAGCTGAAGTGGTGGTCAGGTGCGATAATGAGTTTGTATTCTTTCTCTTACGGGAGATTTTATATCCTTGACGAGTCTTCCATTCCATTCCAGCACTTTGTACCGCTTCCTCAAGTGACTCCAAACTACAAAACTCCTCCAGTACAAAGTCCTCATCTGTGGCAGGTCCTATGTAACCAGGGATGAGCACCTGGATTTTATAAGTTAGCTGAAGTTGGTCTGTGGTTGACAAAGTTGCTTTGCTTCCCCTGACTGAAGTGTTCAATTTCTTGGGACGGCCCATCTTTTTAGGTTTCGTTGTTGGCTCTCCAGATTCTTCAAGAAAGTTCCCTTTGATAATCTCTGGTTGTTGTAGCTGAAGTCGCTCTGTAGGAATTGATGGTGCATTCACTTCACTCAGAGAAGTCTTTTTGGGACGGCCCATCTTTTTAGGTCTTATTGTTGGCTCTCCACATTCTCCAAGAAAGTTCCCTTTGATAATCTTTTTGGGACGGCCCATCTTTTTAGGTCTTATTGTTTGCTCTCCACATTCTCCAAGAACGTTCCCTTTGATAATCTTTTTGGGACGGCCCATCTTTTTAGGTTTCATTGCTTGCTCTCCACATTCTCCAAGAACGTTCCCTTTGATAATCTTTTTGGGACGGCCCATCTTTTTAGGTTTCGTTGTTGGCTCTCCACATTCTCCAAGAAAGTTCCCTTTAATAATCTCTGGTTGTTGTAGCTGAAGTCGCTCTGTAGGAATTGATGGTGCATTCACTTCACTCAGAGAAGTCTTTTTGGGACGGCCCATCTTTTTAGGTCTCATTGTAAGCTCTCCACATTCTCCAAGAAAGTTCCCTTTGATAATCTTTTTGGGACGGCCCATCTTTTTAGGCCTCTTTATTGGATCTCCACATTCTCCAAGAAAGTTCCCTTTGATAATCTTTTTGGGACGGCCCATCTTTTTAGGTCTCATTGTTTGCTCTCCACATTCTCCAAGAACGTTCCCTTTGATAATCTTTTTGGGACGGCCCATCTTTTTAGGTTTCGTTGTTGGCTCTCCACATTCTCCAAGAAAGTTTCCTTTAATAATCTCTGGTTGTTGTAGCTGAAGTCGCTCTGTAGGAATTGATGGTGCATTCACTTCACTCAGAGAAGTCTTTTTGGGACGGCCCATCTTTTTAGGTCTCATTGTTTGCTCTCCACATTCTCCAAGAAAGTTCCCTTTGATAATCTTTTTGGGACGGCCCATCTTGTTAGGTCTCTTTATTGGATCTCCACATTCTCCAAGAAAGTTCCCTTTGATAATCTTTTTGGGACGGCCCATCTTTTTAGGTCTCTTTATTGGATCTCCACATTCTCCAAGAAAGTTCCCTTTGATAATCTTTTTGGGACGGCCCATCTTTTTAGGTCTCATTGTTTGCTCTCCACATTCTCCAAGAAAGTTCCCTTTGATAATCTTTTTGGGACGGCCCATCTTTTTAGGTTTCATTGTTTGCTCTCCACATTCTCCAAGCAAGTTCCCTTTGATGATCTTTTTGGGACGGCCCATCTTTTTAGGTCTCATTGTTGGCTCTCCACATTCTCCAAGAACGTTCCCTTTGATAATCTTTTTGGGACGGCCCATCTTTTTAGGTTTCGTTGTTGGCTCTCCACATTCTCCAAGAAAGTTCCCTTTAATAATCTCTGGTTGTTGTAGCTGAAGTCGCTCTGAAGGAATTGATGGTGCATTCACTTCACTCAGAGAAGTCTTTTTGGGACGGCCCATCTTTTTAGGTCTCATTGTAAGCTCTCCACATTCTCCAAGCAAGTTCCCTTTGATAATCTTTTTGGGACGGCCCATCTTTTTAGGTCTCTTTATTGGATCTCCACATTCTCCAAGAAAGTTCCCTTTGATAATCTTTTTGGGACGGCCCATCTTTTTAGGTCTTATTGTTGGCTTTCCACATTCTCCAAGAAAGTTCCCTTTGATAATCTTTTTGGGACGACCCATCTTTTTAGGTCTCATTGTTGGCTCTCCACATTCTCCAAGAAAGTTCCCTTTGATAATCTTTTTGGGACGGCCCATCTTTTTAGGTATCGTTGGCTCTCCACATTCTCCAAGAAAGTTCCCTTTATGAATCTTTTTAGGACGGCCCACCTTTTTAGGTCTCATTGTTGCCTCTCCACATTCTCCAAGAAAGTTCCCTTTGATGATCTTTTTGGGACGGCCCATCTTTTTAGGTATCGTTGGCTCTCCACATTCTCCAAGAAAGTTCCCTTTGATAATCTCTGGTTGTTGTAGCTCAAGTTGCTCTGTAGGGATAGAGGGTGCTTTCACTTCACTCAGAGAAGTCTTTTTGGGACGGCCCATCTTTTTAAGTCTCATTGTTGGCTCTCCACATTCTCCAAGTAAGTTCCCTTTGATAATCTCTGGTTGTAGCTCAAGTTGCTCTGTAGGGATAGAGGGTGCTTTCACTTCACTCAGAGAAGTCTTTTTGGGACGGCCCATCTTTTTAGGTCTTATTGTTGGCTCTCCACATTCTCCAAGAAAGTTTCCTTTGATAATCTCTGGTTGTAGTTGCTGTGGTCGCTCTTCAAGGGTTGATGGTGCTTTCACTTCACTCAGAGAAGTCTTTTTGGGACGGCCCATCTTTTTAGGTCTTATTGTTGGCTCTCCACATTCTCCAAGAAAGTTCCCTTTGATAATCTCTGGTTGTAGTTGCTGTGGTCGCTCTTCAAGGGTTGATTGTGCTTTCACTTCACTCAGAGAAGTCTTTTTGGGACGGCCCATCTTTTTAGGTCTCATTGTTGGCTCTCCACATTCTCCAAGAAAGTTCCCTTTGATAATCTTTTTGGGACGGCCCATCTTTTTGCGTATAACTTCCTGTTTCTTAGATTTTTGTATTTTTCCGAGGGGTTTCCTTTTGTTGTCCAATAGATGAAATGGCTGTAGTGGCTTTGCAACTGCTAATGTCCTCTTAATTGTACTTAAGGAATTCGTTTTGCGACAGTATTTCCTTTTGGGTTTAGGTTCTTGGCTTTGTTGATTTCCTATATTTCCACTTAAGGAATTCGTTTTGCGGCAGTATTTCCTTTTGGGTTTAGGTTCTTGGCTTTGTTGATTTCCTATATTTCCACTTAAGGAATTCGCTTTGCGGCAGTATTTCCTTTTGGGTTTAGGTTCTTGGCTTTGTTGATTTCCTATATTTCCACTTAAGGAATTCGTTTTGCGGCAGTATTTCCTTTTGGGTTTAGGTTCTTGGCTTTGTTGATTTCCTATATTTCCACTTAAGGAATTCGTTTTGCGGCAGTATTTCCTTTTGGGTTTAGGTTCTTGGCTTTGTTGATTTCCTATAATTTCACTTAAGAAATACCTTTTTTGACAGTATTTCCTTTTTGGTTTAGGTTCTTGGCTCTGTTGATTCCTTTCAATTCCACTTAATGAATTTGCTCTGCGACAGTATTTCCTTTTGGGTTTAGGCTCTTGGTTCAGTTGATTCCTTTTAATGTCACTTAAGGAATTCCTTTTGCGACAGTATTTTCTTTTTGGTTTAGATTCTTGGCTCTTTCGATTCCTTTTAAATCCACTTAAGGAATTTGTTTTGCGACAGTATTTCCTTTTTGGTTTAGATTCTTGGCTTTGTTGATTCCTTTTAAATGCACTTAAGGAATTTGTTTTGCGACAGTATTTCCTTTTGGGTTTAGGCTCTTGGCTTTGTTGATCCTTTTGAAGGACTGTGGTTTTGTTTTCTGTTTCTTCAATGACCCAAAGTTCCCTGTTATGCGGATCCAATGGTTGCTTTGTGCCCCTCATTGGGCTCTCAAGCTGATTTAACTCCTTGAAAGATGATGGTGTGTTCTTCTTTGGGTGGCCTCTCTTTTGGGGTTTACCTATTGCTGTATCAAAGGACTGGTCATTATTTCCCTGGTTGAGTATCTTTCTGTTGTAGCCTTTCTTCTGAGGTCCAAATGGAAGAAGCGACTGGTCACAAACACCTTGCTCCAGTTCGAATCTAGGGTTATTTACCTGGTTGTCAGGTGGGATCAAAAGCAAAGGCTTCTCTTTGACAACTGGAGTCTCCTTAGATTGACTGAAGTGGCCCGGAGCCATCGTCTTACTACGGCCTCGTAAACTGGTAAACACTGAACCAGTAAGAGGTGTAGAAGACAACTGGTGACGCTTTATTCTTTTTGCTGGAAAGATGTAATCTTCCGAGTTCAATGTCTTTGAAGCTGTCAAATTTCGTTTTCCAAGTCTTTGACGTGTGTGTGGAAATTCTGAGTTTGATTTTAGCACCATCTTGCGGGATGAAGTGCTAGTAAACACGTGATTTCTTTGATGGTATGTTTGGTCGGTTATCTCTGGCACCATTGAGTTGGATTGATGGCGACACTCCTGGTGCTGATTTTCTGTCCTGAACAGTGGTTCTGTCTTCACACAATCTTCACCAGGAATTTGCGAAAGTTCACTTTTTATCGCCATGTACATTCTTTGTTCACTCATTTGAGATTTCCTCTGTTTGGATTTCCTAAATCCCAGACGCGAGAACAAAAAATGTTCATCTTTTTTTCGAAGAGTCATACTTGCTAGTAATGGATTTTGCAAAATTTTGTTCTTACGAACTCGGATTGCAATGGCCGACTCTCTACTCATGTTGACATGTTCACTACGGTTGCCCTCAAGTGATGTGGTAAATGGTGTGTCACCTATTAACGAGTCCAATTCTACTGCAGAAGTTCTGTCATTTATCTCTGTAGTTGGGACTTCCCCTTGCATTGATCCCTCAAACATTGGTGTAACCTCTTGGCCTTCAGGGCTTGTCCGTGAGAAAGAAACGCTGCCGCTGCTGTCAGGTGACACATCAGGTGGTAACTTTTCTGAAGAAGAGGATTCTTCTGATGAAAACTGGAAAGAATCTGTAGATGTCTCAAGTTCAAGTGAAGACATTTGCTTTTCAAACTGACAACCTCTAGAATGTTGAAGCTTCATGGTAAAGTGTTTTGGTTGGGTAAAGATAGACAGGGGAGATTGCTTTTCTCTCTGCGGTGGATGAAATGTCACTGGAGACTCTGGTACTTTGCTTATCTCATTCTGTGTTGACAATCCATCAGGTTTTCTATTGGCATCAGAATTAATGAGTGACGGAGCTTGTTGTACACTATTTAGCTCTTTAGATACTTCCTTCTCATTCTCTTTCATCATTAACGGAGCACTATCTAGTGAAATGGAGTTTGGTTCATTACAGTTCTCTTCCCCGTGACTTGTGTCCTTTTCACACACCAACTGAGATTTGTGAGGTATCATCATCGTTTCGGGGCCATTATCTGAGTCATTATGGCTTGATGCTTCACTGGGATAACTTTGTACTGCGTCTAGTGAATGACTACAGCTTGGTTGTTTTAGTTCCAGTACCACAGACTGTGTTTCATCGACTTCCTCTTCATCGACTCTCTCATAAAAATAGGAAATTTCTTTTCCTTTGTTCTTTGGAACTCTTTTAATATTCCACAACTGTTTGAAATTGAATGATTTTTTCACATCCTCCGTTAGTGTAGGTTTAGTTTTTTCTTCTTGAATGTTTTCCTGTGCATCAGTTTTTGGCATGCAAGATGATTTCTCCGAGGTTGAAAGAAGGTTTTCCGAGTCAGATTTAGATGATAAGCCAGGCTGAATAAAAACCGCCACAGAATCTGAATCATCTTCACCGGTGAATTTGGGTTCTGCTTGACTGCTGCTAGAGGTTAGTTCTTTCACTGGATTGTTACAGGGTTGCATATTGAGGTCCATCTGTGATTCAGCATCGCTTTTAGGAGATTGTCGCTCCACTTTGTCCCTCCCTCTGTTGGAATCACTCTGAAGAAGTGGGAGAACTAAGTCCTTTACATTTGTACCAGACACTTCATCCTGTGTCAATGAGGAGCTTTCTGTGTCATTTACATTTAGCTGGATCTTTTCCAAGGTAGAAGGACGGGACGTCAATGCTAATGAAGTACTTTGAGTTTCACTGTCGTGTTGTTCAACAGACTCTGGCCTTTCCTGACTCGTAACTCCAGTTACAACTTCACTTCCAATACTTTGGGTCGATTGTTGATAACTGATGTACGTTTGATTGCTACATGTATCTTGTTCAGTGAACACAGGGACATTTGCTGATCCATTGTCTGGACTTTGTTTCTTTGAGATGTCAACAGTTTCTATTTCCTCATCACACTCTGGAACTGGTGACTCTTGTTCTGACACAATGTGAATGGGGCGGTCATCCTGTTCAAGTTGGTCTGAGATGTCAACAGTTTCTATTCCCCCATCACACTCTAGAATGGATGACTCTTGTTCAGACACAATGTGAATGGGGCGGTCATCCTGTTCAAGTTGGTCTGAGATGTCAACAGTTTCTATTCCCCCATCACACTCTAGAATGGATGACTCTTGTTCAGACACAATTTGAATGGGGCGGTCATCTTGCTCAAGTTGGTCTGAGATGTCAACAGTTTCTATTCCCGTATCACGATCTGGAATTGGTGACTCTTGTTCACACACAATTTGAATGGGGCGATCATCTTGCTCAAGTTGGTCTGAGATGTCAACAGTTTCTATTCCCGTATCACTATTAGGAATTGAGGACTCCTGTTCACACACAATTTGAATGGGGCGGTCATCTTGCTCAAGTTGGTCTGAGATGTCAACAGTTTCTATTCCCGTATCACAATCTGGAATTGGTGACTCTTGTTCACACACAATTTGAATGGGGCGGTCATCTTGCTCAAGTTGGTCTGAGATGTCAACAGTTTCTATCCCCATATCACAATCTGGAATTGGTGACTCTTGTTCACACACAATTTGAATGGGGCGATCATCTTGCTCAAGTTGGTCTGAGATGTCAACAGTTTCTATTCCCGTATCACTATTAGGAATTGAGGACTCCTGTTCACACACAATTTGAATGGGGCGGTCATCTTGCTCAAGTTGGTCTGAGATGTCAACAGTTTCTATTCCCGTATCACAATCTGGAATTGGTGACTCTTGTTCACACACAATTTGAATGGGGCGGTCATCTTGCTCAAGTTGGTCTGAGATGTCAACAGTTTCTATTCCCCTATCACTATCTGGAATTGTTGACTCTTGTTCAGATACAATTTGAATGGGGCGGTCATCTTGCTCAAGTTGGTCTGAGATGTCAACAGTTTCTATTCCCCCATCACACTCTAGAATGGATGACTCTTGTTCAGATACAATTTGAATGGGGCGGTCATCTTGCTCAAGTTCGTCTGAGATGCCAACAGTTTCTATTCCCCTATCACTATCTGGAATTGTTGACTCTTGTTCAGATACAATTTGAATGGGGCGGTCATCTTGCTCAAGTTCGTCTGAGACGTCATCAGTTTCTATCCCCGTATCACAATTAGGAATTGATGACTCTTGTTCCTCTATGTCATTGTCAGGGTTATGCGTTTCATGAAGTGATCTCTCTTTAGTAGTGACATCCTCTTCGTTGTTTAATCGGACATCAATTGAAGAAACTTGTGTTTCTATGTCAACCGGAATGCTTTGCAGTATTGCTTCACTTGCTGGGCTTGTTCTTGATTGGATTAAATCTATGCACTGGGGAAAGCCTTCTTGAACTTCCGAGTCTGTGCCTTGTGTTTCTAACTCATTGTCAGGATCCTCTGTCTCAAGTGGAGCATTGATATTACTAAAGCTGCCATCTTGTTGAATGGAACCATCTCCTGGAGTGGTTTGTGTTACTGCTTTATTCTCGGGATTTAATGACTCGCGTGGACTGATAATGAGCCTAGAGCAGCTCTCATGCTCGCTGAGTTTGCATTCATCACTATTAGGACTCTCTGTGTGATGTGGAGAAATAATGCAAGGAGGACTGCGACCATGTCTACTCTGAACTGGGACATACACCTGTACTAAAGTTGACTGTGATACGACTTCAACATCAGGACTTGGTGTTTCACTCGAGGATATAATAAGACTCAGGGTACCGTCAGCTTCAGCAACGACTTTGCAGTCACTAGTTTGCGTCTCCTGTTCAGAATTGACAGGGGAAAGACAGCTATCCCGTTCATGAGAAACTTCATCTTCATCCAAAGTTGGAGTTTGAGAAATGATGGGATTTGGGTTGTCCCCTTTTTCTCTGGACACTTGAATGGTGTTTGATGTAGTTTGTGATACTGCTTCACTCTCGGATGTTGATGTTTCGTGAGATGCTTTGCTAGGAGTCGGTTTTTCATCCTTTTCAACTTTGACTTCGATATCATTCGCACCAGAATCCACTTCACAAAAAGAGTCTTTGAAATTATTCATCTCTTTTTGCAGTCCACTTTGAAATGTTTGACATGTAACAATATTGTCAAGACATTTCTTTTCTTGAGTAAGATCTGTGGTTGTTTCCTGCAAGTCTTTGCAAGTCCTCACTGCTAGCTTTGGAGGTTCAATGGAGCTGGCTTCATGTGCTTCAAGTGGCATACAGCTTTGTGTTTCAGTGGACACGTTATCTTGCACGATAGGCACGGACTGGTTAGGATTTTCTTCATTTTCCTTTTGTTGTAAACGACATTTTTTCCTTCCTCTTTTCTTCTTGCGGCTCCGTTTCCCTTTCAGATACACTGGTGCATCATTCACCAGGTGAGCCTGTTCTTCTTGAATATCAATTTCTCCTTGGACCAATAGCCAGTGTTTAGAATTGTAACTACGCAAGTGATTCTTGCTGCTATTGGATCGATATCTTGCATACGGTCTGAGCCCCATTACAATTTTGGGCGAGTAATCTAAAGTTGCTTGACAGATGGTCTTCAGATTATCTTGATCCTGTAAAATCGGAGGTATCTGCACCCCTCTGCTTTCTGGGTCGATGAATTGTTCATGTTCATCAGACACTCTGGTATTTAGTGACTTCAGATGACTATCTTTCTGGATCCTTTCAGATAAATCTTTGGCATTTCTTTTCTTGGACAGTGTGGAAGATTTTTCTTTTGCTGTGTCATTATTTGTGTCGTTTGAGCGTAGACTTGTTTTCTGAAGTAGGGAGTTTTTTCTCGGCTTCGTCTCTATTGCACTTCTTGAGATTATATTGCTTTGGCACCGAGTTGAACTTGTAATTGCTGTATTCTGTATTTTGCTTACACCTGCACTGTTAAAAACACTATTTCTTGTTCTTGACACTTCCCTTTCACTATCTGACTTGAGAGAGGTCAGTGTCTCTTCCACTTTCCTGTTCCTTAAATATTGTCTTTTTCTTCCACAACGTTGAGGAACACTTAAAGTAGAAGCTTCACTCTCACTAAAACCATAGTCAACTCCCTGTAGTCTGTGAGTGACACTTTCATAACAGAGTTTGTTCAGTGTGACACTGACTTCATTTTGTATCAATAATTTTGTTTGCTGTCCTTCCACCGTTAGACTCTTTGGTGTATTTGTTACTCGCACTTCTTTCTCATTGATTATTTGACACTTTGGTCTTGGCACTTGTGGTGATTTACGCGTGAACGGACTCTCAGTTTCCATTTGTGTTGATGCGGGTGAACTTAATCTTTTGGCACTCTTCACACGGCATGGTTTGTCATCGGTTTTCAAGGTTTTAGTACATGAAGTAGTCTTCTTTTGGTTGACTACACTTGTATCGAGTGTGTTGGCACAATTATCCACTGCTTTATTTATAGTTGAAATCCACTTTGTTGTTGAATTCACACCACCCGCAGAATGTTTTTGTTGAGAATGACACGTATGGGGACCTTCACAACTGCAGGCACTTTTGGTTTCTTCTTTTCTTTTCGACAACACTGGTACACACCTTTTGTTTGGTCCAACAACAACAATATGTGTGCTATTCTCTACATCAGCATATTGATCAGTTTTCTTTTCTTCACAGCCACCTGTCTTTATCTTGTTTGGTCTCAACAGCATCGTAGTTTTCCTAACACTTTTCGCTTTTCTGACATTTATCTCCCGATTCCTATAGTGTCTCGGTAACACAATTTTGGATTGCATTTGATGGGTTGATGTACTTGTCCAAACATGTCTGTAACTTTCATTTGTTAGTTCACTTGATTTTACCCGTTTCCTCCGCGATCCGTACTTTTGTTTGGCAGTTTTTGTTTCATCCACAAGCTTGGTGTTACCCGAACAATCACATCCGGCGTCTGAAAAGATACACATTTTTTCTGCATGTTTATTGTAATCGATCACCGACAGCTCACTCTTCGACTTGTGAGAGGAACTTGAAGTTTGTCTCGCTACGAGGTTCGGCTTGATGGGACTAAGTTGAACTATCAAAGAGGTATTTGTTTCTTGCGGACTAGTGTCGCCCTCGTTGAAGCTGTCCGAGTCGTGACTGTGGCATTTATCATCTCCATGTACGGCATCTGATGGACTGCACCGAGTAGGTTGATGAGTCGACAGAGGATCCTCCAAACAATCTACTGAAGCACCACAGACACCCTCTTGTACTTTTGAGAGGGTCTCAGGATGCATCTTGGGTGTCCTCTTTCGCCAGCAACGCAATACAGAAGAAGTTATCTCGTTTGACCGGAGGCGATTCAGGTCTTCATTTGGTTTTGAAGGCTGGGCAGCCACTGCTTCAGATCGTTTGCTAAAGGTGGGCGACAATCTGTGGCTTATATTCTGAACTGCTGTATTTGACGAAGACGGCGAAACAGTCCCTCTTTTTTGTCCTCGTTTACCCTGAATCTTTTCTAATGCTGATTTGTTCGGTTTAAGGTTTTTTGGCAACCTCACTTTCTCTTGGTTTGCACTTTGAGAACATCCTAGAGAAGTGTCAAGGGAACTTGTTTTGAAACTGCTAATGTTTGCCTGCGCATGTTTATCTGAAGCCATTATCACCTGTTTTGGGGATTTTCTGGACGTTTTTCTTGTATGACTGCTGCTTACTTTAGACTGATGACTAGTGGCGGTCTTCTTCTTGGATAAACTTACATGTGGTACATAATGCTTATTGGGACCTAAGCTCATGGAAACCCTCTTCCTTTTGACAATTGCACAAGATTCCTCAACCTCCACTGTTTTGCAGAACGTTGCTGAAATTTTCTTGATTACGCTTTGTTGCACTTTGTTGACTCTGCGTTTCTTAATGCACATTTTGTGGCCCACTTGAACCTTGGCTTGTTTGACGTCCTTTGAAACATCGTCTGGGTTTTTCGGTCGTTTCATTTTTCAGGTAATGTTAACACAAAGGATACTTGAATAGTCTTTGAAAAGGAATATCAAATATTCAGCAGATCAGTTTAGCTGCAATCACTATAGTTTTGATCCTTTGTGCTTTGAATTTCGTCAAATATTTAACAGAACAATTATCACCAACCGGCTTGAATACTCTCCTTCCGAATCAGAGTCTTGACCACACTTCTAGTCTTGCACCGTGTAGCTCCTGGTTCCATTACAGGCTGCAGCCTTTGGTTCAGATGAAGTGTCCACCGCCACAGTATGATCTGCAGTAGATGCGAAGTGGAGTTATAGTCACCATATATTCAGTAAAAGTTCTTTTCAGATGGCAAAAGTATCCACTATAAATCCTCACGGAAGACCGAACCCAAGAGGTGGCAGTTGCATCCCAAGAAATCAAAATTTTACATTCATGAAGAGATGAATAAATATGGACATGATGGGAGGTTGGTTTACAGTGTCTAACATTGATATCCCTGGGGAAATTCTTGTTTTATAAAAACACAATATCATCCTGTTTATCTTGTTCAATGTTTTCATGGACTATGGCATCTACTGAATTTAGTAAAGAAAGCTTCACATTTATGTCATTTCTTAATTTGCGCATTTTATACAACCGTTCTGTACCCCTAAACATCACAATTTGTTTGGTATTTTTTATGTACATGCAAGGTACATTACATACTGTACATGACCTTACATACATGACCTTTGGTCATGTATGTATCAATTCCAAGACACCCAAGTTTGTACATAGTATGTACAAGTTGCATCCAAGTATATTATACTTGGCAATAATAGCCAATTCTTAGTTTCAGGTCTGGAATTTCATCTTTGAGAGGGGGCACTTCCATTTTGATTTTGCAAAGGGCACTTCCATTGGAAAATCTTGATATCTATATGGGAAACTTTTGAAGGGGCACCAAGGCCAAGACCAGGGGCAACAGAGGCCATGGCCTCCATGTAATTCCAGGCATGAAGTTGGTTCCAATGTAACCTTAAGTCGTCTCATGTACCTTTATGTAAATGAAAGTACACATTTACAAATACGTATAATTTTATGTCTCTATGCACTTTATGTTTCATGCTTATACCACGAGATAGACATGCTCATTATTAGTCAGTTTTTAAGAATGATTATTTCAGTCCAAAGTTGAACCCTAACCGTACACAATGTACAACAGTTTGCACAATGTTGTCATTGATGTTGATTCTTGTTCTATCAACTCCGATTAGATCTAACGAACATTTTCAGATCCATCTGTGTTGTAACAAAATGCAATACATGTATTTCAATAAGAATGCACGCTGGGTATGTATTATATTGCATGCAGTTGTTGATGAAATATCCAGACACAAGTGGCTTGTGTGTTGCCATGGTTACCAACAACATAAAGATGAAAGATAAAAGTTGAACTTGGCCAATTCAACACGTGTACATGTACATACGTGTGCGTGTGCATCATGTACGTACATGTAGATCTGTCTGATGACAGTTTACTGTTGAGTACATTTAAATCCCATGTACAAAAAGTAACACTACAGTTACGTAAAATACAAATTACGCAACTAATCATGCTGGAAGTCCATTTGTCAGTCAAACATTGTGCATAATGTGTAGTGCCCAATGCGTAAAAATGTAAAAATTATGGGCCAAGCAACCATAAAAATTCAATGTGCATTGCTTGGCGTGTATTTTCATTTGAAAGGATTGCACACTACGCATCGCGCACAACACATGACGGAGACATGGAGCTCGGACCTAAAGCTTACACTTACAGCACAACCTTGGTCTCAGCACCGAGTTATGTGATTTGCATGATCACAAAATCAGTGATTTAATCTAGAACTTAAAAAGCAACGATCAGGCAGATGGTGAAAAGAACTTAAAAACTGTATTTTGATTTCAAAATAATTTTTGAGGGATGTCTGACCAGCTGTGACCGTGAGGGTATAACTAGGACCATTGTCATGACAACTATTGCAGACATATGTGGACTTACATGCATGACATGACCCTTACATAAAAGTCAAGATAAAACCAAACCATGCATGCATGATGATGATCTTGATCTTCCTCTGATAAATTACATTAAACGTTAATTACGATTCCCACCTCCTTATTATCAGATTATGGTCTATTGTGAATGTTTGATTGTGTTGGGTATGAAATGTTGAAAATGAATCCTACCCACTTTTATTTTAGAATTTTAAGTAACATTGGGGTTTTTTAAACTAACAAAAATCAAAATACAAAAAACCCCAGCTCACGCCTCAATCTCTTTTTTTTTCCAGTTTCATTTCATGATCCTGGATCATCATGACAAGATTTAATAGACCTGAAAATTTCCGTTACTGCACAACCAGGTCTAGCTTTTCCACCGGCCCTACTTACAGCAAACAGATATATAAATTGATTCCTCTAAAAATATTTAACTCCTTTTGGGGTGTGACCGTCCGAAAACTGGGCAAGACTTCCCCCCAACACATCGACATCAGCATCGCATCGCCATGTGATGTGAATGACCAAAAATGTTTACATCGTGCCAACTAAAACCACATCAGCTACATAACAGACGAACAAAAACACATCAAATCAATGACATAAATAAAGCAGTAATGTATTCAAACAATAGAAGTATTTTTACCCGCTGGGAATGCGTTTTTGGTCCATATTTTCAGCACAGAAATCTCAATTACTACTGCAACAATATGGAACCCAGAGAAAAGCGCGCTAGTTATTATGCACAAACAGCGCCACACAGCGACCGGTATGAGAAAGTCAATTAAGTTACTGCTAGCGCGAGCGCCGAGGACGGGGATGCCCAGCGGGACTCTCGGACCAGTTTGAAAACCACCGAAACCTCTCAAGTTTAATTCAAACTTATATTATTAATCATATACAATTTAATAATGCGTGACTAAGAGAAATTCGAAAAGCTGTTAGATTATTCAAAAGAAAACATGTTGTTTTTTCCTTTATTCTCAGAACACCATTACATTATCAGCCCATCTCCATGATCAGCCGAACCCCAGCACCAACCCGCCCCTTAAATTTTTTTTTTTAAAAATCACACAAATAAAACATCTGACCTGTTGATCTCAACCTTCACATATGTTGTCCTTGAAACTAAGATGTGAAAAAGTGACATGATTGAATGAGATCGTTTTGCTTCAGTGGTTTAATTTAAAGTTTCCATTTTCAACCACTGCCCCCCTCACATTTTTACAACTGACTAGAACTGAAGCAGTGTATTTTTCTTGCAAAATATCGGTTTATTTCAATAATTATCATATCAGTGATATATTTTTTCAGTCTGATAAAAAACATAAAGTAATACATGATACACAAAACACATTTGTGAAAAGGAAACTGTCAATATAAAAAATAATCAATAAAGAAGTACTTCTTATTTCCTAGGATTTGAACTGCCTCTAGCCATCGGGCTAGCTCGGTGGTCTAGTGGTAAGACATTTGCTCTAGCATTGCAAAGGCCATGGGTTCGAATCCCACCCAAGTGATTTGCCTGTGGACTTTGTCAAAGACCTTGGGAAAGTACTGAGTATTGTAATGAACATGCTTTGTGTTGCATTCCAAGCTCCTTTTGTTATAGTGTTTAAACACATGTGCTGGCTCTGTTCTGGCCTGCAATGAATGTAGATTGTTGTGCCGGATGGGGGTACAATGTAGTCAGTTATTTTGGTTATTCATCATTCCCTTGCCAGCCACCATTGGCCTGCAAGGAATGTGTTCACATTGTTTGTATCATTATTTCCCCTCAATTTAGATTTAATGATTACTAGTGCATTTAAAATAACAAAGAGTTTCCTATTGCGTATAAAACCAAGGCACCAAATCTAGGTGTGGCATTCTAACACTGTGGCTTGGGACATCAGGGTGGTTGGACGGCGGCTCTATACTTTCTATGTATAAACTGAAGGCTCTCAGTACAAAAGTACTAGCACAGATAGTGGTCAGCCTACATGTATTTATTTTTGTATAATTTATTATCTGCACGTCGTCCGGCCTGGGTCATAAGGTAATGTTGTATTTATTTATTTATTAGTTAAGTGAGGAGTATCCTTAAATTTCCACAACTCGGCCAGTTGCTACGTTTTGCTTTATTATTAATTGACTTTCAGATGTATTTTGTTCATGTCCCCTTTGGGGAGAATTACAAGATGAGCGAGTACCTGCATTTCTGTTTCCATTTTTGAGTTATTATCTGTCTCTGAGTTTAGCAAGTAGTTCCCCTCCCCTTCTGGTAGATGCAGGGTTGATCCGTTACAGTATACAGTGCTTAATACACATCAGTGTAAGGGTAAAAACAAATACTCTTACTAGTTACAATAATCCCGTTTTTCAATTACTTTTATAGCACCATTTCCTCAAGTTTTTCTCACAAAAGAAACACATAATAATAAAGAACAAATTATACAATTCTTACCTTAAGTTCAAAAATAAAAACTACAGTATTTTTTATCTTGTTAATTTTCAAGAAACATTTTCTACAATTTTCCCAAGACTCAAACATACATGCTCATGATAGTATTGTATTAATCCAACCACCTTCAGGAATACCGATACCAGTACAATATTTAAAGGGACTGTATACGTTTGGTAATGACTCTGAAATTAATGGCAATAAAAACTTACTTGGTAAGAAGTACAGAAGCTTTGGGTAGTATAATGCATTTTGAGACACTTTTCACTTCGAAGTAATGCGTTTATGGAAAAAGATACCACTTTTTATCCCCACAATTTTGAATCTGAGCAGATTGTGTATTCCAATTGCAGATTATTCTTCCTGCGTGGACATAACCGCTCCAGATTTTCGGCAATATCTCAAAAACGCTACCACCTTTTGAAATGAAATTTTCACAGGTTATTTTTATGGTATATATCTACAACTTTATAGAATTGAAACAAACAGTGAGTTCCAATTACCAATCCCTTTAAATTGCATATATTGTGGTTGTTAATTTTGTTGCTGTTTGCCTTGGCCAAACAATCTAATCAGACAAAATAACTTTATAATGACATTTCGCTTTGAGTTGTTCGCGAATATGATTAGTCAAAATGTCAGATTAAAAAAAAAACGGTTGTATGTATACAATCCCTTTTAAATAAAAGATATAACAATTATATACATTTAAATTTATTATAACTTACAAATAAATTACATGCATCTAATGCATGTTGTTATTTGTAAGCATTGATAAAGATCTCAAAAAACTTACAGTGTTGCAATAATTAAGGTGTACATAAATTTTACTTTGGGGATTTCTTAGCTGTTCACCAATATTTTACAATCTCTGTAAAAGTTATACTCAATACTGGAATCAACTTGAACTTCAGCTGGTTTAACGGCAATATTTTCCATTGGATTTACATCCCTTTCCAACGAGTAAAACCCACAAACTAAATATTTTGCTGATTTGCCATGACAGTCGCTTTAAAATTAACTCAGGTGAACCCCAAATATCATACACACAGCACAAGTAAATTATTGCTATTATTGCTGATATTATTATTAGCAACCACAGGATAGTTCAAAAATGGTTGGATTAAAAACAACCTACAAATTATCAAAGCAATATTTAAGAGTGTCCATTATACAACCAAATAACAAAAATAAAAAATTCCCAAATTGTGGCAAGCATTCAGAGAAAAAAACACCAAGAAAGTTATGGTAAAAGCATTAACACATACCTTAAAGTAAACATGGGTGATAAAATGCACATGCGTTCAACTCCAAACCACCCCAAAACAAACCAAATTAGCAGGAAAGCGCAGTATAACAAGGTTAAAACATGAACAAGCAGTCACTTCTCCTGAGCAGCGCCGTGACTTGGGTAAACTTTTAGGGGGCATAAGGAGTGCACCATTTTTTCTAGAGGGCACTTCTGGCCAATTTCCGTTTGCCTTTTTCTGAAAAAACCTCCAACTGTTTTCAGCGCATTTTTTATGTTATTTACTATTCTTTATTAGAAAATCTGGCATTAGTGTAAACACAAATACATTGTCTGCGTGTAAATGGAAAAATAGTTTTAAAAACATCAAAATTATCACATTAAAGCTCCGACTTTTCCAATCCAAAAAGTCAAGAATTCAAATGGGGGGGGGGCACCCGGACATCAATTAGGGGGGCACGTGCCCCCCCCCTTAGTTACGCCACTGCTCCTGAGAAGACTAAAAAGCACATAATAGTGTCCCTAATTGATACCAATTACCAATGGCATAAATCAAAGGTCAAAGTTCATAAATTTTGAGGTCATCAGACCCAAGGGACCCAGAATCCACCATGGAGGTCAGGGTTAGATTTAGGATCAGCTGACAGCACATTCCTTGCTGGAACCATGGTGTCTTTATACTCATTCAGACGGGCAGTCATTAGAGAAACAATATCTGTCATGAGACAAAAACACAAGTCAAACATAGATGAATCATTTATTACCCTTGCCCAAATTTATTTAAAAAAGCAAACTATTGTTGATGAATGTCCAATATTTAAAAGAGACACTTCAGGCGCTTGCAAAGGACAATCAAACCAAACCAAAATACAACCCCGCCCATACCCCGCCCCCCCCCCTGGGTATGCCACTGTTGAAACAACACATGCTAACCTTTTATTTTGTGTCGTTTTAACTTGTTTAAATGAAAACCACTGAAATACTTTCACGTGGAGGATTTGTTGTAACACCATGTACATTGGAATAATCTCTTTTGATCTTTCAGGATTCTGACACACGAGCCGGAAGTTTTCCATTGGACGTTTGATATAACAGTGAATAACAAACCTTGGTTCCATCCAGCTATGTTGTAGAACTCACAAGGGTCGTTGGCGATATTGAATAAGCACGTGGCTTTAAATGGGTTACAGTTGGTGGAAGCATTGCTGGGTTTAGGCGGGCACTGTACGGCAAATGCTCCCGAGGGTGGTGGTGGTGGATTGTAATCTGTAGTTAGTCAAAAGAGAATACTATTCTTATATGCAGATTCAATTGAGACCTATTGTAATTGTTTGTTCCTTGTGGCTCGACTCGACCAAAGACCTTTTGGTTCACCTAAATGTTACTCTCTGTTTCAGTGCAAATGCATGTCTTTAGGGACCATTATTGCCTACAAGCTCTGCTTCTAAAATGGATCCCTCTGCAGTGTCATGTTTGTTTTAATCTTGTTCTTGATATCTATACTGTTGTATTCTTTAAACCGATCACTCTTGCTGAGTGATAAATGTCTTTTTACTTTTTGATACTGTGGAAAATAAATGAACCTTGAACCTTGAACCTTGAACATACTCACTGTTAACTATAGTTTTAAAGGCAAAGTATACCTTTGGTTTTTTGGAAGCAATCGATTGTTTTAATCCTATGTAAATGTAGATAGATACAATAAAACTAACCTGTGAAAATTTCACTTCATAAGGTGGTAGCGCTTTCGAGATATTGCCGAAAATCTGGAGCGGTTTATGTCCATACACACAGGAAGAAAAATCCGTAATTGGAATACACAATCTGAGAAACGTTTTGTGCAGATTCATTTCTCAGATTGAAATGTTTTTGAATCCCTTTCTAATAAAACCACATTCCTTACAAGGGAATCGTTTCTCAGAATGTTATACATTATCAACAGCTCCAGTGCTTCTTACCAAGTCAGTTTTTATGGTCATTAATTTTGGGAGTAATTACCAAAAGGATACCCTCCCTAACATGTTGCTCACAAGAAAATATGTAAATAATAATAATACTAATAATAATAATAGCACTTTATCTATGGGCATCTCAAAGCGCTTATCATCATTTATTTCCAGGCAGGTTTTTGAAGTTTTTGAATTATGAGATCCATTTATGTAACACCTTGAAGGGTTTACAGGGTGCTTTCGGACCATTCAGCAGCCACTGCCAGAAACACCAGGGTAAAAAAACCAAACTAATCTAAGCAATAACTGGGTTTTTTTACGTGCATCACACAACACACTGGACAAACTGCTTGACGTCCCATCTAAAGGACGAAGCAATAGTGGTTAAGTGTCTTGCTTAAGGACACAAGTGTCAAGACCAGGACTCGAACCCACACTCTGCTGATCAGAAACACCAGAGTTTGAGTCGGGTGCCCTTGACCGCTCGGCCACGACACGCCAAGATGACTGAAGAAAAAAAACCTTTCCACCCAAACCAATGTTGTAGCAGAACTTTTAAAAAAATTGTCCAAACTTCCATTAAACCAACCCAGGCCTGCCAAAATCAAACAGATGATTTGTTGAAATTTGGATGGTCTAGTACTGTGAAAAGTACCCACTAAATCACAGTCCAGAAGCACAGGACCTGTTGGAGTATGATGGGTTGTGTACTGTTCCAGTACATAAACTGTTGGAGTATGATGGGTTGTGTACTGTTCCAATAAGTAAACTGTTGGAGTATGATGGGTTGTGGAAGCTTTCTAGTAGAAATGCTTAGGGTTTAGGAATATAAGACGGGAAGGTTTACTACTTACGTGGGGGTAATCCCTCAGGTATGTACCAGCCAGACCAATTCCCTTTACGTATATCACCATTAATGATTTTCATGTCACCAATTCGTAATGCAGACACATTGTACTTTGTATCGATGTTCAGTAGAATCTCTTTTCGTGGAGATGTCAGGCCTCTGTTTAGGGTTCAAGAGAACATAGAAATATTAGACAATTGTCTAATTTCCAGGTCAAATACACAAGCGGTTTGGTAGTGTTTATAATTTTATCTATTCATACACTGCTATACAGCAATTCCCAAATCCCAAAATGGCACAGCAGTTGCTTTGTAAACCTCATTCAAAAAAGACTGAGTATTATCTTTTGTAACACACATGTAACTATCTAAAATCATGAGCCAAGTATCATGCACATTGCCGCAGAGCTTGCCATATATCTACAACACAGGCCTGTGAGTGGACCCTTAAAAAAAGAGCTGAAACACTACATGATGTAAGAATGATCTTGGAACGTCAAGTGAGCGCGCGTCACGCATTTACGCTGGTCGAATTGGGGCACCCCGTTGATCCAGTAACTAGGCTTATTTCACATAATTGTAGTTGTACATTACTGTTGCCAAGCATATATAAGGCCAAAAAGTGAAAAAAACAAAAAACAAAACAAAAAAAACACGGAAATAAAAAATCGACAAAAAAAGAAAAAAGCGGATATCCGCTTTAAAGCAGAGATTTCACAGGCCTGACAACAGGGTTCTCCCCATGCACAAGTTAGCATATCGGGCCGATACACGCGATTTTTTTTTGTTTTTTTGCTATCAGATCAAATTCACATTAAGTCATCAAGATAAAAACCATTTAGAATGGTCCAGATTGCACAGTAGGGTTTTTAAAACCAAAGATAAACACCAAGTAGAAAACATTCCGAGAACCTGTTTCAATTCAGTGTGCAAAGGCCAAACTTTCAAAATTTAGGTCCAGAATATGCCCCCCCCCCCCAAGTTTTGAAAATCCTGGGAACCCTGTACACAATAATTGTTGTTAGTACAATGGAAGGGTCATATAAACCTTTGGCATAGAGAAGAGGACCGTTCAGATTCCTCAAGTTCCAGCCGTCGATTTCACCAAACTCTTCCTAACTTAGGATTAATCCTAGGCAATGCTAAGAGATAGGACTAGTCTTAAGTACTGGTCTTAACTTAAGACTAGTCCTATCTCTTAGCATTGCCTATGATTAATCCTAAGTTAGGAAGAGTTTGGTGAAATCGACGGCCGATAGCCTTTAACCAGTTAGCGCCGGGATCTTCCACTTTTTCCCTTCCACCCAGACTGGATTATTTGCATGTGGGGAGGGAAGTATGTAAGAAATAATGATTAGGTCCGTAAAACAGGCCTTTGTTCTGGTCATCTGGAGTGACTGGGAAAAAATTGGCATGGTAAAACGTCGTTCTGCGTTAACTGGTTAAATACATGTATGTACTGACTGTGCACATTGCACCTTGTACTTACAGTGAAAGTGTTGGCCAAACATCATACCCATCCAGATTCTTCAAAGAACTAACATCTCCACCAGCCAAACTGTAAATTGTTGGCAACCAATCACAAACATGGAGAAGATCATGTGATATGCGTGCTGGTTTCTTCAAAAGGTTACTGTGCACAAAGGCTTTAAAGAAATAAGCAAGAAAACAAATAAAAGCACCAAACTTTGAAAAAAACAAACATTAAGAAAATATTTTGTTTAAAAGTAATTCTGCCAATTTGCTGTGTCGGTTTTGTTTCTGTTTCTGTTCTAACAGCTCTTTCTTGTATCACTTTTTCAAAACATCTATTTTAAAGGCTCTGAGCTGCATGAATTGTTTTGAATGAATCAATAAAAATGAAAACAAATCCATCTGAATGGACAAGGCTACTTTTGGTAGAGCTGACAAAATAGTCGCAGACAATGTTCATGTTTTTTTGTGTTCAACCACATACATGAAATAACAAACCTGTGAAAATTAATTGGGCTTTATCCGTTGTGTGAGTCAGGAGAAAAAATGAGAAAAAAAAGAACATGCACAATTTCTTGCATGTGAACACATTGTCCTTAATTTTGGTTGTATCGACCAAAATCAGCTGTTGCGTTTTTTTTAAGGTTTTCAGATTTTTCTCGAACATGACTTTATTTCAGGGGGAAATACTTCACAGGAAAAAATGTTTCTAGTATAAACTTCATAATCAGTAAGCTTTCAGACTAAAATTAAACAATGACGCTTTATATCTTTACAAATCCAGTACCTTTACCAATACCTTTAAAGGCACTGGACATGTTTGGTGTTTGTCAAAGACCAGTATTCTCACTTGATGTATTCCAATATATGCATAAAATAACAAACCTGTGAAAATTTGGGCTCAATTGGTCATCGAAGTTGCAAGAAAATGATGAAAGAAAAAACACCCTTGTTGCACAAATTTGTGTGCTTTCGGATACCTGAGAAAGGCTTCAGGCTGAAGTCTTTCTCAGATTTAATGATTTTAGCGAGAAATTACCTCAAAAACTACGTTACTTCAGAGGGAGTCGTTTCTCACAATGTTTTATACTATCAACAGCTCTCCGTTGCTTATTACCAAGTTAGTTTTTATGCTAATACATATTTTGAGAAATTACCAAACGTGTTCAGTGCCTTTAGCATTTCAAAGTCACATTTAAAGCAGTTATGGATTTACCAGTGCCTCTTACTCCTCCCTCCCATAAAGACAGCTTAGTTCCTCTCAGTGGGTAGTTATTGGCATAATTGAAGTCAAATCCATGCGCTGGTCCGCCATTATCAGTAGAGAAGAAGATAATAGAGTTGTCATACAAACCAGCTTCCTTCAAGGCTCGGGTGACATTCCCTACTGACTCATCCATCACAGCAACCATGGCTAGAGTAGACAAATACTCAACATTATATAATGTGTGTAACAGAAGTAGTACTTGCAGCAGAAGTACTGGGTGACAAAGTACTGGCAACCAAAGAACTGACAGCCAATTAAGTACTGGCAACTTAGGTAATGGCAGCTGAAGTACTGGCAGCCAAAGTACTAACAGCCAAAGTACTGGCAGCTAAAGTACTGGCAATTTAGGTAATGGCAGCTGAAGTCTGGCAGCCAAAGTACTGGCAGCCAAAGTACTAACAGCCAAAGTACTGGTAGCTAAAGTACTGGCAATTTAGGTAATGGCAGCTGAAGTCTGGCAGCCAAAGTACTGGCAGCCAAAGTACTAACAGCCAAAGTACTGGCAGCTAAAGTACTGGCAATTTAGGTAATGGCAGCTGAAGTCTGGCAGCCAAAGTACTGGCAGCCAAAGTACTAACAGCCAAAGTACTGGTAGCTAAAGTACTGGCAATTTAGGTAATGGCAGCTGAAGTCTGGCAGCCAAAGTACTGGCAGCCAAAGTACTAACAGCCAAAGTACTGGCAGCCAAAGTACTGGCAATTTAGGTAACGGCAGCTGAAGTCTGGCAGCCAAAGTACTGGCAGCCAAAGTACTAGCAGCCAAAGTACTGGCAGCCAAAGTACTGGCAGCCAAAGTTCTGGCAACTTGAAGTACTGGCAGTGAAAGTACTGACAGCAAATGTACTTGCAGCCAGTACTGGCAGCCAAAGTACTGGCAGCCAAAGTACTAACTGCGAAACTACTTGCAACCGAAGTACTGGCAGAAAAAGTACTTGCAGCTGTAGAACCTGCAGCCAAAGTACTGGTACTGGCAGCTGAAGTGCTTGCAGCTGAAGTACTGGCAGCCGAAGTACTGGTACTGGCAGCAAACAGTACTTGCAGCCGTAGAGCTGGCATCCAAAGTTAATTTTTGACCCATATTTACCTGCAAACATCCTTCGCTTGTCATCTGTGATGTTAGTGAACCTGTCATAGTATTCTTGTGGAGCTTGTAAACCATGCTCTGCATCATTGCCACTATGAACGGCTTGATGAGCCAAGTACAGGAACAATGGCTGATGAGTAATGAATCAGTGAGATCTATTAAACACACAGAGATCTACACAAAACCTTTTACAGTCAACGGTTTCAAAAGTATTTGTCCAAGTGTACGTCTGAAAATGTAAGACAAAATAAGACTACCCTTTGTGATACAGTTTTAAACGAATACTTTAAGTGCATGAGTTTGGGTTTCTTTAATTTTGGTTTTCTTTTTAAAAATTTGCTCTTGAAACTGTTATTTTTCAAAAATATTCTGGCACTTCGGAATTATAGAAACAACAGCCAGATGTGCCACATCAAAATTACACATATCTTGAAGCTTGAGGCTGGTGTTGATATAATATATGATAGTATATGTACCTGTGATTTATCGTGTGTAGCAATAATTTCCTCTGCTTGTTGAGTGTAGATCTTGGTGGAATATTTACCATGCACTGGTTTATATGTAGAGCCATTCTTGTGAAAGTCCATTCCATTATAAGTCTAATGAAAAGAAAGTCAACACTAACTGAGTTTTAGAAGACTATTTCACTCTTTACTCAATGTTCTCAAGATGGTGGTTTGAGATAATAATAAATTTGACAAAATGTTTGATGGAACAGTGCCTCTTTCATTCGGGTAACATTTGTGATGACAATTAAAACCAATTAATTTGAGTCTTACTGTTTCTTAACCATTCCATGTCGGATGACATGTTGATCAGCAAAAATTTTATTGGCTAATCGCGATGGCCGGATTAATTCAACCAGAAAAACTTTGGAGCGCCCTCAATTTTTCGCTGGCAGCCAGACGGCTGACAGAAAAAGATATCCACCCAGAAATTCCAGTGTATAGCAAGCACAGGCAAGCACCTACCATGCCATGCTTTGTTTCGCTCGTACAAAGAGGGACACCAGGTTCTGGAAAACCTGTCTTGTAATATCCCTTTTCCTGGGTTGTTGTGTATCCCCCCGATTCCAGACCTTTGTCCATGCTGTATAAATGTGGAATACAGGATTGGACAGGCTGCCACCATTATTTGTCATTGTATTCGGCTCAATGGGAGGTAAGTCCGAGCGTTCCGAGATTCCAGCATACCATAGCAGATTTTCGGCCGTGCCCCAGGGCCGAGGTTCTGTGAATCACAGTTGAGTTCCTACAAAATTTTCTCACACGACAACATCAAATCCCGATGATATCTATGAGAACCTTTGTTGTCTTTCCTTTGTCAAGTCAGGGTTTCATGGTGGTTGCGATAATTTCAAGGGAAAACGAAGTGGTTAAGTAATTCATTTATAGATGGTTTATTTACCTCCGTGTCATAATGCGTCCAGTAATCTTGTTTGCCAAGGTAGTAACCAAAATGAGTATCAAAACCTCGCTGGGTTGGAGTATACCTCTCATCAAAGAATCCAAGATGCCACTGGGATAAACCAATTTATAATTTTTTTAATTTGGGGTTGAACAAAGAAAAATTTACTAGAGCGGAACTTGAACCTGCGACGTCCGGATTAGCGTGCTCTACCAACTGAGTTTTCTAGCCTTAATGTTTGCGGTCTCCCTATTTTTTCAATATCTTTGTTCGAGGGTGCAGTTGGAAGCCATCCGACCTGTAACTGTCGTACAACCAGGGATCACACCCAAGTTTATGATACAACCTGGGAAGCGGCAGCCAAGGGATCACCTTCAGGGGATGCGACTTTTTATTTCAACAGAGAATACTAAAATGCAACATGGTGAATGCAAAGCAACAGAGTCAAATCTCTCCAATCAATTTCCAGAGCTAAAAAAACAATATGTTAAAAGTAAGATCAAAATCACACTAATAATAATAATACTAATAAGACTTGTAATGCGCACATATCCACCCTGCTGGGTGTTCATGGCGCAGAATGACCGCACCGTCAGTTTCTGACTTACTTTTCCCACCATGTGTGTTTTGTATCCTTGCTGCTTTAGTAGTTGTGGCAAGAGCGTTTCATTCAGGCCAAGTCCCCATGGTTCTGGACCAAGTATAACGCCGTGCCACATACCTGGAAAATAAGGGTGTCAAGAATACGACATCATTGTATTTGTAGTTGTAATTTGTGTTCCAGCGTGCGAGGGTCATTTCTGACAAAAAAGTCTGAAACTTGGATCCAGATCTTAGGAGGTACATTCAAATGATGGCATTTCCACCTTTCGAAAACCCCTGGAGTTATAGATTCCAAGGAGCTTTTTGGTAACAGTATCCTCAGTGCTAGAGAAGAAGATCAGAGAGCCTGACTAATTTTATTTGTAGAAAAAATCCAGCATTTTTTGTTTACCAGGCAGACTTTAAAAAGTCTGAATTCAGATAAAAGTTTGAAATTCTCATCCCTCTGACACACATAACAAAAAGTTAGACATTGAACTTACCGATTGGTTTGTTGTTGTTTCAATGTTCATTTTTATATTTCGTACAAAAAACAAAAAACCTAAACAAAAACTTGTGCCTTCACAGGAAACTAAGCTTACAGGAAACAAATTTTAAATTCAAACAGAAAACTATGGAAATCATTAAATATTTCTGGCGTTTCCACACAGGGTAAAAAAGGAATTTCCAATCATCAGCATTTAGTAAAAGGGTTTGTATACGTTTGGTAATGACTCTGAAAATTAATGGCAATAAAAACTTACTTGTTAAGAAGTACAGCAGCTTTGGATAGTATTATGCGTTTTCGGAAACTTTTCACTTCAAAGTAATGTGGTTATATGGAAAAAGATATCATTTTCTTCTTCCTGCGTGGAAAAAGATATCACTTTTAATCCCCCCAAATATGAATCTGAGAAGCTTTACTACTCCTTTAAACTGGCGCAAAAATCCCTCTTTGGAAAGTGCAGACCCAATTGTTTTTTATGTTTGATGACGTCATGTTTCAAATTTCGCTCTGAAAGAGTATCACATAAAATGACATTTACACCATTTTAACGTGAGGTTGGAGACTTGAAATGTTCTCTCCACTTTCATAAGGACTCTATCTATTGGAAAATGAGTGCATCACAAAAACTTAATTTGACCTTGCCAGCCAGCCCCTCTTAAAGATCAGTCTTACCTTTAAGATCAGTCTTACCTTTAAGATCAGTCTTACCTTTAAGATCAGTCTTACCTTTAAGATCAGTCTTACCTTTAAGATCAGTCTTACCTTTAAGATCAGTCTTACCTTTAAGATCAGTCTTACCTTTAAGATCAGTCTTACCTTTAAGATCAGTCTTACCTTTAAGATCAGTCTTACCTTTAAGATCAGTCTTACCTTTAAGATCAGTCTTACCTTTAAGATCAGTCTTACCTTTAAGATCAGTCTTACCTTTAAAATCAGTCTTACCTGTGTGAATTGGATATTTTCCAGTCATCAGAGAGCTACGTGTTGGAGTGCAGATGGGAGACACGTAGTAGTTGGATAAAATCACACCACTGTAGGCCAACTCATCAATATTAGGGGTAGGGATCTGGTAAGAACCATGAAAGCTGACATCATTCCAACCCTGTCTCGAAATAAAGAGAGATACGTTGTTGATTGCAGCGGTTGGTACTTTTGTTTTCTTTTTGATGGAGGTAGTGTTAACCTTAAAAAACTCAAACGTTCTGAATAAATTAAAGGGGCACATTGCCTTCAGATTGGGCGCTTTGGTCTATAAAAAGCATTTGTTTTTAAATGAATATGGTTGGAAAGATATTTTAAAAGTAAAATATATTGATACACATAAATATCCCTGAAAAATTGTGTGGTTTTTGTGTAATTTCATGACAGAACACGGCCCGCTATTTTGTAGAACAAAATGATTGACTCCGCAAAATGACGAACAGTATGTTCCACTGGTTGTATTTCAAGGCAAATTTATGTTTTTTTAAATCACACTGTAGGTGTTTTTCGTGCATGAACAATTCTTGAAAAGGATATGGAGCAATTCCAAACAGCAAAATTTTGAGAGACTTGAAGACAAAGTGCACCTTTAAAGTTCACCTCATTTCAACTACAAAATCATAAATATCCACACATGAAACTGCCGGTAAAATTTGAAATGAAACTAGATCCATACGCTACTTACTAAGTCATCAGCCAAGATGAAAATGATGTTGGGTGGTGTCTGAATCTCAGGACTGCTGTTCTTTCCGCAGACTGGATACTCGGCAATGCTTGCCAAAATGACAACCAAAGCCAAGACGGTCTTCATATTTGAGATATAACCAACGATATAAAGACCCACGTTAGCACCAGATGGCATCACCACTCATTCGTTATTAAGTTGGTGTTTATGCTGATGGCCTCTGTAGACAACTTCTTGACCTGCAAAAGTACAACAAACTAGTCATTAGATATCCTCATTATATATCCGAACATTGCCGTTCTAACATTTCGCCTAATGATGACAAACAAATGATAAAACTAGCTATGTGAGTATGTGACTGACTTTAAACTAATTAATCTGCAATTAATTGAACACAACCCCATCCATAGTGACTCTGTGTAGTGGTTGGCTCTCTTTTAACATCTGTCTTATCATAGTTGCTATGATTCATCATTTTCAAAACATCATATCTGGACGAGTTAATCGTTTGATAATCCCCATCATCATAGTAATTCCACAAATGTAAGGAATAGGCCTAAGGTCAAGTATGTAGGAGCAATGTGCAATGTTTATAAGAGAGCGATATTTGCGATCAATCGATATTTGTAGCCCACCTTGATGGGCTATTATGGCTTTCTTAATTTACCTTCGGTCTTATCATAGTCGCTATTTTTCAGCATTTTCAAAACATCATATCTGGATGAGTTATTCGTTTGATTAGCCGCATCTTCATAGTATATCCACAGATGTAAGAAAAAGGACTACGGTTAAATATGTAGGAGCAATGTGCAATGTTTATAAGAGAGCGATATTTGCAATCAAAGTGGCACGACTTGCTTCTATTTTGAAAATTTAGGGTTTTAGACATGGTTAGAGGGTGGGCTGTATTATTGGCGACTTTGATAAGACTGATGTTAAAGCAGAGGAAATGACCAAATCAATTTTGTGATGTACTCATTTTCCAATAGACAGAGTCCTCATGTGTGAATGGTGAACAATTTATAAGTCTCTAACCTCATGTTAAAATGGTGTAAATTGGCACTGCATTTGAAACCCTTCCAGTGCAAAATTTGTCAACATCCAAAACATCTGATATAACATCATTCTGAGAAAAATGGGTCTCTACATTTTTATACGGGGAATCTGGGATGTTTTGGCTCATAACTGACTTTTTCAGAGAAAAATTTGAGACATGATGTCATTGGATTTCAACAAGTAATGGTTCTTTACATTTCAAGGAGGAATTTTCAAATTCAGTCAAATTCAAGGCTGTTTTTGATTGAATATTGAAAGTAAATAGGTCAGTCAAAGACCAGTGTTCTCATTTGGTGTATCCCAACATATGCATAAAATAACAAGCCTGTGAAAATTTGGGCTCAATTGGTCATCGAAGTTGCAAGAAAATGATGAAAGAAAAACACCCTTGTTGTACAAATTTGTGTGCTTTCAGATAGGAATAAAAACTTCTTGCAAGAAGTTCTTATTATTTTAGTGAGAAATTACCTCTTTCTTCAGAGGGAGTCGTTTCTCACGATGTTTTATACTATCAACAGCTCTCTGTTGCTCGTTACCAAGTAAGTTTTTATGCTAATATATATTTTGAGTAATTACCAAACGTGTACGATGCCTTTAATAGTGTAATTACGAAACCATTACGGTACTGAAACTTGCTGAAAATGTTAACAGTATAACGGGTACATAAATAATTTGTAAAAACAAAAATAATTTGCAAAAATTTGTAAATTTTTGACAAAAGGGTCACTTCGTAGTATGAGTGACGAAATGTTAAAAATAACCAATTAAGTGCCAATCAATCCACCATCATGAATAAGGGGATTGACACTTGAATTTGAAAAAGGTTATCTGAATCTTATCATAATCTAAACTAACTTGAACTTGACTGTCTGTACCCCCAACAAAACATAGCAGTGCTATTATTTATAGCCGTCTACCAGATACTTTATGTAGGTAGGACGCCAGTCTCCGTTGCATTGCCGTACTACTGTATGCAACGGAGGAGTCCAACCTTGGCTATACTATACTAAAGAAAGTAGGGGACAGCACTGTACTGTAGTGTAGCACTGTGCAGCGTATTGACCGACACCACTTGGTACTGGTAGACCCAGTAACTGGCATGGCATGGCTGGGGCGCTGTACTCCGTTTTTCGAAATGTTGACATCTGCGGTTTAAATCTAGCGCAGATTAAAAAATATCACTTCTTTGCTCGTCTTAGCCCCATTAATAGTGCCAATACTCTGATGGACTTCAGAGTAATTCCAGAGTATTGGCACTATTATTTGGGGCTACTTTGCATTAGCCCACCTTGTTGAGCTGTAATGGCTCTCTAACATCGGTCTCATAACACTCACCATTATATCATTATATCAATATCATATATGACTCTGAGACCGATGTTAAAAGAGAGCCATTACAGCTCAACAAGGTGGGCTACTTTGCTCTATACTAGGACTCGGCTATCTATATGCTTTTGCAGACTTGGATTCAGCTAAATCCCTCTCTTCTAATCACGCCAGTGACCAGCCTACGTTGAAAACAGGCGAAATTCTAATTTACTGTTTTAAAAACCCCATACCCTCCCTTGGTGACACACAGCACTTCACCTTGCACTTGCAGTTGCACTTTGCAGAATGCAGGACTTGCACTTGCAGCTACCGTACCACCTGACACCAGAGAACTTTCTTATTGTGTCCCGTCGTCACGTGCGTCCGGTACACACCCAAAACAATGGATTTAAAAAAAACCTTTCAAACGGACTCTTGAGGGCGCAATACACAAAAACAATCAGCAGGTGTTAATCAATTAAACCGACACGGCCAGCAGTTTTCTTTCTCGGTTATAAATTGTTACTTACGCTGAGATTGTTATTTATTTTGCTTAATTCATAATGGCTGATGATTGCTACGATGATGAAGTCTTACTAGAGGTAAATAATCTTGCGGAGTAATCGCAGAATATTGCTAGTGCATATGCCTTGTCTTGTCTTTACTGCAATGCAACCACGTGCATGCACACACCGCCGCCACTTGGCCACTGCACTGGGCTAAACGTGCAGACTCTCATTGCAAGCTCCTAAAATAGTACATAGAATTTCAAGGAGTGACTTAAAATTATTGGCATCAGGGGCTGATATATAACTTGTGGCGGAAGTGAGTTCCAGATTGGTATTGCTCTAGGAAACAAAGAGTAACGGTAGCAGTTTTTGTTTGATGAGATGGTATTATAATTTAGATTAGTAACCTAGACAGTCTGATTTGTGTCTCTTTGTATTTGATATTTACTTTATTTTACAGAATTCTCCACTGAGTCAATATCTAAGGGAAGCTTGTCCAGACCAGGAGTTTGATACTGTCCCTTCTGCACGGAAGTCTGCACAGCCTGCAGTGGAGAAGCAAAACTACACCATCAGTGGTATTGTTCATGCAACTAAGGTAAAATTGTAAACATTATTAAATGTCTTCGTTAAATTTAGATTTTAATCATTAATGTGTTGCCATGCGTGTAGTTTCCTCGGAGGGATCCCCTGCGTGGAATGGTGTATGTACTAATTTGTTGTTGACATCGAATGGCGTCATGTTTTAAATTTTGGTCTGAAAAAGTATTGAATACAATGGCATTTTACACCATTTTAACTTAAGAATAGACACTTATATTTTCTTTCCTCTTTCGTGACAACTCTAAATCTATCTATTTGAAAATAAGTACATCACAAAAATTAAATTTGACCTTGAAGCCCCTCTTTAAAGATTGATAAAATCTTAACGTGTTTGTCATCTTGGATCTCTTTCTCTCTTTCTTAGGAACTAATATGGAAGTTCTTTCAATGGCTTTATCCTTCGGTTATTGAACATGTAGTAAGTATGCATTCATATTTATTTCTCATATTTTCCTCTTGGTCTTACTCTGAAGTATCAGTCAGGGCTAGTATTGGAAGGGCTGTTTCATTTCAAACTCCTTAGCATGACTAGAGCAGGCTGGTCGAAACGTTGAGATCAATTAATAAATCACTCCATGACCATGGCAGTGAAGTTAACTGCGAGAAGTTCCTTCGATCCACTAAAGCGAAAGTAGTAGTCCCGGCCGATGTTCTACCTTCCGTTGTAGTTAATAAGCAAGCAGTTTTTTCAGAACTAAGTAGTCTCCCGAAATCCGAACTCTACTACGCGGCAGTAGAACAAATAACAATACAAGTTCTCAAAAACGAATCTACACTGCAAAGTAGATAGGCCTAATACACATGGTGTTACAGTAAACTGATTATACATTGATACCTCACTATCAATGCCTCAAAACCCATAAACTTTAACTTTGATGTGATGTTTTGCATTATTGTTGGTCACTAGTTTGTCAAGCTTCTTTAGGTGTAGGTGGTCTTTAATATTTCTTAACCCATTGATCTATCAAAGACATTTGTAGTGTATAGTACCAGTAGAAACTTTTGATTAGTTTTGCAAGCTTTCTTAGTATAAATGTAGCTGACTGGTCAATCATGCTGAACACAACTTTGTTGTCACCGTATTTAAATATTAAAGTATTTCAATTGCAAGGTCAGGCCATAAAGAAGAATACTTTTATGACGTTTCAGTTACTATTATTATGTTTTTCTTTTGTATCTGAGACAAGTCATTAACTTATTGGATTATAATATTTTGCCTTTTCAGAACATGACGTTTGTTCCAGAGTATTCTACACTGGCTTTAGAGAGTAGATGTTTATTTGAATCAGATAAGCAGATTGTGAGCGCTTATTACCCTAAGATTGGTTTAAGCAAGTCTCATGGCATATCACTAGCATCATACAACAGGATATGGTTCTTTGGTTTCTGGTAAGTTGGGCATTACTTAACCTCGTTCCCAGGGGTGATGGGGTGATCGATCCTGCCGCGCCATTTTTTCCCAGCATGCCTTGCTCGCTCATAACCCCTGGAATTGGTTCATTAAAATGTGCCAGAATCTGGCACATTTTATTATAGGCCTGTGGCCGATCCACTTTAAAACCCGCAAAAGAGGCATCAAGTCAAAGAGCAACTGGTCCCCTCTTGTTCTTCTTTGATCTTGTGATATGTTTAACTGTATGCAGGTTAGGGTGATCGTGTAAAAACAATTCATTTGAAATGAAATCACGTCAAAATACTTGCATTTTGACACACACATACTAAGTGTCCTACAAGCACCATACAAGCACTCAAAAGTTTTTAACAGGCGTGCACGCAAAGTAGTCACTTTTGGGGCATGGAAATTGTGTTAAATACCAACCCGAAGTGGTTAAAGTTATTTAAATCACAAGATGTTTGTTTTTTAATTGTTATACAGCTCTCTGTTTTTTCTGTGTTATGACCTGGGTGCCTGTGTTCATCACTTACCAACAAGTTTAGCCTCTGGTCTTCCAAACCTACCTGCAGTATATTTCAGCTTTTATCCCGTCTTGCGAGTGGCTTGTTATTTGTACACGCCTTTCTTAATTCATCTCATGTGGACTGTCTTCACCCTGAAGAGGCGTCACAAGAAAGGCATAGGATGTATGAAGCAGTGTCTTCGGCTGTTAGATCAACACGGGGTGTTGTTGAGAAAGTGTATACGCTACATACAAGAGGTGGAAGTTATCTCAAGAGGATTTACAATGTAAGCTGAAGAAGAGTTTGGTTTCATAACTCAATATGATGGATCATGTTTCAGCCAGAGTAACAATATACATTGTCACAAATGGATAAATAATTTCTTGTGACGATGACTAGAGCAAGCTAGTCGAAACGTTGAGACCAATTAATAACTCACTCCACAGCAGTGAAGTTAATAACGAGAAGTCCCCCCGATCCACTAAGCGAAAGTAGTAGTCCCGACCGATTTCCTACCTTCAGCCCAGGTAGTAAAGAAGCAGGACAGTTATTTTCAGAACTTGGTAGTCTCCTGAATTCTGAAAATCTACTCTGCGGCAGTAGAATATATAGCAAGACCAGTTCTCCAAGAACAAAAATCTACACAGCAAAGTAAATACATGGTGTTACCGTAAGCCAAATATACATCAATAAATAATTTGCACACATTGAAGGTTTCCTACCTGCAGTCATTTGTCTCATCTGTTTTAATTGGTTGTCTGTAAATTTGTTTTCAGGGTTACTCCATATACTCCAATCATTCGTCTTGAGAACTCAACATCTTCCACAACACGTCGACAATGCACTGTTCTAAGACAATCATGTTTCACTACAGCAAAGTGTCAGTTCAGTGTACTACGTGATGCAACGTTGATGGGAATGAGAAAACTTCCTTTACTAGCAGACATCGACCATGTCAGTAATTATTTGGCTACAGTGGACTTACAGACCATAGCTCCTTGGTTTAAGGTAAAGAATTGTATGGTCTTTCTATAATTCTATTAAAAATGACATGTGCATAGATGACTTATGGGATTCTTTTAAGTTGGAATACATCATTGCGTTTCCAAAGAGTACTTTATTTCAATAGACTCCTTGCGTATGACATCAAACTCTCAAACAGCGCCCTCACTGTGGCATAAGGAAGCAGCTCATTGGACAATAGCTGTTTTCTTGGTGCGTAGTGCATGAAAACGTGAGCGTGAGCAAGGGGTCTATTCAGTTTTCAAGAAATCTTTCACAGAAAAAAGTCACGTATCCTGGTATGCATCCGGTGAAGAATTGGCATGTTGACAAGTCATGCGACATGAACTGGTTAAATGATCACATTTTGAGAAAAATGAAAATAAGTTGTAATTTTCCTAGCATTTTCTCAATGGTATCATTTGAAGCTCAAAGCATTGTATATAAAAATAAAGACTTATGACGGATTCATAGTTTGAGAAATGACTAAACTGATGTCAACGTTGTAATAATATCAGGTCTCTGAAGATGAAGATGAACTCCATGAGTCCGTTGCTGAGTATACTAGTCATTTCTCACTCTCTGCACTCAAGGTAAGAATTTGCATGACATATTTCCAATTCCATTATTGCTTTTCTGAATCGTGGTTTGGTGACAAACAGCTAGAGCCAGCTAGTCGAAACGTTGAGACCAATTAAGAACTCACTCCGTGGCAGTGAAGTTAATAACGAGAAGTCCCCCAGATCCACTAAGCAAAAGTAGTAGTCCCGGCCGATTTCCTACCTTCCGCCAATTGAAGTACATGTATGTATCTTGATCACAGGCAATGAACAGCCTCTTCTGTGAGCAGAGGTCAGAGTTCATACGGAGACTAGTATTGAGTATAAGTCCTGCTGCATTATTACCAGATCAAACTATAGGTGAGTTTTAATAGATGTCAAATATTATAATAAGAATATTTTGTGTGTTTTACCCATACTTTGATGTGTGTAAAGCACTGTATACTCAGTACTTTCCCGAGACCCGTTAAAAAAAATGCACAGGCATATTTTTACTTAGGTGGGATTCAAACCCATGACCTTTGTCATTCTAGAGTAGATGTCTCACCAATAGACCACCAAGCTTACCTGGCAGTTCGAATCCTATATTTTAGTAGCGGGTACCGCAATGATTTTAATAGATGTTAAATTTGTATCGGGGATAAAGAATATTATCAGTGTTTTCCCCACACACCAATGTGTTTTAAGAACTGTATACTCAGTACTTTTCCAAGTAAAGTGAAAGGACGAATCGGGAAAGTACTGAGTATACAGTGCTGAACACACATTGGCGTTTGGACAATGCACAAATAATATGTGTGAGATATTAGACATGATTGTCCACTGTGATTATGTGTATGCTCACCATACTAACATATAATACAAGTACGCTATTGGATGTGTATGAGTGCGTTGTCGTAGAATATGATCACATATAATCATGTGTTCCACCAATCATTGACAAGGATCTATGTGTGCGGTATATAACAAGTAATAACTAGCATTTTCAAACCTCTTCTCATCTTTTACCTCCAGATTCAATTCATTTTTATATCAATTTGATTTCTAGGTAAGAGTGTTCTAGAGTCTTGGACAAGTATCGTTTGTGCAGTCAATGAATCATGCGAGGCAAGTCTTGGCAAACTACAGCGAAGTTATGACTGTCACCGACAGAGACCAAGTCACAACAGAGAACAACTGCCCTCAGATATACAGACGCAGGCTAAGGATGGTGTATCGTCACATCTCAGAGTGATGAATGCTGTACGCAGTTTAAGACTTCATCTTGAGGCAACTCTAAATAGGTGAGTTATTGTGAAAAAAGTAAAGTCTGTCCCGAGCCAATATGGCCATCTCAGCTCCCTTGGGAGTATACAGCCTGTGCTGCCAAATATGTAGCACACCAAGCTAAATCAATCACAAGAACCATCTCTGCCCTCACTGGTACCCATTTACCCCTGGGTGATGAGAAGCAATTATAGTGAAGTGTCTTGCTCAAGGACACAAGTGTCATGACTGGGATTCAAAACCACACGCTGATGACTCAGCAACCAGAACTTGAGTCAGATGCACTAAACCGCTCAGCCACGACATGCCAGAATGTGCACTGCTCCAAATTTGATGACAGAGCCCAAGCCGGAGCCAGAGGCCAAGCCGAGGTTTCGAAAATGCCCCAGGATGTTTCTAACCCTGTTACAAAATCTACACTACATTTCAAAGTCTGTGATTATTTTTCTGCTTTTGCAATAATAATAATAATAATAATACTTGGTTCTTATATAGCGCTTTATCACATCCAATGGGCGTATCAAAGCGTTCAGTATTTTTTCCTGCAAGGTATGTGGAGCTACGTTTTGAAGTATGAGACCTATTCCTTTATAGCACCATGTAATGGTTTACAAGGTGCTGTGGCGCAGTATGCTGCCGATCAGACCAGGAACACCGGGCGAAACCCTTTTCTTTGCGATAAGCGCACTGGGTTCTTTTATGTGCATTACACAACACATGGGACCTACGGCTATACGACCCATCCGAAGGACGCAGTAATAATGGTTAAGTGTCTTGCTTAAGGACACAAGTGTCACGAACGGGGATCAGAAACACCAGAGCTTGAGTCCGGTGTTCTTATCCGCTCGGCCATTTGCCTTTTATAAACCTTCAACATTTAAAAAAACTATCAATCTTGACTAAAGAGAATTTCATCTACAGGGTGGTTTCAGTAGAAGATGCTTTAGAAGAAGAGACAGATGGCTCAGTCACGAAGCAGAGCAATGTCAGATGTCTTACATCTGAGATGCTAGATGCTGTCAAAAGGGAACTCACTGCATCTCAAGATTGTCTTCAAGAAGCATCATCCTCACTGGAGAAGATGAATGACAAACATCAAAGTAAGAGGAGATTTGACTCTACTAAAGTCCTCAAGACATCTTGTCCTGTTCATTGTCACACTTTTTTGGTTTGTAAGAATAGGAAACTGTAGTAGCATAAGATAAATTTATGCTTACCAGACTAAGGATACCAGCCAAAATACCATGTCACCTGTACCATCTGTAACTGGTATCCTGCTTATTTTATAAGTATTTCACATTGACTTAGAGAACTGTTTGTTAGAAGTAATACTGTATTTTGAGTGCATCATTTTAGGAAATTTAATTATTGTTTGGTGTGTTTTGTATTGTAGGTACGGTGCACAGTAAAGATATCAAAGATGATGCAGATGAGCAACAAGATGGGACTCAAGACAACAGAGTTCCAATTCCATTGCTACCGATGAGGGATACTGAAATAGAGTTTGATGACCAGGTACAGCTACTTTTTTGTTATTGATTGATAACTATATTAGGTAACATCTAAAAGGTAGAGTCATAGATTGGTTTTTGTCAGCGTAATGCTTTTAGGAAATTAATTATAAAGAAAGATACGATAGAAGTATTGTGTGAAAGTTTCAGCTAAATACAGTGTCAACTTGTTGAGTAAACAGCAAAAAACTGTCTCTGTTTAGCAAGGTGACAGCGGATACAACCACATCGCTGGCCGCAGCATTCGCGAATGGGCACCAACCCTCAGAAATCTGAGAAACGATTCATGCATGAATCGCTTTAAAGTACTGCAGTTATGGAAAAATATATCACTTTTTATCCCCCAAAACATTTGAATCTGTGAAGCGTTACACGTAACGCTTCTCAGAGTGTGTATTCCAATGCAGATTATTCTTCTTGCGTGGACATAATTTCCAGATTTTCGGCAATATCTCAAAAACACTACCACCTTTTGAAATGAAATTTTCACAGGTTAGTTTTATGATATATTTCTACAACAATATTGGTTTGACAAAAACAATACGCTCCAATTACCAAACGTGTATGATGCTTTTAAATTTAAGGTGCTATAATATCTTTATATAAATATTAACTTTATTAATATTGATTTATATTTTGAGTAGTTTAAAATTAGTAGTTTAAAACAGTAATCCTCATACCGCCATTCATCACATTTGCAGGTTTTTGAGGCCTACACAGAGAACGAGCCGTGGGAACGCGATGATGAAGATGACTGGGGAGAAGGGATCTCAGAACAAGAAAAAGTGTGTATTTTTGTCAGCAGGAATAAAATTTTAAAAAATCATTTTGTTTTTCAAGAATACAATTTTGATCTTTATCTGTATATGTGTTCGGTTGAATTGTTTTTTTTATAATACAATTTGAATTAATGATTATGCACTCGGTATGACGTTGATCCGTCATACACGTTAATTTACATGGAAAGACTGAAAATGAAAGAAACAGGGAAACAAAGGAGATGGTTGCTTTTCACGAATAGCTGGTGTTGCAATCTTCCAGTCATACATCAGGATGACTTGAAGATTACAAGCACTGTCAACTCACAAGTTCCCTGTTGGTCTCCAGGGTGCACCACTGCTGTTTCATGCTGGTTCTGATAGGTATTATATTCATATAACATAGCATGAAACAGCAAAGATAATTATGAGGAACTGATAAAAACCAAAAAAATTATAGGGGTTGGCCTAATTTTCAGTGACTTTTTTTCTATGACCTCTACACTGACTTGAATTTCAGATGAATAGAGATCATGGCTTTTTGTCGCACAACAATACTGACATCCTTTGTTTAGACTGTGCTGGACTGTATATAAACCTTGGTTGAATTTTTCTCTTCTTTATTGTATCTGATGAAGTGGTTGTTGCTACAAAAGCTTATGCAGATATTTCTTACTTAGTCATTAAAGTTCTACAATTTATTTTACCTACTGCAATTACCTGACTAATAGTATACAGCTACCCACCACTTATTAGATGTAAGTAAAACGTCCAAATCATCTAAAACAATACCATATTACAAGGAGCTTTGCCTTTCTCCTTTTTCTCAGTTGAAACGCCGAAGAGAGGCTGAGGAAACCAAAAGGCTGCTTCAGGAACTACGCTCCGTCCTGTCAGTCAGAAAAGCTGAGCGGGAATATATGAAATTGAACAGAGCCAGGACTGTTGACAAAACCAACATCCCAACTACAGACAATGAATTTATACAAAGTCAATTAGGAAATCTCAATGCGAGTATTGAGAATACCGGCTTAGAATGTAGAACATCTGGGGATGTTATCAATGGAAGAGGTCTTCCGCAGGAGGAATGTAAGAGCCAAGAATCAAGTGCTACAATTGCCACTATTCATGCTGTAGGTGATGATACACCCGCGCCTTCAACCAGATCTGAAGATCAGTGTAAATTAGGGGACAAGGAAGCCATGAATGAATCTGAGACTGATTCTAAACTAAGCCATGAATCCAAACAGACTGATACACAATCTGTGGATGAAACGGCTCATCATCAATCATCAAACAATGTCGATCGACAGTCAGATACCTGCAGATTTAGAGATTTAACTAAGTTGGCTACAGCAGAGGCTGAAGATCATCAGACACGATTGAGGTTGCCGTTCAATTTCCTGCCATCTTTAGCAGCTGAAGCAGCCAAGAAGTCTAGACTTCAGGCGGAAGAGATGTTTATAGGTAGTGATGAGGAAAGTGAGGAGTAGCATGGAGGAAACCAGGTACATCTTGCATGCTTTGCCATATCCTCATTGGACTTGTGCATGATCAAGGGGGAAGAGGGGATGAAATTCGTTATCCCACTATGACTGGCGAGGATCAAGGTGTGTTTCACTTTACCCAAACAAGAGAGATCTTCAAAAACTCCCCCTTGATTACATCATTGAAGTGTATTGCTGTTTATAACACCCCTAAATTACAAGGATTCTGCCTTTTGATTGGTTTTGAGCAAGTCACATGATTATGTCTTATTTTTTACTAGAAAGCCATGTGAACACGACTAGCTGTACATGCAGCAAACAATGTACTATACCCATAGCAACCAGTCTACTATACCCCTAGCAACAGCAGCTTCATGCTACCTAGTTGTCTAGTCACAATATATGATTGGGGTGTTATAAAACAAGTATCGACTGCTTCAGCCTCGCTACCATGGGCAGCGCGCCGTATCGATAGCGCTCTCGTCACTCATCCCTGGTAGGGAAACACTAAAAATCAACGCTGATTGGCCCACCAAAAGTTACTACTTTGCGCACACGCTTGTTAAAAACATTCGAGCGCTTGTAGGGCGCTTAGTATGCGCGTGTAAAAATTTTGACGCAATACATTTCAAATGAATCATGTTTTTATTTGGTCTCCTTAAACTGCAAGCATTTATTAGATGTATCACAAGATCGAAAAAGAACTGGGAGGGGCCAGGTTGCTTTGTGACTGCGTCTTTTGATAGCGCGCTCTGCATAGACTCCAACACAGAATGGATCAACCACAGGACTAATTAAAATATCCAATATATTTGGATACTTCAAAGTCACACTTCCAGGGGTTACAATCTAGCAAGGCATTCTGGGAAAGAAAAACAAAATGGCGCGGCGAGATCGTACACCACTGGGACCAGGTTGTGACTACGTACTCATGCTTTGGTTAAAACTACGACTCCCTCTATTTTATAGAATGCGGGGAGGATCACGTCGAGAGTCATTGCACTCGAGGCAGTCAATATTTGTACATTACCCAAACAAGACTGCCTACACTGAATGCTCTTGCCCCAGTAATATGTGAAACAAGGCAACTGGTAAAATGAAATAAATACATTTGATTAAAAGCAAACGTCATGACTTTTGAAATCAACTGTGTTTTTTTATTGCAGTCTTTTGTGCTTAAAATCTAAACAAAACCAATCTAAACAGGTTGCAAAATAATACACAAAATAGTAAATCTATTATCTTTATAATTTAACATTTTATGAGGCAAAAATGCTGCTGTAAATTTTGCTTTACAACTTTTAAAAACTTCTACCGTTGTTTTTTACAAATGCTTTATTTTGTACAGACCTTCTCATTATTTTTTACACCCTGATAAATGTCACACAAAACCAATGCACCAATATTCAACTCAAACATCAAACATGTATGTTCATTTGTACCCCACATCAAAGCCTAAAACATACAGAAACTTTGAGAAAACCACCAAGTTAAACCAAAAAACAAACAAAAACACAAACTTTAAATTTTGAGAAAACCACTGCATTAAATGTCTTCTTGGAGGGGTGTTTTCCCCTAAAAAAACAAACAGTGACCATTCCTCTATGAGGTGGAAAGCCTGCAATGACAAACTTTTACAATGATTGATTTAAGGGGAAATCCTGTGCATAACATTAAAGTGTAAATCTGGATTCTATGGAATTTATGGAAGTGTATTTAGGACATGGTAGAACAAAATGTTCCAGATTACTAATTTGTATGTACAAATTACTTTTTTGAAAGCATGGATAACTATTCTGTACGTACGGATAAGTATCAGAATAATTGTGATTAATAGCCTGAAAAGTGTATTAAACTTAGTCAACACCATGTGTACAGCCCTTGTACTCAATCAAATGTTCCTACTTTTTTCCCAAGCACCAAATATCATGCCTGAGGTATTTCGTACGTATTATTACTCCCGATTCGTATGCACGGATTACTATTTCGTTCGCGCAGATTACTAATCCGTACCATAGAGAAAGGACAGTCCTTTCTCTATATCTGTGTGCTTCGTATGTACGGAATAGTTTTTTTTCCCGCCATGTCCTAAATACACTTCCAAAGCCATGTTTGAGATGCTTGACCCTTGTTGAGAAGAGGATCAACTGCTCATGGTACCAGGTGAATGTATACAACCTTAACATTGTAAGAACAAACAAGTTTCCTTAGTCTGAATCACTGGCATAGATCCAGGTTGACAAGTAGATGATAACACTAATGCCCAGGGTGAAGCTTTAATGGCATGGGGACACAATTTATGTTATTTCGAGTAAAGACAACAACTTTTCTCTCATTTGTTTTTCACCGTATGGAAAATTAGGGGGAAATCCTTTAAGCCGTTCCTCCACCTTCAACTCCCCCCCAACCCAACTGTGTATGGGTTTGGGGAGGTGGGGTAATTATATATTATCTTCAATCAAACTTCAATCCTTGAATCTGATTGGTCTATCCATAGCAACAAGAGTGTGATATTAACCTATATTGCACGGCCCATATCAAACCCTGTTCTAATTCTGCACACTGGTATATGGCTATTTTAGGATATGCATCAAGTTTGCTTGAAGATAAATTTGTTTCCACAAAGCACGTTCGTGGAATACAAAAAAATAGTGCATCCGAGTACAATATCGTACTCGGCCTTCGGGCTTGTGGGATATTGGACGCAGAAGCGCTCTATTTTTTTGTATTCCACTCGCGCTTGTGTGATGACTAATACTATCGCCTCCCCCCCCATTCAAGTCTATGATCACACTATAATAATAACATTTGGTGCTCAATATATGGCATGGTATCCCACCTACTATTGTGTCTTCATTGTATTGTGGGAACCTCTGGAATTCTTTAGTTTTTTTTTGTTTTCCTTAATTTTTTCGGGGGGGGGGGGGGGCTACTTCTGTACAAGAGCGGAAGATAGTGTTAGAGGTAAGAAACATTTGTTGGGGACACCCTCTGCCACATATCGGGCTCGTTGGTATAACTAATAAGTTACAAGTACTTGTAAATGAGTTGTGGAAGTTTAAATTGTAAACAGCACCAATTATATACATTTACAGCAATTTATGACACTCAAAATTATTAAATAATATGACCAAAGAGCTAATTACCCTAATGTCACTACAAAATGTATTTTCATTGGTTCTTGGTTGGCGTAGTAACTCCTTGCTGCGACGCAAATCACAGGCTGTTGTATACACTGTGTACACTTGTTCAGGTTTACACACAAGTGGATATTAAGCGCACACTTGTAATTGTGGAGGTCAAAGCTACGAGCCTGTGATTGGCCATTGTATAAAATAATCCGCCCCCATCTTGCATAAAAAATCTGTTGGAAATCCAACGGAAAAATAATGAAAACAAATCGCTTTCGGTTGCAGAAGGATCAAGGCTGTCATCCTGATAGACTCCTTGCGTTGACTGTGTGATGCGTGTTGTCCTGACAGATTCCATGTGTGGATAACTACCGCTAGGCAAAGGAATAGCGCAAGACGGCCTTGATCTAAGGCTGCAACTCCACAGTCCAGATGGATTCCAGCAATCTCCTGATGATGGACAGAGAAACGTCCATCGGTTTCCATCTGAACCACATATTACTCAAAAGAGAAATTTAACTACTTGCGGTGTCACCGAAAATTCTTAAATTATTGTCTTTCAACCATGCAAACCTTTGACTCTTATTTAAGGCGGATTTACTTGATAACAGCAGGCACGGTTTGCATAAAATATGCAAATGTAAGTCAATGAAGCACACAAAGGTCCACCACTTAGATTTGACATTTCAAAGCAAACACTGACATTAACTTTTACAATTTGCTATTTATTCTTTGGCACAAACATTTTTAGGAAAGACCTTAGACTCTACATGTGAATAGAATAAGTTATATATGACATTCTTTTTCTATTTTAAAGTCAAAATTTGTACAGAATAAGTTTTAAATTAAAAGAAACATCCCTCGATTTACCCCTTCAAAAATTTTCCATAGACTTGAAGATTTCCCAATGGAAGCGCCCTTTGAAAAATGAAAATGGCCTTGCCCTCTCCAAGATGAAATGCCACGCCTGAAGAAACATTGAACCCAAACAACTTTGTCCATGTTTTGGTTTCTTTTTTGTTTCATCTGTATCTGTATCTGTATCTTCATTTGGGCAGCTTGAAGTCACCTCAAATGAACTGTTGGTGACCCTCTTCAAGATGCTACTTGCATACTGCCCTTGTAAGAGAGACTGAGAGACATAAAATCCGCTGCTGTACTGTCTGCCAACCTGTAGAACACACAAATAAAGTCATAGTTTAATTCCGTCTTCAATCCAGTTTGTCACCGATGCCATGAACTGACACGTACAAAACAACTTTTTTTTTAGGTTTCATTTTTTCACGTGTTTAAACAATGTTTTTAGAGACGTACAATGAAGTTCATGAAGTTTCAACACTTCAAGAGCTTTACTTTTTTACTTACGATAATTAAGCATTGCAACTTTTGCACCGAAAGTGACAATTTTCGTTTCCACGAACTGACACCACGGTTCCATTTACCATTATAACACACGGTGCGCACAAACCTCAAACACAACCTCAAATGTGAACAAAAATATTTTCATGTACTTGACACTAACCCTTGTGCATAGCGCACACAATGACCTACATTTTCCCGAACTTACACACACGCAGTGATGTAATACATTGCTGGATGCTGTCAGTTCGTTGAAAACGGAAAATTTTTGTTTTGTGTTAATTTTCAATTTCACAAACCTTTCTTACTTTAATGCTCAAAAATTTATAATTAAAAGCAGTCAAAAATACCATATTATATGAAGTTCAAAGCATCAAGTCTCCACGGTAAGAAAACTAATTGAAAATACCCTGAAATTTTGAAGGGAAACTGTAATTTTAAAAGTGTTTAACTTTAAACGCAGATTGCTACTTTTTACTTACAAATTATTCAATATTATTATTATTATTATTATTTATTCTACCAAAACAACACAAAACATACAATAAATAAATAAATGTACTTAATAATAAACACAATAAATGGAGCAAGAAAGCAAATCAAAATTAACTAAACAATATTACAAAATGAACAGAAATACACAGAATCTAAACATCAATCAGAGACAGTATCACCAGGCTTTCATTTCTAAGTTCGGTCATAGGTCATCTTGGATGTTACACCATGGGCTGCACTACTAACCTTGATGTTGTAGCAGGTCTTAGTAAAGTGATTTGCTCCAAGCTTGTACTACTTGATGATCTACTGTGATCTAGAGATGGGTCAACAGATAACCTCTGACCTCCTTGGTTTCCACCCAATTTAGGGAAACCAGAGAAGCGGCGTTCCCTGGTACCCCCAATCTCACCTCCCCATGCAGAACGAGCACCCCTCCTTCCATAGGTTGGGCTAAAAACACAAAAATGATTGAAAATTATACTGGATGAGTAAAACTTACACTTTATAATCTTTCTCAATGGTACAATGCTATTTACGATGATGTCAAGGATAATTGGAGTTTTGCGGCTCTGATATAGGCGTTGACGATTTTAAGGAAACAGCATAATGGTTACATGTCATAGTGTTGGACATGCTACTTTGCTCATTGCAAATGACGTGTTGCTAATGGGAGTAAGACTGTAGATCAGGGCTCAATTTTATGACTCTGCTTACTGCAGATTTCTGCGCTTGCGATCACCATTCTTCATTTACAGGGCATGCGCTTAATTTCTGCGCTAGCTGTGTAAGAGAAGAATGCCTTATAAGGTGAAGTACGCACAAGCACAAGCAGAAATTCCATGCTATCCTGTGAAATACCCTTGACGTAAGCGTGGATTTCCCTGCTTTCCGTAAGCGCCGATTCTTTGCTTACGGTAAGCAGACCATGTAATTGGGCCCAGCTTGGGACCAGTGCCCACAAAGTAAGTTCAGCTGATAACTGCATGTAATAATTGAAATCTAATAACAAGCAGCTAACTTATTTCTATACTAGTACAAGTACTTATACATGTACTCTATTAATAAAGGTATCATACACGTTTGGTAATGACTCAAAACAAATATTAGCATAAAAACTTACTTGGTAACAGCAACGGAGAGCTGTTGATAGTATAAAACATTGTAGGAAACGACTCCCTCTGAAGTAACAAAGTTTTTGAGAAAGAGGTAATTTCTCACTAAAATAATAAAAACTTCTTGCAAGAAGTTTTTATTCCTATCTGAAAGCACACAAATTTGTACAACAAGGGTGTTTTTTCTTTCATCATTTTCTTGCAACTTCGATGACCAATTGAGCCCAAATTTTCACAGGCTTGTTATTTTATGCATATGTTGGGATACGTACACCACGTGAGAACACTGGTCTTTGACAATTACCAAACGTGTTCAGTGCCTTTAAGATGAATCCACTCGTCATTTCTTACCTAAAGTGGAAGTCTGGAGGGAGTATGTTGCCCAAGTTGGAATCTCGTCTTGACTTCAACAACTGCTTCTGAAAATCCTTTCTGGCATTACCGTACCCATTGAAGATATGATCACAGAACAGCAGTTTGGCGTTAGAATATATCTGGAATAAGTAAAATAGTCACACTTTCCGGTAATGTTATCATGAAAATTCCTAGAAATTACCCACAAACGAGTTTTTGATTTGATTTGATTTGAATTGGTTTATTAGAGAACATTCCATCGTGGCCACTGGGCCGAATTGCAAAATATTTTACAATATGAAAAAACAGATGATAAATAACTAGCAAATACAAAATCAATACAATAGTGCAAATAAATAAACATGAAATAGGCCTAATAACAGCATGGTTACACAGAAAATTTAAAAAAGAGGAGTGGATATGTCTGCAACAATTAGGCCTATGCTCTTATTTGCTAGGGACACTGTTAAGCAGTCGAACTAAATAAGGAACTGCGCTCTTTTTGTAGCGCTCTGTTCTGCAGGAGAAGTAAATAATGTGTGTATTGTTGCTGGTGATACTTTTACCAATCCCAATCGCACTCTGCACTAATGATGTAACTTTTGTAAAAAATACATGAATGTCAGACAAACCTTCCACCATTTATGCGATCACAGCATCGGCACGCCAGACCGCAGTAGTACAGTGCATATTACGAGTAAACATAAAACACTGACAATAGCTTGGACATGTACGTGCGCGTATGTCAGTGAAATTTGACTGACACGTTGTCTGATATAATAATAATAATAATAATACGCAGTTCTTATATAGCGCTTTATACTCCCGATGGGTGTCTCAAAACGCTCAGTATTTTTCCTACAAGGTAAGTGGAGTTACGTGTTGAAGTATGAGACCTTTTTCCTTTACATAGCACCATGTAATGGTTTACAAGGTGCTGTGGCGCAATATGCAGCCAATCAAACCAGGAACACCGGGGCGAACCCCTTCTCTTTACGATAAGTGCACTGGGTTCTTTTGCATTACACAACACACGGGACCTACGGCTCAACGTCCCATCCGAAGGACGAAGCATGTGGTTAAGTGTCTTGCTTAAGGACACAAGTGTCACGGGTACTTGCGTGACGTCATCATATTGAGCTTCTATTTTTAGCATTAGTGCGGATGTGCTATTGATGTAAGATCAAGAAAATTCTACAAAATCAAAGATTCAGTTTTCAAAAAACTGCATTAAAATATTCATGTACAAAGTCATAAAAAAAACCCCTGATAAAGTGAATAAAAAAACCCCTGTTTTTTATACAGAGGTAAACAACACAATCAGTTAAACTACTTACAAGAAACATCCCTGGGATGGCATTATGCTGTGTGAAGAGTATCGGCATACCGGTACCCGTTTGGTCACCAGCTAAAGAGACATCATACATCAGCATACGATAAGAATCACCACGACTCTGAAACAAATGGACAACAAAGGCTTAATATTGAACATTGTATGCCATCATCACATACAATATCAGTGCATTTATAATAACCCAACATCCTAACAAACTAGAGAACTATCATGGGATTAGTGTGCTATTTATCTATTTCAAGACTTTCTGATTTTAGGGTGTTTGGTTCTGTGATGATCCGTCCTTCCACATTTTCCTTTCTTCTTTGGATTGTACAATTCCCCATTTCCAATTTCCGCCTTTTTCTGATGCATGTACTTTTTTCTTTGTGTTGTACAATCCCTTTTATTTCCAATTCTTGCCTTTACATATTCACAATCCATAGAGCGCGAATTTGGGGTAAAAATCCACAAGACCACAGGACTTGTAGCTCAGAATCTTTACTGGACATGGATTTTATTTAGAAGACCAGAATCGAAATGAGAAGAGACCAGAATAAAAATGACAACACAGTTTTATTATATGAACTGTTTTATTTGAACAAAACTCTAAGAGAACATTTATCTCTTCTGTTTTATTGGTGATGCTCGGCAAAATTGAAAGATATTTATGAGACTCAAACTGAACATTTCAACATCATTTGTTTTAAACAAAGATATTGCATTGAAAACAAAAGACCACCAGACACGTCCTGTCTTGAGTTTACTGGCCTGATGCTGAAATTACTGGCCTCGGGCCTGCGGTCAAGTGTAAAATTCAAGCCCTGTCTATGTACAATTCTACTTTTTGTTGTACAATCCCTTCCATTTTCTAACCCCCGCCTTTACCTGATAACATGGCTTAGTTCTATTCCTATTTTGCCTCTCGTATAAGCTAAGAAGCATGGCACTGCAGGGAAGCCCATCAGGCAGCAGGGATGACGTCACACATATCACAATCAGCTGTGACCTTGGTACTTCCCTAGTAAGGAATCGTTCTAACTCCATGTCATTGATGCTAGGAATGCGATGGCGACCACAACGACAAGTTGCCATCGTATCTCCTAACATTTCAGCTCGTAGAGCACTGTGAATATTGGGTTAAGGCAACATAAATCGTATAAATAGACAAATGCTTGAGCTTTCCGAGATTCCAGCATACCATGGCAGATTTTTGGCCGTGGCTTACAACCAAGGCTCATTTAATTTTCATTTATTTCATTTATTCTGGTTGTGAAGCCAAGGACTCTCAGACAAGCAAACTCAATCACTGTACTAGCCAAGAACCCCATGGAGAGAAAACAAGAAAGGAAGTTTCAGTTTTAGATGTGGGAGGAAAACCCCAGATAATCATTCCAGGGAAAACCCAATCCACATAGTCCCTCTGGCGTGATTCGAACTGGGGTCCTAGAGGTGGAAGGCGAGGAAAGATTCCACTACGTCAACCCGACCACAAGGCCTACTCAATTTTCTCACACGACAACATCAAATCCTTGAACTAATTATGAGCATCTTTGTTTTCTTTCCTTTGTCGAGTCAGGGTTTCATTGTGGCAATTATTTTCCAAGGAAAAGAAGCTGAAAAATAATATTGACGTAAAGTGGTTAATAAAGGATGTAGAACATCATCAGCTTATGATAAGCAGGTCCATTTTAACCCTCTTGTGTTCAAGAATCCAACCACAATAGTAAACATTTTACCCAATTTAACAATGAAACAGGTGTCTTTAGAGAAATACCAAGTGAGTCATGACAGGTGGAAATTTTGACGGATAGAATTTGCCAAAGATACTTCCCAAAGATATGGGCCCAATTTCATAGAGCTGCTTAACGGCCGTTTTTGTGCTTACTGCGCGAGTTTCCATTTCATAGTGCTGCTAACCATAAGCACACGAAAAGGCATGCTAACCTTCCAGTGCTTACTGTATGAAAATGAATGACGTAACAATGCAAATTCATGGTTAACGTGCAAGCTGGCCACCTAATTTTGTTCGCCCTAACTTGTGAATTACGCTTAAGCTTTTTTTGCTATAGTTAGTACGAAGATTTGCTTTCCGTTAAGCAGCGCTATGAAATTGGCCCCAGATTGCAATCTAGAAACTATAATTTCAAATTAAATTACTCTGTATAAGGATACACTGGGCAGCCAGTAAGTGGGGATGGCTTCTTCCTGTCTGTGCTTACAGCTGACATGGCAAGTCTGCTAGCTGATGGACTATGTGATCTATCACCACCACCTGCATTTGTCCTGTAAGAGGGTACAAGTCAGAAATAATATCACCCTTGGACCAACAAATGACAATAACAATATTCATAATAATACTGAGTTCTTATATAGACCCCTTGCACAACGCGCAGTGCACCACACGTGCCCATCCTGTCCACCATTTTGGGAGTCAAAATGTGCACAAAGGAAAGGAATTGACTCCCAAAGAGGCGGAAATGGTAGACGCGCATTGTTCATGAAAAATTGACTAGAGAGGAATTTGAACCAACAACCTTCGGTTTAAAATGCCAACGATCTACCAACTGAGCTATCTAGCCCTATGTTAGCAGTCTCACTATTTTGTCAATATCTTTGTCCGGGGGTGCCAGTCAGAAGCCATACACAGTTAGCTGCCGTGTAGCCTGGGATCACACCCAAGTTTACGATACAACCTGGGAAGCGGCAGTCTCTGCGGATCACCTTAATGGGAGGCGACATTTTTATTTCAAATATCCAGTTATAAACCACAAGGGAAACTGACTGGGTGAATTTTTACATGATTTGGGGTTGAATAAAGAAAAATTGACTAGAGCGGAATTTTAACCAACCACCTCCGGTTTAACGTGCCGGCACTCTACCAACTGAGCTATCTAGCCCTATGTTGGCGGTCTCCCTTGCGGTTTTATAACAAATGTAAATTTAGAAATAAATTCACCCACTGATTGTCGAAAAATGGTGCCGGTGAGCAAGGTTTGGGTTTGAACAAAGACAAATTGACTAGATCGGGATTGAACTAACGACCTCCGGTTTAACGTGCCAGCGCTCTACCAGCCCTTTGTTGGTGGTTTTATAACAAATGTAATTTAGAAATAAACTCACCCACTGATTGTTGAAAATGGTGCTGGTGAGCAAGGTTTGGAAGTGGCTCCTTGGTCATCAACATCAATTCTTACTCGGTCCTGTTTCTCAAGAGCTCGAGTACTCGTTGACCGGCTGCTTCTGCTCATTGACAGTGAAGACACCGTGCTGAACGGTCGTTTCTTATGCGAGGACATTAGGGGTGCGGATGGAACCCTGGCCTTAGAGAATCGTCTCATGTTTGGCGAGTCTTCATCCGTACCGTCTTCACCTTGAGGTCGTGTGAGAGTTGCTTTCGCAGATTGAACACCGCGTTTCCTTCTCTTCGAAAGGGTGGAGTCATTTATAAGATGCATGATACCTACAGCGATGCGGTAGTGATCCATCCAGTCCTCACAAGCAAGCCTGAAATCAGAGTTTTCATTTTTTTATTTATTTTAACCAGTCAATGGTGCTAGGGTCTTTTCTAACATTGCCCCCTGCCTCTGGAACTCTCTGCCTAAATATCTCAGAGACTCAGAGAAAATACCATATTCACGCACTGGGAAACACAAAACCTCGGCCATGGGACACTGTCGCCGTTTGGGTAATGACCACAACCAAGGCTAGTCTCGGTCAACTCGGACGTATCTCCATTGAGCCACAATACAACGATATAAAATGGTGGAAGCCTCTGGATGCCACGTAATCCTCTTCTTACAAGAAAAGGTCAAAGGCTTGAATAACACAATAACCCCCGCACAAAGGGAGAATCTTGCATTATTTCCGATTGCCACCAGTCCTCTTTGTGTGGGTGAAACAAAGTATTGAACAGTGAGTGTTCACGCTCCATAGTGGGAAGTAATGTATGGCCAACCTTTGTTCCGGTCATCCAATGTGACACATATAAAAGTCATGTCTCCCAGCAAGCTTGGGTGTTAACTGGTTAAGCTATTTTCTCAAACAAGAACTGTTTCCAGTAAAGAATTCTTATGAATTTGGTGGTCCTCCCTTTTTACTTAAGATCTTATCATCGCCTCAGTGTTATAAGGTCGTAAATTGTAATTTCACATCCATAATGATCAAAAGTGCGTTAACTGAAAAAAGTGTATAAATTTCAAAAACTAATACAAAATCTACAAATAAATGTTTTTCTTAGAAAACAATTTACTTTGGAGACCACTCTTGATCCATAAACTCCATTTACCAGAAGCTCCAAAATATGCGAAAGCATTTTTTTGAATTCCATACAGACTGCACTAACGGCCTTATAGTCCTTAGCCGATGCTATCATACCTAGCTTTTCTACTTAATACAGCAAGTTCCTTCTCAGCTGGGATGCCATACTCCGTCTTCTCTTCCATCTCCAGACTCTTAGCAATCTCTGCTACTTGATCCTTGAAGGTATTTATCTTGGCTACCTTTGAGTGAATAAATGGGGTTCCCTTAGCCTTCCATCGTTGTGCTTCTTTCTTGGGCGTTTTCTTAATAACTGGTGGAGGTCTTATACTTTCCTTGGCTGCATTAGACTGGAAGGCCTCGTCTGTTTCCAAATATCCCTATAAAATAAAAAGCTCCAGGTAAAGTGACTTGACAATTGTGCAACAAGTATTTATATTTATATTTGTATTGATTTCATTTCTCGGGCAGATAAAAAGTACAATGACGCACATTGGTAAAAACATTAAAAGATACACCAAGAGAAATTAAAATACAGAGGAAGGAAAGAGAACCGGCTGGAGCCAGAAGGATTGCCTTAAAGAAACAAAGTTCCTGTCTGGAGGCTCTCCTCTCTAGCTTGTCTTAATAAAGAACAATAATAAATTGAAAACATAAATATATAAATATCAATAAACAAAATTACAAATAGGCATGTATACACACACAAGATCATTCAAGATTGATTAAAACATTAACGATAAAAACCTTTAAAATGGGATGATTAGTACATTGACCAAAACATAGAAAAACAAGTCAGTGAGTTACAAAAACAAATTGGATAAGAAAATCTATTAAATAAATACATGAACAATCACAAATTGATACCAAATTACATTATTATGAATATATAAACAAAAGTTGATTAAAGATATTTCTAGGAAACAATTTAAAGATTTAAATCAACATGATAAAAGTTCAATACATTGGCCAAGAACATATATTGAACATGGTGCCTGGGCTCTAATTGGGGGGGGGGGGGAATCCACAAAACCACAGGGCTTGTGTTTCAAATGTTCACTGGACTATAATTCTTTTTACAAGACCAGAATCAAAATAAGAAAAAGCTTCGTAACCCAGTTTAATATGCATTTCAGTTGACTGTTTTTATTATTTGAACAAGCGCTAAGACATGTAAGGGAAGATTGATTTCATTTGTCTTTATGGGTATTAAGTATACTTTATTATGTCATTACTCAATAGAATTGAATGGTATTTTATCAGATCAAAGTCAACATTTGAACATATTATTTTTGGTTCAAGACATTACACAGTGAGGTATTATTCTTCATTAATATTCAATTAAAAATACACAAGACCTGCGGACTTGTCCGGTCAAACGTTTACTGGCCCAACACTAAACTACTGGCCTCGGGCCTGTGGTCCAGTGTAAAAATCAAGCCGTGGGTGCTAATAAATCTACTTTGAGAACATTTTAACAGCAACTGTTTTACAATTCTGTTCACTTCTCAATATTTCCCTTAAAAAAAATTGCCAGCAGACATTTGAAAAAAGGCATCAATCTCATATCTCACCAGATCTTCTTGAGTAACAGGTTCAACTGCCATCATCACCTGACCCACTTGAATCTTGGCCGTCTCTTTATGACACAAGAAAGTCAATGTCATCTGAGTCTTGTTGTGACACCTAAAGCTAATGGTATGGTTGAGATGGAAGAAGATGGGTGTGGCCATGCGTAGATGAGGGAGGGGCCATCCCCACTTGCGAGTGACCACACCCTCTGTGTCTATTACCATACCTCCTTTCTCAGTGCTCAAGAATCTAGGAAGAAACAATGATGGGAAGTATGTTAGCTCATTATGTGAATCACCCATTAAAAGCAGACCTGAGTTTGCCTATGACCAACTCTGGTAGGTACTCACCGGTTTGGGAGTGAGCAGTTTTCAACATGATCTTTCTTATCTGAAAGAGCCAAATTTTTGACTCCACAAAATGGCAGACCATGTTAGTTCCCAAAGTAAAAGGAAAACTACACAATTTCGAGGCATATTTGTGTGGATCATTGTATTCTACTTTTAAAACATCTTTCTAACCATATGCATTTTATAACAAACAGTTACAAATGCTTTTCATAGACCAATTCGCAAAATTCAAATTTTTGTGCTAAATATCATAGCAGAAAAATTTGCTCAAGCGTAAGGTTATTTCACAGATTAGAAGAAAACTAGGCCGCCAGCTTGTGCGATCACCATGGATTTGCATTGTTATGTCATTCATTTTCATACAGTAAGCACCGGAAGGTTAGCCTTTTCGTGTCCTTATATCAGCACTATGAAATGGAAACTTGCTGCACAAAATCAGCCTTTAAGCAGCTCTATGAAAGCACAATTTCATAGAGCTGCTTAAGCAGAAAATACTGCCTAAAAAATCCCTGCATATCAATAATGAGCAGGATACCAGTCACAAATTGTACAGGTGACATGGTGTTTTGGCTGATAACCTTATTCTGGTTAGCATAGTTTTGTTTTGCTTAGCTTATTTTTGTGCTTAAGCAGCTCTATGAAATTGGGCCCAGGGGACAACTGGTTCAACTTACCTGACAATGCCATTAGGATGATAGCAACATCCTCGTCCAGTAGGAGTAAACTCAGCTAGCATATCACGGCTATCATTGTCATTATATACAATGGTGTAATAACCGGGACGACCAAACCCGGCTTTACATAGAATAATGGCTAAATTGCCCGATGGATAGCTGTGAATATAGCAGGTTAAGGATTATCACAGGGTCAATGGATGACATTAAAATTGAACGTTAGTTCCTGAGTGTACTACAAAAGACGTACCTCATAAACAAACAACACATTTCTAACAAAGGTCAAAGTATTGTAACTTGCCATAGTAATGACTGACTACATGCCAGCGTAATTTGAATTATACCTGGGACATCCATTCTGATTGATCACGTGGCCGGATGTTTGAACGTGAGATCTATACAAAGTTAGAAGTGATTAAACATGACCTGACCTTATTGAGTTAAAAGAAGGTGCTATCAGATGATTGCGAGGAGCGTGCAAATTCAACGGTCCAAAATAAGTTGGTAGGTCACATATTTGGCTTGCGCAAGTTTGAAACTTGCATGCGATAGTTTGAAACTAAAGCGTGCAAGTTCAAAATTTGCGCAATAAGGAGCTACACAGCGCTCAACACGTGCATAGAAATTCAACACAGAGTCCAGGTGAGCTGCATATGAGGCGAAACTGCCAGTTTTGTTTTAAACTTTTACAGGGTTTTGGGATGTTTTTAACAGAAAGGTATTTATGAATCAAAGTGTACGGAATCGGTTTTAAACTAGATGTTTCAACACGCTGAGGCCCGTTTCTTGATAATTTCACCTTGACTTTGTCACGGTAAAACGATCAAGAACCAGGCCTCACAGTGTTTAAATAACTAATTCTAAAACCTCTTCACCGCACTCTGATTCCCTTAATCATTTGCAGAGAAACCTAAAAGTTGCCAGTAAACGTTTCTTATATATCACTGAACAACTCATCAGATTTGAGTTTGTTATATTTTAAAAGGATACAAGATGTTCATGGTGCCATCAGGTAGACCAGTGATGACTTTATGTTGACCTGTAGAACCAGAAGCCTGAGGTAATTTTGGAGCGATGATCCTTCCAGCGCTGTGACTCTGAGATTTACTAGTCCCTCGCTTCCCAGTGTACTTTAGAATGGCTTCTCTCTTAGCGTCACCATAGTAACGAAGATACAAAGGTCGGTCTCGACCAAGATCCTTCTCACGTTGGAGCTGGTCTTGGCTGTTGGAGGGTGGGGGGCAATAATTGGAAATACTTTGTGATCATTGTGTAAGATATCTGCATCAGTTACACAAAAAATAATACATTGTACTGACTTCAATAAATGTTTTTTTCTCTAAATTATTAACTTTCATGTAGTATTATTAACTTGTTTTGGGGTTAATTACAGACTTCTCACTGCGGTTAGAAATATAGAGAAATTAAAAAGATGACAAAAATCCCAAAACAAAATAAAAGCAAAACACTAGGGCGGGGTTTTCCGATAACTTTTTTAGTAACTGGCCAGCAGGACCAGTTAGTTTGTCATTTTACTCCGTCAGCTTTTTCACTGGTCCTTACTTCAAATGGTATAGGGATGCTTTTCAACACTGAACTAGCCAGCCGGGCCACTCGGAATGAATTTTGACTGGTCCTCGGGTGTTTAAACTGGCATTTGGCCAGCGGACCACTGTTAAGGGAGAACGCTGCAGGATGAGAGTCATTGCGGACAAAAAAGTCTGAAACTGGGATGCAGTAAGGGAGGTACATTGAAATGTAAGAACATCCCTCTTTTGGTAACCCCTGGAGTTATAGATTCAAATGAGCTTCTGGAAACAGTATCCTCATCACTAGAGCAGCAGATCAAAGAGCATTCATACTCTTTCATTTGGAGAAAAGTACAGCATTTTCTGTTTACCAGACAGACTTTTAAAAGTCTGAATTTAGATAAAAGTTTGAAATTTCTCATCCCTGAATTTCCTAATTTCCTAGAGCTGCTTAAGCCGAAAATTCTGCTCAGCAAGTGTCTTTGCTAAGCAAGAAATGAGTGGGGTACCAGTCACAGCAATGGTAACTGTATTGTAATTTGGCTGGTAGCTTATTTTTCTTAAGCAAGCGTTTTCTGTGCTTCGCAGGTTTTTGTGCTTACATGCTTTATGAAATTGGGCCCGCAAGACCCAATTTCATAGAGCTGCTTAAGCAGAAAATATTGCTTAAAAAGTTTCTGCTAAGCAAAATTTAGCAGGATACCAGTCACAGATTGTACATGAGAAATGGCATTTTGGCTGGCAAACATATTATGGTAAGCATAATTTTGTTGTGCTTAGCTACTTTTTGTGCTTAAGCAACTCTATGAAATTGGGCCCTGGTAACCAAGAGGCGTTCTTTAAAAACTACATCATTATCCAATAACAAAAACTGAGTGTCTCAAAGAGAAAAAGAACACCTGTCTGTAAAGAAGTACATGTACCAGCACTTATTATGTGCCAGTTACACGGTTAAAAACAGATCGATTAGTTACACATTTACATTTATTCTTGTGAAAGTGAGCTACAGCAGGGTTTTTAATACTGAACAACTATTAAATAAAAGTTATAAAACCACTGTAAACATGTTCAATGTCTTGTCTAACATGTTTGTTTCATTATTGTGTGTTGAACAGTGGGAGAACCAATGGTTGTTCGAAATTAAAAATGGCCTTCTTGAAAATAAAAAATAAAAGGCCCCTCCCGCTTCCCTTTTTTCAGGAACCCGAACGCTAAACATGTTTTGTTTTTTACTCGGCCTAACTAACAAGTTTATGAAATGTAAACATCATTTAACCACAATGTTCTTTCAGTTATTACATGTTTATGTATATAGCTAGACATAAGAACACTCAAGACTTGAAAACTAGGGTACTTGACAGCTGTGTACATGATGCCATAAAGAGAGATATGTCTGAGAATACAATATTGTAACATAGCAACCATGTCATGTAACTCAGCAACTGACAACAATAAAGCAAAGTACACTGAACATTAGCATAAAATGCTTGATACGTGTACATTGTTAAACAGTTTGAAATGCTTGACATCGTAAATGTTCAAATTATAGTGACTCTAGAAATGCGCTGGCCTGACCAAAGCTTGAAAAAAACACCCCATTTGTAATAGATAACAGGAATATGAGTTGTAAACAATGCACTTATTTTAATGTCGTCATTGGTTGGGGCTAGAACATTTACTTGTTTACCTCCATTATTTAGTGACTGTTTGCATTGTTTTAGTGTTTTGCATACATGTATCTTCTGTGCCATTTTAATGTTTTTATATTATTGTAACATTCTAGCAATTTGGCCTGTGGCTTTGAATGGAATGTAATTAAACCAATACCGAACTTGACTACTAAAACTTGAACGTTATCTTACGCTAATGCCATAGCTTGCTGGAGTCTTTCCCTTGCCCATTCCAAAACTGTCTGCTGCTCAAACTCCTTCTCGGTCTCCTCTTTCTCCACAATCCATCCTTTCTCCTCACAGATCTTGGAAGACATTGAGAAACTGATGACTTGGAGAAAGTTGGGCTGGTGGACAACTACAAGAACAATCATGAACATAGTGGTTGATTACTCTTGATTAAAATTCTAGTAACATAAACCAGAGGAACACAGGATCTTTCATTTGGCAGCAGGCCTAGAATTACACGGAGGCCATGAAGGCCATGGCCCCTGTTGCCCCTGGTCTTTGCCTTGGTGCCCCTTCAAAAGTTTCCCATAGACTTTAAGATTTTCCAATGGAAGTGGCCTTTGTAAAAGGAAAAAGGCCTTGCCCTCTCAAAGATGAAATTCCAGGCCTGATTGACAACACCAAGTTTTGAAATATTTAACCAACTTTGTTAACACCCTTCCTTTGTAATTGACAAAATGCAAAAAGATTGTTGGTCCCTGCCAACTTGTGAGCTATGCTTTTTAAAGTACACAACAGTTTTATGTCATAGAAAAAAAATGCAAAAAGAAAAAGAAATGATAGAAATTGTTATACTCTACTTCAAAATTCCCTGCTAACCTGTGAGTTATGCTTTTAAAAGCATTCATGAGCATGATGGTTAAACATGAGCATGACATTTCCTGCTACCATAAGTATCAATATCACAAGAGAAATCCTACCAAGGGAGACTTGAAGAAATCTGTACTCCTTGGAGGTTAGAAGAATGAAAGGCAATCTGATTGCAGATCTTCAAAATGTTAAATGGCCAAGAAGATATCCAACCCAAAGTTTTTCACAATGTCACACAACTTCAAACTCTTCAAAAAAGTGGCTCCACAAGGGAATTAATTTTAGGAAAAACTGCTTCTCCCAAACGAGTTGTTGAGTTGTGGAACAATCGTCCCGAAAATGTTGTCAATGTAAAGTAAAATACAAGTTCAAAGGAAAAATTGACAAGTTCTGGAAAGAAAATGGATATGGGGTACTTGAAGGTTTTAACCTATAAATTTCACCCATCAATCTTAAGTAAGTCAGGGCTCGAATATAACACTGGACGAGGCCAGTGATTTCAGTGTCAGGCCAGTAAACTCAACACAGGACAAGTCTGGTGGTCTTGAATGTTCAATTCAACATCTTTGTCTCAAAAGAATGATGTTCAAATATTGAGTTTGAGTCTCACAAATATCTTTCAATCCCGCTGAGTATCACCGATAAAACAGAAGAGATAAATCTTCTCTTAGTGTTTGTTCAAATAAAACAGTTTAGATGATAAAACTGTGTTCTCATTTTGATTCTGGTCTCTTCTCATTTTGATTCTGGTTTTGTAAATAAAATCCCGGTCCTGACAGTAAAGATTCTGAGCTACAAGTCCTGCAGTCTTGCGGATTTTCCCCCAAAGTCGAGCCCTGTACATGTAATTAAGTAAATTTGCTGCTTAGTGTTTTATGAAACAGAGCCTTCATACCTTCAGATTGTGCTTCTCCTAGCAGTGGAATATCTCCAGTTAGTTTACCGACCACAGACATCCTTTGACTCACTATAGAGGCTCTCCTATCAGCTCCTGTCAAACAAATAAATAATCAAACAGTAGAAGTATAGAAAAATACTTCACTTTGCATGGTGGGGTGAGACAAACTGAATGATAGAATCACTGTTCTGTTTGAATGAGCAGGGCCCGGCGTATAGTGTCTAGTAAAACTGATATGAGCTTGTAACACCACTTCTCAACTCGCCATGTGGGCTACTAAAAACTGTGCAACCTATCTTTTTTATAATGCTCAATATTTCTTCCTTTTCAGATGTGAATAATAATTTTTAAAAAGTATTAAATGATCTACGAGTGTGTGAATGTTCATTTACCCAATGAACTGGCTGTGGTCACTACCATTAATCAAAAGATATCAATGACAATACATGCTTAAAATGTGGGCTACCAAAACTTCCTTGGGGCAAGTAAAAAGCACAGTTGACTAGCCTGGTGGGCTACTTAATACAAAAAGCTTTGACGCAAGGCCTTACATGTATCTTTACAATTTACAAACCATGAAAACCGAGTTGACACAATTATTTAGCACTTTTCACAAATTCAATTTTATAGTACAACAAACTATGTTTTTCTGTATCATCATCGCACAAGGAAAGAATCAACAATCAACAATCCAAGTGTGTATTTCGAAAAAAGGTGCTTTACTTTAACAATGTTTTATAGATCAGATGAAAAATACTTTGTTTAGCGTTTAGGAGAGCTACAAAACTAGTCCCAAGCATCAAACAACTAACATTTTCAGAGAGGCTAGAGAAGTTGAACCAGTACAGAACAAGGGGAGATCTTTTTGAAATCTTAAAAATCCTGAACGGGCTCGAGAGAACAGACCAAGAAAGATTTTTCAAGTTGGCATCCACAGACACAAGATGACACAGTCTCAAGTTATTCAAACCAAGGCTATGTAAAGCACTAAGGTGTACAGGATTTCTTCTCACAGAGAGTAGTTAATGCATGGAGCAGTCTCCCACCTTTTGTCATTAACACCAAGAACGTTCATTCCTTTACACTTTTGGTAACAGCTCAAAATCAGTGTCCACATTTTATGTGATTCAACATATGCATGAACAAACAAACCTGTGAAACTTTGAGCTCAATTGGTCATCAAGATCACGAGAAAATAGTGAAGAGACCTTATGTGTTTTCTGTTTTTTCAAAATATCGCGCGTGATAAAAACTATTGTTTTACTCATTTCTCAGAAACGATAGCATTTTAGGCAGAAATATTTTAAGGAACCCTTTCAATCATTACTTACTTTAAATCATGTAAGTTGTGTGTGAATCTGTGAACATTTGTGTTTTTCGATCTTACCAATAGGCCTAGTGTACAGGGCCTTTACGTCAAAGCTAGACAGGGGTTGGAAATATATGGGGTTTCAAAAGGCTGATGACTAGTACTGCCCATAGGTGTAAGATGTATGCAAAACATGTTCAACATTTTATTCAAATCCAATACAATACAAACTTCTTACCAGATTCAACTTTGAGCTGTCCTCTACTCTTCTCTGTCTTAGGTCTTACACGTTGCGATGATTGCATCAATGAACTGCTGGTACCCTGCATGTCCCTATAACTTGACATAGCACTACCTATGGTACTATCCATTGCCGACTGGGAACCTTTCAAATCCTCTTCACCATCCCCCGCTTTCTTCTTTTTGCGTTTCTTCTTTTCTCCTTTATCTCCTTCTCCATTCATCTCTTCTTGGTCACCGTCTCGTTTCTTGACTCCACCCTCCGTCTCCTTCTGGTCTTCTCTCGGGGCATTTTCTGGACATTGCCAATCATACTTTGTGTACTGGACCTCGGCAGTCAGCTCTTTGTAAGAGCTTTGTAAGTCATTCACCAATTCCCTGGCAAGATCCAAGTGTTCCTTCTCGAATAGGTAAATAATTTTTGAAAGTTGGACAAGCAGTGTTGGGGCTGCAACGACTGCCTCATGGTACATTTGCCTCTGGGAGTATTCTCCATCTTCCAAGCTGTCCATACTGCCACGTCTTCGCAGATGCTTGGCGAGTCCATTTGGACCATCCTCTCCATCCTGTCCTTCGTCTCCACCTTCCCCATCCTGGGCTTTCTTGTTCTTCTGTCTCTCTTGACTAGACAGAAAGGCGGCAAGGCGAGGATTGAGATTGGCAAAACGAAGACTTCTTGGAAGCTCATCTGGATGCTTCCTGCGTCGTTTTTTCCGTTTGAGAATGATCTTCTGATCGAAAAAAAATATCTCTGCAGAATATGAAGTCATTGTGCAACAGCATTTAGGAGCTTTCTGCTTCTGCCATCCTGAAAAATATAAAACAACAAAACATCTGTAAGAAAAAATGTTAGTGTCTAGGCACATTTTGCACTGGCCTTGAATTTAAATAAACTCAACTCAACACAGAAATAATACAGTTGAAAAGTACAAGTGTCAGTTAAGAAAGTAAGTTTGAGTTAGGTTGTTTTTAAAATCAGATTCAAAGTCATGCTGTGATTAGTAAAATAGTCAGTGAGAAAACCATTGTTTAAGTTACTGCATAAAAACAAAAAAATAATCCAAAACCATGTTCATAGAACATCTGGCCTTATTAATTAATAATATGATCAAACTTAGACCTAGTAATTGGGTCGCTGTACTCCGTTTTTGCGAAATTTTGACACCTGCCGGCTGCTGCTGCGGTCGACTGCAGATGTCAAAATTTCGCACAAACAGAGTACAGCGCCCAGTTACTACCTAGGTCTAATAAAAACTATTAAAACAAAATTTATAATAATTATTTGAAATCCAATTGTCTATAATTTACTTGCTTTGTTGTATTTCAACTATGTTGAGATGAGAGTAGACCCAGTAAGTGGGGGCTGTACTTGAAATTTCGACTTCGACAGTCGCCAATTTTAAAGAAGAAGTAGCAGTACAGATAAGATGTAACACTCAGCACCCAGTTCACTGGGTCTATTCGTTGAGAGAAATAATGTACTTTACTTACTTTACTTGACTATAGTTTGACAACTGAAGACGATGATCGTTGCACTGTTGGAATTATCCATACTTCGCCAAAAATAAAATAAAACACTGGTGATGATCGGAACCCTCCCCTCTGTCGTTGTCCTACATTTGCCTTGGCCTTGGGGTTGTGGAAGTTGTGTGGACTGTCACTGTGGCGGTTCGTTCGGTTGCATGAAATCAGAGCCACAATTCAACCATGTCTACGATGATTTTAAAACGATTCTGTCTGTTGTAACGTTAGGCCTTCTCTTGTTGAAATAATTCTGTTAACTAATTAAAGACTAAGTTGGAGTTGACATTCACTATTCAGGAGTCGTTGTACATTCCGTGCGAACAACAAACTTCATTGCGTTTACGGATTAGCATACTGCATAGCACTAGCACACACACACAGTACGTCCACGGTCCTACCTGCTGGCATAAAGTTGCCATGCAACTACTGCCTCAATATTAAATATGCATTTTTTAACGAGTAGTTGGTGTCATATGAAAACAGTTATTATCTCAAAGTTTAACAATAAATACACATTTATGTATGAAAATAAGTTAAGTTCCATTTAAAAAACGATATAGTACTCTTCAAAAGCTTTCAAACAATAGATGACAGGAAATATAAAGCAACACCAAAACTACGTTATTGAAAGTCTTTTCCTTCCTGAAGTGCCCGTATTTATATCTCAACAGAGGGCGTTTATCAATTAATTTGCGCACGCTGCAAGGTAGGTGGGTGCAGTGGCATGGTGCAGCACACTAAAAGGTGCAGCGGTACAGCACACTAAAAATAAACTTCCACTGACCTGTGTAAAATCCCTTAACTTCACAGTAAATAATTCTTATTCGGGAGTCTGTCAGTTCGTGTGACAAATGAAAATTGTAGTTTGAATCCTAATCCGTCACATTCTCTGCAATTTTTGGCAGGTTAAACGTTGAAAACTTGTGCTAAATACCTGTAGGCTACTGTAGAGAGTACTTGCTAAACTCAGAGACATGATAACTCAAAAACGGAAACAGAAATGCAGGTACTCGCTCATCTTGTAATTCTCAAAGGGGACATGAACAAAATACATATTATAAAGTCAATTAATAATAAAGTAAAACGTAGCAACTGGCTGAGTTGGGGAAATTTAAGGACACTCCTCACTTAACTAATAAATAAATAAATAAATACAACATTACCTTAACATTATGAACCAGGCCGGACGACGTGCAGTTAATAAATTATACAGAAATAAATACATGTAGGCTGACCACTATCTGTGCTAATACTTTTGTACTGAGAGCTTCAGTTTCCGCCGTCCGACCACCCTGATGTCCCAAGCCACAGTTTTAGAATGCCACACCTAGATTTGGTGCCTTGGTTTTATACCCAATAGGAAACTCTTTGTTATTTGAAATGCACTAGTAATCATTAAATCTAAATTGAGGGGAAATAATGATACAAACAATGTGAACACATTCCTTGCAGGCCAATGGTGGCTGGCAAGGGAATGATGAATAAGCAAAATAACTGACTACATTGTACCCCCATCTGGCACAACAATCTACATTCATTGCAGGCCAGAACAGAGCCAGCACATGTGTTTAAACACTATAACAAAAGGAGCTTGGAATGCAACACAAAGCATGTTCATTACAGTACCATCCCGAAAAATATAGTTTGTTTTCCCCAAACTGCCGGTTTGTTCCCCCGTTCATAAAGCATCCCTCTGCTTGCCAAACCAGATAGGACCGACTTTATGTAAAGTTATCAATCCTCCTCAAATGATGAAGCACAGAACCGTCCAGATTATAACAGTATTCTTTTAATAGCTCAACCCCCTCCCCATTTAAAAAAAAATACATACAACTTTTAAGAAAACTTGCCTTGCAGGTTTACAATGGTCATCAGTTTGGTGCATGTTCACCCGGCCATCCACATGGGGGGGGGGGGGGGTGTCACAGTATAACTATTTATTACTGTGTGGACCTAGTAAGTTTGAAACAAAATCATATTATTTTTAAAGGCATCGTACACGTTTGGTAATTGTCTAAGACCAGTGTTCTCATTTTGTGTATCCCAACATATGCATAAAATAACAAGCCTGTGAAAATTTGGGCTCAATTGGTCATCAAAGTTGCAAGAAAATGATGAAAGAAAATACACCCTTGTTGTACAAATTTGTGTGCTTTCAGTTACGAATAAAAACTTCTTGCAAGAAGTTTTTATTATTTTAGTGAGAAATTACCTGTTTCTCAAAAACTACGTTACTTCAGAGGGAGTCGTTTCTCACAATGTTTTATACTATCAACAGCTCTCTGTTGCTCGTTACCAAGTCAGTTTTTATGCTAATATATATTTTGAGTAATTACCAAACGTGTACGATGCCTTTAAACTACCATAAATCCTTTTCAAAAAAGTCAATAAACCTAATTTTTAAGTCAATTTTTTCCCCAAAACAATGCAAAAATAACCCAAAAGACTTGGACAATCACACAAAGTGGTAATAATACAACACAATTGCCAGTACATATACATCAAGGAATATTAATCATAAACTTTATTACACTGTCTTTACATAAGACCGAGGCATTTCTCCTTTTTGTCACCTAAAAAATGAATTACATACAATTTTCGTAACTCTTTGACTTGACCTTCTCATTTTGAATACCTTGGCACTCATTAGGTATAGAATAACAGCTATGAATGGAAAATGCTTGGGATTTTGATTCTTTTGAAGCATTCTGCCATTTGTAAATTATTGTGATGTACATTGATGAGGCTTGATACTCTTACTCTTGTTGAATAAAAAATATAAAAATTGGGTCGAACAAAGAACAACTTTCTTGAGCGATCTTTAACCTACGACCTCCGGATTAAAGGCACTGGAATGTTTCACTTGGTGTATTCCAACATATGCATAAATAACAGACCTGTGAAAATTTGGGCTCAATTGGTCATCGAAGTTGTGTGCTTTCAGATGCCTGACTTCAGGCCTGAAGTCTTTTTCAGATTCAAATATTTCTTTCTCAACAACTACCTTACTTCAGAGGGAGTCTTTCCTAAAAATGTTTTATACTATCAACAGCTCTCCGTTGCTCGTTACCAAGTAAGTTTTTATGCTAATGTATATTTTGAGTAATTACCAAATGTTTCCAGTGCCTGTTAACGTGCCGGCGCTCTACCAACTGAGCTATCTAGCCCTAATGTAAGCGGTCTCCCCATTTTGTCAATATCTTTGTTCAAGGGTGCAGGTCAGAAACCATTCGATCTGTAACTACCCTATAGCCAGGAATCACACCCAAGTTTAAGATACAACCTGGGAAGCAGCAGCAGAGGGATCACCTTAAGGAGATGCAACTTTTTATTTTAATTATCAAGTAATAAGCCACAAAGGAAACTCACTGGGTAAATTTTCAAATAATGTTTTTAATTTGATAATGCCTAGGTTCTATCACCTCCATGGTTCTATGGAATGAGCTTTGATGATATTGATCAGGCAAGTCAGTTTGAAGTATATAGAGTCCTGGGTCATTATTTCCGAGGACAACAAACGATGTTGGGACTGAATTAGTCATGGGTAGTCTCAAGTCTATATTAAATGCAGTCTCTGTGATAACTTTGTGCTACTCCAATTGATAACATAGTTTAAGATCAAATCTTCCATGACTGTGGTCGTGCCATACTTTGTTGATGGGTTGCTGGAAATAATAATAATAATAATTTACGAGGCTGTTCAAAGGCCCATGACAATAACTCGCAGTCAGAGTTTTTGGATGGAACTGCTGTAAAATAGCTGTTGGACATGTAGGAGTTAAGCGTATCTTGATGGCTCCAAGTATTGATGGTCTTTGGTCTGGAAAACAATGGAAAAGGAATACAAATTCAGAAAAATTTAAAAAGTCCTGCAAATCGAGTAGCAAGAATTCAACAACAATTTTGAGGATGTAAAGTAATTGTCTTTAAAAATAGCTTGGCTGTACAGTTCCTCCATAACATACTAGTATTAGTATACATTTAGTTTACCTATTGCAACTCCACTGTACACCGTATCCTTTTAGAGTTTGATTACGCTATGGACGGAGCAGCTGGCGCTATTATGTCCATATCAGAAAACTCTCTCGCAAACCATACTCCAAAACCAAAGAGAAACACATTTTTGATGAATTGCCTAAAAAAACAATAATTGTTATAGAAAAACAAGGTCAACCAAATCAATCTGAAAGATTTAGAATGTATCTGAAATTTCTCTGGGATGGGTGGGGGGGGGGGGGTCTTGGATGGCCAGCTACATGTACAAGGAGGGAGGGGGCTTGGAATTACACGAAGGCCATTTATGGCTGAAAGTGAAAGTGTTATGTGCCCTCCTGCCTGGTCTGCGACCAAATTTCCCTTTCAAAAGTTTCCCATCATAGGCTTTATGATTTTCCAATGGAAGAGCCTTTTGCAAAATCAAAATGGCCTTGCATGCCTTCTCAAAAATGAATATCTAGGCTGGGGGCGTAGGGGATTTGGCTAGTTTTTTAGATTTTTACTATAGTTTTTTATGGGTTTTTTTATTCCATGTTTTTAATTTTAGTTTTAAGTCAGTACCAATCTTTTTATTTACCAAGCAGAAGCTTTCGACAGTTTTCGGTCACTAACCCCCGGACGACAATCTCGTTTGTGGCGTGTCGTGGCCGAGCGGATAAGAACACCAAGCTCTGGTGTTTCTGATCAGCAGAGTGTGGGTTCGAATCCCAGTCGTGACAGTCCTTAACTTAAGCAAGACACTTAACCACATGCTCAGTCCTTCGGATGGGACGTTAAGCCGTAGGTCCCGTGTGTTGTGTAATGCACATAAAAGAACCCAGTGCACTTATCGAAAAGAGAAGGGGTTCGCCCCGGTGTTTCTGGTTTGATCGGCAGCATATTGCGCCACAGCACCTTGTAAATGGTGCTATGTAAAGGACTTGGTCTCATACTTCAAAAACGTAGCTCCACAATAACTTGCAGGAAAATAATGAACGTAAGCGCCTTGAGCGTCACTGAGTGACGGATATGTGCGCTATATAAGAAGTTACTATTATTATTATTACTATTATTATTAACCTCAGCATTAAAGTGTGCAAAACATTCGTCAAAAAGACATAAACCTTGATAAAATCATAAAGGAAGGAAAAGAAAATAACCATTATTTACATTAAGCTCCAAGAGTGCAAAGTCCCCAAGCGTTTCACAGTGCGACTATACACTGCTTGCGCACAACATGTGCAGGCTTGTGGTCAGGGACCCGACTATTTCACTTGATTTGTGGTGTCTTCTTTTTCTTCTAAACGCTTTTATATAAATGGATTAATATAAAAACAACAGAGAAACTATTTTAAGATACCCACCGCTTAAATGGATTTTTGTATAAATCCTTGGTGAACCAAACACACTTTCCAACAAGTGTTTTCACGGTCGTTTTTACTTCCTTCATCATTTCAATTGATGCTTCTTCTTGCCTTGCCGACTCAAACGTGTGGAACAATTTGTTTTAAAAGATATTATGGAAACGTCAGTTTGCTCTGGGTGGTCATAATAAGGCCACATAAAAAAAGAAACTGTTAATCGTCCCCGCCCGACCCTACGAAACCCCCCGACCCCATTTTTTTTTTTATAGTCATAAAAAAACGGTCTTTTCAATGATCTTTTCGGTCAAATTTGGCTCCCAGATTTTTCAGCTGAATTTTTTTTCAAAATCCATAGGTTGGAAATAGATATTTGAAGAAAGATTGTGTTGGCAAAAACAAGAACAATTCTTCAAATATTTACTTAAGAAAATGTTTCACAGAAAATTTCATCTAGGAGTTAAATGGGTTTAACAAAACAATTAAAAACATCAAAATCACACAAACCCTCTGTTGTATAGTGATTGTGATGATTTCTTTATTCTTTGTTTGATATTTTGCCATGTCCTAATAAATAAAAAATAAAAATAAAAACCGCCCTCCCACCCCAACTTCCCACCAAAAAAGGACGATTAACAATTTTTTAATTTTATGTGGCCTAATGGGAATTTCTTGGACTCAAAACGAGTTTACAAAGGTTTTATTCCAAGTACGCCTAGTCAGGAAAGGGTAAATCACCTTTGATTAGCTTTTCACAAATTATTAACGAAAACAAAACAACAGTAAAGCTGGATAAATCTTTGCTTGAAATTATAATGCAGGATGTCTTGACCATTATCGTCATACACAAAAAAGCACACAACTTATTGAAAATTGATATCACACGATGGCGCTGTTTCCTCAGACCGCCAGCTAGCTAGACTCGTTCCCAGTCTTACTATCAAATTAAGTACTTCGCGTGTGACAATGACATTAGCTGTTTTCCTTTTGGATTCTAATCATAAAGACACGCCAACACAAAGTCTGTTGCTTAGTTTTAAGTAAAACTTTATTTATTGTTGATCCATACTTAATATTCAAATAATGTCATCTAATACAGCAATCATTAGACATGAAACAAAATAAAGGGGACCACTTTGCATCCATCACAATTTAAAAGTTTTTTCCAATGATTCAAAAAATTAAGTATTCAAAACTTAGAACGCACATGCAGACTTAAACTGAAAATATTTTGAGTCGATTTATTTGATAGTTTTAATTTTGTTTTTAAATCACCCTAAAATTTCCATAAAGAATTGGCACAACAAAATAACCTGCCCTCTTTCCGATAATGTTTTTTATTTGAATTTTGGGAGCAATTAAAACACGAACAATTTTAATCTACTCAATTATTTCCAGTCTAAGCCTGCATGTCCGTTCACATATTAAAACACTTTTAGATGGTTTCAGGTTCTTGGAAAAAAAGTTACAACCATTGGGAAAAACTGCTCATGTGATAGTAGAATGGTACACTTTACATATTGTATTGTGTTTCCTGTCATAAATTCCTTATGTTGGGTGGATACATGCATCATCGAAAGAGCAAGTTTGATCTTGATGCAACCCTTGAGGAACAACAAGAATATTAATACATGTATTCGATGACCTTTGAAAGTATGTAGAGGGAGGGGAGCTTCAGTAAACTTTGTCAAAATTGTGTATTCCAAAGAGCGCTCTATAAATGTATTTATTGTATTGTTTTGTATTGTTCTGCTGCCGGGTAGTAAGGCAGGGCTCGAAATTTAAACTAGACCGCAGGCCCGAGGCCAGTAATTTTAGACTCGGGCCAGTAAACTCACAACCGGACAAATCCGGCTTCAAATGTTGACTTTCAGTCTGATAAATCTCCTTCAATTCTGTTGAGTACTGAAGAATTCTTACCCATAATACAAATGTGATAAATCTGCTCTTAGTGCTTGTCCACATTAATTTAACCCTAACCATGCTGAATGCAACAATGCACCAAATGGTAAAAGTTGTTGTAATCTGTTGCATTTGGCAGTCAACTCAGATGTCATTCTTTGACTGAATTTGTTGCATTTAGCAGCCAAGTGACTTCATATTGGTGTTGCATTTTGTTGTAGTCACCACCAAACTTATGTGTATACTGTTGCATTTAGCAGGGCAAACCCCCTTGCTCAGTCCTAACACAAACAACATGCCTGCACAATGCAACACAATCCCTTGTTGCATTTTGTTGAATTTGGCATGGTTCTCATTTCAACTGTGTTGCATTCTGTTGTATTTGGCAGGGTATGTGGAGGGTTTTAAAGCAATTCAAATGTTAAACTGTGTAGGCATTTTTTTTTCTCATTTAAATTCTGGTCTTGTTAAATAACCAAAATACAGTCCAGTCAACTTTGTGAGCTACAAGTCCTGTGGTCTCGTGGATGTTCACCCCAAATTCGAGCCCTGAGTAAGGCATGGTTGGGACAAAGGTCACTAGCTGTTTTTCTTGACCAAGACCATCATCATGGTCAGGTTCCCTACCCTGTGGACAATCAATATATTTGTTCTTCTCATTTTGATGAAACTAAGATGACAGGGAGAAAAACAGAACAGCGCCAAAGTAACAGTTGCATTATAAACACATCATCTGTTTGCAGGTCCTTTCCTGAAGTTGTTAAAGTGTTCAAGGTACTGCACCATGGTATCAATCGGAGAGACAGGTGTGTCCTGCTTAGCCATCAGAGAGTTGGGTAGACTTGGAGCTTGGCTGCCCATAAAACTCTGCATGAACTCATTAAGAAGATGCCAACAGTCTGTCACCACAACACATGGTGTGTATTCCACCTGGTCAAGGCAAATAACATAGTCATAGTAAGTAGGATTTGAAACTTTGCATGGTGGAAAATATGGAAAGGTTTGCGGTAACACCATGTAATGACCATCTCTAAATGAGTTGGGGTGGTTCTCAAAAGAACTGTTAGTTTCAACTTGACGTTTCGATCAGTATGCTCTGATTGTCTTCTGGAGAAAGCTGTATAGTATATTCCATATAGTCATAGTAGTACATGGAAATATAATAGGAAAACTTACAAATATCATAAAAAACTTGTATCCAATCACAGATTACAGAGCGCTGAAGGCAAGATGGGGAACTGGAGCTCTATCTATTGTTGGAACGTGAAATGCGCATGGGCGCCATTTCAGTAAGCAATATGTTTTGTTATATCATTGATAGCAATAAATATTGTCACTACAAGGGTTGCTTGCTGAAATGGCATCCAGTGCACATTTCCCTATCTTGCGTCTTTGGTGCAATATAATCTTTGATCCTAATTCCCAAAGCAAGTGTTACAATTAATCTTTTAAGTTACCCATTCAGTCAGCAAGTTTCTTTCGTTAGCCTGAACCCATAGCATATAGGGGAAAGGACTTCTCAAGTCAACCGCAGTTTAGACCATAGACTACTTTGGGTTCGGTTGGGGGCCAATGCACACTACCCCAGTTTAGACCATAGACTACTGTAGGTAAGGTTGGGGGCCCAGGCACATTACCTCCATAAGTATTCCTCTGGTGTGTGGGCCGATTGACACAACCCCAACTTTGATGACAAAGTCTCCAAGGTCAAAGCGCTGCCCCTTGGATTCCATTCGGGCTGATTTTCTTGGAGTGTAAAATCCTAGAAGCAAACATGACACAAGGAAGTTATCCCACAAGGGTTCATGTACTAGTGAAATGTGAAAACAAGTAAAAAATCACTACATATTTCTTTGAAAGTCCATCTGGAGTAACCCTCTAGTGCAAGTGCAGTATTTTTATTACCTCTATACGGTCAAATGGAACAAGCTTCATAATAATCAGAAAATCCCTCCCCTGTAACTCAACACCAAAATGTTTGCTCTTAGATACAACTTTCTGTTTTCCTCTTCAATGATATTAACCCTAAGATACTATAGTGGCCTGGAACAGCTTGTACCAAAATGCCCATAACGGCTGCAAATGACCTACTTCCATTCAACTTAAAAGGTCAAAGTAAAGGTTAGCGCTAGTAAAGGTCATGACCCAAATTTACATTTTTCAATGTTTCCCATGTCAACATAGTATCTACACGTATATTTCTAAAGCAAAACAAAAATCACGTTTTACAATGTATATTATCTCTTTCAGACACATTTACAAGAATTTTTTTTTTTCGAAAAAAATCAAGACAACTTCCTGAATGGGATTTTGGTAGATGTAGGACAGTTAGGGTTAAATACAGAAATTTTATACCAGTTTGAAGCCAAAAGTCAAAGGCCTTCATTTCAATCATCTTAATTCACATACCTTTAAGTTTCTGCATGATACCATCAAAATGATTATCGGTGATAATATGAGCACCAGTATCTGTGATTCCGTAACATGTCACTGGTTGCTCGCTGTTATGCATCAGATGAACCAACTTAGAGGCATCTATTGTGAAATTTACAGCGAATGATTTGATTAAATTTGGAAACCAAATTATAAAAAAATACAGAGTTTCCGTGACAAGCATTTTTTTGTGAACCATATTGCAATGCAATCCGAGACAGAGAAAAGTGTTAATCAATATGAAAAAACAATATTATCAAAATTACACTATCATTCCCATTAAGTTTAGTTCAAATTAATACTTAATAAGTCGTTTAGTAAATGCAAATTTCAGAATGTTAAATTTGATAGTTCTCTTACTCATTGTTGGTGCCGACTGATAAGTCTCACAATCCACACAGAAGTTGCCTGTCTTACAGGCACCAAGGACCTCAATGCGTCTTGTTAGAATCTCCACCATTTGCTGAACTGTCTTATTTTCAGTCACAGACCATTGGCAAACACTAAATAAGTAATAAGAGAAATATTTAGTAACTTTCACATTTAAAAAAAAAAACCAATGGCCTATTTCAATTCAAGCTTCAAGAGCTTGTCGTACCAGTAAAACTTGGCCTCACCATACATGTAGGTACACATGTCGACAAATTCCAGTTAAGGGCCAACCAAAAAACAAATTTCCAAATATTATTACATTATCAGTTTCACATTCCGTATTATTACGGTTTCACAATCCATTATGATTGGATTCACACAATCCGTCCTTAGACGAACATGACGGACATTATTACGGATTCACAATCCTTTGTTACGGATTCACATTCCATTATTACAGTTTCACAATCCTTTGTTACGGATTGACATTCCATAGGCTTATGGGGGAGGGGGTATAATTATTTAATAACGGATCACAAATATTCTGGATTACTGGAGTGTGAACATGTGATTTGAATCAGCAGTAGGCCTAGCTAGTATTAAAGCAAAGCAGGTAAGCCTATTGTCAGGGATTGTAATAGCCTAACTGATTGTGTATGTATCCGTAACAACACACCAGAGATTGTGAATCCGTAATAAAGGATTAGAACTTTTTTTCGTGCTTTTACGGGCTTTTGTGCACTATGTTGCAAGAAATAATGAAATGAATGAAACAAGTTGAAGTTTCATTGTCAGTCCAGTAGTTTACAAAACTTACTATGGCACAGTCAGTGACCGTGGCATTTATTTATCTCAACAGGCAACGACAAAATATACCTACCAGGTAACCCCCATGATTGATATCTTGATGGTTGCTGGGACAGTTCTTTGAAGGTGTAAATTCCCGTTATTTATAACTAGACTACTCATTTTTCTGTAACTGCATTTTGTGTTGTTGTTTATGTGGAGCACTTTTTAGAGCGCCCTCTAGCGATTTATAAGAAAGTGGTTTGTTGAGAAACGTGGTGGTGTCGTCGGCGGCGCTTTTGTTTGTTAACCGTGCAGTGTGCGTGTGTGTATAATCTTTTCTTAGTCCAAAACGTACTCTCAGTCGTAGATAATTTGTTTCAAAAGGTTAACTGTAATTGCTTCGAAATGGCGGTAAGTTGTACATCTTTACTTTTGATTTGTCCTGGGTCTTATCAAAGTAAAACCATGCTAAACATTAAACTTTAAAAAGTAAAAATGCCAGACATGGGAGTGTAGGACTGTAGTGTAGGGGCAACTCGTCCTGTGCCAGACAGGGGAATTAGTCAACTCGTCATGCGCTGTAGAGTGCGGGCAACCTTTTTTTTGGGGGGGGGGGGGGTGGGGGAGACATTTAAAAAAGTTTTCATTGTATCTGGCGTCCACATGCACATGCCCACTAGTTGCTTTTGCGTTTCGCCGCTTTTCGATGACTGTCATTTTAATTTGTCCAATTTCAAATTCAATTGAATTAATATTAATATATTAATGAATTCAATTGAAATTGGACAAATTATGACCCATGAGGGGACGGTTAACAACATTCAATAATATTTTGTGTTGAACTTTCTAAATTTAATTTGATTTCCGTTTTAAACTGTTTTTTTTTTCAGTGCAGTCAATCAATTGTGGATATTTTACCAGCGGCGACAGAAAAACTTCAGAAAAGACAAAATGCTATTTTACAATTTTTTTACCATTCATACTGCAATTTCAGACTTCATTTCCCTCTGAAAAAAAAATCATTTGGAGCCACAAATTAGAGAAATAAACAAATCAATTTAAATGTAGTCTGAGTCAAATAAAAAATTTTTTGTTGTTGAAAAAAACAAAACAAAAAGGAAAAAAGATACCATGACTCGATCGATCGAGCAACACTGTGTGTGATATGGGCAGTAATGTCACTAGTAGTTGCGATAATCGTAACCCTCCATCCTCCCGGTGGTCGCATACCATAGGGTTACGAAACAACTCATGTAATGAATCATCCATATTTGATCTCCAATGTGTAATGAATCAATTTAAAATACTTAAAACATAATTTAGAAAATATTTTGAAGAAAAAAACGACACAAACTTACCAGAGACTGACCGAAATGTCCATGACAGTGGACGCACATCTAGCAACATCTCGACCAATCAGCGTGAACCCAAACGCTTGCAGACAACATGTTGAGCGCATTTCATTTGCACAATCACAGGTTATTTAGGAGGATCAATTTACAGATTGAGCGCGCATTCTGGAATGCCGATCCCACAAACAAGCAGCGCAACCTGCAGATTGTTCAAATACATTAACTGCGCGCATAAGGTTTACGCTGATTGGTCAAGATGTTAGTAGGTGCGGGGCTTAAAACCTCAACCCTGACGTCCCTTGTCAACCATGGACATTTCGGTAGTCTCTGGTGTGTTTTTGTCTTTTTTGTTCTTCAAAATATTTTCTTGATGATGTTTTAAGGGTTAATGGACAATGGACATTCACTGGAACCCTACATTAGCCACATGTATCCAAATGTTAATTAGAGAGATGTTTCAGTTTATTGGACAAGACCTCAGTACAGTACACTTATCTTCTTATTTATGAAATAGTTGCTTTTTTGATGTTTTCCTTCTTTGTTTCAATTATATTTTAAAAATGATTTGAGGAACTGTTTTCAGGTGATTGGAGTTTTGATTGAAATCAGGTGATAGCTCGTACAACAATGATTTACCTGTTTATCCTTTGACACCTGTCCCCACAGGCTATGGGGCTTCCGCTGAACCCTAAGCCCTTCCTTAATGGGCTGACAGGTAAACCAGTCATGGTGAAGCTCAAGTGGGGAATGGAATACAAAGGCTACTTAGTATCTGTGGATGGCTACATGAACCTACAGGTGAGCCAAGCACCAAGCTCTACATTAAGATTAACATGTTTAAAATATTACTCAAGTGCATGTATCAGGAGAATGCCATATTATACAAATATTGGATGCATATCAGCGTTCTCCTTTAAAGGCAGTGTACACGTTTGGTAATTACTCAAAATATATATTAGCATAAAAACTGACTTGGTAACGAGCAACAGAGAGCTGTTGATAGTATAAAACATTGTGAGAAACGACTCCCTTTGAAGTAACGTAGTTTTTGAGAAAGAGGTCATTTCTCACTAAAATAATAAAAACTTCTTGCAAGAAGTTTTTATTCCTAACTGAAAGCACACAAATTTGTACAACAAGGGTGTATTTTCTTTAATCATTTTCTTGCAACTTCGATGACCAATTGAGCCCAAATTTTCACATGCTTGTTATTTTATGCATATGTTGGGATACACCAAATGAGAACACTGGTCTTTGACAATTACCAAACGTGTACGATGCCTTTAACACTGGTCCGCTGGCCATAAAATGCCAGTTAAAACACCTGCGGACTAGTCAAAATTCTCTCCAAGTGGTCCGACTGGCTAGTTCAGTGTTAAAAAGCATCCCCATTTAATATAGCATATGGAATGGTGAACAAACTGACGGACTTGTAAAATAACACGCTAAACTGGTCACCAAAAAGGTTGGTCACTAAAAAGGTTACGGGCAAACCCTTCATATGAGCATAATGAAAAAGCCTGATTTTACTGAGTATTTATATTCTGTGACAATGCATAAACGAAATGCATGCAATTTTTGTTTCATATACATGTACAGGTACATGTAAGTCACACATAGATCCTTGTCCGTTTAATTTGTTTTCACAACAATAAATAATAATAATAATAATATCAAGCATTTATAAAGCGCCATCTATCTAGGTAGCCTATTCCGAGGCGCATAACAAAGGAAAGAAGAAGAAAAAACAGGGAAAACTTAAGCAAACAAAAATACCAATACATCCAACCAATGCATTAATAAGCTACACTAAACAAGTATGATTTTAATTTAATTTTAAACACTTCTAATGAGTCTATAGTTTTTACTTCTAAGGGTAGTCTATTCCATAAATCCGGTGCTGATGCAAAAAATGCTCTATTTCCATAAGTAACGCGTGTCTTTTGAGTTTCAAGTAGTAATCTATTTGAGGAGCGGAGGTTACGTTGTGGTACATATGACCGGACTAACTCATTTAAGTAACAAGGTGCCATACCATGAAGAATCTTCCAAGTTTGAAGTTTGAAGTAGTATCTACACAAAATAGACTTGTCCACCGCACACTCTAAAACTCTAAAAACTCCTTCTAAATATTGTGGTCGACTCTATACATGGAGGAACCAGCCTTGTCCGCCGTGACACGACCATGCCTCTTTTTGACAAATGGGCGGGGATCGGTTATTTTGGAAACGACGCTGCAAAGCATCCTATAATTATCCATGTATTAAATTTTGGAGCTTTGTGGCAGTGTACACAGCACATGAAGGATGACCTGTGATACGTTTTCCACCAATCAAATGACAAGAATCTGTGCAGTATATAATCACAAATATTTGTCAGCACATTAATTTGTTATGTCTATTTGCAACTTTATCGACAATTATTGTTTTATTTAATTTTCAATTTTACAGTCATTTGAGAGGTGTCTCAATGAACTGCTAGTACAGCAAGATGTTCTAAATTATAATTTGTTTTTTCCCCCACACAATAATGTGTATTAACTCTTTCAGTGCCAAGGTCGTACATGTATGTACGATCTAGTTTATGTATTCCGAAAGCGCCATTGTCGTACATTTAAGATCTTCACTCAAAAAGTGTCATCAATCGTGCATGTATGACCCATAATATACATGTTATCATGTTATTACGAGAAGGCATTTTCACTCTAACGAGAAATACATTGTACTATTGACTTTGGGATGTACAAAGGCAACACAAATCTGCAAAATACATTTTATTTGGTGAGAAAGATTTTTATTTGATTTTATTTGTTGAAAACCCCCCAAAATCTGGGCAAAAAAAGCTGGCACTAAAAGAATTAAACACTGTATACTCAGTACTTTCCCGAGTTCTGTAAAAACAAATCCACTGGCAAATTAATCGGGTGGGATTTGAACCCACAACCTTTGCATTGCTAGGACAGATGTCTTACCACTAGATGACCGAGCTAGCCTGGTGGCTAGAGGCAGTTTGAATGGTCTTCTATATTCTTTTGTTCCCTTTTAGGAAAGAAACTTGATTGAAACATTGTACTTTTCTGTTTGATCTTGATGCACTGAACATAGAAAATGTGATGTGAATGTGAACTTTTGTCTGTTTCACTGTCTTGACAATTTCTATTATTTTGTTACAGCTTGCAAACACAGAGGAGTACATTGACAGTATTTTTCAGGGAAACCTTGGGGAGGTTCTAATCAGGTATAGTAATACTCGGTAATCAGTTTCTTTTTAAAATCAAATCAACCTTCCAATGTACTGGCGGTGGTTCAGTGCAGGAGTTTAGCCATAGTGTTGACATGCATTGGGAATGAACAGAAAGAATATATCCTTGGGAAAGAACAGGGCACATTTTCATAGAGCTGCTGAAGAAGAAAATATTTCTTTACAATTTTATGCTTAACAAAATTAAGCAGGATACCAGTCACAGATTGTACATATGTCTAGCATTCTGGCTGGCAACTCATTCTGGTAAGCATACATGTAGCTTAGCTACTTTGTATGTTTAAGCAGCTCTATAACCTGCTCAGTCCCTTAGCCCTCTGACTTGAACCATGTGTCATTTCTATTTTCTTTGCTGATTACTTTACATTACATGTTACACTCTGCCAATAACAATTCATAATGGTCATACAGATTATGATAGTGCTCTTTGATTGTTAATTTAAAGTGATTTTAATTACTTTGTTTTGTGGATATTATATTGTAATCATAACCCTTTCTGCATTTCTTCATACCATGTGCCATATCTATGTTCTTTCCTGTATACCACCATGCATACTATACAATACATTACATGTTACACTGTGCCATATATGATAACAATTCATATTTGCATGGTGATGCAGATAGTGCTTTTTGTTTGTGAATTGAAGTGATTTGAATTGCTTTGTTTTGTGGATATTTTATGATAATTGATAATCATAACCCTTTCTGCATTTATTAGAACCATGTGCCATTTCTATTTTCTTTCCTGATACATATATACTATACATTGTTACACGCTGCCAATTACAGTTCATATGCATGGTCATGCAGATAGTGCTCTTTGATTGTTAATAAAAGTGATTTGAATTGCTTTGATTTGTAGACAGAATATTTTATGGTGATCACAACCCTTTCTGCATTTATTCATACCATGTGTGCCAATTCTATGTTCTTTTCTGTATACTATACATGGTCATGCAGATTGTGCACTTTGATTGTTAACTTAAGGTGATTTGAATTGCTTTGTTTTGTGTATATTATAGGGTAATCATAACCCTAACTGCATTGATTAATACCATCAGCTGACCATGTGCCATTTCTATTTTCTTTCCTGTATGCTACACAGTACATGTTACACTCTGCCAATTTTCCAATTCATATACATGGTCATGCAGATAGTGCTCTTTGATTGTTGTTAATTTAAAGTGATTTGAATTGCTTTGATTTGTGGACAGGATATTATATGATAATCACAACCCTTTCTACATTAATACAAAGTGCTCTTGATTATGTTTTGACACAATGCAATTATATGAATCAATCATCTTTTTGTGTGTAGCATACAGTCTGTCTTTTCTAGATTGTATATGATGATGGTCCTGTATTTACACATGTATCGGAAATATTCTTTACATGGTATTATTTTTCTTAAATGCCTGTTTTTACTTGATTCTAATAATTTGATAACCTGACCTCCTTTGTGACCTTTCCTTAGTTTACTTTCTGTATTCATGTCTGTTGTACATCTTAGATGTTATATTTTATAATAATCCAGACTGCATGATATGCAACCTGTGTTTTTAGAATCTAAATTAATAATCCAAACCATTTCTGCATTTCTTTTTCTTTTGTAAATCTGAATAGAACCCTTACAGACTAGGTAGTTTGGCTAAAAGTGAGGCCCAATCCCTCCAATTTCCTCTTCTCCTATGATTTAACTCCACATCAAATTGTCTGCACTTAGATAAGATTTGAATACCTGACTCTGTGATAAGCAATTGTTATTCTTCTCAACCCTTCATTTTGGTAATTGGAGTTATAAGGATTTGGGATTTAAAATGTTATATTTTATGATATTTCAAACCTCAGGTTGTATTTATGGGCAATTCCACGGTAACTCGTGCTACACTTTATGGTGTTTTTTTCCATACTTCAGGCTCCAGTTACTAAACATAATTGATTTGAATCTTTATTTTTTGTATTTTGGAAACCAACATTCAAGGCTAGATCCTCATAGTAATTTGACGAGAAAATGTTTTACTTTTGTATGTATGGGACAGCTGTGAACTTCGGTAACTCGTGCTACGGGCAGAGGACATGCTATAAAATTACTCATTTTTCTTTTGATCCTGTCCTAAAACTAAAACAAATCAAGTCAAACTGATTACATGGTAAGTAACTATTATGTTTGGGTTTATTATGGTCAACTTTCAAAAGATGTGCTCTTCTTAGTTTTACATTGACATGCGAAAAACATGGTAACTCGTGCTACGGTAACTCGTGCTACAGTTTGTCCGGCCATTTAATATGTGCTATTATTTCACAAAATGTCAAAGTTTCTTATAAGCAACTACTCAGCAACTGGTAAAATGGTCAAATACACCTATATATTCTTAAAGAAATAACACAATAACACTAAAACACTGTCAGGGGACTGTATGCGACAGCATATTGTAAAAAATGCATGTGGGCCGACATACATACAAATGTGTGTAAAGGGAAAAGTGAAATCATACATGTAGCCCTGTGTAAACAGACCCGGAGATGAGAACATTATGACCACACAAAAACACCCGTTTTGATGGAAGAAAACATGTGTGCATCATATGAATGTTTTTTTTGGGGGGACAAGCACAGTAAATAGTGAAACCGGGACGCACTCAACACGTTCAAAAAGCTAGAGGTTAATTATTATATAATTATTCCCCATTACATGGAATCCAAGGCTTAAAAAAGCGTATGAGGCGTTAATATGTATTGCATAAAGTTCTTATTAGGGAGGGGGGGGGGGCAAGATAGAACAGGTGTTGGTAGGGGGTGGGGTTTGAATAAGATGGAAAGTGCGAGGAAGAGGGAGACAGACACTATCTAGAAGGTACATGTACTAAGGCCGAAATTGTTCTGGAGCGGGAAATTTGAAACCAAGTCCGGCGACAGGGGGGTGGGGGGGGTTTTATGTTTGGAAAAGGAAAAGACAGTAATCCGTGTGGTCTCTGGTAATAAACCATTCCCTGACAGTTTGATGTTGATTTGTGGTATTCCAAGTAGTCAAAGCAATGGTTAGAACAGACCTTATGTTTGATGTTTAAATGCATCTACACGGAAGAAAGAGTGGGAGGGGGGGGGGTTTAAGGAGAAAAGGGAGGCTGGAAGAGGTTAAAAAACTCACTTAAAAGAACTTTTATCGGGTGATAATATGTCGAGCCATTTTATGTATACCTTTAAATTTTTAGCCAAAAGGTTTTGTTCACATGCCAGCCACATGCCCTGCCACATGCCCCCCCCATGACTCCCACATGCCCCCCCCCATGACTCCCACATGGCTCCCACATGGCCCCCACATGCCTCAGTCATTACTCTTGCATGCACATAGTGCAGAAGAGAGCCCTCTGTTTGTTGCCAAGCAACATTTGGTAAAATTAGCTGTATCCTCTTTCTGGTTCAGTGGAAAGTATATTGCGGTAACTCGTGCTACGTCGGTAACTCGTGCTACCGGTAACTCGTGCTACAGTTTTTAGCGGATCATAATTATGTGTTAGATAATGCTTGACAGTTTAATTTCTTTTAAATACTTGAGGCACCAATAGTAGAAGATAGATATTAATTGGCATCAATTAAAGTGCCATCATTTTATAATTATATTAAAAAATGTATGTTTCGGTAACTCGTGCTACACCATATCTAAGGTACCTGAAAGTAAGCGATGAAAAAAAAAGTGAAGGATGGTGGTTAAAATTTGATGGATATTTCTTGTACACCATATTTCATGGATATAAAATGTATCAACTATAATGGAAAACTGCTTTTGCTTAAAAAAATGGGCCCATTTATAAAAAATCTAAGTTTTATAGGTTTTTCCCCTTGAAAATACACTATCCGAACAAATGAATTTTTTTTTGACAAACTGTTCAGCAAATTAAAAAAAAAAAATTGAAGTTGATCCTGGCATGTGTTTGGAATAATATGAAAGTGTAAAAAAACTTGTAGGCACAATTTCATTTTTTTGAGTCATGTCCACTTTGGCGTGGAAATGCCCTTATGCAACTTCGTTTTAATTTTTAATAATTTAATAACCCTGTCTTTATATATATCTATTTTAAGGTCTTAGATTTATATGTTTTATAAAGATCCAAACCTCTTTTTTTTTTTGCAACCCATATCTGCAAGATTCTGATAATTTGATAAACCAACCCTTTTCAGTTTTCTTGGCTTCCATAGCGTAGGTTGTGGATGTTAGATGTTTTATTTCATGATAATTCTAACCCCTTTCTGTCTCCATGTGACTTTTCTATGCCAGATCTAATAAATTTCGATTCTCATTGGGGTCTTCTCTCTGCTTTCATTTCTAGATGTAATAACGTGATGTATGTAAGAGGTGTAGAGGAAGAAGAAGAGGACGGGGAGATGAGAGAATGATAGCTTGCTTTGTCAGAGACGATGATTGTTTGGACTGTTCGGATTACCATCTGAACCAAACACAGTTTTCATCCAGTCTACATGTATGTTGGTGGTATTGAAAAGACTTTTCCCTGCAGTACTGTATTTTTGTTTGATTTAAGCAAGGAACTGACATTTCTAAAGTAACAACTTGCTGTAGTAAATATTGCAAGCTTATGTAAATAATAATGGGTCCTTTTGATTTTTTTTTGTTTTTGTTTTTTTGTTTGGGGGGGGGAATGAGTTAGGAATTAGTAATTATTGTTTTTGTAGACATTAAGTTGGGGTTTTTAAGCAGAGTGAAGATAGTCATGCGTATTTGCATCGGATGGTCCAGTTTTTAAACTGCCTGTTGAAAACAAGAAAAATGTACACATACACTGTACATGACAGACTGAGTTTCCATTGTGTTAAGCCTTTCTGTCCCTTCAAAAGTGATCAGATAATGGTGATCCAATTTAAGGTTGTTGGAGATATACTGATGTATGTCATAGGTTAACATGAGGGGATAATGAAAATGTGCCTTCGTGCATAACTAATGATTATTGACATACATGTAGCTAACCGAAAATTCAGTGTTAACATTGTTATAGAATAGTGATTTTACACCAGTATGCCGCTGCAGTTGTTAACCACGAGCAAGTTCGGGTGGGTGACAAGAGTCGACTCAACTTAACCCATAGTCGACATGGATATCACTCTGTCCTTTGCTCTATAATGTGACGAGCTTGTCCAACTGGAGCACTGTTTCTATGGGCAACTCGCGAAGTTACGTCACCTTTTCAAGATGGCGGTTAGGTGTGACGAAAGGGAGATGGAAGTTTTGTAAACTGTTGCAGTCACACAAAAAGTGAAGTTTTAACAAATCTGCTAGAGGTGGTCATTATAACGATAAACGGCAGGTTTTTGCTTAAGATAGTAATTATTATTACAATAGTTTAACTACGTCGTTGCCTTGTTGCCATATTCAACGAAACAATCGACTAGATGCCATCGAGTTTAAACACAGACCACACAAGTCATGTGTGATTTAAATGGCAATTTGACTAAAGGTTAGAACCCGAACTTGCTTTATTCAAAACTGTCCATGTATAATACTTTCTTGTTGTGATCAAAAGTCCAGTATTGTCGAAGGACACTGCTGACCTACAAACCCGTTTATTTATCCGTGACATTTTCATAAAATGCAAAGGACTCGTTCATCTGCATGCCTGCCTTTCACGGTAAATGAAGATCGTGTCTTTTTAGTTCATTATGGCATTAGTTCTGAGAGTTAGCAAGAAAGAACCTTATTTGATTATAATGACCCTCTTTTAGTTTCTTGAAAACCTGATTCGGTTATCACCGTTTTGGTTCATATTCAACCATGCACCTTCAATTGCAAATGGAACAGATTGTGAATGTATATTGTTGGCCTTGACTGATGCAAGGTTAGATGGTATTGATATCGGTCAATCTTTGTGTAGACTGAAACAAATGTGTGGTTTCAAATGGTTTTTAATAAAAATTGAAGGTTAAGTCACTTGAATGATGTATTATTTCGACCAAAAATCTTGTATTTAGAACTTATTAAATAACCGATTTCCGATGAAACGGCCTCACTAAATTTGCGCTTAAGTAATCTTCAAACTATCAATGCTTCCGATAAAATAAAAATAAAATTAAAAACCTTACATACAAATACATAACAAGCAATTAAAAAAGCACCTTTATAGGATAATGGAGGAAAAAATAACGGGCGTAGCCTCGATTGTTGTTTTGAAACCCGACGGTATTCAGAATGTTGACTATACAATAGGCCCCTATTTCTCATTTAACGTGTGCATAATGCTTTTATACAACTCCACTGATTAAAAATATTTCTCAAAACATCTGTTGGATTTTATGAGCATTCGTCAATACCCTCCCGTACAGAGTAAACAGACTCTGTAACAAAATTTCTCCGATGACCATAGGCGCAGATCGGGGGGGGGGGGGGGGACTCGCCCGGTAACAATAGAAGACCCCCACCTCCACCTCCACCAAAACAAACAAACAAACACCCCAACAAACAAACAAACAAACAAAAAACAGAAAGAGTGAGAGAGGGGGAGGGTGAAGCAAAATTTTACCCTAGTAAAGAAATAATATTGTACAACCGCGTTTGTTTTGACTATACCGCAACGCCCATTCCAAAATCAGATGGTCGATGGTCTTCAATATATATTTTCACCCCTGAAAACCGAAAAACTAATGACCAGATAATACTCTACGAAAGCCCCATTCCGATAGATTTTGATATTTGTTTACATATTTCCACGTGGGTAGAGACTTTGGTTTTGAGATTGGCTTAACGTCATCAGTGATGCCCGAACGGTTGAATGATGCCATGGCGACGGAAAATGTAAGATCTCGGCTTGTGCGAGCAATTTTAAATTTACTGTATCGTATAATCCTCAGGCTGATGTCCCTATATACGTAAACATGGAGTAAAATGGAAAAAAAATGCGCAACGTCTCAATCGAATGTTGGCATGGGCGTTTATCTATAGACTTCTGTTTAGGTATTATGCAATTAACGGCGAATTTAAACAGCTACTTGAGCGAATTTGTTTTTCGGGAATGCTATTTTAACTTGTTAATATAATGTGTTTGTTTATCATTTAATTGTAATTTTGATTATTTGACACGTCTCAATTTTTCGTAAATTAGGCCCCAACCTCAAGGTTTTGAAAAACTAGCTACACTTCTGCCGTTGGTAGCGTGCGTCAAAATTACAATACTTTGACGTCATTTGGTGGAGGTTGCTTTGGAGCTCCCACAATTGATGTAGATTTATGTAATGACGTAGAATTATGTAATGACGAACGGGGCTTTTCGTGAATTCTTCTGAAATGCACTGGATAGGGGGGTTAAAAATGATTGTTTTTTCTTACAAATTAATGTTTAATCCCATGTTAACTCGATTTCCTTATTGATTGAAAACATCTTAAATGCAGCACCTGCTGCCGTTTTCGATCAAGCCGGTAGGCGCGCACTCCCTTATTTTTGCTCGATAAAAAAAAAAAAAAAAAAAAAAGGGTGAATAAAGCAAAATCTCATTTTTTTAACTGGGTAAAAAATAATGTGTTCAACGTCTCCGAAATGTCTTAGATTGCATGCTCCAGAGAGCGTGAGGCCTTATGTTGAAAATGATTCCCTGGTCCGTACATACAGCGGGCACCGGACCCCACGCCGTAAAGGCTCCCCACACGTTCGCTTGTTCTTCTCGTTATATGCCTTTACGCTATTATCCTGGCTAGAATGTTGTTCCAAAATAAACGGCAAGTGTGTCCCCCCTTATATAAGCCGACCAATCCCCAAACCAACCCCATTACAAAAATTAACAACAGAATTGTTATAATGCAAATACAGCACATTTTACACTGAGTAAAAATTATGTGTAAAACGCCTCTGAAATGTCCTATGGCTACACCAGAGATCACCTAATAATAATAATGTAATTTTCCCAGGGCAACAGGACCCCACACCGTAAAGGCTTTGCGCTTTGGTTTGGCTCGTAGAAATGCCCATCGCTAAATGCCCATGCTGTATTCATCCTGGCTAAAACGTTGATTCTTACATTGTAATGTACACGACAAGGGTGTGGCACATGGTTAAAATTTATGACATAAATATTATAGTTGAAGCATCTTGAACCACCACCCTCTCCATTTCGTAAAAGAACTTTATACCTATGGAGAATCGATGTTACTGCAGTTAACTTATGCATCGTTGTTCATCCTGACAAGGATCAAACTTGGTCATTTAGGCCTGGAACACTAGTGGCCATGGGTCTCGGCACTGAATTACGGAAGTGTATTTAGGACATGAACAAAAAAGAAGTTATTCACCCGGGCGGATTCCTATTATTCGCCCCTAATCCGCCCGGGAGGATTTCTATTTCGCCCGGGCGGCTTACTTCTTCGCCCAGGCGGATTACTTATTCGCCCAGGCAGATTACCAACTCGACCGGGCGGATTACCTCAGACAGCAGCCTGGCTGCAAGAGAGCAACACAGTAATCCGCTCGGGCGAATTAGTAATCCGCCCGGGCAAATTATGCGAAATAGTAATCCGCCCGGGTGAAATGTTTTTTTTTGTTTTTTTTTTTGTTTTTTTTTAGTTTTTTTTTTACCATGTCCTACTATATGCACTTCCGTAAAAAAATTAAGGTGCGCCCCCGCTTAAAAAATCCCGATTTTGCGCCTGCAGATCACACTTTATTGTAAAAATTATCCAGATAAAATGGGGACAATGGATTTTGTGGAGAAGCAACATCATCGTGTTTCTGGTTATTGCGTTATGGAAACAAATGTCACGTTCGCTTTTTGTCTTAACAAGTAACCCGAAATTAATAATGGACCGGTCTTATACACAAAGAACTATGTGGATGTTCTGGCTCTTCCACTCGTAGAACGGGTGGGTATTGCCACAGTGAATCAAAAGGCCTGTGTATGGTCATTTCACATGTTTTTCCCCTATTTTATATATTGGTTTTATTCTTCTAGGCCAGTGCGCTTGTTCAATGTCGAGCGTCTACAGGCACTGCATTTACGGCATTTTCGAGATTTTTCAGGTAGTACATTGTTTGTTCTTGTTTTAAAGGTATTGTACACTTTTGGTAACAGCTCAAAATCAGTGTCCACATTTTGTGTGATTCAACATATGCATGAACAAACAAACCTGTGAAAGTTTGAGCTTAACTGGTCATTGAGATCACGAGAAAATAGTGAAAAGAGACCTTATGTACTTTCTGTTTTTTTCAAAATATCGCGCATGATAAAAACTATTGTTTTACTCATTTCTCAGAAACGATAGCATTTTAGGCAGAACTTTTTGGGGGAACTCTTTAAACCATTACTTACTTTAAATCATGTAAGTTATGTGTGAATCTGTGAACATTTGTGTTTTTTAATCTTACCAATAGTGTACAGGGCCTTTAATCCGATTTACCCATCAGAAAATTTCGATTTTGATTAAACAGCACGAAAAGATACTCAAAAGCCGTAGGTCTGCCCTTGGTACACGATTGATTTTTGTTCAGGGTCAACACAATAAACAAAATGTACGGAGGTGGATTTCTGTAGATCTTTAACTTCATTGATGAGACTGAAAAAAATAATCTGAGTCCAGAAATGAAGACGTCACTACGTCAGCAGCAGTTTCTTAATATCCTTGTCTGTTATCTACTGATGTGCACATGTTAACAAAAGTCTCCACTGATGTCCACCCCTTGCACGTATAATGGTGAAATTTGTCAAAAAACGGAGTCAACCTTTCATTGCTTAGTTTTGTAATTGTGTTAAAATATCGTTCACCTGAGTGTACACAATAGAACTAGAGTCTCCCCCGCGGCCATTGTAAAGTTTAATTCCATTCCATTATTTAGAGTGACTGGATGAGTATTCTTATTAGTCTAGGATACAAGAGGCCCTTTGATGTTTTTTTGTTCATTTATTGAATGACTTTTGTATGACCATTGAACACCATGTATAGGCTACACGTACAATTACCGTACTCGAAGTTATGGTCTTATACCAAGAAGAATATTCATGCTCGTTAATTCGTTGCGCTCTAATACGCACGAAAAGAACCGTTTCATTTTCTATGGACGACAAGAAACAAACAACACACTTCATAATACAAAGATTTTGTTGCAGAGAAATTATCATAGCATGAGAATAGGCCGGAGCGCATGGGTAAGTGTTAATTGATAGTTTATGAGTAGCATACTATTATTATTGTTATAATAATTGTTACAAGGTTGTTAAAGGGACACGTTGCCTTGGATCGGACGAGTTGGTCAACAAAAATGCGTTTATAACCGTTTGTTATAAAATGCATATGGTTAGAAAGACGTTATAAAAGTAGAATACAATGATCCACACAAATATGCCTCGAAATTGCGTGGTTTTCCTTTTACATCGTGAACTAACACGGTCGGCCATTTTGTGGAGACAAAATGTTGACTCCACAAAATGGCCGACCGTGTTTGTTCACGATGTAAAATGAAAACCACGCGATTTCGAGACATATTTGAGTGGATCATTGTATTCTACTTTGAAAACATCTTTCTAACCATGTATGCATTTTATAACAAACGGTTACAAATGTTTTTGATAGACCAACTCGCCCGATCCAAGGCAACGTGTCCCTTTAATGTTAGTGAATCGTTAGCAAAAAGCCAATATAACTCAATCCAGACTCATTGAGTCTAGGCCCTGTATAGGCACTTCGGCCATCGCCCGGTATCCACGTGTATCTTCTTATTACATAACAGTGAATACAGTCAACTGTAACATTCACTCTTATTTATATTTATATAATTATTTACAAGTTGGATAATCGCCATTCCTCACTATCAAGACTGATCGAGTCTCGACCATTTTAAGCCTTTCGAGCATCGTCCGGTATCCTCCCATATCTTCTTATTAATTACACAAAACGGGATTACAGCCAACTACAATATTTTTCGTTAATGAGATGGTTACACCCCTATGTTCCGACACCCCTATGTTCCGACACCCCTATGTTCCGACAACCCTGGTGTATTTTCCTATTCCTAACCCTTACCCTAACCCTAACCCTAACCCTAACCCTAACCCTAACCCTATGTAAATCATGAGGGGGTTGTCGGAACATAGGGTTTTCGGAATATAGGGGTGTCGGAATATAGAGCAGTCACCAATGAGATAGACAAAGTACACTTGGAATAATCACCATCCATCATATTTGAGATATCACTGTCTATGGGCTCAAGAATGATCATTGCGCTTAGAACATTATTACCCCTTGAGGCATTAATTTCATTCCCTAAACCATCTCAGATCCCTTGGGAGTATACAGCCTGTGCTGCCAAGTAATGTAGCACACCAAGCTAAATCAATCACAAGAACCATCTCTGCAGCCTCACAGGTACCCATTAACCCCTGGGCGATGAGAAGCAATTGTAGTTAAGTGTCTTGCTCAAGGACACAAGTGTCATGGCCGGGATTCGAACCCACACCTATGACGAATCAGCAACCTGAACTTTAGTCCGATGCACTAAACGGCTCGGCCACGACAAGAATAATTCAATTTTTATTAAACTATTAAATTCAAGAGAGCACTTCTAGTGTACAAACAACATTCACAATTATTATATAATTTGCCATTACTCATTAGAAAGTATTGAGGATGCAAGCAGTCTTTGATCAACGTCTTTCTTCACATATCTGTGTTTTGCTGTTGTCTCCATCTACTATGTTGCATGATTAATTCTTCGCCCACTTGCCAAATTGGACCCCCCCCCCGATCTCAGACTATGCAAACTGTATATCTTTGGGTTTTGAATTCCTGTTAATTTAAGAGCAATATAAATAATTCACGACACCTAGTCTAATTTAAAGGGGTATACGTTTGGTAATTGGAACCCACTGTTTGTTAATCCTTGTAGATATAGGCCTATACCATAAATCTAACCTGTGGAAATTTCATTTCAAAAGGTGGAAGTGTTTTCGAGATATTGCCGAAAATCTTGAGCGGTTTTTGTCCACGCAGGAAGAATAATCTGCAATTGGAATACACAATATGAAAAATGTTATGACAGAAACACTTCTCAGATTCAATTGTTTTAGATAAAAACATCTTTTTCCATAACTATATTACTTCAAAGTGAAATGTTTCTCAAAAGGCTTTTTACTAGTAAAAGCTGCTGTACTTACAAAGTAACTTTTATTGCCATTATTTTATGAGTATAATTACCAAACGTATACCTTCCCTTTAAAGGTTTATTAAAGGTTTATACACTTTAATACTGGGATGGTATGATATAGGGCTGTGAATAGATGTACATCTTGACCAATTTTAAATACAAAATCTTGACACAACATTCCTTAGTATCGCAACAGGGGAGTATGTGCTGTGATTATCGTATATAGGCTAAGCTTTATTCCCTTCTCTAAAAATGTCCGTCTTGGATCGGCGTATGAAAATACTAAATCCTTTATTATTCGGAAGTTCTTCAAAATTATGAGAAGCCTTTAACTGAACCCATTTCATCGTGCCTGAAATGTAAGGCGAATTTTAAGGAAACGTTATGCAGGCTGTTCTTATCAGCTCCTCCTATAACTGATCAACATGCGTTTAACTTGATCTAATGCCATTGGTTCTTTTTGAATTGATGAATGATGGTTTGTGAAGTTGTCATCGGGCACGAAGTAAAATCTGTTGGACTATTAGTGAGTCTACTGGGTTTGTGTTTGCATTAACTAAAATATGTAACCATTATATTTTGATCTGATGTAGCTGATGTGAGAACGCTATCCGATTTTGCTATATATCTTTTAATTGAACTATAGGCTAAGTATTTCCTCTTGGTTTGGAAGTTTTATGTTTGTATACACTTCCTTAATCCAAACAAAAAACTGCCTGTTTTTGTATAAAAATAATATGCAATAGTTGTGCCGTCTGCCTTAGATAATACAGCATCATTGAAGAATTAGTCTTCTCATTCTATAGCTGGATTGGAAGTTCTGTCCAAAACGGTTGCAAGTATCTCTAATGCATCCCCGAATTTCTATACTCTAGTGAGTGATTTCAAGCTGTACCACTTGATCCTGTGATACTATAGTTCCATTGGTGATGGCTATATATGGGGCTGGGATGCTGGGATTTGTGAAGGTGCTGGCAATAAGGGCTGGGCTTGGTCGAAGGTAAACTGGAACTTGCCAGGGTGAGGCTCTACTGAACTGGTTGTACCCAGCCGTAGAAATTGGCCAATCGCTTGGTTTGGCTTCGGAAGTGATGGTGATCGGGGTAGCCTTGCCTATACTGAAACACATGTCAGCATTAGGCAAGCCTGTAAAGAGAAATAAATGTTAGAAGAGTTAAATGATTTATCTCAACTTTAATCAAACAAAATAGGAAGCGCCGTAATTGTGAAAGATAACCGGTAACAGCAGAATTGCATTAACACTAAGATGACACTTATGTGCGGTGTTTTGGCCTGAACTGACTAACCGAACCTTTATCCACTTAAAATAGGCTATATACGCATGTACGCTTCATTGTTAAACTTTCCCGCACGCAAAACCACGTGACCGACGATTGGATTTTAGATGCGCTTTCAACTCGTCCCGTCCAAACAAAACTATAATCATATTGTGTGTACAAAGAGGTATATAATGTAATTACTGAATACAGTGTCGTATGCAAGTCAGTATCTTCTATCTTTTCGAGATGACACAACATTGTACCGTAACTTATGAAACAACGTGTAGGCCTATTTTGAGCATTATTTTTTAAGAGTTTGGCTAAGACATGGAGGAGATATTAGCTCTGCGTATTTACAAGACATTTGTGGGAATTCTAGGCATCTTGGGGAATGGCCTTGTTTGTCTTGTCATCTTCAAAGTACGATCAATGCAAACTCGTACAAACGCCTTCATTTTTCACCAAGCAGTGATTGATTTCTTGGGCTCTACGATGGTTCTTCTGAAGAGCGAAGTTCCTTTGCCCAGTCCGCTTCCCGATAATGCCTTAGGCTGGTTCCTGTGCCATGTCTGGTTCTCTAACCTTGTCCTGTTTTACTTCTTCGTCATTTCAACTTTTAACCTGTTGGTGTTAACCATGGAGCGGTATTTCGCAATCGTTTACCCCTTCAAGTACCTGGCAGTATTTATGAAGTATCCTCGACTGAAAGTCGGGGTCATCATGGCGATTTGTTGGGTTATCGCCACCGCCATGAAGTCTTATCTAATGCTTATCTTCATCTTACAAGATGGTGAATGCCTGTCCATTCCCGGATCACAAGCCGTAGGGATCCTTACTGCCTTCTTTGAGTATGTCATCCCAGTCGGTGTGATGCTCTTCGCCTACATTCGCATCAGTGCGGAGATGAAGCGGGGAGCAGCCCGTGTCGGCCCGGCACCAGCCGCACATCTTCCCGGTGGAGCAAACGCACCGGACATGGCCGAGTCCCTCCTCCGGGCAAGACGTAACACTTTCAAGATGCTTCTGATCGTTTTCATCACGTTCTTGATCTGTTGGACACCGAACGAACTGATCTTCTTCATGTTTAATGTTGGATGGCTTCATTTGGAGTTTAATGAGTGGTATTATCTGCTGTCTGTAGCGATGGTAGCAACCAACTGCTGCGCTAATCCGGTGATCTACGCATTCAAGTATCGTCAGTTTCGATCTGGTCTAAAGGAACTGGGCTTTCTTTGTAGAAGACGTCGCCCCGTCCCTAACAGCTCAGTTATCAGTACCGGTGCATCTCAAACGCATCTTCAAGTCATTGACACTGACATACAAACCACCTAAATATGGTTCAGCATCATTGCTTTTTGTGTGACTTCATACATGGGCCGAGTTTTCAAGAAATGTAGTCAAAATGGAATTTAATGTGGTGTCTATATAAAATATGAAATTTAGTTGTCTGTATAACTTTTTAACACAACATTTATGTTTTGATCAGATAATAAGATACACCTTTAAAGGCATCGTACACGTTTGGTAATTCGAGCCTAAATTATTTGTTTCAAACCTTTAAAGTTGTAGATACCATAAAACTAACCTATGCAAATTTTATTTCAAAAGGTGGTAGCGTTTTTCAGATATTGCCGAAAATCTGGAGCGGTTATGTCCACGCAGGAAGAATAATCTGCAATTGGAATACACACTCATGAGAAGAATTACGCGTAACGCTTATCAGATTCAAATGTTTTAGGGGATAAAAAGTGATATATTTTTCCAGTACCGCAGTACTTCGAAGTGAAAAGTTTCTCAAAATGCATTATACTATATCCAAAGCTGCTGTACTTCTTACCAAGTAAGTTTTTATTGCCATTAATTATCAGAGTCATTACCAAACGTGTACGATGCCTTTAAGACTTACTGTTATGGCTTACCGCAGAACTCGTCATCACATTATTTTGGGAGTATGAGGTTGCCATCACTTCGAGAGACACTTGAAGTCTCTTGAGTAGCTCTCTATAAAATAAAATAAAAATCTGGAATTATATTAGCTGTCGGCGGCTCTTTCGGACAGCTCAGGACCCCATGACAGTTACTGCATTCCGAATCATGAGTGTTTTTAAAGAGGGGCTCAAAGTTCAGTTTTGTGATCCACTCATTTCCCAGTAGACAGATTCTAACAGGAAACTTGGGAACAAATTTCATTTTAAAGTTTCTAAACCTCACGTTAAAACGGTGTAAAATGCCACTGTGTTTGATGCCCTTCAAGTGCAATTTATTTTCAAAATCCAAAAAACGTTCGCTGACGTCACATTACAAATATAATGGTCTGTACATTTTTACACAGAGAATTTTTAGTTCATTCCTGAATGTTGATGATATTCAATGAAAACGGCATTGAATTTGACCTTTTCACTGCCGCAAAAATTCCTCTTTGAAATGTGCGGGCCCATTTTTTGTTGATGTCCGATGACGTCACGTTCCAAATTTCGCTCTGAAAGAGTATATCAAATAAAATGGAATGTTATACCATTTAACGTGAAGTTATAGGGACTTATATAAATTTTGGTTTTTACCCATACACCGATGTGTGTTAGCACTGTATACTCAGTACTTTCCCGAGTCCTGTGAAAAAAATATCACAGGCTTATTACTCGGGTGGGATTCGAACCCACGACCCTTGCAATTCTAGAGCAGTGTCTTACCAACTAGACTACCGAGATTGCCCGGTAGCTAGAGGCAGTTCGAATCCTATGTTTTGGCAGCGGGTACCGCAACGATTATAATAGATGTTAAATTTGCATCGGGGATAAAGTATATAAATTTTGGTTTTTACCCATACACCGATGTGTCTAGTTGGTAAGACACTGCTCTAGAATTGCAAGGGTCGTGGGTTCGAATCCCACCCGAGTAATAAGCCTGTGATATTTTTTCACAGGACTCGGGAAAGTACTGAGTATACAGTGCTAACACACATCGGTGTATGTGTAAAAACCAAAATTTATATACTTTATCCCCGATGCAAATTTAACATCTATTATTATAGGGACTTGTAGTTTTTCCCAACTTTCATGAGGACTATAGGCTATCTAGTGAAAGATAAGTGCATCAACAAACTAAATTCAACCTTGGAGCCCCTTTTTATACTGTTGCCCGTTTGTAGCTGAACTTCTCTTACTACATTGTTTCCATCATGATTATCGGCTATTTGATTATATTCTTCCTTTTCAATGTGAGTCTCACTTCTCGCAGCCTCTCTAATGCACCGCACGTTTATGCGGGGATGGCATTAGCTTCAAACAGTTGTGAAGCATGTAGGCCTTTTACTTATATACTATAGCTATTGTTGGTCTTTCAACAGGAACCACTCACGATTTTAGTTCAACCTTAGATAGAAACTTACAAACAGTGTCAATTTTAATGACTTGCTTGATCTCGAAAGCACGCATTCCCTAAAGACAAAATAACAGAAAGCATGTCTCGAAGCCGAATAATATCGCTCATGCGGATTCAGTCACGGGCAAACTCCGTGATTTAGTTATTCTCGGTAAACTCAATTCAAATTGGTATAATTGAAGGTATGGGCTGTTACGTTCATGTGAATTGGTGACTTTTTAAAAGCATAATAGTCGGTTTTCTGGAAATGGACGTGCGGTGTAAAGGGGAAGCATCGAGTAAAAAGAACTATACATGAAAAGGCTAGCTGGTGCACTTATAGGCCGTGTATTATATTGTGAACACGTTCTTATTAACAATAACGCATGAAATTAAGTTCACATTTCCTATTGTATTTATTTGTTGTATTTGTATAGGTATTATGTATGTTTTTCAACAACAGCAGCAACAACAACAGCATCATCATTTACAACAAAAACAACAACAACAACAACAACAACAACAACAACAACAACAACAACAATATCAACAACATTAACAACGACAACATTCTTTTTAACACCCGGCTCATTCAAGTTCATTTGAAAATGAATGCTCCTTTAAAGGCATCGTACACGTTTGGTAATTGGAGCCTATTGTTTGTTTCAAACCTATATAGTTGTAGATCGATGCCATAAAACCAACATGTGAAAACTTCATTTCAAAAGGTGGTAGCGTTTTTCAGATATTGCCGAAAATCTGGAGCGGTCATGTCCACGCAGGATGAATAATCTGCAATTGGAATACACACCCTGAAAAGCGTTACGTGTAACGCTTCTCAGATTAAAATGTTTTTTTGGGATAAAAAGTGATTTATTTGTCCATAACCAGTACTTCGAAGTGAAAAGTTTCTTAAAATCGTTTTACTATCCAAAGCTGCTGTACTTCTTACCAAGTAATTTTTTTATTGCCATTAATTATCAGAGTCATTACCAAACACGTACGATGCCTTTAAATCATTGTTCAGTCATGAAACAAGTCATTCAATTTCATTCGTTGAACATTCGGCAAATAAGATCATTTCAATTCATTTGGTCATTTCAGTCAATATTCAATTTAGTCAAAGCGTGTAGCAGGGGTTGGTCAAGACCTCGACTTATAATAATAATAATAATAGTAACAATTTATATAGCGCCAAATCCATCGAAAACAATGCTCCATGGCGCTTACAGAGTAACATTTAAAAACAAAAACCCTAAAGATAAAACACAAAGTCATTATCAAAATAAACAACAAGGTATAACAAAAAGTTTAGATCAGCAAAAAATTACAAGCGAAAAATTACATATTTACAATATTTTAAAATGCAAAGGTAAGTAAATGTAAAAACAGACCAGCTTTGACCATAATAAAATAATTGTAAAAAGAGACACGCACCAAAACTTAACTCCATAAGAAAAATTAAAGAATGGAAAATAAGTGCTAAAAGAGACCTTTAGGGATAATAAAAACCACAAAAATAACAAAAACAGGTGTCTATACAATCATAAAAATCGCTTTCGGAAGAAATAAGTTTCCAGCCCGGATTTAAAAAACATCAATACTCTCCGTTTCCCTAAATTATCAGTTAGTAAATATTCCAGGATCTATTTCGTACACAAGCAATGAATACATACTTATCTTTATGAGTTAATTTCATATGTGTAATTCAATCATACATGACTGACGATGACTAGAGTAAGCTTGTCGAAACGTTGAGACCCATTAAGAACTCACTCCGCGGCAGTGTAGTTAATAAGCAGGACAGTTCTATTCAAACTGAGAAGTCTCCCGAATTCCGAATATTCTACTCCGCGGCAGTAGAATAAAAAGCAAGACAAGTTTCTCAAAGAACAAAATCTACCTAGCAAGTAGATATATATACACATGGTGTTACCGCAAACCAAATGCAATCATACATATTATGGTAGTTTCAATTTTCGATAATATTGATATACACTTTGCGACATTATGGCGTTTAGTAGCCAACTGGAAAGTTATGAAAGTATAAATGGTTACAAATGAAAAATGATAAATTTATAATACAACAAAACGAGTTATTATTGTTATTATTTTTTGTCATCATACACACAACAAATACAAAACAAGAAAAATACAATACAAGAGACACTAACTGATGGCAGGAACTACAAAATAATTAAATCACTGTTGCCCTCAGGCATTTAGCTCTCGATAAATACTATAATAACATCCAATTACAATATTTAAAACTGACAAAAGAGAACAAATCATTACAGCTTTCAACTTAGCTGAAAACCATCGAAGTACATTTTATGCTATGATATTTTCAACCATTATCGAAAAAAGGGGGAAAAATCCCCAGATCAAAAAAAAGAACCAAACAAAACAAAACCCAGCTTTAAAAACTGTTTGCGTTTCGATGGCCCATAATTTTGTTGTACCAAGTGTCAATAAATACTAAAAATTCATATAAAAACAAAACACAACATGAACAGAATGAAATAGAATTGAATGTAGACATAACAAAAAAATAAATCTTAGTTTGACATAATTTTATAAATTATTCCTCAATTTGAAAGCGTGAGGATGAAAAAGAGCATCTTTTCTGATGAAATTCTTTGGACAAACCTGTCGTTTAATTCTTAATGAAATTAACTACCTGGTACTCGACGATTCATGCGGAAATTCTGAATTTAAATACCGGACGATATATGGGCTTTGCCAAAATCAAAATAATATTTGCCTGAAATAGAAGATTTCATACACCACGGAAAAATGGCGAAATTATTAGTTAATTACTTGATTTGAAATAACCTTACCTAACCCCCCTCTATGTTTAAATCTGTTCTGATTTCTCAAAATTCGATACTCTAAATGACTCCTTTTATGTCAAAAAATGAAAACATGTTCCGGTATAGGCCTAACGAAGGATAATCACAGTCGGTTTATGTTTTGTGTATCATTGGTAACATTTATCTTTGCTGATACTCTTTGCTGATACTCTTTGCTGACATCCTATAGACCATGTACCCCTTCTTTACAAAAAAAGTGACCTCGTACATTCAATGTCATACCCTGGCAGGCGAAATACTACACTTATTGTAATGGAAATGTTTTACATGCTATGTCATAATTTCCGCAAAATTCAAGAGTTATATAAATAACAGTTTAAACAAGTTTTGAGAAGTGCCCCCGTTTTTCATATCAAAAGTTGATAACAAACAGACAGTGCAATCTCCATATAAGATATAAGTTTTCACCCACTGGGCTGTATTGAAGTCCAAGCTCTGTGGCTTTTTTTGTAAACAATGTGATGTCAAAGGTTACCTGGTCTTGATCCCATGGATAAGTCATATCTATCAGTATATTATTGTTATCATAGAAAAAGAAGTAACCGCTGTCTGTTTATTGATCTGAAACCGCTGGAAAAATAAGAAGCACTTGCCACTGTGCTTCAAACAAAGACTTTTCATTACCTGTAACCTTGGAGATGTCAGTCCCCAAGACGTTCAGCCCACCTTTTTTTATCCAAAATGTAAGCAGCTTTCTGTTCGATGAAAAAACAAAGTGTGTTTCCCGCCTATTGTTAACCTTTATAAAATGAATTATCCTCTCTCTTGATATGAAACGGAGCAAAGTTTCTTGGGATTGAATTAAGATGAAAAAACCCTAAAAGCACTTCAGAAATCGAACCGCATACAATGGTCTTGAAAACGAGACTTTCTGGATTAAAGACGGGCGTACGATGAATTGGAGAAAGACTATAGTTTTGGGTTCTCGACATTAGATCAAGTAAAATTCACATCACACACACACACACTACTCTGGAATTAAGCATTCCATTAGTACGGAGCTCTGAAAATGCAATCCGACATGTTGAGGGGGATGTTGAGATCCTGAGATAATTTACTGCAGGATGATGGCACCATAAACTTAAGATGACGACATCCTGAGATGATTTATCTCGGGTTGATGACATCTTAAAGTAAGATGTCGTCTTCCCGATATATGTTAACTGAGGATGTCGACATCATGAAAGTAAGATGTCGACTTCCAAAGGTAAATTATCTCGGGATGACGACATCCCGAACGTCGAATGTCGACTTCCCGAGATAATTCTTCATGAGATGGTAACATCGTGAAAATGTCGAGAACCCAAGATAAATTATCTTGAGAAGACAACATACTACTTTCAGGATGTCGTCATCCCAAGATAAAATCATCTCAGGATGACGTCATCTTACCGTTATGATGATATCATCCTGCAGTAAATTTTATTAGGATCTCAACAAGTTGGATGGCACTTCCAGAGCTCCGTACATAAGAACCCGTGCGTCACAAACCAATTGCTATAAATTGCAAGTGAGTAATCTGTATGAATGAAACTCAAGTTCTAATGTTTTTCTTATAATAATGTGCAAGACAATCGGCCACATTTTCTGATAATTAACAAGTCATGAATATTATTTTATACCGCACTTATAGATCCTTGTCATTTGACGTCACGTGTATTGTGCCATTTAAACTGTTCCGACACTCCGACATTTAATAAAGGCGTCCTATACTGATAAATATAGGATGCTTGGAACGCTTCGAGCTGCGCTTTGCGCGTACTAATAGATTTAACATTGAGTACCGTATGTTTTGATTGCTTTGCGCGTTATTGGCGCGCGTGGTTATGAACGCCGAACGCGCTTAAGCCAACCGGGCTTAAACCGTTCGAGCTATAGCTATGTCTTTACCAGCCGTTTAATACCTTATCGTTGAAATAAATTATAAATACATTGTTCAAAACTTTATATTATTTATTGTTGAAATAAACTATGAATTATATGAACAATATTAACTGGCAATGATGTGTGAGGTAAAGAAGCAAATATATTATCCATTCTATTCATACAGTACAGCAGATCGCTCCTTGAAATCTGGACTGTTCCATTTCACTCGGCTTCGTCTCGTAAAATGGAACAGTCCATATTTCATCTCGTGATTATATGCTGCGTACTCATGTGTCCAATATTTGTAGGAAAAGAACTTAAGAAAAAGTAATAGCATTGTATGAAAATGACCGCGGGTTTTACAGTATAGATTGCTGTAAAATGTTACCGCAAAATATGTTCCTTGAAGTAGTACTCTGTATAACGGAAGCCACTTTACCAAATAGGCAACATGTATATTCTTGCCAATACTTATTTTCCAAAGATTTTATTTATTGTTGTTGTTACTATAATTTCCATAGCAATGAGCATGCTCACCTCTTTAAACTACAAAATCATGACAAATTTACAGTGAAATGTCAATGTTATGTTTTATACTCTAAAAAGAAATAATTGTAGATTTTACAGTAGTAAGACATGGCAGCCGATCTGCCGATCAACTCCTGTAATTAGGTGTTCGGGCAATCCGCCCGGAACACCTCTTGTTTTTTGTAAATGTTTCAGTTTTGTACTGATATTACAGGAAACTGTACAAAAACCATTACTTTGAAGTTTTTGTTCACAGGAAACTGTAATTGTATTTACAGTGAACTGTAAAATACACAGCAATAAACTGTAAACGCCTTTATAGTATAATTATTGAAAATGTGGACTGTAAATTTTTACAAGGGTTGGTTGGCGCGGCAGATTGGCTCCGGTCTTTTTACAGTGTCGTCTTGATTCAGATAAACAAAATGTAACCATTTAACTGATTGGAGACAGGAGACAGGAACAAAAAGAGGAAATTTGTGATTGAGGCAATTTGTTTTTTGAGACAAGCGATGGTCTAACTCGAATGCTTTCCCAAGGGGAATTCTAAACATGGTGAAAATGGATGTCGAAAGGAACCGCATCGTACTGGCTCTTTTTCTGCCATGTCGCTGTGGTCATTCGAGCAGAAAATAAAGATTCATTTTTATGGTTCTAGATCAAATTGGCGGGACTATTTCATCTCAAATTATGTTTGCAGTCGGCCAGTAAATTATTTCAATCAACATTAATTTTCGATCGCCCACTTTGCTTGCCGTTTCTAGTGAAAAGGAATAATAATGCACAAAGGTTAAGTGTATCTCAAGTGGATGTATAGGCCATGAGTAAATGTTCATCATTTATTATAAATAAAAAAACAGAAGATATTCTCATTTTGCACGCCATACTTACGTGTCTAAACTGCCACTCAATGAAAGGATCAAAAATATGACGATGCTTGTTTTGCAGCTCATAAGCCCTTTTGACACTACAGAGCCATTTCCCGGGAAATAAAATCCCGGGAAAATCCCGGGAGTTTTTAACCCCACCGCCACCCCAGGAACCGTTCTCACTATCCCAATTTGGTAACTCCCGGGAGTACTATTTCCCAGGAATATCACGGTCGTTTCACACTTGCGATCAAACCCCAGGAAATGTGGTAAACAGGTCAGCCCTTTCGAGATTAATGACGTCTCAATACAGTGGACGCAAAAGGTGGGGTAAGTTAAACCCGCTTCTGTTCTCACTAGCTGCTTTTTCCCGGGAAAAACGTTTTACCCCGGGGTTAACTCCCTTAACCCTACCCCTGAGCAGGGTTAATTATTTCCCGGGAATAAGCTAATTCCCGGGAAATTCCCGGGAGTTTTTTTGTAGTGTGAACAGATCGACCAAAAGTTCCCGGGAATTTCCCGGGAAATACCTATAGTGTGAAAAGGGCTTTACACTAACAAATCCCCCGGGTCAAAATTGACCCTGATTCCGGGTCCCGGGGCCTGACCCATTTCTGGGTCAGGCTGACCCGGAATCTGGTTAAAAAAAGGGATTTTGACCCAGAAGGATTCTGCGTCAGTTTGATCCATTTCTGTGTCATTTTGACACATAATTCCGGATCATACTGATAAACTGGGTCAGGCCCAAGGGATCCGGATCCGGGTCAATTCTGACCGGGAGTTTTTAGAGTGTACCGCTGTCGAACGATCTTTCGGAACGAACGACTGAAACTTCAAGGATTTCAACAGTTGTTTATGGACTGACAGTGTCTTGTTAAAGGTGGGTCAGACGGTCAATTATTTTTTCCAATTAGTTTATGTTTTTTGAAAATTTTCCCCGTTATCTGATCGAAAACCCAGGATGCTGTGATATTATGGAAACGAGTCTTAAACAGTTCCTTTGGAAACTGAATGTATAGGACCAAGGACATTTCAGGAAGTAAACTGATTTGCCAAACTTAAAAGCCGCTATAGAGAACAATAAGTCCAGGTTTAGACATTGAAACTGATGTTTTGGAATCTGCCGTGGTATTTATATGGAACTTGTAAAAGGTGCACGTGGCCGGGCAGAATGGCAAATCACTTACGGTACATTTCCTTGAAGTCATTACAGTTGAAGGAGCGCCAAACTGCGCGAAGAACCTATTGTAATCATTACGGCGGTAATGGCTTTATGGAGGGGGGGGGCTTGAGAAGTGACTCCCAGAGTTACCGAGCTGCTAGTATAACTGTGACTACTTCACTACAACAATTTATTTGCCATCGAGGAGACGAGAGAGGGAACTACTTGCCCTCGCATCTTTGGTTGTCTATTTCCAGATTCAAATGTCAACGGTGTGCGCATATTCTTCTTTCATTTAAGGATTGCATTATACTCGCAAGTTTTGTGAGTTGGTGACTTCGCCAAGAAAGAACTTACATTTGTGTCTGTTTATAAAGAATCTGGACCTAGCAGTCACATCTACATAGATCGCTCCGTACTCAACTGCTGCAATTCAACCCAAAATCACCCCCGAAAAAAACGATGGAGGAAATTCTTATTTTGCGTATCTACCAAGACATTGTTGGCATTATTGGGATCTTGGGCAATGGTTTGGTATGCTTCGTCATCTTCAAAGTACGATCGATGCAAACTCGTACAAACGCCTTCATCTTTCATCAAGCAGTGATTGATTTATTGGGCTCCATTATGATCATCTTAAGAAGTGAAATCACAGTGCCCGACATCATCCGAAACGATGCCCTGGGTTGGTTTCTCTGCCACGTCTGGCATATTAACTGTCCCCTGTTTTTCATTCTTCTTGAATCGACGTGTAACCTGTTGGTGTTGACCATGGAGCGGTATTTCGCCATCGTTTACCCCTTCAAGTATCAGGCAGCATTCGTTACTCGGCCCCGGCTCAAAGTCAGTGTGTGTATGGCGGTGTCTTGGGTTCTGGCTTTTATTCCGATAATATATTGTCTCTTCAATTTTGAGGAAAAGAGCGGAACATGCGTCCCGATCGGGATTCCAGGATTTAACATTATCGGAGCTCTCGTAGTAATTGTGCAGTACGTCGTCCCAGTAGGAGTGATGCTCTTCGCCTACATTCGCATCAGTGTGGAGATGAAGCGGGGAGCAGCCCGTGTCGGCCCGGCACCAGCCGCACATCTTCCCGGTGGAGCAAACGCACCGGACATGGCCGAGTCCCTCCTCCGGGCAAGACGCAACACTTTCAAGATGCTTCTGATCGTTTTCATCACGTTCTTGATCTGTTGGACGCCGAACCAAGTCATCTTTCTTTTGTTTAACCTCGGTTTAGAAATACCGCTCAGTGGATGGTTTTATTATCTTTCTGTTGCAATGGTTGCCACAAACTCTTGCGTCAACCCGATGATCTACGCTTTCAAGTACCGTCAGTTTCGTAATGGATTACGTCAGATATTTTGCAATGGACACGTAACTGACGGAACATATTTGCAGGAGTGATCTTCAAGGGAGAGAGGTGCCCTTCCTCTCTGGGATAATCAACAAAATACGTTTCGCTGGTAATTTATTATTGTTGGAAATTATAGTTTTACTATCTGTTTAAAGAACGGCTCCAAGGTCAAACTCAGGTTTGTGATCCACTCATTTTCCAATAATTAAGTGAAGTCTGTCCGGAGCCAATATGGCTCATCAGGCCGGTGTTTGTATCCGGTTTCCTCGGCATTAACAACTGAGAATATTTATATTCTCCGTGGATAGGATGCCAGTCCATCGCAGGTTACTCCCCAGCTCTCGCCAGTACCCATTTGTTCTCCTGGGTGAAGAGAAGCAATAATGGTTAAGTGTCTTGCTTAAGTGTCGGGACTCGAACCCACACTCTGCTGATAAGAAACACCAGAGCTTGAGTCAGGTGCGACACATCACAAAAGATATAAGTATGAAAATGGTAAAAAAAAAAATTAACAAGTCTCTAACCTCAGATTAAAATGGTGTCAAAGTCTGATATCCTTTAAGCGCAATTGTTTGTCAAAATAAAAAAAAACCTTCGATGCCGTCACATTTAAAATATATGGTCTGTTCGTTTTTGTACAGATAATTTTTAGTTCATTCCTGAATTTTGATGATATTCAACCAAAACGGCATCGGATTTGACCACACTAAAAAAATGGGGTGTTAAATTGACACCATGGGTGTTGTCACATATAGGCTTAGATACCAAAAAAGAATCAAAGTTTACATCATGGGGTGTTAAAATACTAATTTCTGCCAAAACAATTACATTGGTGTTATTTTTAATGTTAATTTTGATTGTCTCTTCGGTATCCATAATTATGTGCCAACACCCATGGTGTAAATGTTAGCACCCAGTTTTTGGAGTGCGTTTAACAGTGGCAATAACAAAATCCTCATTTGGTTTCACAGACCCATTTGTTTTTGGTGTTCGATGTGATGTCACGTTTCAAATTTTGCTATGAAAGTTTAAGATAAAGTGACATTTTACACCAACGTGAGGTTAAAGACTTACAATTTTCCGCAACTCTCATGAGGAATCTATCCATTGAAAAATGATTGCATCACAAAACTTCACTCGATCTTGGAAAGCCTCTTAAATGACTGAAACTTGTGAGTTTAATCTAAATATTGTGTTAGGTGACTTTGTAACTTTTTGTTAAAACGTCCGATGTAGTTTTCAGTGTACCGTGACTATAACCTCCATTGAGAGATTGTCTGCAGTTATAATGTTTCAAAATTGTAGATTTCATGACCCGTCCACATTGAACAGAAATAAAGGTGCATCAAACGGAAACGATATGATTGGATTAAGGCAGACTTCCCATTTCGCAGATGCGTGGAATCTAACCTTAAAGGGACACGTTGCCTTGGATCGGACGAGTTGGTCTAAAAAAAGCTTTGTAACCGTTTGTTATAAAATGCATATGGTTAGAAAGATGTTTTAAAAATAGAATACAATGATCCACACAAATATGCCTCGAAATTGCGTGGTTTTCCTTTTACTTTGCGAACTAACACGGTCGGTCATTTTGTGGAGTCAAAAATTTGACTCCACAAAATGGCCGACCGTGTTTGTTCACGATGTAAAAGGAAACACACGCAACATTATCGGAACTCTCGTAGTAGTAATCGTGCATACGTCATCTCGGCTTGATGCTCATACTCGCTTCTGTGTGGAGATGACACGAAGAGCATCCCATGTTGGCATAGCCTTTAGTCAAGGCGCACGCGGTACCCCCAGATGTCACGCACGAAAAAAGACTAGCGCGAGCGGCAAAGCAGCGAAGTGCCTTTACCAACTCGTTTTGGGGCTTTATGTTTTTCTTTACTTTTTGCCCCCGATTTTGGTAGGAGAAATGTTGTGCATAATGCATTAGCTCGCTTTGATGTTGGCCAATCAGAAGACACAATTACTTGCATGACGTCACATGAACGTTTGATGCAAATTGTTAGCAAGAGGATTTTGTTATTGCCACTGTCAAACGCACTCCAAAAACTGGGTGCTAAAATTAGCTTTGCTGCTCAACAAATGGAAATTTCCGGTTAACTTGAGCCATGCCACAACAGTGTCATGCTAAGAAATTTTATTGGAAAGTATGAGGTTTAATTTTAAATCTCCCCACAGGTAGGCCTAGCTACTTGGGTGTAGACACGGCGGGGTTTTCAATCATAGACGCGGACGATTCCTACCTCCAAATGTACGATCATGCATAGCCAGGCCTATATTTTTTTTTGTCATGATTTGTCATTTTCCATTGTCAGAATTTGTTTCTCTCAATATTCTCCTTTGTAGCCTAAAATCGTCCTACTTTATGTTATTGATTGTCAAATTAAATTAAATATTTGCCAGACAGTATTAGGCCTACCCTATTAAATATAGAAGAGTCTAATAGCTAGCTGATTGGTTAAAAAGAAATTTGCAAATTTAAATATTTCATGATCATGAATACTGATTAGCTAAATGAGTTGGTAAAGGCGCATCGCTGCTTCGCCACTCGCGCTGGTCTTTTTTCGTGCTTGACATTCGGGGGTGCCACGTGCGCCTTGACTAAGGGGCCCGGTGCCAGCCCAGCATCGTCCCGGTGGAGCAAACGCGCCAGATAGACACTGTGAAAGTGTACGTAGCCTTGTTCCAAGGCTCTTTACTCAAGCACCCCGCTCTGAATAGCGTTGTACGACGAACTGCATAGATACATACATGTATGTACTGTCACTGTGCTGTGTACTTGATATACAGTACTTGATACCGTGGTAGAAGCATGGTTTTTCGAGGTTGAAAAACCTCGAAAAACCATGCTTCGACCCCACGGTATCAAGTACTGTATATCAAGTGCGCAGTACCGTGACAGTATTATGTATCTATCATAGAGTTTATTATGTATCTATCGTAATGGTATCTATTCAGTTCGTCGTCCAATGCGCGCTATTCAGAGCGGGGGGGGGGGGGGGTGCTTGAATAAAGAGCCTTGGACAAGGCTAAAGTGTACCACGCATGTCAATTTTCTTGGGATCGTTTACATGGAAATATTATATGCTTTTGCTAACGCACACCTTTCTATAGAAACACACAAATTTGACGAGCTGTCGGCCCAGAACTAACAAGAATGTTTGGTTTTATATACTGCACTTTATAGATCCTTTTCATTTGATTGGTGGAACACGCGTCACGTGTTTTTTCCTTTATTTTGCCATGTAGGCCCTACACTGTTCCCATCCCACCAGCGGCGTGAGGGTAACATTTCAGGGGGGGGGGGCACAAGGGCGTACACCATTTTTTCTAGGGGGGGCACTTCTGGCCAATTTTCCGTTTGCCTTAAGTTTTTCTTTAAAACAAGCCCATGCAAGTAATCGGGGGGGGGGGGTCAGACGGCCCCCTAAAAAAATAAGTAAACTATTAAACAAAATAGAATAAAAAAGTCTGCAAAAAATAAATAATTAAAAAAGTCTGCATCGTAACTGTGACTTATTATCGTTACATTATGACATTTATAACATAAAATAATATACAAAGATGTAAATAGAGGACGCAATGGGTGGCATGAGCATTAAACATGCAGAAGTAATATTGATACAAATCTGTAATTATTGAGTTGTTTTCAGATTTAATATACCAATATCATAGCGCAAAAATGATGCACCAAATGGCTTGAATTGGGCATTTTTTTAAACAAAATGTCGAACTTCTAAGGGGGCACATCCTCCTCCCCCCTGCGTCGCTACGTGACGGGCTGCGCTAACGTGCCGATGTACAAATTTCTTTAATATTCGCCTCTCAAAAACTTTTACAAAAAAGCCCCTTTTTCATCGCTTTCATCGCTTTCATATATTTTCTGCATGTAAATGGAAAAATAGTTTTAAAAACATCGAAATTATCAAAGCGTATAAAATGAAACAATTTACTCTGAAAATTTCCAATCACAAAAGTCGAGATTTCAAAGGGGGGGGCACGGACATCAATTGGGGGGGCACGTGCTCCCCCGTGGCCCCCCCCCCCCCAATTACGCCACTGGTTCCCACTCCAACATTTAATATACAAGTCCTATATCGTCACGATCAATATAGGACACTTGACTTGGGACGCTTTGCAGTTGCTCTTCGCGAGTACCAGTATGGTAGATTTTACATTGAGTACTATTTGATTGCGTTGCGCGTTATTAGCGTCCGCGTAATTTTGCGCGCCAACACCCGTACGGCTATGAACATGCTTTAGCCAACCGGTCTTAAAGGGTCTGTATACGTGTGGTAATGACTCTGAATATTAATGGCAATAAAAAATTACTTGGTAAGAAGTATACAGCAGCTTTGGATACTATCATGCATTTTGAGAAACCTTTCACTTAGAGGTAGGCCTAGGCCCTACTGCGGTTATGGAGAAAGATTTCATTTCCCCCCCATAAAACTGAATCTGAGAAGCGTTACTGACAGTTACGTTTCTCAGATTGTGTATCCCACTTGCAGATTATTTTTCCTGCATGGACAGAACCAGTCCAGATTTTCGGCAAAATCTCACAAACGCTACCACCTTTTGAAAGGAAATATTGTCACAGCTATATAGGATTGAAACAAACAGTGGGCTCCAATTACCAATATAGTATACAAGCCCTTTAAACATCTTCAACTATGTCTTTATCAGCCGTTTAATAATGATCGTTGAAAATACAGTATAAATTGTTCAACAATTTGTTCTATTGTTGAAATGACAGCAATCTATATGACAAAGATCATAAAGAATATAGAATGCATTTGATTCATACTATGTATAGTGAATATAATCATTCGTTGAAATCTGGTCTGTTCCATTTCGTTCAGCTTCGCCTCGTGGAATGGAGCAGTCCAGATTTCACCTTGTTATTAAATTTTACTCGTATATCAATCCAATTTGTGTAATAGCTTTAATTGAACGTAGAATGCGCTTCCTGAACGAGGGCTGGAGCAATTGAATGGCCGTGTGGAAGACTAGAGATATCAGATTAACTTTTTAAAAAAATACCACAGAAATATCAGGCCTATATACGAACATTGGTAAAGCTATGCCACGGAAAACTTAAATTTAACCTCGACCCCAATAATTAATCGGATTAGTTGTGGATGGTATTAAGTTCTTCCTCAAGTTAATTTATTTTCAAAGGAAACACGTTTCAAATTTGTGACAAGTGGGTATACACTATGCACCGCCCCTTTCGGTAGTAAAATATATAAATACGAGCACAGGTCTTGTTAGTAGAGTTAATCTTAAAAAACGGTTAATAGGCCTACACCTCTAGTTTTGATATCATGTGATCCATTGTTCTCTTCATAATGCACTGTCGACGACCTGATGATGATGTACACAAATGACCACGAAGCAGGTGAAGAACACTTAATCCTATACGAAATTTGTTACAACATGAGAATGTATTGAGTTTGGAAAACTGAACCTAACGATGGAAGGACTAGTTGCCCTCCGTATCTACCAAGACATTGTTGGCATTTTGGGGATCTTGGGCAATGGTTTAGTATGCTTCGTCATCTTCAAAGTACGATCGATGCAAACTCGTACAAACGCCTTCATCTTTCATCAAGCAGTCATTGACTTTTTGAGCTCTACGGTTATTTTATTGAAAAGTGAGATCTCGCTGTCGTATCCCATTGAAAGCAAACCATTGGGTTGGTTCATCTGCCGCATTTGGTTTACTAACTTAATACTGTTCTTTTTCTTTGCGTTGTCGACGTTCAACCTGTTAGTGTTGACCATGGAGCGGTATTTCGCTATAGTTCACCCCTTCAAGTACCAGGCTGCTTTCATCACTTGGCCAAGGCTTAAAGTTGGTTTAACAATTGGGATTTGCTGGATTCTTGATTTGGCTACTAAATGGTATCTTCTTCTTTACGCAAAAGTAGAAAATGGAACTTGTGTTCGGAATCAAATTCCAGGAGCCAACATTATCGGTACTCTTGTTGTGGTCCTGCAATACGTCGTCCCAGTAGGTGTGATGCTCTTCGCCTACATTCGCATCAGTGCGGAGATGAAGCGGGGAGCAGCCCGTGTCGGCCCGGCACCAGCCGCACATCTTCCCGGTGGAGCAAACGCACCGGACATGGCCGAGTCCCTTCTCAGAGCAAGACGTAACACTTTCAAGATGCTTCTGATCGTTTTCATCACGTTCGTGATCTGCTGGACACCGAACCAAGTCATCTTCTTTATGTTTAACCTCGGTTTGGACATAAAACTGAACGAATGGTTTTATTATCTTTCTGTTGCAATGGTTGCTACAAACTCTTGCGTCAACCCGATGATCTACGCTTTCAAGTACCGTCAGTTTCGAAATGGATTACGTCAGATATTTTGCAAGAGATGTGAGCAAACTAATGCTTTGGAATAGCCAGGGTAATTCGTCTTTAAACTTTAACTCATTTTTTCCTTTTAAATGTTTCCTTCACATAAGGTCTGATGTTTTTCAAATATTGATGAATCCTAATTGTCACTTTAGCACACTGCAAAATGTTCGTTGAAATTGCAAAACCTTTCTCAATTTGTTACCATTAAAACCCTGCGTGACACGATAAAAAAATCAAAATCGGACACCATCATTGACTCATTGAGTAACAGTTAGATTTTAGCGTGTAATACATTTTTGTTTAGAACCAAATCACTTTTAAATCGCCCAAAGCATTATTATAGACCCTTTTGACTAAATAAAATCAATTCAAGCAAAATTTATTTAAGATGAGCCCACATGTGTCTCTTTGTAGAGGTCATACCACTTTACCTTATTAGTACCAATGCTGAGTAATTGCTGTACAATTCCTATGGGAATTCCGGACGAGCTGGTCATTGATGGATTTTTTGTGTGTGAAAAACCCCCAATGGTAACAAGACAATTGGCTTGCTATTTGGCTACGTGTAAATGTGGAACTTGGAATATTTAAGATTAAAAAAACAAACAATTGGCGGAGTACCGACTTTTTAATTAAAAACTGACCTAAAAAGTGAAGTCAGGACATCTGTCTTCAGTTATTTGGTTCTTTAGCTTGATGAATGCAAATTATCATTAACGAGCATGTACCCTTTTAATGTTCAACCTTGAAGACAGAGCTATGTTTAACCATGCATTTTATTTAACCGAATGTGCATATAGATGGAACATGCACTTACGAGGAAGAAGAAAAATATAGAAACCCCCAAACTATAAGTCACTAAAACGAGTACAAAATAACAAACTTTATAACATAAGGCTGTTTAACTGGTTAGTGTTTCCGCTTGATTATCGAGAGCGGTCCCTGTTTTTATATTTATTTCTTCTCACAATAACAAATGAAAACTGGAGAGCATTTGCCCTTCCCAATGTGACACTGAACTGAGCACTGTAAAGCATATAAAAATTGAGGCATTTTGAAGAATTGTAAAAACCACTGAGATCCGTTTGCCTCATAGCTAATCATCCACATTCAGTCGGCAACTTCTTATAGAACCTACTTGCCAGCAATTGCATTTTATTTTTTCCGATCTCAGAAGATAAGATTTTGATCAAGGCCATAACCTCAATATTGCCAAATCCCCCTTGAGTAAAAATGGTGTCACAGCATCAAAAGATGCGATCGTGTTGGATGAAGACCACCCCCCAAAAAGATGGGAAGCAATATTTAATCTAATATTTGACAACACTAACGAGGCTTTACCCAGATCGACGTACTGGGTCGTCACTCAACGATTTCAATGGGTACTGATTAAACTTCACGCTTTCAAATTCTTGACTTCATAATTTCTTTCTATCTGTATCTCTAACCGGGTTAATGAATGTTACAGCTTCAAGATTATAAAGCTTTCATCTTTGGACTAAATTTCTCTGTCTGTGAAGTCGTGTTAAAGGAGCACAGTGACTTCACATCTCTGTTTTGAATTGCTCCTTATCCTTTTCAAGAGTTGTTCGTGCACAAAAACACCTATACAGTGTTGTGTAATTTAGTGAGAATAAAAAACTTACATATATTGTCCTCTTGCAATACAACCAGTGGAACAATATAGTCCCCTATTTTGTGGAGTCAAATATTGGCTCTACAAAAAAGCGGACCTTGTTTTTCTGTCTTGAAATTACACAAACCACACAATTTCAAGGGATATTTATGTGAATAATTATATTCTACTTAAAATATCCCTCCAACCATAGTAATTTCGAAACGAACGCTATATTTATAGCCCCAAGCGCCCAATCCGAAGGCAACATTCCCCTTCATGTCCAGAAAACATACCTTTCCTCAATTATCTCCATTTAATTAAGGGCAGAAAACAGTAATCTGCTGTTTGCTAAAAGTGTGGCAGGAGCATCTGTCTCACCGTACGGCGAATTTGAAGTCTGTAGAAATTTCGTGAAAAAATAGAAATAGCTGTACATTTTTTTTTCTCAAAAAATTTATACACACTTCGAATGTTGCAAACTGCTTCCCAACTATTATGGTAATGAAAAAGAGAAGAAAAAACAAGTTAATGGCCTGAATTTTCGACCATAGCAGAGTCTTTCTCGAAGGCTAGAGAGACCCTGCTAGGGGTGCACCCCACTAAATAGGGAGAAAACAGAGCGTTGACCTCATTAATATTCTATATTAGACAGATTTGAGAGCCCCCCCCCCAAAACAAAGGGGGAAAAGTGTACAAATGTTGCCAAATTGTGACATGGGGGTTGTTGACTTCCAACTTTAGGTATTTTGGATGACACGCCCTGGCAAAAATAGTCCTATATTTGCCGAGAGGTGTAGGGAAACTTTTCAAGATTGATGCTCGGATGTTTGGAAAATTACACTGCTGTAGGGGTGTTTTTATTTGGAGGGAGAATAACTCTCCGGGCCTTGGGACCCCCCACCCATGTTAAATTGAGCAGAGGATAAAAGTTCAAGGGTCAATGGATAATTTTCCCTTTACTGTAAAAATCTGTGAGACTTCTAAGTATTTATTTTTTATGTCGGCAATATTTCTTTAAAATTGATGGGGTTTTAAACTTGTCATTGTTTATAATAACTTGTAAACTGACATTGAGTGTGATATAGATTTTGTTTTTTTTAATCCAGCGATAGTTTTATTTAATTTGTTTACTGGGCAAACAGTTTATTTACAGGGAAAATGGAATGTTTTAAATGTTACAAAATGGTGGATTGCATCCCAGTCAGCATGTGTTGTTTTTTTGTAGTTAGGGCTTTTTAGCAACCTACGGCCAGACTGAAGCTAGCCGCGTATTGGGCCAGAATTTCCATCCGCGGGTTCCGGTGGTAACATTAATCTTTTTCTACCTTCAAGTATGCTCAGTGATATATGTTTTTTCAGAATTCTGAAAACAACTATACTAATAAAGCAAGATTATAAAACAAATTCGCTTAAATCAAATTTCTATCCGCGGAATAAAAATCCGCGGATTCCGGGGCCGACAAGCCGCGTATTGGGCCAAAATTTCCATCCGCGGATTCCGGTGATGGTAACATTTCTGTCTCCCCATTAATTCTTTTTAATTTGAGCGAATTAATCTAATTCTACCTTCAAGTGTGCTCAGTGATATATGTTTTTTCAGATTCCTGAAAACAATTATGGTTGCCTCAAATTCTTGCGTCAACCCGATGATTTACGCTTTCAAGTACCGTCAGTTTCGCAATGGATTACGTCAGATATTTTGCAGCCAACGAAATCCAGACAATGATATCAGCACCATAGCAACTGGCACCGGGTAACTCATTTAGTACTCTAAGAGGGATAGAAATTACCTCTTTATATCATAAACACATCAACTTAAATTACCAAGAAGGGTTCTGTCTATATAGCTGTCTGAATAGACAAATCCAAACGCGCAAGTGCTGCGCGCCACCATTGCTGGGACGCTGGCAGCGCAAGGTTTTCTACACAGACATGGACAAACCGTCGTCTTTGTAACTTTTGATGTGAATTAGGTGTCTTTCTCAACAACTCACATAATTTCCCCGACAGGACAGCATGACATAACGACGTCGAACACTGACCTTGAATATTTGCAACTAAACAGAAACTAAATCCTAAAAACGGCGCAGACAATAGGTGAGTTTTAGTGGGATAGACGCGGAAACTGCACTGAAACTGTCTGAATGTGTTACACATCAGCAAGTTTTTTTTCGACGGAATTTCAGTATTCATTTTCTGTTTAGTTTCAAATATTCAATAAGTATATTCTACATCATTTTGTAAAGCTGTCCTGACAGGGAAATTGTGTAAATTGTTGAGGCCATGCCAGCAGCACTTGCGCGTGCGGGCTAAAAAAGATCGGTCTTTTAAACAAATCATAACTATAGTGCTGTGAAATTTGAGCTTAAATGCAAACGATGTGTAAACCAACTTTGAACGTTTATTTATGCACACTAATTTAGTCTTCAAACATCAAAAAGAAACGTTTGAAGACATAAAACAAAACCGTTAAAAAACGTTTTAGGCTATGTGACTAAATGGTAACCATAATAGACCGTGCAAGTCTCGCGCGTATTCGAACATTTTTGGGACCACTTTGGTCCCAAGTACGATGCTTTAACGCGTGAAGGAAATAAACTCACGCGCTTTAACGGGTCCCAATGTTCGAATACGCACGAGACTTGCATAATCTATAGTCGATTTGCATAATAGTTGATTTGCATAATAGTCGACTCTGCGTATATCATAGTAATTCAAACTGCGTGGTAAATGTGTATTTATGAATTTCACTAAATAATTGCTGTTGGTAAAGTATATGTGCATTCATCTCATACCATTGTATTATTTTCTAGTAATAAAGTTATTTGAGCATCACAATGTATTAAAGGCACTGAACACGTTTGGTAATTGTCAAAGACCAGTGTTCTCACTTGGTGTATCCCAACATATGCATAAAAAAAGCAAGCCTGTGAAAATTTGGGCTCAATTGGTCATCGAAGTTGCAAGAAAATGATGAAAGAAAAAACACCCTTGTTGTACAAATTTGTGTGCTTTCAGATAGGAATAAAAACTTCTTGCAAGAAGTTTTTATTATTTTAGTGAGAAATTACCTCTTTCTCAAAAACTATACGTTACTTCATCGTTTCCTACAATGTTTTATGCTATCAACAGCTCTCCGTTGCTTGTTACCAAGTAAGTTTTATGCTAATATTTGTTTTGAGTCATTACCAAACGTGTACGATACCTTTAATACTTTGTCTGTTTCACGCACAAACACTGCACAAAATTTGCAGTTTCTTGCAGGGGTTTCTTGATGAAGCCAGCCGTTTACTGGAAATAATTATATAAATTGATTCGGTTAGCAGTCCTTAACCCTCCGCAATAAAGCTGTTAAAAATAAATATTCGTAGGTTTTTGCTAAATTAATAAGTATTCGTCTAATTCAGCAGTCAGGCACTCTCCAATGCTTTTGTACACGATCACACGACTCTGTGCACAGTGCCTTGATCTGTATTATGCATTTCTGTCTCTGTATGTGGTTTGTGGCCTTGGTTGTGGTTTGATTCAAATCATTCTTAGCTATGGGTAGCTTGTTATGGTGTTCCGTAATGTGCCACCTTTATTCAGTCTTTTTGTGTCCGTTGCATTTTTTTAAAGCAAAATTATGTTACAAACGATCTCCGGTAATCTAGGCAGGCTACCTATAGTGAAGACTGACCCCAGGGATGTAAACAAAGACGTTGGGTGAAGTATTTACACAGGTGAACATGCTGAATAAAGTTTCCCTGGCAACTAAGGTTTGATATGAACATTTTAATATTTCAGTATCATATGAAACTATGCGACGGAAAAAAAAATGCGACGGAAAAAAATTGCGCCGGAAAAAAAATTCGACGGAAAACAAAAATGCGACGGAAATAAAAAGGCGACGGAAAACAAAAGGGCGACGGGAAAAAAGGCGAAACAAAATGCGACGGGGAGAAAAATGCGACGGAAAAAAATGCGACGGAAAACAAAAATGCGACGGGAAACAAAATTGCGCCGGAGAAAAAATGCGACGGAAAAAAAATGCGACGGGGAAAAAAATGCGACGGAAAAAAAAGGCGACGGAAAACAAACATGCGACGGAAAACAAAAATGCGACGGGAAAAACAAATTGCGCCGGAAAAAAAATGCGACGGAAAAAAAAATGCGGCGGGGAAAGAAATGCGACGGAAAAAAATGCGACGGAAAACAAAATTGCGACGGAAAACAAAAATGCGACGGACAAAAAAAGACTGAATAAAGGTGGCGCATATGGAACTTGCAGACATCACAAATAGCCTGGGAAATACAAGGGGCGGAAGGAGATCCTCATGCCAGGGTCTGTGTATTTTAGGTCATAGGCTTGTGAGTTGGAAGGCTATAGGGGGGCTTCACGGCAATCCTGCTGCATAACAACAGTTTGAGGGGACAAAGGGCAAGCATATTCCACTATTTATAGGGAATAAACATCTCTGGCTTCTCTGAGGGGTATTAGGCTTGATAATGATGTGCAAAAAGCTCCATACCCCGGGTGTAATACGATTTCCCAGACTGTGAAAACGTTTCGTGCGTGAGCTGCATGAAGATTAGCCTTTTAAAAACAAACGTTCAAAGACCTCATCCCACTCTTTTATTCCCTTAGTGATAATCAACAAGACATTAACCAATGAGCATACACCTTCGGGAAATATTAGCATAAAGCAACTCCGCCCACAATCTGACCCTTTTACAGTGGGAACAAGGCTCTGTTTCGGCTTCGTTTTTTGGTACGAGGTTGAAAAACCATGCTTCGATCACACGGTATACTGTATATCAAGTGCTACAGTAGTACCGTGCCAGTATTGTTATGCTACCTGGTGAATTCAAAGCGGGGTGCTTGAGTAAAGAGCCTTGGACAAGGCTACATGAAGATCAGTATGGCGTAACCACGCACCACATGGCCGTTGTGTGAGTCAGGAGAAAACAGTTAAAAACCATGCACAAGAAGTAAACACAATGTCCTTAATTTTGGTTGTAACAACCGAAGTCAACTATTGCGTTTGTTTTTTTAGGCTTTCAGATAAAGTTTTCTCAAACATGACTTCATTTCAGAGGGAAATATTTTACAGAAAAAATGGTTCTATTACGATTTTCATAATGACTAGAGATTTAGTGTTTGTGGACAAACACATAGCTGTTCCGTTTTGTTGAAATAATAATAGTATTTGAAACTTGAGATTTTGAACTTGGCCGGTTTTGTTTTTGAGAAGAAATCCAGAAGTAAAGAACAGAAAGTAAAAGAAACAACGTGTAGGTTAGTTGACAAGGGCCAATCCAACTTGTCAGGGGTAAAGAAAAGGTCAACATGGTTCCAAAGTGTCTAGTCTCTATTCCAATGTGGTCTCGCCGAAACAAAAAACAGTTTGAAGAAAACCACGGTCACAGTTGGATAAGTCGGAAATCTTGGTCATAACCCGGTCTATAACTGAAAAACCCGGAATGTCAGATAAAAGATTCAATATCTGATTCCCACTTCCGTCTATAACTGAAAAAAATTGAAGATGGGGTGTACTTCTTGAGATATGTAATGTCCATGTGGTGGTCTATAAAAAAGTTTAATTTCCAAACGGTTTACAAGTCTTTGATGTTAAAGTTCCACTTTCCAGTAACTGAAAAATTCAAGGTCAATATATAGTCACGGTTGAATCACTTAAATTTCCGGGTCAACGGTTTATAAGGTCAAAAGTCAGTTTGAAATTGGTCCAATGCTGAAAATATGGTCTGGAAGTTGTTTGAATGAAAAGTAAAGGTCCAACTCGGTGTCACGTCTTGTTGGTCTCACTCAAGGGTCAAAGGAACCCAAAAGTCAATAAAAAAGGTCAAGGGTCTGTATAATTCAAATATTTGAAAATCGGGTGTGGACTTGAAAAAAGTGAAAAGTAACACTCAAGTTTTGTTGAGTCCGCTTGACCCAAAATATTCGGTAGTCATGGGGTGATAAAAATCAGTTTGGTCAGTCTATAGGAGTCAAAGTTTGAAAAAGTACGAAAAAAGTAGTTGTAAAAGGTCAATATAAGGTCTCCCAAGGCCCTGAACAATAATAAAAGGAAGTAAAGGGGTCTATGAAAGGGGTTGTAAATCAATTGATAATCCGTCTATAAAAGAAAGAAAGAAAAAAGTGAAGAGTGGTTGTAGTTCTGGAGGTGGTCGGTCAACCCTCTCAATGCCTAAAATAAGGGGCCCCAATGAAAAAATAGTGAAAAACATATTTCAATGCCCAAAGAGTGAAGTCCTGAAAAAAATGACCCGAAGTAAAAAGTCCGAAACAAAGTCCGCGACCCAAGGCTAATCTGCAATGCAAGGAGTCACACCAAACTTAAAGTAACTTGAAATAAAAAAAAATGGCTAAAAAACAAAGTTTGAAAATCGGATGTACTAAACAAACTACCAAAATTTCACATGCATCAAATGAGCAGTATTTAAGTAAAAAAATTCAAAAATCAACATTTCATAAAAAAAACGTAAAAAAAAAAAAAAATTTAATAGTTTTTTCAATTTAATAAAAAAGAAAATTTATCGTAAAAAAATTACATTGCCTGCATGTTAAAATCCTAAACCTTCGTAGGAGTGCTCAGTGTTGCTCATGTAGAAGGAATAATAAATCATCTCAACGCCTTGGGTGATTTGCCAATTAAAAATGAAGAAATGGTGATCGCCCAACGCCTCATCGTTAATTATCGTGGAAAAAACAACTAAGTCAATTAGCCCTGATACTTCAAAATCTCTGATTTAAAAAAAATTAACTTTTCAAAACAGTTTATGTAATTTTTAAACTAAACTTTTTAGTTAATTTTGAAATTTTTTTTACTTTTGTTGAAACTACTTCTTTTTTAAACATTTTACTAAACTTTTTTTGTTGATTGTTTTGTGCACAAACAAAAAGGTTTTATCGCGATGTGAGTTCGATAAAGACGCACCAAAAAAAATAGTCAAAAAAAAAATATAGTAAAAAAAAGTGTCATAACTGAAAAGTATGAAATAAGGATGCATAACTTCTAGAGATATGGTGCAGGAAAATATTCATAATATAAAGTGCACGGTAACACTTCTAATTAATAATTAATTAAGAAATAATTAAATCTATTTCAAATTTAAGGTAAACTATAAATAATAATAAATATTATTTGTCTACTTGTGATATAAATAAGAGATATAATACAGCTTTGAAATTAAGAGGTGTAGTTAAAGAATAATTAAAAGACAAGAAATAATAATCCAGTTTAAAGTGTTAATAATAATAATACAAAACCAAATGTTGTTCCAACTAACAAAAAAAGTTAAGGGTTTAAAAAAGTTTGAAAAAAAAAAAAAAAGTTGTTGATTTATGGTGTTCTTCCAGTTTACCCTAAGTAAATTCAAAAATTGGGTCACAGTAGTAAAAGCTCAATATCAATCAATGCCCAAAGGGTAACTGAAAATAAAAAAAAAAAAAGGGGTGTAATGAATTGAAAAATCTTGAAACTCGGGTTGACTTAAGTAAAAGGTCACATGGGGGATCGGTTTAACAAGAAGTATGCGTCAATATATGGTAAATACCTAATAAAAAGAAAAATAAAAGGCGTAGTTGTGTAAATTGGTTGTGTAGTTCTTGTTGAGTTGTTCAGAGAGGTCAATATGGGGTCGGTTCCTAAGTTCCCAAATCTATTCACAACAAGGTCAATATAAAAATGAAAAGAAATTCAAAAAAAAAAAGAAATTCAAAATGGGGTGTGTTTGTGTATGTTGACCCCAAATCCGGTCAAACCGTATGAAAGGTCAGTAATGTTCAATCAATGTTTAAGTTCAATGTAATCTTCAAAAAAAAAAAAAATATAAAAAAAAAATGGAAAAAAAGGTGTCCTTCTTTTGAGATCTTTAAAGTTCAGGTCCGATAAGGGTCGGGGGGGGTCATGGGTAAGGGAAGTTCTATGTTTAATGCTCAAAGGATCTATAAAAGAAAAAAAAAAAAAAAAAAGTTTGTGTTGAGGTATGGAGATGGGTTCCACTTCCGGGAACGTCCGGGTCATCAGTCGGTCACGTCACGGGAAGTTCAATCCCAATGCTATCTTCTAAGATCGATAACTGAAAAATTGAAAAATGTTGAAAATTAGTTCTTAGTTCTTACTCTCTTCCGGTTCCAGTTGACCCAAAGGCAAACAGCGGTCACGGTCACCTAAAAATCTCTTCCTGCCACTCAAAAGGAAACAAAAAAAAAAAAAAAAAATTGGTTGTGTAGTGTTTTGAGATTGACTTCCGGTTCCCCCGTTGACCTGAAGTAAAAAGGTCACGGGGGGGTCACAAAACCCAAGGCTAATCAAAATGCCAAGAGGTCTCTATAAAAAAAAAAAAAAAAAATCCCGTGTACTTCTTGAGATATGGTGCTGCAAAAAGAAATCATTAAAAATTTTAATTATAATAATTTGACTGATGATGATCGTCACAAAAAAAAATGTTTTTTTTACTAATAAATTTCATAAAGAAGACGATGGTAAAAAAAAATCAATTTAATGCATTCTTTTCAAAAAAAACCCTAACGTAGTAGTTACATTTGTTGTGTTCATCATGTACAAAATGGGCTGGCATGCATAAGCAATGGGTCTCTACCGGTTAGGAATCGAATATCGCCGTGATTGCGCAATCAAAATGGCTAGCCATGGTGACCGATTTGTCACTTAATCGTTAAATATCGTGGAAAAGATTGTACTTTTGATTAGTTTGAGTGACAGGAACATCTCTTATTAAAAGCAATTAATTTTAATTAAGCTTTCAGGCTAAATTTAAACAATGATGTTTTTTATCATTACCAATCCCGTTTATCACCTTGAACCATTTTTTAACTCCGTTCAAATTAATGGTTTTTGAAAAGAAGCGTAAAGAAAACAGTGCACACGTTATTTAGGTGAAATTTGGACGCTGGTTTGATGCGTAATTGATGAAGATGATTGAATTCGTTGTACATGTATACTTCTGTATATTTGTCACCATCTGTAACTAAAATTGTTGCTACTATTGTCAGTATTACTTTTATAACTACACTGCAAAAACTGTGGTGTTGAAATTGTCACATTATAGATACCTTAGAGAGAATCAGAATTAACGTCATAATAACACCAATATAATTGTTTTGGCTGAAATGTGATATCTATAATAGGTGACAACCCCATGGTGTCAATTTAGGGTGCGTTCGATTAGCTTCCCCGTGTCTACCCAGATCTCCCCGTTGTGTTCGAATAGCTTTGACGTCATTCTCGGGTCAGCCCCAAGTGCCCTGCTTATGGAGCGGGTCACTTGGGGCTTACCGAGGTGCATGACGTCACGACGAAAAACTTTCTCAATGGCCACCATTTTGATTGTAATTCAGCGGGACACTTTCAGTAAGTTTGACACACATTTTCACCCTTAAAACAGCGACTTTGTGAGCATTAAGTTTTATATTCGAGGACGACAACTTGTGTATCAACTTGGGCTTGTACAATAATTTAACGTTGCAGTTTTACCTTGAGAATAATTATTTTACGATCTTTTCGTGAATCCACGGACGTAATGCACAACATGAAAGTAGTTCCGGGTCGGCTGTCCCAAGATGCATTGATGTAAATGCTGGGGGAAGTTGGCGTTCGGTTAGCTCATGGCAGGGGCTCACACAGATGAACACACTGGGGTCGACCCGGGGGAAGCTAATCGAACGCACCCTTTAACACCCCAGTTTTCACAGTGTATACCGTATACTCCTGAGATCGTAGTTTATTGCTCCATGCTGAGATGCAGGTGACACCATGCATAGCGAGGTTCTGAGATTAATTACGTGACATTATGTAAAACAACATAAAATAAAAAACATCTAAAAATAATTGTCTATAATTCTACGTCACTAAATTACGTAAACAGTAAACCGGTGTGTATTCGTTCTGTATTTAACTCTGGGTGCAAATTCCAAACGTTTCCTTCTAACACTGATATCAAAATGACAAGAAGAGTTGATGAAAGTGGCTGTACATGAACTCCGACCCAGTTACTTCACGCGCGCGCACAACCTTAAAGGTATCGTACACGTTTGGTAATGACTCAAAACAAATATTACCATAAAAACTTACTTGGTAACAAGCAACGGAGAGCTGTTGATAGTATAAAACATTGTAGGAAACGACTCCCTCTGAAGTAACGTAGTTTTTGAGAAAGAGGTAATTTCTCACTAAAAATAATAAAAACCTCTTGCAAGAAGTTTTTATTCCTATCTGAAAGCACACAAATTTCTTGCAACTTCGATGACCAATTGAGCCCAAATTTTCACAGGCTTGTTATTTTATGCATATGTTGGGATACACCAAGTGAGAACACTGGTCTTTGACAATTTCCAAACGTGTTCAGTGGATCGGGTTTGTGGGGTCCTGCTATTGTTGTTCTATTGTTCCCTTTTCTAAAGAATTCCTCTGTGGGGTCCAAGTTGAACAAAGAAAAACTGTGTAGGGTCTATTGGTATATTGTGTAACATACCCCACAAGGGCTCTTTCGTAAGCCCACCCTCCCCGTATCATAATATATTACATTGGAAAGCACGTCCTGCGCGCGTGCTGATAGGTGAGAGTTCATAAGTTCATGTACAGCCACGTGACGGGCCTGCGTTGATCATGACGACACAGCCCCTTTAAGGTGTAATTATAAGGGAAACTTTCTAGCTTGTACTCTTGTCCACTCAAGTGCGGAAATCTGGATTATTAGTTGCTTTCAAGTCCCTTGACAATGTAAAGAATGATAATCTTCGACTGAGTTATCATATCACATCAATTGAAATACCTCCATTGTTGGTCGCGGTCCACGAGCTGTATTGAAGATTAATGTTGTATTGTGCATCTTACACTTCCTGTTCCAAAACAAATGATCATTCGTTATTTTTAGTTCAAGGTAAACCACTTCAAGGTGAACCAGCACTTATTGCATACGGAACAGTCGATGAAATAAGAAAAAGGCACTCCGATTATCCGATACCATTGTTTGGGTTGACATATCAAAGCCGCATGTCCCAAGTTTGCAGTGACAGTTTTAGGAATTGAGATTTCTTTTAAAAACATATACAGCCGTGAGTAAAGGCTTCTTTAAGATGATATCAACTTTCAGAACCAAATTTGTTCTAAAGGCTGAAAGACAGCAACTCTTTTCAGTCAGTCGTTGTATTAAATCAAGCACGGACAGCTAAAAGTTAAGAACACAGTAATCTCATTTGGGAAAAATTAACAATAGCGAAGATTTTAAATTTTCAACATTCAGAGGGCGACCTCAACGTTCATTAAATTAAGATGTTAGTTGTTTGAAAGATCGTGTGTAAAGACTATTGTGAATCGGTGACTTCGCCATGATATATAAGGAACTGCACCTTATGATAATTCATTTTTGAAAAGATGAACCAGGAGTGAAACTAAAAACAACTGCCACACGTTGTGCGCTGTACATTTACTTTACTTGCACGAATTTGACAAAAAACCATGGAAGAAAATCTTCTTTTGCGTATCTACCAAGACATCGTTGCCATTATTGGGATCCTGGGCAATGGTTTAGTATGCTTCGTCATCTTCAAAGTACGATCGATGCAGACTCGTACAAACGCCTTCATCTTTCATCAAGCAGTGATTGATTTCTTGGGCTCGACAGTGATCCTCCTAAAAAGTGAAACTCCACTTCCCGAGCCCATCCCAAGCAACGCTCTGGGTCGTTTCATTTGTCATGTTTGGGTTATTTTCATCTTTTTCTTCTTCTCCGTAATGTCGACTTTCAACCTGTTAGTGTTGACCATGGAGCGGTATTTCGCTATCGTTCACCCCTTCAAGTACCAGGCAGCATTCGCTGCTTGGCCCCGACTTAAAGTCGGTGTAGCTATGGCGATGTGTTGGATTCTTGCTCTCGTTGTCAAGTACTATAATCTTATAATATTTGAGGAGCAAAATGGACAGTGCGTTACGGTTTCCATTCCAGGGGCAAAGATAATAGGAGTTATTGTGGCTACTGTTCAATACATCATCCCAGTATGCGTGATGCTCTTTGCCTATATTCGCATCAGTGCGGAGATGAAGCGGGGAGCAGCCCGTGTCGGCCCGGCACCAGCCGCACATCTTCCCGGTGGAGCAAACGCACCGGACATGGCCGAGTCCCTTCTCAGAGCAAGACGTAACACTTTCAAGATGCTTCTGATCGTTTTCATCACGTTCTTGATCTGCTGGACACCAAACCAAGTCATCTTCCTTATGTTTAACCTCGGTTTGGACATAACACTTAAGGAATGGTTTTATTATCTTTCTGTTGCAATGGTTGCCACAAACTCTTGCGTCAACCCGATGATCTACGCTTTCAAGTACCGTCAGTTTCGTAATGGATTACGTCAGATATTTTGCCGTCGGTATGGTCCACCTACTGATTTAATTACATAAATATTTGGGTAATAACTAGAAAGGTAACCATTTAAAAAAAATTCGAGGCATTTTTCATTTTTGAAATCCTCCGAGTCATCAGATATCGTAGTATTGTGGTTCGTAATGCGCACTGCTACGTGTTTTTACGTAAATCGTATATACGTTTTGTAAATCGTATCAATTGCGTAAATCGCATCAATTACGTAAATCGTGTCAGTTTTGTAAATCGTATCAATTGCGTAAATCGTATCAGTTTTTTTAAATCGTATCAATTGCATAAATCGTATCAGTTTTGTAAATCGCATCAATTGCGTAAATCGTATCAATTGCGTAAATCGTATCAATTGCGTAAATCGTATCAATGCGTAAATTGTACCAATTGTGATAAGTGCGATTTACAAGTAGCCTATGTTTTCCTATTTCTGTGCGTCAGAACAGATTTCAAAGTAGTTTGTATGTCCCCTATCACCAGCAACACCAATCACCCAACCCAACCCATATGTCACCTACATTTCTGCCCGCCCGCCCAACTGCCTTCCCCGGCTACACTCCCTCCTGTCCAATGGTAGCCAATCTGGGAAAGTGTGTACAATTCTCTAGTAAAAATACCAGATTTACCAGATGTTATGAAATAAAACACACAAACTTGTTGCCATTAAAGGGAAAAAAAATAACCAATAAAAAACAATTACAAAGACAGGTTTCGTACTCCCAAAACTCATTTTTGTAGATACGGAAAAACACGTAGCACTGGGACAGATTAAACAAAAAAATACAAACAAATAAGATGGAACAATATCTAAGTTTAGGCGGGTCACGGAGACAATAGCAGCAATGTTCATTTAACCACATCTAGGAATAGCTGAGACAAAGGGGGCCACCGGCTACCGGCGCTAAACCAAGCCTGCGAAAACGAAAAATCCTTACGTAAAAACGTAACACGTGCCACTAACTTCACGAAGGGTTTTAAAACTGTGTTATCGTCTAAGTTAGCACCAGTAGTTTGAACAAGATTGTGTTTTTTAACGGTTTATTTCTTTCGTACGGAGCCCCAAAAGGGACGGGTTAAAAACAAATGGAAGGGAACGAAATAATTGTATGTATTTATTTGTTTTACCTTTTTCAATTTGTTTTGCCTGTTCCTTTATTAGGAGCCCCGTACTTTCCCACAAAACCGACTAGTACAATCCGTTGTAGAGACTTGTACAGACCATGTAAAGAATTTTTAAAAAGTCTTGTGTTACGATTTTCGTGTAATGTTGTGTGACACTCGAACATTGTGAGTTTTATTTGTTGTGTCAGATCTAAAATTAAGCATTAATTAAATTTTGAACTGTAATTAATGAGATAGTCACATTGAGAAATGATTATGTAATGTATATTTTTTAACCCTATCAGGGCCGATGGCGGATGTACCCACTGCCATTTTTTGGCCTGTAACTTTCTAACGCTTCATCCATTAACAAGTCACCAATTAACTTTCTGACCTTTCCCAAAAAGTATCTAGGGTTTAACCGTTTTTAACCTTGGGTCACACGAGTGTGAACGTTTTTTTTTAATTTGCTGTTTTTTAAAACAAAAGTTTCACTTGTTTTTGATTCCCAAAAAAGTGGGAGTAGTGTGTCACGTGATAGTGTTAAATGCACTGTGGGAATTTGAAATGGCCACCATATCCAGTGGCCATGAGTTTGTGTTTTCATTTTTTATACAATTTTTAGTATTTTCAGCAAGATAATTTCTAACTTTTCAGGCCAAGAAATATATAATTTCAACCTTATCGTTGCATACTGCGCTCTAAAAGCTGGCAGCCTTATTTATTTAATTGGAAAAAGTACCAATGTTAACTATAAATGGTCTGAACTAGATCAATACAACTTTTTACAAAAACGTTGCAATTACCCACCCCCACACAAAAACAACAACATCAACAACAACCAAAAATGCCCCCTAGTGGCGAATTTGTGACTTGATAAAATGTGCGTTATATTGCTAACAAATTGCTAAACTGGAATTTATTCATTTTTTAAATTGTTAGCCTATAGACAAATTAGATTGATTCGTAAAATCTGGAGCATGTTTTTCACAATTTTGGGGGAGAAAATGGTAAACGGAAAATGTGTTGCTTTCAAATCCTGTTTCGATAGCAATTTTCGGACTATAATAATAATTTTAAGCCATAAATTTGAACAATAACCAAAAATGTAAAAAAGGCTGGTGAAAAATGAACCTGTTAACGAAAAAATAAACAAATAAAAGCCCGGTCCCGATAGGGCTAAAACGCTTTCCTGGTGGATAAGTCACAGGACTGCTCCCATAACTTAACAAAAAAGACTAATAAAATATCGTTTCTGGCATGCAGTCTGGTGATTTATAACATTTATAACAACATCTGCGAAGGACAATCTTGTTATCTGTACATGGGGAATGAAAAGCAATTAGTTCAGTTTTCCATTTACAGTTTTATGTAAACACATTATGTCCAATTTCTTGACTAGAAATTATGCTCTTGGTGGTTTTTTAAATCAATACGTCAATCAAATAAAATACTTGTATTATTGGTAATAAATGTAATGTGCATTATTGTATAATTATACAATCGCTTAGAATTGTTCAAGGCTGCAACTTGTCAATTAAGACAAGCTTCCGTACAAGTAGTCAGGGTGTATCGGTAGCTATTATTGTTAAAGGGAGGCTATACCTTTGGTAATTATCCAAAAATTAATTACAGTAACAAATTTCTTGGTAAAGAGCACTGGAGAGCTGTTGATATTATAAAACATTGTCAGAAACGACCCTTCCTTTGAAGTTAAATGTAGTTTTTCGAGGAAGAGCTAATTTTCACCCATAAATGTGAATCTGAGAAAAGGCTTCGGGCATGCATCTGAAAGCACACAATTCTATGCAACAAGGGTGTTATTGCTTTCATTATGTTCTTACAACTTCGATGACAATTGAGCCCAAATTTTCACAGGTTTGTTATTTTATGCATATGTTGGGATACACCAAGCGAGAATACCGGTCTTTGACAATTACCAAAAGTATACCCTGCCTTTAAGTCTTGTTTGTGAAGTAAAACTTACTTAATATATCAATAATTAAGATGAAGATGGTACGCACAGCGAAGCAACTGTATTGATCGCAGTGATTAGGGCCCAATTTCATAGAGCATGCATGCTTAAGAACCAAAAATTACTAAGCACCACCTGTACTTCCTGGAAAAGGGTTACCAGTTAACAGTTAACATACAATGTTATATGCAGAATTGTTTATTTTTGCTTAGCAGAAATTGTGTAAGTAATATTGTCTGCTTAGCAGCTCAATGAAATCGGGCTCAGTGAAGATTTAGTTTCCAGCGTGATTTATTATCAACATAAACACGTCAGCCTTGACTATGCTAGTATTACAACTCTTGTCAAATTGAGTTTTTAGTGGACCTTGTTTTAAAACAAATGGCTGAAATTTCCTCTGTTCAATGTCTAACCTCCCTGTGATTTAAAAAATAGTTTTCGAGTTCTATTATTACGTGACCACGTTTCATGTTTTAGACGCACAATGGGAAGGCAATTCTACCCAAATGATTGTTTGTTTTAAAAAGTGATGAATATAATACAGTTTAATGGAATATAATTGATTTAAAAAGGAAAAAACATCGGCTCCGGTAATATATTTATTTAAACTTCTGTTTGAACAAAATTAATAATGACGGACAAGTTAGAATCAACTGAAAGTATTCCGCAGCTACAAATTAAATGGGTTTACGAATCGAATCATGTCTAACAATTTTTGCAATCTTGTTCATCATTTAAAGGTATGGTCGACGGTCATAGATTGGTAAATACTCAAACAATTAATGAATTGATAACTTACTTGGTGAGAAGCACTGCAGCTGTTGACAGTGTAAACTATTTTGAGAAAAGATTCCATTCGAAGCAATAATAGTTTGAATAATTTCCCCCCCCAAAATATTTGAATCTGAGAAACGATTCATCATGCATGAATCATTTCGCTAAACGTGGATGGATTCGAAGTTCGTGTGAAAATACCGTGACAGTTTTGTTGTTGTTTTCTCAGCAAGTATAGACGATGTGACGTATGTTTACATTCAAACCGCCCTCTGTTGACAAAACACTGTCCAAGTCATGTTCCGCCGGGCAAGAAGACGCGTACTCATGGTAAGATTGCGTATACTTTCATGACGAATGACAAGAAGTTAACGACTAGCTAGCTAGCTGGCTGTCATACATCAAGTACACAGAAGTTTTGCCCGCGGACATGCGCGCGCATCATGTTATGGTTTTCAAGTGACATCAGAGGTCACATCGTCTATAGACACCGTGTTCAGCTGAAAATTTCACATGTGACTTTTATTGTATCTTTCTTTAAAATGTCGCCTATAAATCAGCATTATGTTGACAAAAACCAATCTATGATCCTCTATAATTAAAATAACCCGTCAAATGCATAGTAACTCACATAACATTGACATGTGATTCGATGTTAACTCCCTAAGCTAGGCTGACAGTGACCGCTACTGGGGAGTGGAGACCGCGCCCTATATGGGCCACACTCTTAGAGAAGTCACATAAACACACCAATCATGTTATGCTCGTTCTTGCTACATGGAATGATTCAACCACATACATTTTGAGAATCCCCGATCCAAAAATGATATGATTGGAATTATGATAACGAGTGGTACCAGACTATATGTTTCCGAAATGAAAAGACCACTTAGAGTATAACATCTCCATACGCGGTTACGTACGTGAGGATGTGTACCCGGGTGTCCGAATTAACGGCTACACCTATAGCGGCTACGGCTGGATCGTCGCATCATCATGCCTTGAGGTATAGGACGTCCTTAGCAACACCCTTAGCAAAAGTCGTAGCCGCAGCCGTAGCCGCCAATTCGGATACGGTCTATAGTATACAAATATTGACTGCTTCGAGTGCTATGGTTAAAACTACGATTCCCGAGGTGATCACCGGAGCGTTCTATTTTCCCGAGGCGCAGCCGAGGGAAAATGGAATGGTCTGGGGATCACCGAGGGAATCGGAGTTTTAACCATAGAACGAGTAAAAGCAGTCAATATTTGTTTTATAACACCCTGTTACGATCCAAAAATCTCCAAACTACCCGTGAATATAAATCACTCAAAAAGCCTGAATTTTCTCAGATGCAACAAAGAAATCAAACAAGGTGACACGGATGTAAAGAACACAGAATCAAAGTGATTTAATAATGAAACTATCGGCCACTCCAAATACCTATTGGGTTTAACAAACGTACAATGATTGAGTAAAACAAGTGTACATTAAAATAGATCGTATACAAAATAAGTAATCTCACAGGCTAATACGTCAACCGGGATGAAATACAGGCGAGGATCACGGCAACAGAAGATACAGCGAGGATCACATACACTGGCTCTAAAACGATCAACTCCAGGGGCGGTAAAACAGTTCTTTGCCGATGTGACTATAAGCTATCACGGGGCGAACTCACTCCGAAAAATGTCCAGAAGAAGACGAAGCAACAACGGGTACACAATCTGACACCCGCCACAAAATATGGGGAAGAAGACCCCAAAATACCGAACTGTAGATTAAGTTCGAAACTGTCCTTTCCGGATTTAAATTAAGCTCTTTAACTGCACTCGGTCAAAAGCGAACTCTACCAAAAGCTCCTCTAACGAGTTGAATCACAATCACAGAAGTCATAGCTTCCACCAGTCTTGAGTATTTGTGTCCCCTCGAAGACTGATCCCCAGCCTGTATATATAGGATTTGTGTCGTTTTCTAGAAAGTACTACTCTAGATCATTCTATTAGCACCGCCCACTAGGGTTAACGACCTTACACACAAAGATTGATTGACAGCGTGCGTTGAACACACGTAACTAATGTACATGTATTAGGATCTCATAACATCTCCCCCCACAAAATAAGAAAATTTACATAAGGAAATTTTCGTTTCAAAAAGGAATGTTAACATAAATTTCAAAATTATTTAAAATTTAAGCAATTTAGTTACGTCCGACTTAGACATTTTACCATAATCTGCTAACAGCAATAATCTTACAAACACTGTTTCTGGTTTAGCACATCAGAAATAATACCAATTGTGTTTAAGTACATTATTCTAAACTCTGGACAGAGCATCCGCAATTACATTGCTCTTCCCACCGATATGAACAATCTTGAGTGGATATGGTTGCAAAATCAAACTCCAGCGGAATAACCTCTGGTTCTTGGTTTTGAATTTCTCCAAAAACACAAGTGGGTTATGATCAGTATAAATGATCGTCTCCCCAGCACCATTCGTTACATACACCTCAAAGTGTTGTAGGGCAAGAACTAAACCTAACGCCTCTTTTTCGATGGTGGAGTATTTTGCCTGGTATTTGTTCAGTTTCTTTGAAAAGTAACTGATAGGTCGCTCGATTCCAGACTCATCATCTTGGAGCAAAACTGCTCCGACACCAACATCACTGGCGTCAATGGCTATTCTGAACGCCTTGTCAAAATTTGGTGCAGCCAGAACTGGTTCGTTTGTCAGAATGGCCTTTAAGTTATCAAACGCCTTTTGACAAGAGTCAGACCAAACAAACTTTACATTCTTCTGTAAAAGTTGAGTCAATGGAGTCGCAATGGTGCTAAAGTTTGGAACAAACTTTCTGTAAAATCCACCCATACCCAGGAATCTCATCAATTCTCTCTTTCCTGTGGGCATGGGAAATTCTTGAATAGCTTTGATCTTTGCTACTCGGGGTAGCACGTGACCCTGACCGACCACATGACCTAAGTAGGTCACCGTTGCTTTGGCAAACTCACTCTTTTTGAGATTCGCCACCAAGTTTGCTTTAGAAAGCTTATCAAACAGGGCACCCAAGTGTTTCAGATGGCCTTTCCAGTTATCGCTGTATACCAAAATGTCATCAATATAGACAACACAATTGTCCAGCCCAGCAATGACTTGGCTCATCATTCTCTGAAACGTAGCCGGGGCGTTTTTCATCCCAAAGGGCATTGTTTTACATTGGTAGAGACCATCGGGTGTCACAAATGCGGAAATTTCTTTGGCTCGGTCAGTCAAGGGCACCTGCCAATAACCTTTCAACAGATCTATTTTACTGACAAACGCCGAATTTCCCACTCGATCAATACAATCTTCCAACCTCGGGATCGGATAAGAATCCGTCTTAGTTTCTGCATTGACTTTTCTATAATCTATACAAAATCTAAGAGTACCGTCTGGCTTTGGTACTATGACAATGGGAGGACTCCAAGAACTCTGACTAGGTTCGATAATGTCATGTTTTATCATGAATTTAACCTCCTCCCGAACCTTGGCTAACTTGTCCTGGTTAAGTCGGTAGGGAGCTTGTTTTATAGGTCTTGACTTTCCTACATCAACATCATGAACTGCTACCGACGTACGACCTGGTTTGTCAGAACAAACTTGCTTGTACCTCTGGAGTAGGTTTGATAAATCTTTCCGTTGGTCATTGTGCAAATAACCAAGGATTTCGTCCAAATTAGCAAGAATTTCAGAGTTAGAAAGCTTAACAGCTAAAAATTCAAGTTCAGACGTTTTTGTCTCCAAGTCTTCATTGCATGAGTTGTCATCGTCAGGTTTTGCCTCAATGACAGCTACCCCCACAGGCTGGCCAGAATTATCACGCTCATAATACTTCTTGAGCATGTTAACATGACAAACTCTTTGGCTCTTTCTTCGGTCTGGGGTACTGATTACGTAATTGACATCATTGAGTTTCTTTTTGACACAGTAGGGCCCACTAAACTTTGCTTTAAGGGGGTCGCCAGGCAGAGGCAACAGCACTAGCACTTTTTCGCCGGGTTTAAAGATGCGGACTTCAGATTTCCTGTCTGCTCTCGTCTTCATGACCCGTTGAGACACTTTCAGATGTTCTTGTGCCACAGAACATGCCCTAGACAACCTCTCCTTAAAATTCGACACATTGTCGAGCAGATTGGTCTCCTCATCCTCTGACAAAAACCTCTCCTTAATGAGTTTCAAAGGCCCCCTCACCTCATGACCGTAGACCAACTCAAACGGAGTAAAACCAGTTGACTCGTTCGGCGAGTCCCTGGTTGCAAACAACAGGAAGGGAATTCCTTTGTCCCAATCTTCTGGGAAATCCTCGCAGTAAGCCCTTATCATATTCTTGAGGGTTTGGTGGTACCTCTCTAGAGCTCCTTGAGACTGCGGATGATATGCAGATGATTTTAACTGCTTGATTCCCAGCTCACGCAGAACTTCCTGAAACACACCCGACATGAAGTTAGACCCCTGATCGGACTGCACTTCTTTCGGTAAACCACATCTTGTGAAAAACTGCATAAGAGCCTCAACAACAACTTTGGCTGTTATCTTCCTCAGTGGAATGGCCTCTGGAAATCTGGTTGACAAATCCATTATGGTCAACAAATACTGATGCCCGGACTTCGTCCGCGGTAGAGGACCCACACAATCCACCAGGACTCTCGTAAACGGCTCATCAAACGCAGGAATCGGTATCATCGGTGCAGGCTTGATCGATGGCTATGGCTTTCCCACCATCTGACACGTATGGCACGTCTTGCAGAATTCCACCACATCTTGATGTAGCTTAGGCCAATAAAAATGAGCCATGACTCTAGCTTGAGTCTTTCTGATACCAAGATGACCCGCAACCGGAATTTCGTGAGCGATTCTCAAGATCTCATCACGGTAACATGGAGGAACAACAATTTGATGAACAATACTCCATTCTTCATCAGCTGGTTTCTGGGTAGGTCTCCATTTCCTCATTAACACGCCAGACTTGACGTAGTAGCATTCCGGAACCCCTTGAGCCTCTTCCTCAGAACACGCTGTCTGGGTGAGCTTCCTCAGATCTGGGTCCGCTTTCTGCTGCTCTATCAGCGAGGATCGGCTAAACTTAGCATCTTGAGACACTCCCTCCTTTTCTTCTAAATCACTGAAAAAGGTTTCAGCCAGCCAAACACCAGAGTCCTCCTCCGTTTGCTTCATCTGAGATCTCGTCACTGCACATTCGGGGAAGATTTCTGGAAACTCTTCCTCCAAAGCATGAATTTCTGGCTCATCCACAGGTTCACCAGAGACAATAGGGGATGCCGACACTTTACCTCCCGCAACGTCATTACCTAGCAATAATCCGACACCTTTCATCGGTAGACTAGGAACAACTCCAACATCCACAGGGCCAGTGAACAAATCACATTTCAAATTTACCCTATGCAACGGGACAGGCATAAAATTACCCCAATACCTTGAATCAACATTGTCGCATTTAGCGAACTGTCTGGAGACAATGACAACACATCCTCCAGCATCAGTGACTGTGACGCGCCTGTATCCCTTAGGATAACAACTGGACTGTCGGCTACATCAGACACACACGACACATCACCACAATGAACAAAATCTTTGTAGATTTCACCAACTTTGTTGATTTCATCAGATATCTTCGAAGAAGAAACACGGTTGCCATCGGCTTTACCGGACTTCCTACGAAGTAGAGTGTCCTTACGGACAAAAGCGACAGGCTTTTCAGACCGCCCTCGCTCGTCAGCGATGAACTTGAAACATCTCGCCTTCGTGTGACCCTTCTTATGACAGTAATCACACGGAGGAAAAGACTTCTTCTGGTCGTCCTTGGCTCCACTCGGTGATGAAGGCTTCTTTGGACTTTCAGTGCCAGACTGTGCCTCGGAACCTGACTTGCCCTTCTCAGTGTTTTTGTAAAAACCCTTTGACTGGAAATTAGTTTTGCCCATACTCATTTTATGAGTTAATTCATAATCATCAGCTACCACTGCAGCTTTCTTTAATTTGGTGATCTTGTGTTCTTCCAAATGGGTTTTGATTCTCCGAGGGACACTGGTTTTGAATTTTTCCATGAGGACCACTTCTTTTAACTCCTCAAAATTTTTCTCACATTTGAGAGACTGATACCATCGATCAAAAACAATTTCCTTCTGTCTAGCGAATTCAACAAAGGTCTGGCCATTCAATCTAGTCAGTTTTCTAAATTTCTGTCTATACGCCTCAGGAACCAACTCATACGCATTTAAAATGGATGCCTTATGGTCCTCTGAAAGTGTGGCATAGACTTTCTGAGCCTTACCCACAAAAGTGCTCTGCAGGAGCAAAGGCCAATATTTCTCAGGCCAACTAAGATTTTAAAATACGTATCAACATCGTGTTCGTTGAATTTTGGCACCAACCTCACGTTTTTCGCTAGATCAAAATCAATTGGAGTTTTCTCCTTGCCTTTCTTTGAACCCACTTCTAATTCAAGCTTACGCAGTTCAAATTCTCGTTCCTTTTCCTTTTCTTTGAGTTCAAGCCTTCGTAGTTCAAGTTCTCTTTCTCTATCTTTTTCTCTTTCTTTTTCTTCAAACTCAAGCCTGAGCCTTTCCTTTTCAAGCTCAATTTTTGCAAGCTCAATTTCTCGATCAAAAGTCTGCGGAGACTGAGACAACTCTAAGTTCAGTACTCCCGCTAAGAACGTTCACTAGTTTTGCCTTTTTGGCACTTCTAGAAATTTCTACATGAACGTGTTTGGCAACTCCGTGCAACTCGTCTTTTGATAACTGTTGCAACTTCTCGATTGACAAATCTTCAGAATCCACGAAAGCTTGTGCATCAAACTCACTAGCCATTTTTATACAACACTACAGACTAGTAACAATAAAACGTGCAACCTTGTTTGACAATTGTACACAGAAATATACGGCTTATTTTTGTTCGATTTCCCGGACAGGCCCCCAATTTGTTACGATCCAAAAATCTCCAAACTACCCGTGAATATAAATCACTCAAAAAGCCTGAATTTTCTCAGATGCAACAAAGAAATCAAACAAGGTGACACGGATGTAAAGAACACAGAATCAAAGTGATTTAATAATGAAACTATATCGGCCACTTCAAATACCTATTGGGTTTAACAAACGTACAATGATTGAGTAAAACAAGTGTACATTAAAATAGATCGTATACAAAATACGTAATCTCACAGGCTAATACGTCAACCGGGATGAAATACAGGCGAGGATCACGGCAACAGAAGATACAGCGAGGATCACATACACTGGCTCTAAAACGATCAACTCCAGGGGCGGTAAAACAGTTCTTTGCCGATGTGACTATGAGCTATCACGGGGCGAACTCACTCCGAAAAATGTCCAGAAGAAGACGAAGCAACAACGGGTACACAATCTGACACCCGCCATAAAATATGGGGAAGAAGACCCCAAAATACCGAACTGTAGATTAAGTTCGAAACTGTCCTTTCCGGATTTAAATTAAGCTCTTTAACTGCACTCGGTCAAAAGCGAACTCTACCAAAAGCTCCTCCAACGAGTTGAATCACAATCACAGAAGTCATAGCTTCCACCAGTCTTGAGTATTTGTGTCCCCTCGAAGACTGATCCCCAGCCTGTATATATAGGATTTGTGTCGTTTTCTAGAAAGTACTACTCTAGATCATTCTATTAGCACCGCCCACTAGGGTTAACGACCTTACACACAAAGATTGATTGACAGCGTGCGTTGAACACACGTAACTAATGTACATGTATTAGGATCTCATAACAACCCCAACAGACTATTTATCATCCTCGTACACGTAACGTTCGTACGCGCATTTCAGATACACAGATGCACAACTGATTGGGTTCGAGGTGGGTAAAAAAGACGTCTGGGTACCGCGCGCCCCATGTAATAGTCTTTTGACTATTGCATGGCAAACGACTATCACACGGCCACCGGGTTTCTAGTAAAACTAAGACATATCATGTGACGCGCTCTAAACCAATGAAAAGGCAGAATTATTGTAAGGGGTGTTATAATATCAACTGTGCTCTTTGAAATACCGCCCTCTTGCGGTTTATCATGCTTTTTACACAAATTAGAGTGGTATGGGCTGACGTATGCATATGCGCATTAAACCAATCCCCCTAACATAACAACCCCCTGTTTACGAAAGATTCATCAATAATAAATTAGCTCTATCGTGTAAATCCATTGCAAATACTTATTGTCATTCTTTGCCTGGTACAACAAATTCGGCTCAATCGCAACATTCTTCTTGCAATTTTGGTATAAAAAGATCATTTACATTATCCATACATGGCCTCCGTGCATTAACATCTCGTGCGTGTACATCTTGTGTGCATTGACTACGCAAATATCGCGCGTATTCGAACGTTGTGACCCCTTTGTGTGTGAGTTTGTTTCCACACAAATGTACGTGGGTCTGTTGAAATACGCGCGAGACTTGCACAGTCTATTTGCGCCCGGCTCAGCAGTACACAATCGTTCCCATCATGCATCAGTACATCCTGAACAAGAATTTGTAAAACTTCATCAGCCCATCCGAGCGGTATTGGATGAGACCGGTTGGGGCCTAGCGAACGGATTAGGGCCCTTTGCAGTATGGGAGCGGTGTGAAATAAAATAGTAGGATTTTGATTTTGTTGTAATATTTAGGGGGTCACTGAGTCAGCGAACTTCAACCCTCCAAAGTTCCTACCTTATAAATATTCAAATGACTTGGTAGCAACCCCCTAAGTCACAGGTTTTTTATAGATTCAAAATTTCGAGGCAGGTTGTGAGGCAGAAACATAATTCCCATGGGATGTACATGTACACATTGTCCGATATACAATGTACATGTATATCTACGTGACTCCGTCATGCCTTTGTGAGGTTACCATTGATACAGGGTCATCAATGGCCAAGTTCGCGCAAGGACGTTGACCATAGTTCGACTAAGTTAGCCCGAACTCTGTCTAGTCGACGATAATTGGACTATAGTCGACTATTTGGAACCTCTGGGCCGTGGTTCGCATCGCTGGTTATCATAGCCATTTTCATAGTACAGTGCAGATTGGACCAGTTATCAGAAGATGATAACGTACGTTGAGCCGCCGGTCGCATTGACATGACATGAGTGGAGTCGTGAGCACTTCAACTTCTGTGCGCATGCCCTATAATACGTATGTCACTAAACAACCACAAGTTAACCATTGGTCCTTGCGCGAACTTGACCAATGACAGATCAGGATTGTCTGGAGAGTTGTTGTTTAGACAAATAATAGAGACCCTAAGTGCTTGTGAGCAGAAGTGTCATGGGAGTGGGGTTGTGGCTTACAGAGCCTTTTTTTCTTGTTGGCAAGCAAGGCCAAAACTAACGGGAAAAACTGAGCGCGTATAGAAAGTTTAATAAACACTATTTCCTAATAGACTGTGCAAGTCTCGCGGGTATCGGAACGAGAAAACACGTCAACCGAAGAACATACTTTTTTTCTGAAATCAAATCTGTGTTTTAAATTATATCTAACGACAAAATCTGAACAACAAAAATACTCATTACATGTTTATAAAATTAGTTTAAGCTTTTATAATAAATACACAAATAATGTGTTAATTATTATTCAAACATAATTCAAACTCTTGGACAAGGATGCTTAACTGATTTTAAGTTTTTAGAAACCCCTTACGCTGATTCGCGAAGGTCACACCGGCGTAAATTTAACGCTTGGCGCAGTTTATAAAGGACGCTGACGCCTCAACAACCATAGACTGCAATGAAAAGGCCTCGCGTTGCAATTACAGCACCTGGCAATTATCATCGCGCATCCAAAACAAGCGCTACATAATTTTCAAAGTCATAAACAGGGGCGGATCCAGGATTTTCCAAACGGGGGGGGGGGGGGGGGGGGGAAATATACCAAGCAGCAAAATGATAAATGAAGTTTGTTGCGCCTGCTTAACACAAAGCTTCCCCATTTCTCCCTCCCCTTCTCTCTCTCTCCCTCTTTTTTTCTTTTCTCTCTTTTTTTTTTTTTTTTTTATATGAAAAAGGGGGGCGTGCGCCCCCCACGCCCCCCTGGATCCGCGCCTGATAAACTACGTTAAACTAAAATAACTGACGAAACAAAATATCGCCCACGTAAAACTCCATTATGGTTGGGACCACTATGGTCCCGGAAGTTCGAATGAGCGCGAGACTTGCACAGTCTATTTACAATGGCACTATAATGCAAAAACTGGTGTGTTAAAATTGACACCATGGGTGTTGGCACATATAGATACCCCATAAGAATCAAAATTACACCACAGGGTGTTCAAAGAATACTAATTCCTGCAAAAACAATCACATTAGTGTTATTTTAACACCCTAAGATGTTAATTTTTATTCTCTCTTCGGTATCTATTATGTGACAACACCCGTGTTGTCAATTTTAATACCCCGTCGTTTTTGCAGTGTATAAAGTACAGATCAACCCCGAAATGTAATCGGTACTTAAAGGTATTGTTCAGGATAGTAGAGCTGGCAAAATAGTCGCAGACGGTGTTCTGGTTTTGTGTGATCAACCATTATACATGAAATAACAAACCTGTGAAAATATGTGTGAGTCAGGAGAACACAGTGAAAAGCCGTGCACAATTTTCACCATGTAAAAACATTGCCCTTATTTTTGTTTGTAACCGAAGTCAGCTGTTGCGGGGTTTTTTTTAATAGAGGTTTTCAGATACAGTTTTCTCGAATATGACTTCTTTCAGAGGGAAATATCTCACAGAAAAATGGTTCTATAGTATGAACTTCATAAACAGTAAAGCTTTCAGTTAGTCTAAAATTAAACAATGACGTGTTTTATCCTTACCAATCCTTTATAATACCTCTAACCTTCCTACTACGAAGGGCTAAACATGCATACAAAATAGGGAAAAGACACAATACAACATTATAATAAAGACTTATTAAACAGTCTATTAGTCTCTTTTTTTAATGTGTTAATGTTTTTATTTGTTTCACAATGGTGCACTGTGTCTGAAAATTTGAATGATAGGACCACGAATGGCATTTAGTGACAGTTATAAGCACATTTAAATGAATTTTTTAATAACATAAGTGTTATAGGAAAGACTTGAAGACATACATGGTGGAAAAAAGATCGTTTTAAAATGATCTAAACTCATAGTAAATTGAAGAAATCTCTTTGAGTCTTGATAGCCTTTCTTGAACCCATCAAATCTCAAAGGAGATTTTATCAATATTTTTACCGCAATTTTATCTTTATTCATAATCACGTCATATACATCTCGTATCTTGTACAAACTACCTTCTCTCAGATAGGCGTTACGGTTAAACTAAACATTGAATCACAAAGGCTAAACCATTATTATATATCTATACATTTCTATTATCTTATAACAATTTCAAACAAAATGGCGCAAATTTTATCACAGAGGACACGGGTTCGTTTAGACTTTTTTTTTTTTTAACATGCAATATAAATAATTAAAATGAATAAGAAGTAGCTGGATTTTGGTTTATTGGTGAAGTAATTATTCTTAACGCCAAAAACCTTGGCCTTCGTCGGACTCATATCTTTGGCATTTTGCTTCAAACGAGCAAGCCAGATTATCGATGCCCCATTTTACACCGGGGAACTATAGCTTAAAATAACAATGCATAGGCATATCTAACGCATAGACAATCTAACGCATAGGCCTAGTTTTTTCAGCAATTTATTTTAAAATAATAATTTGCGAAGTTTTGTGCGAACCGTTTTTCCTTTTTAGTTTGGCCAATTTTTAATATCAAATGCATGACCATCAACGGGTACACTGTTGACGGAAGTCGAAGTAGAAGCTGGCGGAGCTCGGAAAATGTCAAATCTATACATCCGAGTTTCGAAGAGTTTTTGGGTCATTGGAGGCTTGGGCTCTTGGGTTGTAAATTGTGCCATTTTCGACAATAATACCGGTAACTCCACATTAAAGTTGCCAAATAAGTATTATAAGAACTCGTCATAATCATGTTTTTTAGAACATGTTTTGCTGCGTTCATAATCTACGTTTCGATAATGATCTTCATCCTCTTAGTCCGCCCATGGAGGAAGGTCTGTCTGAGATACAGTACATCAAGACTGTTTAATGATTACAAAAAGAAATACCTTAAAGGCATCGTACACGTTTGGTAATTGTCAAAGACCAGTGTTCTCACTTGGTGTATCCCAACATATGCATAAAATAACAAACCTGTGAAAATTTGGGCTCAATTGGTCATCGAAGTTGCAAGAAAATGATGAAAGAAAAAACACCCTTGTTGTACAAATTTGTGTGCTTTCAGTTAGGAATAAAAACTTCTTGCAAGAAGTTTTTATTATTTTAGTGAGAAATTACCTCTTTCTCAAAAACTACGTTACTTCATCAGAGGGAGTCGTTTCTCACAATGTTTTATACTATCAACAGCTCTTCGTTGCTCGTTACCAAGTAAGTTTTTATGCTAATAGATATTTTGAGTAATTACCAAACGTGTACGATGCCTTTAAAAAGTCTTAGTTTTTTTCTTGCAATTTTCGACCTTTTCGTTAAAATTTTAATTGAATATAACGTTGTTTTCTGTACAGAAGTAAACTCTTAAGAGAACATTATGACATATTGTCTCTCGGTAAAAATTATGTCGATAATTTATATAAGATTATAATTGACACACAATTATCACAATAGTTTGGAAGGCTTTGCCTGGCATCAAATGTTCATCTTGATTTATTTTCAGTTTCAGGATCGTCATGATGAGCGCATGATGACTGGCCCAGCTTTTTTGTTTGTAATCTTCCTTGGGGTTTTTGCTGCAATGTATTGATTTTATCAACCTTGCCTCACTGTCTATTAATTTGATATTTTCCCTGTAATATATTTGTACATATATTGTCTCGTACAATTTTCTATTTTATATTAATGATTGTTTGTAATTGCTGGGAACCTTTGAAAAACAGTGTTCTACTGAAAGGTTTCCTCAGAATAAACAAGAAAACAAATAAATAAATCAATAAAATAATGCAACACAAATTTCACCGCTCGTCTTTAATTAACAATTCAATTGTGAAGAGAATTTGATGGACATTTCCGTTTGAATTGCCCATGCGTAGGGCTATAAGAGGTACCATTGACAGCATCGAGGTGTCGAAAACATGTTCTCTACCGTGACCACGTTGATCTCATCACCGCTTTAAAGGGTCTGTATACGTTTGGTAAATGGAACCCATTGTTTCTTTCAATCCTATAGTTGTAGATAATATACCATAAAACTAACCTGTGAAAATTTCATTTCAAAAGGTGGTAGCGTTTTTGAGATATTGCCGAAAATCTGGAGCGGTAATGTCCACGCAGGAAGAATAATCTGCAATTGGAATACACAATCTGAGAAACGTAACTGCAGGGATAAAAAGTGATATATTTTTCCATAACCGCAGTACTTCGAAGTGAAAAGTTTCTCAAAATGCATTATACTATCCAAAACTGCTGTACTTATTACCAAGTAAGTTGTTATAAAGTTATTGCCATTAATTTTCAGAGTCATTACCAAACGTATACAGACCCTTTAAAGAGACACACGAACAGAGGAAGAAAGCGCCACAAAATATCTTTGTGTTATGGGAAATTAAGGTCTCATCGACAACGGACGTTGTCTTAATGTAAGTTAGAAAAACCTTCATCTCTTGTGCGCTAAATGTGTGTTGTCCACACAACACGAAGCAAAATATTTTCATCAAGGATTGACGAGAATAATTGTTGAGTTAAATATTTGCGATGTCGCAAATATCTTTGCAAATATTTGCGAGGTCGCAAATATCTTTGCAAATATCTTTGCAAATGTAAGCGATATCTCAAATATCTTTGCAAAAATCTGCGCAAATGTTTGTGATGTCGTAAATGTTGTCACATACTTTACGGCATACTTTATGGCATACTTTGTCGCACAGTTTGCATATTTGTACCAGGCTACGGTATTCTTCAAGGAACTAGAGGGTCTAAAGTTGTTTGAGTCCCAGCCTTCATCTAGTATATACGTGTAAACATGTAGGCTACCATCACAATGTCTTTTTTTGTAGCAACCGCCTTAACTGCACCCGACTACTCTTCCGTAGATACATTATTTTGAAATTAAGTCTGGTACTCAAATAACTTAAAGACCCTCTAGTTTCCTGACAAATAGGGCGTATGCAAACTATGTGACAAAGTATACGATAAAGTATGTGACAAAATTTGCGACATCGCAAATATTTGCAAAGATATTTGCAAAGATAATATGAGACAACGCAAAGATTTGCAAAGATATTTGCGATAATATTTACGATATCGCCATTGTAACGATATTTGCGGTATGTGATGTCCCTTCAGGATCACCATTGACGCCACAATACAAAACTATTGCCAGAACAAGTCTGTAACGACAGCAAGTTGCACAACAAGATAGCATAATGGTTCACAATTTGTACCACAGGCACAAGGACTAGATCTCGAAACATTCACATTATTCAAGAACATTATCTGCGAATTTGTATGCTCTTTTTGAGGGCACGGGTTTAAATAATAATAATAATAGTGGCTTCTTATATAGCGCACATATCCGTCACTCGGTGACGCTCAAGGCGCTTCAACATTCAGTATTTTCCTGCAAGGTATTGTTGAGCTACGTTTCTGAAGTATGAGACCTACTCCTTTACATAGCACCATGTAATGGTTTACAAGGTGCTGTGGCGCAAAATGCTTCCGATCAAACCAGGAACCCCTTCTCTTTACGATAAGTGCACTGGGTTCTTTTACGTGCATTACACAACACACGGGACCAACGGCTTTACGTCCCATCCGAAGGCCGAAGCATGTGGTTAAGTGTCTTGCTTAAGGACACAAGTGTCACGACTGGGATTCTGCTGATCAGAAACACCAGAGCTTGAGTTCGGTGTTCTTATCCGCTCGGCCACGACACGCCAAACGGGGTTGCGAAAGCACACGAAAAGACACGAAAGTTGCGTCGCCTTCGCCCTCAAATAGAGCATAAAATACTTCAGATCGGCTGAGCTTCAACAAAACATTAACTGTGAAACTTTTGCACATTTTTTTATATAAACATAATTAAGTGTGATCGGGCACGTCTTCCACTAATCAATGATACATAAATAACTGATCAATGATACATACCCTAATCAAGTGAGCATATACCCAATACACACTCGTGCGATCCGTAAGGTTGCGTGTTTGTATGGCGGAGTGAGTACAGTTCCTGTTCGCATTTGGGTTCCTATTTAATGTATTAATCAGTCATTATAATACTGCTATCATCAGCGTGAGCAATGTGCTTACAAAATATCTGACGAAGTCCTTTACGAAACTGGTTATATTTGAGGGCGTAGATAACCGGGTTAGCACAAGAATTAGTGGCCACCATTGTTATAGAAAGAGAAAAGAACCATCCTTGAAGTTTTACACCCAAGTCAAGATTGAACATGAGGAATATGATCTGGTTCGGTGTCCAACAGATCAAGAATGTGATGAAAACGATCAGAAGCATCTTGAAAGTGTTACGTCTTGCCCGGAGGAGGGACTCGGCCATGTCCGGTGCGTTTGCTCCACCGGGAAGATGTGCGGCTGGTGCCGGGCCGACACGGGCTGCTCCCCGCTTCAACTCCACACTGATGCGAATGTAAGCGAAGAGCATTACACACACGGGTAAAATATATTGAAGCAAAGCGGCAATTATTCCTAAAGTTTGTGATCCAGGGAGTGGAACCGAGACACAAAGTCCTCCTTCCTCCTTGAAGATGAGCAAACCATAGAAGCTAATGGCGGAGTCAACAACCCAGCAAAACGCCATAGCTAAACCCACTTTGAGCTTAGGCCAAGTTGCGAATGCTGCCTGGTACCTGAAGGGGTGAACTATGGCAAAATATCGCTCCATGGTCAACACTAATAGGTTAAAAGATGATAGAACAAAGAAGAAAAACAGTACCAAGCTGGATGACCACGCGTGGCAAAGGAACCACCCAAGAGCGTTGGTTGGAATTGGGTTGGGCAGTGGTAATTCACTCCTCAAGAAAATGATGGTTGAGCCAAGAAAGTCAATCACTGCTTGATGAAAGATGAAGGCATTTGTACGAGTCTGCATTGATCGTACTTTGAGAATGACGAAGCATACCAAACCATTGCCCAAGATCCCAATAATGCCAACAATGTCTTGGTAGATACGCAGAGCAAGTATGTCTTCCATTGTGACAGAGTCGGTTGTTTTTCTTTACTTCGAAATCGGTATGTGAGGAATTGGTCAAATACTGTCTTTTTAAACCACTTGAAAGTCACGGATTTATCGCCAGAACTACGCGGCAGTCGTATTATTAAATAAGGCGACCGCCTGTTCATTGCTAACCTTCATAAACAATTACTTCTGGATGTGGTGAGCTACAATAACATATAATGTCACGCCCCCTTTCTTGCCATCGGAATTTCACCTGGCAATCTTGCTTTTCCCCCGTACAAGTATAGTTGTAATACGCGAAAGTCTGTTGTGGGCACCTACGGGTAATTTTTATTTCAAGTTATTAAGTTTTGCTTCAACATACGTAGGTATGCGATGGTGATGAGAACAGGATACAATGGACCTGGCATTAAAACAGACTACAGGCCTCTGTGTAATTGTATCCAACTACAAAGGGGCATGAATGAAAACTATTGGTTACACAATCAATTACTAATTAGTGGAGTGTCATGGCCAAGCGGATAAGAGCACCGGACTCAAACCCTGGTGTTTCTGATCAGCCGAGTGTGGGTTCGATTCCCGGTCGTGACACTTGTGTCCTTGCACAATGAACTTTACCATAGTTGATTTGTCCTTCGGATGGGACATTAAAGAGATTGTATACGTTTGGTAATTGGAACCCACTGTATGTTTCAATCCTATATAGTTGTAGATAATACCATAAAACTACCTGTGAAAATTTCATTTCGAAAGGTGCACTATTAAAAATGTCCGTAAATTTACGGACTCCGTAAAGTGAAATATTCCGTATTTTCGCTGTAATTTTACGGACTTTCCGTAAATGTAAATATTAATTATGCAAATAAGCGTAATTACAATCAACCACATTTGCCCAAACACCTACACATAATATAGTACATGTAAGTACATACTGTTATTTCACCCACAACCGTGTACACATGTACAAACTCATGTTAAGGGTTTTTTATTTTACGGAATTAAAAAACTTTTCCGGTAATAGAGCTGCAGGAATACGGAACTATTTTTTTTTTACTGGCAGCTCTATTACCGGAAAGTTTTTTTAATTCCGTAAAATAAAAAACCCTTAACATGAGTTTGTACATGTGTACACGGTTGTGGGTGAAATAACAGTATGTACTTACATGTACTATATTATGTGTAGGTGTTTGGGCAAATGTGGTTGATTGTAATTACGCTTATTAGCATAATTAATATTTACATTTACGGAAAGTCCGTAAAATTACGGCGAAAATACGGAATATTTCACTTTACGGAGTCCGTAAATTTACGGACATTTTTAACAGTGTACGTTTTTGAGATGTTGCCGAAAATCCTGAGCGGTATGTCCACGCAGGAAGAATAATCTGCAATTGGAATACACGATCTGAGAAACGTTACTGCAGTTAAACGCTTCTCTGATTAAATTTTGGGGGGATAAAAAGTGATATTTTGTTCCATAACCGCAGAACTTCGAAGTGAAAAGTTCCTCAAAATGCATTATACTATCCAAAGCTGTTGTACTTCTTACCAATTAAGTTTTTATTGCCATTAATTTTCAGAGTCATTACCAAACGTATACAAACCCTTTAAGCTGAAAGTCCCTTGTACTAGGATTGGCAATGCCTGTACAAAGAACCCATAACACTTGTTGTGGAAAAGTGGGGGCTAACCCCAGTGTTTCTGGTTCACCAAGCACCCTAATTTACAGGTTTCCTCAGGCTTGCGAGCTACAGTGATTAAGTTCATTTATGAGGCATCCTTGTGGTTTCATTACCAGAAATAATTCAGTCATCTGAAGCGACATTGATGATAACTGATATTATGAATTATGATTAACACAAATTGAGCTTTGAGTCTCATTTAGATAAGGGAAGTCAAGTACTGAAAAACTATCATTGCAAGCATCTTGAAGATTATTACCCGTCTTTCTTGAAGGACAGACTAAGATGGGAGTAAAATGCGTGGCAGGTGGTGGCCGTTTCGTCTCCACTGGGCAAACATGCAGACGTTTCTCCCATGGATTGCACGACTGTATACGTACAGCTTGAATATGGCATCCGAATAAATATTTGTGGACATTACTCTTAGCCCCCATCAGGACCGGGCTTGTTGGGGGTCTTTATGGGGCCCCTGGGGGGCTCATAGTGCCCCCTCCGTATTTTCTAAAATCCTCGAGTAACTTATATGAAACTTGCAACAAAATGTTCACTTTACCAAGTGCGAAATAATGCCGTAAATAAATCTAAAGAATTAGCAATTGTCATGTTGAAAATATACATTGATAACGAACTTGATATAATTCAATTTGAGCCCCTACATAAAGCAAACTATCCAAGATGGACGCCGAATATGGCGGCCATTTTGAGTTCCCCCAATGCATTTAACACCACCGCGTGACACATCACTTTCTTGGGAAAAAAAAAAACAAGTGGAAATTTTGTCAAAATCCCCCTTCACCAAAACACGTTAAAATCGTTTGACCCAAATTCAAACAAACCGACCCCGCTATTTTTTCTTCTTCAAAATATGACCCTAGATAAATTCTGGGAAAAGTCAGTAAATTTGGTGGTGATCGGATGCATCGTTACAGGCAAAAATACGGTGTGTGTGTTTGCCTTCATATTCACTACCTTATGGAGACCGAGAACAAAACAGAAAAGGGAAAACAAAAGGTCTCCATAGGGGAATTCTAAAGACTTGGGTGCTCCACAAGGAATTTTGTGTACAAAGTCTATGGGAGGTTCTTAACTACAGGGACAAAGGAAAGAACAAAAGATGTCTCCACAGGGATGTTACAAATAGAATGTGTGTGTGTGTGTGTGTCAACGCATTCAAACCGAGTACTTTAACAAAAGGAAAAATTACATAATCGGGGACAGTCCTCGGTTTGTTTCGTGTACAAAACCAATGGGGACCTCGCTAAAAAAACCAAGTCAAAATCCATGGGATGTCCTCGGTTTACACCATTTACAAATATGTGTGTTTGTGTATATGTGGGGGGGGGGGGGACACCACACACTGTGCCCCCCCCCCCCCACCCCACAGTCCTGGCGTGGCAGGGTTTAGGTATACTCAGCTGAAATAAAACGAATGCGTTTACTTCGACAAGAATAACAGGGCGTTAATTCGACCGCACAGACTCACACACTACTTTGATAATCTGATATGTTGTGCTGTGCCCGGCAGTGTCTAAACTAGGGTCAATTTAATAACTGAATATGATCGATTTGTATCAGCAGCAGCTGCATTGTTTATCTACAATGCTTTTGTAAGTAACATGACAACAAATTGAACACAAACGGCGTTGGACTGCCGCTACAGAATTCATTCGCATTAAACTCCGCTCAAGTAAAGCGTATCAGTTGACCGTCCTTACGCTTGACTCATTTAAAGGGATTGTATACGTTTGGTAATGGTTTCAATCCTATATAGTTGTAGATATAGGCCTATACCATAAAACTAGATAGCTCAGTTGGTAGAGCGCATGCAAGTTTACTTGGAGGTCGCAGGCTCAAAATCCCCTCTATAGAAATTGTTTCTTTGTCCACCCCAAAACTATTAATTTCTTGTTGCAATAATGGACCCTGTCATTACATTTTGGTTTTTATTTAGCACTAGCGGGAAACCCGCGCTACGCGCGGGTCCCGCTAGAGTTCCGCGCTGTTCCGATTTCACAAAGCACTAAGATTGATCTTAACTTTGTATCAATCTTAATTGCTGAGCAAAGTGTGATGTCACAATACAAATTACCCTGTCCCTGTTTGTACCCCGTTTCGTTTATTTTTTCCCGTTCAGTTTATTATTTTCCTGTCCTGTATCATTTATTAGTCCCTTTTCTTTTTTTCTTTCCAGTATTATTTCCTCAGCCCCGTTAATTTGTTTCCGTCCTGTTCATTATTTTCTCGTCCCGTTTTTCCCCGTTTTGTATTATTTGTCAGTCGAATTAATTTGGTTCCCGTCCCGTTAATTATCCCCCGTTTGCGCACTTGCACGCGTGTTTGCAATGTTCTTTGTTTTGTGCAAATTCCTGTAATTCCGGTAAACTGGGCAGTTAGCACACCTGAATACATGCTACGCATAATGTGCACTGTTGATGATCTGATCATAGTGCAAGGGGGTGATGTGTTACACAATGACCACATGACGACAGTAAAGTTGCGATGACGTTTTCAGATCACATCAAGACATCAGTGTTAGTGTTAGTTTTACTGTCAACTGTCACTTTTATAAAACAAAAACAATATTCAGGAAACACCCATCAAATTGCTTTATTGGAAACAATTAATGTTTCGCCAATGAAAGTCCTGCGGAAGTGTCAAAATATCGTTAATGTTGAAACTTAAAGAATAAGCCAATAAGCCAAAGACTTAGGAAATTTAAAACCCATCTGGTTAAACGTGCCAGCGTAATAATAAAAACAGTTTGAAATTGAAATATTGTGTTTGTGTTTTGAAACTTTAAGAATAAGCCAATATAAGCCAAAGACTTTAAGAAATTTAAAACCCATCTGGTTAAACGTGCTAGCGTAATAACAAAAAACAGCTACCGGGCAACCTAGGTGGTCTAGTTGGTAAGACATCTGCTATAGATTGGCAAAGGTCGTGGGTTCGAATCCCACCCGAGTAATATGCCTGTGATTTTTTTCACAGGACTCGGGAAAGTACTGAGTATAGAGTGCTTTACACACATCGGTGTACGGGTAAAACCAAATAACAATATTCTTTTGTCGCGGTCCCCGCTGCTAAAATATAGGATTCAAACTGCCTCTAGCTACCGGGCAACCTCGGTGGTCTAGTTGGTAAGACATCTGCTCTAGATTGGCAAAGGTCGTGGGTTCGAATCCCACCCGAGTAACATGCCTGTGATTTTTTCACAGGACTCGGGAAAGTACTGAGTATACAGTGCTTTGATATACATAGAAATATGTTAGTCATTTGTATACAAAAACTGAAAAAATGCAGTGTAAACAGGGTCTCTATTTTGCCATGCTTGCTGGAAACTTTCTTTACACGCGTTATAATGTGTGGGCCCGAAAACGAACAGTTTAACAATCAAATTAACTATTCAAATAATCAAAATAATTATTCAATCAAATTATCCAATGTAACAGGAACATACGAAATGTTTTTGGATTCGTTTTGCTCGGAAAACCTATGCCAACGTGTGCCTATACTTTGGCCTAGGCCTAACACAAAACTATATGATTGCAAAACAAAATCTGACACGCATCCGACGTGAACGGATACGATTATCCACCCATACTCTCGCAGCCACCGTCACTTATAAGTAAGGCTTTCAAGCACAGGCCCATCTAGCCTTTAGTCACTGGCGAACCGCGGAACCCCAGCCCAGATATCACGCACGAAAAAAGACTAGCGCGAAGCGCCTTTACCAGCTCGTTTTGGGGCTTATATTTTGCTACCAATTTTTGCATAATTCATTAGCGTGATGAGTTGGTGGCCAATAAGAAGACACACTTACTTGCAAGACGTCACATGAACGTTTGATGCAAACTTGATGCAAATTATTAGCAAGATGGCGACTACTAGTACTAGTGGAAGTGTTGATGACAAATTGTTTCAGCAAAGCTGAAGATTTGCTGCTCGAAAATTTCAGGTGCTGACAGCATTACCCATCTAAATAATAGAGGAGTCCAATATCTAGTTGACGGTGATTGGTTACAAGAAATTGCATATATAAATATTTCATGATCATGAATAACTGATTAGCTGAACGAGTTGGTAATGACGCTTCGCGGCTTTGCCGCTCGCGCTAGTCTTTTTTCGTGCGTGATATCTGGGCTGGGGTGCCGCGGTGCGCCTTGACTAAAGGCTAAGGCGCACCGTGAACAGCTCATAATAGGGTGGGTTATCATAATTATCTGTACCTGTATCCGTATACGTACGCTTGCGAAACCTCTCTAATATATTAAGCTTTTGTGTCTGCCGGAGGAACACGGACTGATATTATTTTTAAATGCATTATTGAAGGTCAGGGTATAGGGACAAGTATACTCTTAAATGAGTTTTATCTGAATTAAGATCCATACGGGGAAATTACCCGCTAAACAAATATTCATGCCATATTACTTGGAGGACTGGCGATGCCAACAATGGTGAATACGGCTGAATAATTTAGAGTCTAAAATAATCAGCCGTTAACTGGACCCAATTAGACCCAACACCACAGATTTTATTTTTTTTAAATGAAGTGCCGGAAAACAATGACATTTTGAGAATTAAATTAGCTCCCTTTACCCCGACCAGTTTTGGAATATTTGTGCTACACACTGACAACCCTCAAATTGATTGATTTATAGATACATAGGCTTGCTTTAATGTACGGACAAATGTATTTTGGTAGTTCCAAAATGAACACTCCCTGTGACTATATTCAAAAAGGTATTATACAGGATTAATAAGGATAAACAACACTTTTGTTTAACTCTTAGTCTGAAAGCTGAATGATTATGAAGTTCACACCAGAACCGTTTCTTCTGTGAAATATTTCCTTCTGAAATTAAGTCATATTCGAGAAAACTGTATTTGAAAATGAAAAACCGCAAATAGCTGATTTCGATTGTTACAACCAAAATTAAGGACAATGTGTTTACACGCTGACCATTTTGCATGGTTTTTCAGTATTTTCTCCTGACTCAAACAACGGATTAAGCCCAAATTTATACAGGTTTGTTTTTTCATGTATTTGGTTGATCACACAAAACATGAACACTGTCTGCGACTATTTTGTCAGCTTTACCAATCCTAATGCTTTTAACAACTGCAAACCAATCAATTTATGGAATTATTTCCAGTAAACGGCTGGCTTCATTGAGAAACCCCTGCAAGAAACTGCAAATTGTGTGCAGTGTTTGTGCGTGAAAAACAGACAAAGTATTTGATTGTGATGCTCAAATAACTTCCTATATGTATTACTAGAAAATAATACAATGGTCACTTTTACGCATGAGGTGAATGCACATATACTTTACCAATGGCAATTATTTAGTGAAATACATGTACATCAATAAACATTTACCACACAGACAGAATAACTATACGCTAATATACGCAAAGTCGACTATTATGCAAATCAACTAATATGCATATAAACAATTATTCAAATCGACTATTATGCAAATCAACTATGGTGCAAATCGACTTTTATGCAAATCGACTATTTTGGTTATCATTTAGTCACATCGTTTTTAACGGTGTTTTTGTATGTCTTCAAACATTTCTTTTTAATCTTTGGAGACTAAATTAGTGTGCATAATTAAATGTACAAAGTTAGTTTAAACATTTTTTTGCATTTTAGCTCAAAATTCACAGCACTAGTTATGATTTGTTTAATAAACCAATCTTTGTGTAGCCCGCACGGACGCGCAAGTGCTGCTGGCCGCGCCGCCATTAGTGGGACGCTGGCAACGCAAGGTTTACACAAGGACATACAAAAACCGTTGTAGTCTTTTTTATCTTTTTTGTGTGAATTAAGTATCCCAAACGATTTACACAATTTCCCTGTCAGGACAGCTTTAAAAAATGATGTAGCATATACTTGTTGAATATTTGAAACAAAACAGAAAGTGAATACTGAAATTCTGTCGAAAAAACCTTGCTGATGTACGGTTACACATTTTATACCAGACAGTGCAGTTTCCGTGTAGTATCACACTTAAACTCATCTATTGTCTGCGCCGTTTTTAGGATTCAGTTTCTGTTTCGTTTTAATTATTCATGGTCAGTATTCGACGTCGTTATGTCACGTTGTCCTATCGGGTAAATTCTGTAAAGTGTTGAGAACTGAAAGACACCTAATTCACATCAAAAGTTACAAAGACGACGATTTGTCCATGTCTGTGTAGAAAACCTTGCGCTGCCAGCGTCCCAGCAATGGTGGCGCGCAGCACTTGCGCGTTTGGATTTGTCTATTCAGACAACTATATAGACAGACCCCTTTATGGTAATTTAAGTTGATGTATTTATGATTTTAACAAGAGTGTTTTCATATAAAGAGGTAATTTCTATCCCTCTTAGAGGACTAAATGAGTTACCCGGTGCCGGTTGCTATGGTGCTGATATCATTGGTTGGATTTCGTTGGCTGCAAAATATCTGACGTAATCCATTACGAAACTGACGGTACTTGAAAGCGTAGATCATCGGGTTGACGCAAGAATTTGAGGCAACCATTGCGACAGTTACGAAGAAAAACCATCCATTGAACTGAATGTCTATGCCGAGATTGAACATGAGAAAGATGACTTGGTTCGGTGTCCAACAGATCAAGAACGTGATGAAAACGATCAGAAGCATCTTGAAAGTGTTACGTCTTGCCCGGAGGAGGGACTCGGCCATGTCCGGTGCGTTTGCTCCACCGGGAAGATGTGCGGCTGGTGCCGGGCCGACACGGGCTGCTCCCCGCTTCATCTCCACACTGATGCGAATGTAAGCGAAGAGCATCACACCGACTGGGACGACGTATTGCAGGATCGCAACAAGAATCCCAATTATGTTTGCTCCTGGGATCGGATTTTGAACGCATTTACCATTTTTCTCTTTATATCAGCAAGGTGTATGACATCAGAATGGTATTGAAAATCCAACACATCGCCATGGACAGAGACACTTTGAGCCGAGGCCAAGAGGTGAATGCTGCTTGATACTTGAAGGGGTACACGATGGCGAAATACCGCTCCATGGTCAGTACCAATAGGTTGAACGTTGACAGAATAAAGAAGTAAAAAAGTGAAAAGTTAGAAAACCAGAAGTGACAGATAAACCGTCCTAGAGAGTTGCTTGGGATGATGTCAGGCAACACGATTTCACTTCTTAAGATAATCATGATGGAGCTCAAGAAATCAATGACTGCTTGATGAAAGATGAAGGCGTTTGTACGAGTTTGCATCGATCGTACTTTGAAGATGACGAAGCATACCAAACCATTGCCCAAGATCCCAATAATGCCCATGATGTCTTGGTAGATACGCAGAGCAAGCAGACCGTCCATTTCGAAAAAAATTATGACAACTTGGACAAACTAGCACTGTATTTGGACCTCCTGTACATCAGGTCGCGTTTTATATGAGTAAGAATTCTTTTAGGCCACTCCTAGGGCGTCAATGATTGGTGAGCGGATTCAACAATGCATATAATTACATGAAGCCTGTCACCAGATGATTGGAGGAGCCATCGGTAGCTGTACAGTTATGAGTATGTGAGCGTGGAGCACTTATGTAGAGTACCTCCTTTATGTCTGTTAAATTAGTCCTTTTTACTGCTCCAGTACATAACAAAACAATTTGTTAAAAACTAAATAAATAACCAAAAACTGAAGAAAAGAAAAAATGGAAAAAAAAAATAGTGCGGGAATGTTTTGATTCATTCTTGACTTTCAATAATAATAAATCAAAACGGCCTTGAATTTGAACTTTTGACTGACGAAAACTTTCTGTGTAAACATCCATTAGTTTTTGAACTCCAATGGCGTCATGTTTTCAAATTTTGCTCAGAAAAAGGCAAATTTAAACCAAAACATTCCCGTACAAAAAAGTGGAGACCCATTTTTCTCAGAATGATGTCGTCAGATGCTTTGGATGTTGACAAATTTTACACTGGAAGGGTATCGAATACAACGCAATTTACACCACTTTAACGTGAGATTTGACTTCGTAATTTTTTTCCTACTCACTTGAGGACTCTATCTATTGGAAAATGAGTACATCACAAAATTGGATTGGTCATTTCCCTTCATCTTTAAGTATTTTGATGCGTTCCATAACGACAATCTAGTGTAAATAATACAATTAGAAGGTTGCATTAAAATGCTGCCCCAGTTCCCACAAATCCACCCTTCAAGGTCACCCTCTTTTCGAATCTACTTCAGAAGCATGTTTTTAATTAAAAAACAATGACAATTCAGGTGTTATCTTTTAATACTGACACACGGGGTTAACCATACGGAGCTATGGAAGTGCCATCCAATTTGTTGAGACCATGGGATAATGATGATGACATCATATACGTAAGATGTCGAAATCCTGAGATAATTTATCTTGGGATGACGACATCCTGAAAGTAGTATGTTGTTCTCCCAATATAATTTATCTTGGGTTCTCGACATTTTCAGGATGTTCTCATCCCAAGATCATCCCAAGACGAATTATCTTGGGAAGTCGACATACGTTCAAGATAATAATAAAAATAATAATAATATGAATATTTATAATTCGCGAGTGTCTCAAAAGATGCTCATGGCGCAGGATATCAGAAAAAATAACTGAAAGAAAATTAACATTTATATATATACACGTATATATGTAATGAGTAGGGTAGATGGCCTTAGCTTTCGATCCAGACCGGACCTTCTTCAGAGGCATAAAACAAGTACAAACAACTACATATCCATTTATAGAAAAAGAGAGGGGAAAGGGGTAAGGGAAGGATCCAGAAAGAAGCGGGAAAATTATAGCCAATCAAAGTTTCTATTTCAGAAACAATTGGTGGCTATGAACCAATAGGAGTAAAGTGGTGAGGACAAAGGATGTATAGTATGAAAGGATGGATTACTGGACCATAAAAGTGGTAAATGCACTGTTCGATAACAATGCAGGGAAACATGAAAGGGTAGGATTGGAGAGCAAGTTGCATCATGATGCATATGTATATATAGCAACTACATGAGAGAATACAAAACAATATACTTTTAGACTAAAAGCTTGAGTGAACAACAATTTTCTTTATAGTTTCCTTAAAACTACTCTCAGAAGATATGTTACGAATATTTTGAGGAAGTTTTATTCCAAAGGAGAGGACCTGGATTAGTGAGAATAGTCGATCCCCCGGGTATTGTGAGTGAGTGAGACAACAAGCAAGGACAAATCTGAAGATCTAATGCGCCTAGAGGGCTTATACTTAGTCATTAGAGCAGAATTATATATTGGGGCGGAACCTTGTAATGAATGGAATACAACTATAAGAGCAACTTAAAAAAAATACGATAACGAACGGGGAGCCATTGAAGAGAATTTAGAATTGGAGTAATGTGTTGGCCCTTCCGAGACAATGAAACTATTCGTTGTAACTGAATTTGGGGTACATTATGAAACAGAGAATTAAAAAAAATCTAAACAAGGTGAAACCAGAGAATGAACAAGTTTTTCAGAGGCAGAACGAGAACGATATTTACGAATAAAACCTAAATTCCGTAGTTTGTACCTGACTGATTTACAAATATTGGAAATATGCTTTGACATTGTCATTGTTGAATCAAACATTACTCTTAAATGTTTACATGTACCCAAAGATTTAATAACAGAACTGCCTATTTTAATGGAACACACATTGATTGCTAGCTGATGTTGGCATCCCGAGATACTTTATCTCGTGGAGTCGACAACTTACTTTCATTATGTTGACATCCTTATAGAAAATATGTCGGGGAGACGACATCTTACTTTAGGATGTCGTCATCCCGGCATAAATCATCTCATGATCTCAACAAATCTGATGGCACTTCCAGAGTTCCGTAAAGATCCCGTTGACGGGAGGGGGCTTAGCAAGAATTATTTTAACGATACTCGTCTTGTTGTCAATATGTCTGATGAAGAACAGAGTGTGACATTGAAAACCTGCGCCTTTGATGTATTTACATTGGACAGCCGCACTGCTTTTCCCTTTGTCACCAAAAGGTGAAATATATGTACCTGGACTATAATTTGTTGACATCGTCAGCCATAATGCTCTTCCCTTTGTCACCAAAAGGTGGGTGCCTGGATTATAATTCGTTTAAATCGTACAGCTTTTCCCCAGGGGGGGGGGGGGTGGGGGCGAAAAACCAGAGATAAAAACTCTTCTGAGAAAATACTCTGGAAACCCAACTTCGTTTGAACAATAATTAGTACCCACGGTATTAATGCGGTTGCTGACCATTAATAATTCTTCTTCATCGTGAATGTATATAAGGATAGGGTATATAGTAGTATATGAATACTACTTAGTAACTCCACTTCTTCAAGAGTTTCATTGGAACAATATATATGGTTATAAGGACCCACTATATTTTAAATAAAAATCATTAATAAATAATTATATTACGGAATCACGCCTGCCGGTGCGCAGATGGCCCGTGCTGTCCAAGCACCTCCTTTAATACTACCCGTTTGCTCCTGTCTTCATCCGCGTATAGCGGAGTGATAGCTACTTTTATTGAGAACTACATTTCGTTCTAATTCACCCAGTTCAACCACGGAGGAAGGAATGTTTCCTCCATGGTTCAACCGAACGACATATTGCATAAATCGAAATCACACAAAAAAGTCTAAATGAGTGTTTTCACGGATTGTTCATGTTTTTGGCACTTCGTGATGTTGTTGACGAGATGTTTTCACTTACATAATAATATGTACTTATTATTATATTGTTTTTTAGCCTTCGAGAAATACTCTGCTAGGGTCGAAACGTCAGGCCATTAACTAATATTTGCATGTATCAATTTAGTTACGTTTCACTGCTAAACTAGGAGCTTCGTCAGACTGTCAACCATGTCCAATACTCAACTGCCTTTTACCTTTTCTTGGTCGTCAAAGAGGGCGTTGTAGGCTTGGTTTGGAATATTTGGTCATACATGTGCTGGAGTTTGTATGCACCGTCGTCGTCTGAATTACCAGTAGTCATTCTTACAAAATTGCCCAAAGTAATTTCTTCTACTGATGTGATACACAGTTCTTTTAAGAACTGTGTATCACATCAGTAGAAGAAATTAGTTGATATTAAACTATGGTTGTTTCGCTGCATGCTTTTACAGCAATAATAACTTTGTCACGAATTTCGTGTAAATGCAATTATACAAACAATATCAAATGTTTCTTCTAAAATTCACTTCAATAAGAATACCCACATTTAAGTACCGATGAAGCAACTCCTTTAACGCTTCAATCTTATATTGGGATGGATCGTTAATTCCGACAAGCGTCTTGGCATTATGATAAACCACTTGAGACAAGAAAGTATTGAGACATGACACAGTAATGGTCGGGTTAGACACCGAGACAGAAAATAATGCTAATTATCCAGTACATCTGGCGCTTCGGGTCTCGTCTTAAAGGGATGGTATTCTTTTTCCGGGGAGGGGGGACATTTGAGCCAATCCGTTTACAAGAACTATGAACCACTTGCTTAATTATGACATTAAAATGTGAAAACTAATTTTCGTGGAACAGTTTTGATTCCACATTGCAAAAACTGGGGTGTTAAAATTTACACCATGGGTGTTGTCACATAGATACCGAGGGAATCAAATTAACATCATAGGGTGTTGAAGTAACACCAATGTAATTGTTTTGGCAGAAATTAGTGTTATTTTAACACCCAATTTGGAGATTTTTGATATTTTTTATGTTGGGTACCTCTATGTGACAACACCCATGGTGTCAATTTTAACACCCCGGTTTCTGCAGTGCAGTAAAACAAAGACAACGTATGAAATACAATTAAATATAACGCTGTTAAGGTAATCAGCGTTCATATATACTTATAACTCTTTCAGGTTTATTTATCCCTGTCATGGAAGTGCTATCATCAAACGAAGTCACGAAGCTTGACAAAATGCGGTGACTAACAGCTGGTATTTCATCATACGACTTTTCCATGGCACTCTGGGCGTACTCTTGTCTGTCCTCGCTCTATATATTACGCGGTCTTATTTATGACGCCTGAAAATTAGAATTCTGAGAGCATCCGGGAATAATTTAGAGCTTTTAATTTCAGCAGTTGTTTAATAATAGCCGTCGTGTGCGAAATTGCGCTCGTGTCGGGGAGAGTCTATAGACAGCATCAGAGGATCCTGAGATTTGCTCGTCTTGTAATTTGAAAACCTGATCGTGATGTAAACGTAGGGCAAGTGTCCGGTATTTTAACGTTGTGGGAAAAAAGTTGCAGAAGTCAAAGAGTGCGTGAGAACTATCACCTTGTACGATTTGAACGTCTTGAAGTTGTGACTAAGTCTACCGAGGCTTGTCTGAATCGAAGATCAGTATTTTGTGAATTGATTCGGGAGGAGCAAACATGGAAAATGATAGCACCCTGGACATTATGGAGTCATCACCATTCACGTACAGCGAAAGAATAGGCGTTGCAATCGTGATTCTGATTATCTTCGTTCTTGGCACAGTAGGAAACAGTATCGTCATCTTAGCTGTTGCCCTGTCTAAGGATTTACAAACTGTTCCCAACGTGTTCGTAGTAAGTCTAGCTGTTGCAGATCTCTGTTATTGTCTGCTTCTTCCGTTAAGCTCAGTAGTAGCTTTACTTTCTTTGGACGGATGGCCATGGAGCTCAGAGACTCCTTGCTTCCTCTCGGCACTGATGGCATTTACCAGCGCTGGGGCCAGCCTGTACAATCTTGCCTGCATCGCTCTCAACCGCCTATTCGTAATTAAAGGACCAGTGAAGGCTCACGAATGGTTATTCACAACCAAGAAGATTATTATTATGGTGGCTGGTACATGGGTTATACCCCTGGCAGCCATGTTGATTCCACCCGCCTTTGGGATCGGTGCTTTGGGATACGACAAGCAAGATAACACATGCAGTGACATTGACACCCACCCTCGGTTTATGGAGTACCATTTCGTCCAGGTGTTCTGTTTTTATCCCCTCCCACTTCTGATCCTCATCATCAGTTACTCTTTGCTATTCTTACACGTCAAACATCATTTCAAGCATCGTGAAGATTCCTTTAAGACATCGCATGAGATGGCCGACTTAAAAACAGACGACGAGATGCAAGACAAACTCAAAGCACGTTTCAAGAAGCGCTCAAACCAACAACAGCTGCAGATCACCAAAAATCTGTTCATTGTTTCCTGCTTATTCGTTGTGTGTGGAGTCCCGTATTCCGTTGCTCTACTAACGACATCCAATGCAAGAACACTGCTGTTCCTCTCTGTGTTATTTACATTTAACAGCTGTGTCAATCCAATAGTGTACACTGTCAACCATCCCCGATTCAATGTTGTCATCCGATGTATCTTAGGATGTAGGTTCAAGGATATACCGAAACCCTCAGTACTGCTTGTGTCTGCCCGTACAAGATTCTGTCGAGCATAACAAGTGACATCATGCAGGGTCGAATTTTATAGTCAATGTGCTGTTTAACATAAAAGTGACATCGTGAAGGGTAATACTTCCTGTCGAGCATAAAAGTGATATCATAAAGTGTCGTACTTTATGTCAATGTCCTGTTGAGCATGAAAGTGACATCACGAAGGGTCGTTCTTTATAGTCAATGTCCTGTCGAGCACAGAATTGACAGCATGAAGGGTAGTACTTTATAGTCATATTGTCCTGTCGAGCATAAAGTTACATCACGAAGTGTCGTACTTTGTGTCAATGTCCTGTCGAGCATAAAAGTGACATCGTGAAAGGTCGTACTTGATAATAAATATTCTGTCGAGAATAAAAGTGACATCATAAAAGGGTCGTACTTTACAGTTAATGTGCTGTTGAGCATAATAGACATCATGAAGTGTCGTAATTTATAGTCAATGACCTGTCGAGCATAGACTTGACAGCATGAAGTGTCGTACTTTAAAGCTATTTTCCTGTCGAGCACAAAGGTGACATCATGAAGTGTCCTGTCGAGCATAGACTTGACAGCTCAAGTGTCGTACTTTATAGTAATTGTCCTGTCTAGCATAAAAGGTGACATCATGAAGTGCCGTACTTTAGTCAATGCCTTGTCGAGCATAAAAGTGACATTTTGAAGTGTCGTACTTTATAGTCAATGTCTCATTACTTCACTTCACTACTTTTGTTTACTAGGTCAATAGGTTATTAATAATCCGATGACTTCCATGCTCTAATCAATTGGCCAAAGTGAATGCGTGGTTTATGTTTTGTGAGTCAAAGAAACCGTAAAAGAAACCTTAAAAGATGAAAACAGTGGTTACTTTCAACTAACATTTCAGTGAATGGTAAGCGCAAAGTATTCATACCGTTTTAAAACAATGATGTGGATTAATTATCTGTTAGTAAACATGGGCTGCCATGATGCTCCATAAAGCCTTCAAGTACATAGGCTTAGGTTCGCTTTATGAACTTGTCCACTGTCTACTATCAGTAACGCATATGACCACAAGTAATAAATGGTAAGGTAAAGGTATTGCTTTTATGATTTAATCACATCCAATTTATAGTCTTTCATTGACGTAAGGCATCTGCAAGATTATATTTCTTAGTGATTCCTGGAACATTTATATAACTGTACATGTATATCAAATCAAGCGAGCAGGGCCCAATTTCATATTAAGCACAAAAAGTAGCCTAAGCACAAAAATTATGCTTACCAGATTAAGGTTACCAAAAATACCATATCACTACACATTTTTTGACTAGTATCATGCTAATTTCTGCTGAGCACAACGTTTTTATTAGCCAAATTGTCTGCTTAATCAAAGGGACATACTTTGGTAATTTCTATCCGATAGCTTTGTTATACAGATGGTAATGATAGTAAGCATCCTGTGAAATTATTTCATCTGAACTGCCCCCGTTGATTAGAAGTCAATAAAAACATTTGAATCTGAGAAACGATCCATGCATGAATCGTTTCTCAGGTTTCTGTTTTGGCCAGAGATGCGCAGTTGGTGTCCGCTGTCACCTCGCTAAACGTGAATGGATTTGACGTTCTTGTGAAAAATACCGTGGCAGGTGTTTGCTGTCTTCTCAGGAAGCAGATACTTTATTCAGCTGAAACTTTCACTGGGTGACTTTTATTGTATCTGTCTGTATAATTGTGACAATAAATAAGCATTACGTTGAAACAAATCCCCACCCAAACGACGACCCTACCTTAAAGGCCCTGTACATATCGAAAAACACAAATGTTCACAGATTCACACACAACTTACATGATTTAAAGTAAGTAATGATTGAAAGGGTTCTTAAAATATTTCTGCCTAAAATGCTATCATTTCTGAGAAAATGAGTAAAACAATAGTTTTTATCACGCGCGATATTTTGAAAAAACAGAAAACGCATAAGGTCTCTTTTCACTATTTTCTCGTGACCTCGATGACCAATTGAGCCCAAATTTTAACAGGCTTGTTATTTTATGCATATGTTGGGATACACCAAGTGAGAACACTGGTCTTTGACAATTTCCAAACGTGTTCAGTGCCTTTAACAGCTCTATGAAATTGTGCCCTGGACTGTAGGTTGTGAACGGGTAATAGCTGCATATAGTCATGATGCAAATTAGTAACAACTTAAAACCTGTATTACTTATTTTTATGTGTGCATGTTATGAAACGACTGTATATCTTCGAGCGAAGATTTCAAGATAATTAATCATCACCAGTAATTATCATAATTCAGTAACTGTCATAATAACTAGTCATCTATGTAGAGAGTTTGCATGACCAACGACGCACATTAATTAGCTTTTATATGTTAAAGGCATCGTATATTTGTTAATGACTCTGATAAATATGGCAATAAAAACTTACTTGGTAAGAAGTACAGAAGCCATGGATAGTATAATGCATTTTGAGAAACTTTTCACTTCGAAGTACTGCGTTTATGGAAAAATATATCACTTTTCATCCCCAAAACATCTGAATCTGAGAAGCGTTACGCGTAACGACTCTCTGAGTGTGTATTCCTATGCAAATTATTCTTCCTGCGTGGACATCACCGCTCCAGATTTTCGGCATTATCTCAAAAACGCTACCACCTTTTGAAATAAAATTTGTACAGGTTAGTTTTATGGTATATATCTACAACTACAGTTTGAAACAAACAATAGGCTCCAACTACCAAACGTGTACGATGCCTTTAATGTTGTAATATTGTAAATCAAGAAAAAACAGCCTGTAAAGGAACATCTCATCTACTAAGGAGATCACGAACGGCCTTTTTAACGCTGTTTGGCAATTTTTTCACTGATTAACCCCAGGTTAGCAGAATAATACACTTTACTTTCGGACAAAAATCCCCAATATTGCCTTGATCGTCATCTTATTATCATTTAAAGGTAGGGTCATAGATTAGTAAATACTCCAAAAATTGATAACCCTAAAAACTTACTTAGTGAGAAGCACTGTAGCTGTTGATAGTATAAACTATTTTGAGAAAGGATTTCCTTCGAAGTAATATGGCTTGGATATACATTTTAATCTTCATGCATGAATCGTTTATCAGATTTCTGAGGGTTGGTGTCCGTTTGCGAATGCTGCGGTCAGAGATGCGGTTGGTACCCGCTGTCACCTCGCTAAATGTGGATGGATTCGACGTTCGTGTGAAGATATACCGTGACAGTTTTTTGCTGTTTCCTCAGAAAGTAGACACTGTTTCTCAGAAAGTAGACACTGTATTCAGCTGAAACTTTCACATGTCACTTCTATTGTGTTTTTTTGTCTTATAATATTGCCTATAAATCAGCATTACGTTGACGAAAACCAATCTATTACCTTACCTTTAACGGTAGTTAGGTCAGACTCTGAAATTGACAACAAGCAAAGCAAACAGAACTGACGATGACATTTGCCCTTTCTTATCTCTATACAAAGCACGATCTTGTCGGACACCATCTGAAGTTACAACACTGCTGCTGCTTTACGTATAATGACATGAGATAGCTTCCCTAATCTTAAGTTTGATGGCATTATCTTCGGCGAAAATTAACAACATTTTGTTTGTTGACTTATCCAATCAAATCACATGCATCACTTTGATCATATTTCACGTCAATATTATGTTTACCATGAAACCAGCGGCGTAACTAAGGGCCCCAATTTATCCACCCCACCATTTGAAATCATGGACGTTTGAGATTACAGATCTCAAACCAGAATGAAGTGTTAAGTTTTATATTAAGCATTTATGTAATTTCAATGTTTTTTTATACAGTTTGTGTATTTACACGCAGACAATGTATTTGTTTTTAATTCCACGTCAGATTGTCTCGTAAACACTAGTTAATGACATGACAAGAGAAACTACAGTTTTAATTGTGCTCCCCTAGAAAAACAATGATGAATCCCCTTGTGCTCCCCAAAAATTGTTACCCTAGTTTCGTCGCTACGTGAAACTAGGTCTATTTGCAACATTGGCGTTTTTGTATGACGGATGAAATGACGTCATCTGTGACGGTGAGAGCCATTTACACTCACGTGCATAATCACATGATTGAAAATATTTTGAGAAACATTGTAATTGTTAGTAAGGGGATTACCATTGTTGTCAGTTAGAATTTTATGATATAAATAATTATTGTAAATCTAACGTATGTGGGTAAGAATTGGTTCAAACACGATTGCACAACTTAATATAATATGACATTAATATAGGGTGTCATGGCCTAGAGCATCGAATTCAAGTTCTCGTGGTTAAAGCATGGAGGTCTTATTCCTCCATGGTTAAAGTCATCGGTGTGTGGGTTCGAATCCCGGTCATGACATTTGTGTCCTTGAGCAAGATGGTTCTTACTATAATTGCTTCTCTTCACCCAGGGGTCTAACCTACGAGGGCTGGGTAGAGGTTGATATTGTGTTTGAAAAAGCCTTCTGAGCGCCACGGCAGCCCGGGCTAGCTGTACACTCCCCAGGGAGCTGAGAAAGATTAAAGGAATGTTATTGGCCTAATGACCAGGGCACCAATGTAAAGCGCGTTGATATGTTATTTTAATGCGCTATATAAGAACTAGTTATTATTATTTATTATCATTATTCATATTATTATTATAATTAGTGGTGGCATTTCCTTCGCTTTCGCGTGAAAAACTGTCCTTATGTGACAATTTGTTAGGGGTGCCATAAAGAGAAATTCCCTCAAAGATGATAACGTTTTAGAAAAATGATGTCATTCTACAAGCTACCGGGTCAGAATAGACCCGGATCCGGGTACTGTGGGGTCTGACTCATTTCTGGGTCAGTACGACCCGGAATCTGTGTCAAAATGACCCCGAAATTGGTCAAACTGATGCAGAATCCGAGTCCAAATTAAGCAGTTTCCGGGTCAGCCTGTGGGTCATGGAACCCAGAATCCGGGTCAATTCTGACCCGGTAGTTTTTGAGAGTTTAATTGCAACATTTCTCAGTTTATAAAAAGATTAAAAACATCATTGATTAAAATAAACGATTAAAATATCACCAAAACCAAAAACCTGTCTTCACCTAAAAATGTGGTATTTACTTTGCTTCTTGATGAAAGGCCATGACTTTTACGAGTGCGTACATAACACGTTTTAACACTTGAAATATGTATTGTTTGATAAGTATATAGCATTGTGTATTTAGAAGCAAAAGGTACATATTTAACGCCAAAAAAGAGGGCAGACATGGTTCCAGTTATTATTTTATGATGACCTCAAGCTAAACATCCTCCCGAAAATAAGGGCTGTTTTTATCAGATAAACACGACATGGGAAAAAGCTGCAGACATTAAAACTATACGGTACTGTGAAAAACCTTACCATTTTGAAACCCATTCCATATTATTTCATTATATTTCCTCATCTCGTTTTGTTCTCTTCATTATTTATGTATAATACTCCATCGTACACGGTGAACAAAAAATATCAATGTATTCTTCAAAACACTGAGAGTGGTGATAGTTATTTCCACCCTCAGAGTTTGTGTTTTTTGCAAATCACTTGCAATGACGTTGTTCATGATCGACAAGTGATTGGTCAACATTGTGATTGTATCACGTACCATGGGCATGGACTCGATCACAATGAGCCTAGCGATAAACCTTGTTGTTAATCACATCTGAATCATATTGTGTTTTCACACCACTATCTAGCTATTAGCACGCCAATCAAAATAAATAACACCAATGCCATCGTAGCTGTGCTTCTTGCTATCGATTAAACCAAAACGACACACACCAATGATCAAAGTATATACCAGAACCATTTATCAATAGAGCGTGATTATAAACTTTGAATTATTTATGACGTACACCAAAAATTATGTAAAATTGTACCCAGCCAGTTTCCCTTGTGGTTTATATCTTGTATCCGAGAAACATACTTGATCGAAACTTTATATATTTATTTGTTTGTTTGGTGGTGCCAACGTTGTTCGATGTTTCAGCCTCTTTTAACGTTTATTTGGGGTGTCCGTTTCAAACAAAACAGTTTGAATATCCACCTTCGATAAGTCTGATGAAGCAGAGTCCATAGGAAAATATGTCAAACTTTACAATAGAATAGATAGGGAAACACCGGTCCATAGTTTTAAAAAAGATTAAGAAAAAAAAGTGGAGACGCCCAATCTTGATTTTGGTGTTTACAAAATAAACAATGACACTGACAAAAACCAGGCCCGCCCTTTAAATTATTCATTGAACTTTGAACTGTTGACTAACATGTCTCTTATCATTTGCGTTCCCTGCTCTTGTGTATATAGATCGCTCCCTGCCTCAATCACTCATTATCAACAATAATCTTTCAAGTGAACGGACGGAAAAGCTAAATCAGTTATACAACAATTGATTAGAGTTTGGCAAAGGTTAGACTAGAAGTCTTTTTTAGTTTTCTCGAAACTTGTTTGACTAAAGACTCTGCACCACAGTATACCACTAAACCCGTGCAGTAAAACTGAATCCAGAGCAAGTATGGCTGACACGAAGTCAGACATCGCGTTGAACGGCGATGCTATCGGTGGAAAGAAACACCCCTACGGTGGTATCGAGGCAGCAATACCGCCCATCGACATGGAGAAGATGATGAGGGACGATGAGTCGGATATTGATGAAGAAGAAGATGAGGTGATAAGAGAAGGATGGGGGAACAAGATGGATTTCATCATGGCGTGTATTGGTTACGCCGTGGGTTTAGGAAACGTCTGGAGGTTTCCGTACCTATGCTACAAGAATGGAGGAGGTTGGTCATTAACGAATAAAGATAGAAAATGAAATAAATAAACAGTTTTGTTTTATCAATTGCCGAAATCAACTTGAACTATATTACAAACATCATGCTACAAATAATTTTAGCTACACTTAACGTACGAAACTGAAACACGTTCTCATCAGATGAAAACCGAATGGACACCCTTCCATTTTATGTGATTTTTTCCCAATGGTGTTGCTTTTGGTTCAACTGAAGTTTTATACCGTACTTACGGTTCGCACAAAATATTTCTGCACACAACACCTCCATATGTTCTTATACAGTGCTCTTTTAAGGGTAGGTTATATACCTTTGGTAATTACTCAAAACATTGATGACCATAACATCTTATTTGGTAAAGAGCACTGGAGAGCTGTTGATATTATAAAACGTTGTCATCAGAAGCGACCCCCTTTGAAGTGATATAATTTTAGAGAAAGAGTTAATTGTTCACCCACAAATTTAAATCACAGAAAGGGTTCAGGCATAAAGCCTTTCTCACTCATCTGAAAGTACACAATTCTATGCAACAATGGTGTTTTTTCTTTCATTATTTTATTGCAACTTTTTGAGCCCAAATTTTCACAGGTTTGTTATTTCATGCAAATGTTGGGATACACCAAGTGAGGATATGGTCTTTGATAATTACCAAAAGTATACCCAGCCTTTAAGACACATTTATATCATTGTGCCATCTCTTCGTTCTCAAAGGCATGGAGCAATTGAAACTTGCTTGCAAACTCATTACAACGGAACAGTTTCTTCATTATACATTTAAGTCCTTCTTCAAGTTATAAATTGCAAGGTCATGGTTCCATCTCGCACATTTCCCCTTTCTATCAAGAGGATGCAGAATATAAAGTAAGCATCTGCTAATCGGAAAATTCCACTTCGCTGCTCTGCGTTTATTGATCCAATCGGTTGGTTTTTTTCCCATATAATCTCTGTAATCATAGAATGCAAACATCATTATCATTACAAGGTTTTATGTGAGGCCAGCCCCTGACCAAAGGCCATCACACCGCTGGACATATTAATCATTAACTTGCCCCTTTTCCAGAGTATCTGTCCACCTGTAACTGTATTTATTTTCCTCCAAGGTGTTGGTTATAAACGATTAACAGTTGTATGAATATAATGGTAAAGATGATCTTCCACATTACCAAATTTACCTCTGTTATTTTGCCAAAGGGTATTGAGGAAAACAGAAAACCACAACAGGTTTTATACAAGACTTCAAACTCTTCTCGGAAATGATACATTTAATGTAATAGCAAATTATTACTCAGGATGATAAGAGCAAGAATAAAACTTAATATTTAAATGATTACAAATTCCATCGTTGTGATAAAAATCACAAACCAAACCGGAAATCTCTGAAAACGGTCCCATAAGACTTAATTTTATCAATATTATGTTGAACTTGTTTTGCTCGTAAATATCACATGGCGTGAATAATCGCCTTATAGTCATACAACAGCTGGCGAATTGAACCATTTTCCCCATCAAAATGTAGACGCAGTGAGATGGTCGAGGCGTCTGGTGTAGACACCAGGCCTACCTTAAGCCTTTTTGTGTGGGAAGCAGTACAAATCATTGTGACGTGCTTAAACTTAATTTAGGACTTAAGAAGGAAACCGGACTGTCGAACACTTAATCAATTCATGATCAGTTACAACTTAAAGGCACTGTCCACGTTTGGTAATTACTCAAAATATATATTGGCATAAAAACTGACTTGGTAACGAGCAATAGAGAGCTGTTGATACTATAAAACATTGTGAGAAACGACTCCCTCTGAAGTAACATAGTTTTTGAGAAAGAGGTAATTTCTCACTAAAATAATAAAAGACTTATTGCAAGAAACCTTTTATTCCTATCTGAAAGCACACAAAGTACAACGAGGGTGTTTTTTCTTTCATCATTTTCTTGCAACTTCGATGACCGATTGAGCCCAAATTTTCACAGGCTTGTTATTTTATGCAGATGTTGGGATACACCAAGTGAGAACACCGGTCTTTGACAATTTCCAAACGTGTTCAGTGCCTTTAAGAGGAATTACTCTTGGGTTAATTCCTGCGAACAAAATCAAATCGTTTGTATACAAAGGTAAAATATGAACATACAGTTCAGTCTTTCATAAGACCCAAAGTATCCTGTATATTATATAGCGTTTATCTATGTTATGTAAGGTGTTTTTTATAACTTTATAATCCTTGAGTATTATTGTGTTGTAAATTTCCACTGGGTTCACCAAGTGACCGTTCTGAATTCATATCGCTGCTTATAGCTTATATGATAGGGAAAGGTCAGGAAACGGGTACGCTTATCTTCATTGTGGGTCCACCCACAGTGTTAATGAATACGACATCATCTGAGTTGTATTTGCTTACTTAAGTTAAATAATCCAGGATTACACACATGCGATGCAACACAGTAGGATCTTCAAAATATATCCTCTGTAGTCTCCCGTGAAAAAACCCACTTTTTGACTCATTTATCAACAGGATCATCTGGTCACGTTTGTGTCCGTCAACTACCTCTGTCACCCTGTCAAAAATACCAAAATGTAAAAAACTCTTTTACGTTTTTATGTCAATCTCAAATCTACAGTTTCACTGAATTGGACAGCGCCATTTAATTATTTATAAACCATTGTTTCAGTTTTCTTAAAATCGCACAAATTAGTCCACGAGAACAAGTTGTTAAATTAAAACGTTTCGTGACGAAAAGAATGATGCACCCTAAAGAACAACTGTAATGTTGTGAGTCAATCGATGTAATTAAACGAGATAGACGAAAAACCAGTATACGCCATATATTGAAATAGCAGTATTCAATTATTTGTCAGTCGTGAAGTTATGGCAATGGATATTGGAAATAAAATAAACATGAAAAGGGTTAGGGGAAGGTGTGTTTATGTTATGACGTCACAAACTACAATAAATGATTCTTTATAAAGTAAAGAGTGAACATTTCATTTGTATGGTTGGTGTCGAGGGGTGTCTAATAGGGCTTTCGTTTAACAATCTCTTTAAGGTAATGCTACTCTGAAAATAACTGGGGTGCTAAAATTGACACCATGGGTGTTGTCACATAAAGATACCCAAGAGAGAATCAAAATTAACACCATATGTTATTAAAATAACACCAATGTAATTGTTTTCGCAGAAATTAGTGTTATGTTGTATATTTTGATTTTTTGTGTGTAACAACACCCACGGTGTTAATTTTAACACCCCGGTTTTTGCAGTAAACTCAACTGTACCTTGCCAACAGCTTTCGAGTCACAAAAGGTGGCTAATAACAGCATCAAATAAAGTGGCCACGGCACTTGAGTCCTTCAGCAAGACACTTTACCATTATTGCTGCGTCCTTCGGATGGGACGTAAAGCTGCCCGTGTGTCGTAAAAGAACCCAGTACAATAATTGCACTTGAAGGGTATCAAACACAGTGGCATTTTACACCGCTTTAAAGTGAGGTTAGATACTTCTAGGTTTTCTGCCCCCATTTTTCATACGGACTCTTATCTATTGGAAAATGAATGCATCACAAATCTGAATTTGACCTTGGAGCCCCAAGAGAAAGGTGTTACTCCGGTGTTCTGGCACGGTTGTAATTCCATGTGCACGACCGACCCCTGCCTCCAGCTTATACTCGAGAGGAGTCTTATGAGGTTTACTCCATTTGTTACCATCAGTAGAACAAAGGATAGTTTTCAAACTCGGTCTCTTGGTCTTTAAATCATTGCACAACATGGCGCCATCCTACATCTCAGATCTTGCCACTCAATTTACGCAGTAACCTATGATCAGCCGATCAACGTCTCCTGGTGAAACACATGGCCAAGAACACATGGGGAGCACGTTCATTCCTAGTTTGCAGGAAAAATGTGGAATAGTTTTTACTTAACATATTAGGACTGCTGATAAAACAACATCATCATTTTAAACTGCTCTCAAAACTCATCTTTTTGAAGTAAATGTTGACCAGTGATTTTCAACATACTTACTTGTGAACTTTTTTTTGTAACATGAGCTGGCGCCATGAGCGCTTTTTTGGCGGATACCGGCGCTTTACAAGACTCCATTATTAGTATTACTAAAATATACAAGGATGGATGCGGAGAAATGAACTGAAGTCATCCATAATAGACTGTGCAATTCTCGCGCATATTTGAACTTCCGGGACCATTGTGGTCCCAACCTTTATAAGCCATTTTGAGATATGGCGGACTCATTACTATAACACTATTTTATTTGGGTAAATGTGTCTGTATACACCCAAATCATACAGTGCACCCCTATAGTGTCCACCATACCTCAAAAAGGCTTCATCGTGGGCGGGATTTTGTTTTGTCAATTATTTTAGTTTAACGTAGTTTATGGCTATGAAAGTTATATGTGTTGTTGGAATGTAATACTAAGTAATTAACAATATGAAAGTAAAAATCAATTAAACAAAATAACGAAAACAATCTGAGAATAAGAATTGGCCTCCGTTTCAGGTTACTTGTAAACAATTAAGAATTTTGCCGGTCATGTTGTCATTATACCTATGTAATAGACGCACACATTCGGGCGTGATTGGCCAAATGGGGTTTCTAACAATAAGCATCCTCGTCCCAAGTTTCAATTTTTGTTCAATGTTAATTTGAACAAATTATTTGTATTATACACAAAGTGAAAAATTGTTTATAAAAAAATATTTATTTTCAAGAATTTTGTATAAATATATATAGAAGAATAATAGTCTTCGTTCGAGTTTGTTTCTCGTTTTCGATAATATGCGCGAGACTTACATAGTCTTTAGAAGATTAACATAGTGATTGATTGTTTCTGTAGGTGCATTTTTGATCCCGTATTTCATCTCATTGGTCATGTGTGGTGTACCAATCTTCTTAATGGAAGTGTCTCTTGGGCAGATGTTACAGACAGGTGGCATCAGTACATGGGATTTATTCCCAGCGATAAAAGGTAATATTTTGATCACAGCTTTAAAAGCACTATTAGATTGATTATTGGCAAAATGCTCGAATGGGCCAAAGATTGAACGTAACAAAAACCCACTACAATAAGTAAGATAAAACAAAGTTAAGACATACTTGAACGACAGGGTTATCATTGACAAGTTAATTTGTTTGATAAAGCCTTGAACATTATAATGACGATAAAATTGTTCAAAATATTTGAAAACTCAACTCACAAAACACTCTCAAATCAATCATTTAACTATTAAAAAAACAACCTTCCTTAAATTTCCCGGGCTCGATTTCACAAAACACTAAGATTCATCTTAAGATGAGTTGTCAATATTACCACGGTAATTTGTATTGTGACATCACTCTTTTCTCAGCAATTAAGATCGAATCAACCTTTAAGATCAATCTTCGCTCTTTGTGAACACGTCACGAGAAAACTATACTTTTCTTACAGGTGTTGGTCTGGCCGCCGCCACCATCGCTGCCATGTTGAACGTGTACTACATCATCATCGTGTCTTGGTCTCTCTTCTACATGTTTGTTTCATTCACGACCGTACTGCCGTGGAGCGACTGTAAAAATTATTGGAATAACGAGTTCTGCAGCGAACTTGATATTCAGGCAAATTTGACAAGGGAAGTCAGACAAGATTCTTTCCTCTCCTTAAATGGGTCTCTACTGCCAAAGAATATGGGCGAGTCACCAGCAGAGCAGTACTGGGAGTAAGTGGCATTTAGAGGACTCCGTAATTTTGACGGTGTCCGAATTTCATGGCATTTACTAAACATGTTTTTATCAAGTAATAAGTCACAAGGTAAATTGTTAAATAATTTTGGTTTGAGCAAAGAAAAATTGAATAGAGCGGGACTTGAACCTACGACCTCCGGCACGTTAATCCGGAGGTCGCAGGTTTAGGTCCCGCTCTAGATTTTTGTCTGTGTTCAACCCAAATATATATATATATTTTGTGTATAACACAAAAGGTGGATATTTAGATCTGATACCCCACCCCCCCCGCTTCGCATGAGAAATTGTTCAATTCTCATTTCTGTTTCTGGTCCTAAAAGTTTTGTATTATTATTTCTTTATTATCTTTTTTATTTTATTTTACATCTTTGGGAATTTATGGGCAGTATAAATTCGCTAATCATTTGAAAACTAAAAACTAATATAGAAAATAGCACAGATTAAAATTACAATAATATTTCTTGACAATTTTTATGTAGAAGGGTCACATTTTTCCAAAGAATGATTATCTTACGCAGTTTCATTCTGTCATTTTTTGTTAACTGTTACCCTTCCCAGGACGGCCTCTGCTCATTGTATTTTCCAAAGAATTAACAATAAATAAAAAATAAATAATTAAATAAATGTTGGTACTTTCAGGAGAAGAGTTCTTCATATTAGTTCCGGGTTTGAGGAGATCGGAAGTGTTCGTTGGGAGCTTCTTGGTTGTCTTGCTCTCGCCTGGGTACTGACATTCCTCTGCATTTGGAAAGGTGTCAAGACAACTGGAAAGGTACTTTATACATAACTTGATCAGACACTTGCACATTATTTATGTAGGCCCTACCTTTAACAGCTTGAGCCATTTTGGACCATTCGTTTGGATAATAGCAGATACACTCTAAAAACTCCGGATTCCGGGTCCGGGGGCCTGACTCATTTTCGGTTCAGGATGATCCAGAAAGTGGTTAAAAAGTGGGATTTTAACTCAGATTCTGCGTCAGTTTGACCCAGATTACGGATCATACTGACCCGACCCAGAAATAGTTCAGGCCCCACGGGACCCAGTTCTGGGTAAATTCTGACCCATAATCTTTTTGAGTATACTATTTAATATTTGTCCGTTTATTTTGATGTTGATGTAGATCGTCTGGTTTACAGCTCTTATTCCTTACGTCATCCTTTTGATTCTTCTCATCAATGGACTCCTCCTGGAAGGCTCATCGGATGGTATCCTGTATTATATCACTCCAACCTTTGATAAGCTTGCGGAACCAACGGTAATTATACGCAGACCACACCCATGAATCCTGGATACACTGTTTCATTAAGATTACTATACCATTTTACCATGCTACATGTACGTTTATGATGGTTAAACCGCGGTAATAGATTGTGAATTTTTATTGGTTGAGGACTAACCACGTGATGGGATACAAAGACGCATGTATAACAAGGCTAATGGGAACACGAGTGATGTACCCCGCGGGATACATTATCTTGATCGTGCCCACAGTTGGTTGTTCGCAGCTCATTGTAAATTATTACAAAAAGCCCGGGTTCGAGGTTGTAATTACACCGGTACTAGGTAAATTGATATACGTTCTTTGCGCGGTAGGGAAAAGTGAAGCAATTATATTTTCAATGATCTGTTTTTCGTCGGCTTGTTTAACTGTGCCAATTTCGTCGTAATATTATTGTGAGAAGATGACAACAGATCGCTTCTTAAAGAAGATGAATCGATTACCACAACAAAACAATTGTTGCACGCTCTATGAGGGGGTCAGTGGGTTTTGTAAGCCCTTTGGAGGCAAATGGCACCTTCAGCTTCTTTAAGGGTAGGCTACCATTTGCCCCTCGGGTTTACAAAACACCATGTACCCCACCATAGAGCGTGCAACAATGTACTGTCTCTCATTCAAGGCTTGAATGCTGTCTTGTTTTCAGAGTCACTATGAAGAGATCTATGAAGAGATCTTGTAGATCTAGACTTGTACAAAGACTGTTGTTCTGGTAATTATTTAAATTGACTAGTCTGGTCTCATTGTCATTGTTATTTTTGTCCTTGTCGTGTCCAAGTCCTTGTCTGTCACAGGGAAATGTACAAAAGCAGTATGCTTAACTTTTTTGCCTCCATGTTGGCTAGCATGTTAATTACACTTGATATTATCTCTGAAATTTCTATACATATTATTGTCGAATTATGTGGCATCCATCTTTTCATAATTATACTCATTGTTATTTGTTTCAACTGTATGTTAAATTGTCATTGTCAGCATGAAAAATAAATATGCATTGAATTGAATTGAATTGGATATCAGGATAAAAATGATTGGTTTTGCCAAAACTTTGTTTCCTGTATCCAAACTGCGAAATTAAATTTGAGTGATAGTTATTCGAATCTTGTTGTTGAAAAAAGGGGAAAATTATAACCAACGATTTCTCATTTTCGATTACAAATTTTACATCCGCTTCTCAACGTTCCTTTATCGAAAGAGTTCAGTTGATAAAAGACAACACTATTGACCATTTGGTGCGCCTTATTTTTAGTTTTAAAATAGTAGATTGATTCGGTGATTAATGTTTGGTGTAAATATATTTAACAAAACAATCTTTCTTTTTGATGGATGTCGAAATGATTTATTATATGTTGTGCTTATAAACATCAATAATACTTAGTATATATAAGTATTTTTAAGTATAATATTTTGTATCGGTTCTTTTATTTAAAAAGTCATATGCTGTTGGTTTGTGTATAGAAAGTCGGTGTTAGTCAATGTTGTCGGGTAATGCTTGGATTGAGATAAGATTATAACGCTAGGCCTATGTTTTTCTGTGTCAATGAATACCACTACGGTTCAGCTTACATGGAATCTTCTCCGTTTTTCCGTAGGTATGGGTAGATGCAGCGACGCAGATATTCTTTTCGTACGGTGTTGGTATAGGTTCGCTCATCTCACTCGGTAGCTACAACCCCTACAGGAATAACTGCTTGATGTAAGTATTTATGTGTATTTCGCTCTAAATACTGCCGGGTCAGAATTAACCCGGTTGCGGGTCCCAGAGTGCCAGACTGATTTTTGAATCAGTATGATCCGGAATCTTGTGTCATACTGAACTAAAATCTGTGTCCAAATTACGCAGAATCCGAGTCAAAATCAAAAATTTTTTTAACCCAGTTTCCGGGTCAGCCTGACCCAGAAATGGTTCCGGCCATTGTGACCCAGAATCCGGGTAAATTCTGATCCGGGAATATTGCGAGAGTAACACTTTCGATCTGTGAAAACAAAAGAGATGTGACCTTTTATGGTCAATAAAATAAGCACGTATTGAAACACAACTAAATGTCTCAAATCATATGATTTGAATAGTAACAGTAAACCAAAGTCTAATTAAGCTCACAAGAAAAAATTAAACATTTGAATTATTTATAGAAAAAGTCTTTCTAAAATGTTGTTTCTTACCCACAGAGATACCGTTGTCGTGGGTATCGTAAATGCGGCTACCAGTCTGTTCGCTGGTTTCGTCATCTTTGCCGTTCTTGGATACATGGCATTTATACAAGAAGTAGATATACAAGATGTCGCTGATGAAGGTACGAAATGCTCATTGCGTTGTTTCTAATTTGTTTAAATATTGCTTTGTATGAGTTACTCGTAAAATCTAAAACCTCTTGGCCTCTTCCGTATGACGTCACCAGAAGAAAAATGTACACATGCCAACGGCTGTTTAGAGAGTAACATTTGTTAAGCCCATGTATTTGCAAAGCGAATGGAAAATGAGTCGTGCTTACTCAAACAGCCGTTGTATTGTCACTTGTCACTTTGGCTTTCTGACAGAAAACTCCTTGCCGAAATGCTGCTGTACTTTTTTTTCTAATAAAGTCATCAGGAGGTATTTGTTGGTATAGTTTACATTTTCCCTTTTTGAAATTGCAGCCCCTGGCTCACGGACTATTTATAGGGACCATTGTGTATCAGCTTTGCTTCCTAATGGATCCCTTCGCAGTATCACATTTACTTTATTCTCATTTCTTTGATTTAATTTACAACTTTTTGTGATTTACTTTCTTTCGTTTGATACTGTGGATTAAATAAACCTGAACTTGATTATTTGTTTTTTTCAGGGCCTGGTTTGGCATTTGTTGCGTATCCTACAGCAGTGAATACGATGCCTGGAGCTCCATTCTGGTCAATCTTGTTCTTTGCTATGTTGGTCATGCTCGGCTTAGATAGTCAGGTACTTAAACAATACTAATGGAGTTACAATGAATATTGAATCCCTTCGCAGAACAATATTTAGCTGGTGCAAGTGTGCGTGTTGGTTTTATAGGTTTCCCCTGTAATTTTTTGGCAAATAAACGGCCACAAAAAGCTCCCAAAACAGTCATTCAATTTTATTCAAAATATTAAATGTACTTTTACGTCATGAGATTCACAGCAGATTTTCGAAGAATTCTTTAGTTGTACAAACACTGCTATTGAATGCCGATTTCACATGGCTAAAAAGAAGGCCTTAGCCTAAGTTGAATTAAATGTTGAATTCTATATAAACTCGCATGTGCCTTAAAGTGATATTGAATGATGGTTCCAACTGAAGCGGCAAAATTGCTTTAATATCGAATGAATGAAAGTAAAATAGGCTGGTTTTTGCCATTGGCCAAAAACTAAATTATGACCACGTAGTTAATGCATATAGCAATAAAAATGTACACGATGGGTCATCCATGTGTTGTTTGTATCTTTTGAATAGTTTTGCGTCGTAGAGGGCTTCATTACGTCACTCATGGATGGCTTCCCGGAGTTCAAGCTCAGACAGAGACGCACAATCTTCGTCATCTCTATTTGTGTCATAGATTTCTTGCTAGGGATACTGTGCATAACGGAAGTAAGTGTCAAATCTCTGTTAACATAGTTATAACAAGTATAACCATTTACAACATAGGGTGTTAAAATAACACTAATTTCTGCCAACACAATTACATTGGTGTTATGTTAACACCATGTGGAGTTAGTTTTTAATTTTCTCTTGTATCTATATGTGACAACACCCACGGTGTCAATTTTAACAACCCAGCTTTGGCAGTGTAGGCCTACAGTTAATTTGGAGTGTATGTCTTCTAGAAAAGAATCCAATCACGAAGACGCTGATTATGTTTTTTAAATTTTTGATTGATACCTTAGTTACAAAAAATAATGTTTGCTATTTTCTTACTGTTCATTTTGCTCTGTTAAATTATTTTTGTCGTAAGGGTGGAATGTATATGTTCCAGTTACTGGATACGTTTGCAGCGAGTGGTATGCCCCTACTGTGGGTTGCAACCTGGGAATGTATCACAATATCGTATGGCTATGGTATTAAGAAATACTACAATGACGTCAGCACTATGTTAACCTTCACCCCAGGGTGGTTCTGGCCATTAAGCTGGGCTGTTCTTACCCCTGTTGTAACAATCGTAAGTATCTCACTGTACATAATTTAATTTATATACCGCACACATAGATCCTTTGCATTTGATTGGTTTAACATGCATCTCTTGTCATACTGTATTTAGTGCCATGTATTTACTGCCTTGACACGTGCCGCTCCAAAATTTAATATAGGAGTCCTATAGTGATAAATAAAGGACGCTTGGGACACCTCGAAGCGACGCTTTGCAGCGTCGTTTCCAAGATAATTGTTCCCGCTAATTCGTAGAAACGAAACAAGGTCGTGTCGCGACAATATTTGTAAAAGTATTTGTCAATGCAGGTTTGCCATAAACAAGGCTTAAAGCCACTCTCGGTAAGGGTCCATAGAAAGAAAAATATTTATTATGAAAATAACTCAGAGGAGCTGAAGGTAGGAATTAATATTCCTCTTAAAATAGTCCAGATTGTAGGATAGAGGGAAACATGCACTTGACAATGAGTTCCGAAGAGATGCAGTACGTGGATTAAAACTGTTTAAATGGCCCTTTGTTCTACATCTCAGAAAAACAAGAGTGTATGCAGGAAGCCTGTTCGTTCACGTTATTTAGAAGGTTTTTGGGGGTGGGGTTTTTTCAGAGCGTGGGATGGAGGATTTTTAAGTGTGCTCCATACAACAAATATTAATTGCATTTCGTTCGTGCATTGTCCCAGAATATAATCACTCGGTGAAATGTAGCTATTCGAAATGTGGCTATTCCATTTCACTCATCTTCGCCTCGTGAAATGGAATAGTCCAGATTTCACCTCGTGACTATGGTCGGCGATAATGCATTCATGCATCCAATATTTGCATAGTATTTTGGTTCTAAAGTCCATCTATTTCACAAAGCAAAGTGAAAGGTTTATTGATCCATTGATATTTTTGTTTTGTTAAGAACATATATATATATGTATCTTGTAGGTTTAAATAAGCTACGTCTACAACCAACCCGATGACGTCATCATCGTGCATAATGTTCGTTTTGTCTGAAATTCGAGCTAGTTCATAATGCCCAGCATGCCTGGATTTGCCAAATGGAAATTAGAAATAGTTTCAATGTCTTTCAAATCATTATTATATTATGAAATGCTTGCTACCGAGGTGCTATTAAATGAGGATTTTAACCAATAACCCCAATCTGATGTTATTAATATTTACGCATTAGTATTTTTAAGAAAATTTTAAAATACTCTAATTTATGTCAACACTGAGTTACCTTGTTTTAGAATTCAGAACAACAAAAATTCTCAGCAAAGGAAAACGTGTTACCTGACGGTCTTTTAACTTTCAAAAGAAGGTGATTTAAAATAATAATATATACAGCACTTTAACACCACAAAACCAAAACAATTGTTGCAATAAAGTGCTTGATTAAAAATGTTTCCATAATTGTGCTCTTACTTTTTTCTGTTTTGTTTCTCCCCAGGGAATATTTTTATTCAGTTTGATTGATTATTCCACGCCCAAATACGGTGAGAATTACTACTTCCCAATTTCCGGTGAGATCTTGGGCTGGATGATGTCTATATCCTCCATGCAGTGGATCATAACTTATGCTCTGTACCTCTTCATCGTCACCCCGGGATCCTTCAAAGAGGTAAGTAAAATTTATTGACAATTAATTTATTGAAAGTAATTTATTCAGTTCATAGACTACTTCGCAAATACTCTGTGCGCATGCTTTAGCTGTGGAATGAGGTGCATGCATAGTTAGTGACCAAAATGTTGTCACTAACTAGACCAGCATGCACCTCATTCCACAGATAAGGCATGCGTACCGAGTATTTGCGAAAAAGTCTATGTCTATAGGAAAGTAGATCAAATATCGCCCTCAACGTTGTCGTTGCGTCCAACGGCCGTTGCCGTAGCCGAGGTCGCTTGACTCGGACGCTGCTTAATTTTTTGTAGCCGAAAAATCTGACGTCGCGTTTGGAAGCTCATGACGAATACCAAACCCGGTCTTCTAGCCTGAGGTCTACGGGGGCTCAACGGCTTCGCGGCTTCTGTCTTTGTTAACCCCCGATTGAAGGTTTGTCACAAGTCGAAAATGATGTCCATTATGAGTGAATGTGTTTATTGGCAGCGCCCTCGCCCGTCTTGTTCTACCCCCGATTAGCAGCGTTAACACGTCCGTCTTTCCCCGATCGGCAGCGATAACACGGTAGTCATTCTACCCCCCCCCCCGATCGGCAGCGATCACTCGCCCGTTTTATACCTCCCCTAATCGGCAGCGATATTAAACTCGCCCGTCTTAATTTACCTGCCCCGATCGGCAGCGATCACTCGCCCGTTTTATACCTCCCCTAATCGACAGCGATATTAAACTCGCCCGTCTTAATTTACATCCCCCAATCGGCAGCGTTAACTCGCCCGTCTTGTTCTACCTCCCCCAGACTGGCAGCGGTAATATGTCCATTTTATTCTACCCCACCAAATGAAATAATTAAGTTGGCAATACCAAAGACTGTCGCCTGTTCTGCTTCTATACCAACAAACTCTGTCGGTATTTTCATGTTAGCTCTACTCGTATAAACCAGTTTTTAGTATGTTAATTATTTTTCGTAATAAGCAATATTTGTGTAAACCAGTAAAGACACCAATACAGTGCCCCTGCTATAAGAGCCGCCTAGAGTAAACACAAAACAAAACCTTGTGAGTATATTTTGTGTCAGTAAATAAACTTTTTTGCGAAACTTTTCAGCGAATTCATTACATGGCAACTCCTCGAATATTCCCCAAAGAGAAAGAAAACCCACTTCCTGTCGAAGATGTCAGCGTCCACGCAAATTCAGACTCCTCAACAGACCGAACAGCGGACGATGTCGTCCCTCCTACGTACAAGAAGACCCTGGAAGATAAAACTGAGAACGAAAACGCCTACGACAATGTCGCATTTACCAAGGACAACGGTGACGTTCATGTGGACGTTGGTGTCGAAGAAGAAGTGGCTTCTTTGTAGGTAGATGAAAATACACCGCTATCAGAACATCATTATAGGTGGTCACAATTCAATCTGTGTAAAGCATCTTAAATCTCAGCAGACACTATGTCTAGTCATAATGGTTATCCTTAAATCCGTTGTGAATTGCTCTGATGGGTTTTCTCTGACTATTCTGACACTGTTCAAACTTCAACACCAAACATCGAACGGCAAGCAAAACGATTCATGTCATTTTTAATGAAATGAACGGATGGCTGTTTGTGTTGTGTATGAGGCAGGACTAAAGGCCCTGCTCTCGGGTGCACCATTAGAGAAAAGACCGATGGGCGCACTGATGATGTCACACTGACGGTAGACAGGGAATGTGCTTCCAACTTCAGTTATTGACCCTCACTGAGCAAGCGTCTCATTTATGCAAAATCTAAGTTAAATGCAACTTTTGTTGAATATTGTAGTAGTTATTTACATTGAACTACTCAATCGAAGAACTTAACATAGCTTTGTCACGATACTGCACTGTGTTGTGCAATGTTAAGAGTATCTATTCTAAAAATAAACACCATTAAATTCGACGTGTTGTCGTTAATGCTTGATCCAAGGCAGATGGTCTTACTCTTCAGTATAGCACATAATACAAATGCAGACATTTTTCGAATAAAACAATTCATGTCCCGTTCTAAACGTCTTTTATCGGCGTTTCCTTGACTGGTTCACCTGTCATGTAACAACATTGAGCTAATGACAAGGGCGACTGTTGTACTTGTAAGCGATAACACATCAAAATATGTCTCCGACAATTACTTTTGGACGATAATCTAAAAAGTGCTTCCAAATAAAATTGGCGGGATTTTGAGTCTTCCTTACTACAAACGTTTGGTACGTTCAAAATAGGCTGAATCAAACAAGGATGAATAGAATTGCTTCTGCGCTATAGCTCTGAAATCTTTAACGTTTCTGAAGCAGAGGTCATGGACCATGTAAATAAGCTATGATGGCTATCAGTATTGTTTTATTCTGCGCTATAACTCTGAAATTGTTAAGGTTTCTGAAGCAAAGATCATACCTTCTGTGATCATGTTAATATGCACACCCTTGAACGTCAAAATCACTTTGAAATTGTTTATAGCTCTTAGAATTGCTTTTTCTGTTGTAACAATCCGAACTTTTTCACCTGACAAGTTATTATTTCTGGAAAGTGAATAATGAAAACAACACAGCAGTTATCAGAAGCATTCACAATAATTGTAAACAAGTATCCGATCCTTAATTATAAAAGATTAGTATCTTGTATTTTATTGGAGTCGTAAAAATCCTGGGATGCGTTTTCGCGGTAGTAAGTAATAACTGTTTAGGTTAATGAATAAGGATTAACTTAATAGGCAATTCAACCAAAACAGTTATTGGTTACTACCGCGAAAACGCACCTCTGCACAGACAACTGTTCATGGTACACTACGGGTAAGTAAGTTATACAACTGTTTCTACCGACAGTCGTATACATGCACTCTGAAAAGTCCAGTGGGGCTTGACCCATTTATGGGTCAGTATGACCCGGAATCTCTGTCAAAATGATCCGGAAATGGGTCAAAATGACGCACAATCAGAATTAAAATCCAATGTTTTGACCACTTTCCGGGTCAGCCTGACCCAGAAGAGGGTCAGGCCCCCTTGGACACGGAATTCGGGTCAATTCTCACCCGGGAGTTTTTAGAGTGTGGTTTCATTATTTGTGTTATGATTCGGTTTTGTTTTTCTCGTTAAGCAATTATTATTATCTTTTTGAATATGTTTCCAGTTATTGATAAGACCTATAAGATAAGCAACTTTATTTCAAAATGCCTTCAAATAAATCTTGTAAATTTAACACGAAATGCAAGTCATAGACTTGACCCTACGGTTAATCCATTTAAAAAGGACAAAAGAAAGAAAAAAAGAAACCAAAAAAAGAATAGAAAAAGAACACGAATAAAACAGCAATTGCATATCTTTAGATTGTACACTTTGGGTCGATGGTTTATGTCTGCACAACACACAAGTTTTATTTAAGATTTATCTCACGTTTAAAGCAAGTTACACTATTAAAGTTCCTTCTAAAGTCATGATTTCTGATTAGAAAATTTCTCAAATGCATGCTGTAAATAAATTTAACATTAATATTGGACACTGCAAAGATTTATAATAACAGAGGACAAGTACATCATGTAAATATAGAGTGGTGACAGACTTATATAAAGGATAATCTCAAATATTTGAGAATTCATTTGTCTTTTCTTTAAAATTTCATAAAGACAATCGCTCTATTCCAAATTAAACTATCAAAAGTAGGGCCTAATGACGAAAATTAAATAAAAGCCCACAAAGAAATGATTCGTCGTGGAGCGGTTATTTACTTCATGAAGATTTGTAATACTATTGCATTAAGTTGTCTAGACCCAGTCATTGATGTGTCGTTTCGTACGAAAAGTTAAAAAAAAATGCCCATGCAATTGACCGATTTATTTGTTGGCGTGTCGTGGCCGAGCGGATAAGAACACCGAACTTAAGCTCTGGTGTTTCTGATCAGCAGAATGTGGGTTCGAATCCCAGTCGTGGCACTTGTGTCCTTAAGCAAGACACTTAACCATTATTGCTTTGTCCTTCGGATGGGACGTAAAGCCGTTGGTCCCGTGTGTTGTGTAATGCACGTAAACGAACTCAGTGCACTTATCGTAAAGAGAAGGGGTTCGCCCCGGTGTTCCTGGTTGGATTGTCTGCATACATGTATTGCGCCACAGCACCTTGTAAACCATTACATTGTGCTATAAATGAACAGGCCTCATACTTCAAAACGTAGCTCCACATACCTTGCAAGAAATAATACCTTAAAGCTCTTAGAGGCTGGCCTGCAGTAGGCGCTATACAAATACGTTATGTACATATAGGTTATATGTATTTTACTAAAGATAGTTTGGAAACGGTATTGCACGAAGAGAAGGTACAACATTACAAACTTTTCAAAGGATGGTATCAAACGAGAAGTCGTATGTTCGTATGTGATGTATGTATCTCAAATCGTCTTTATGCGAAATGACCAAAGTATCAGCTTCGGAAAAAGAAAAAAAACATCTTTGAAAATAATGTACATTGTTAATATTTCACGTTTCGACTATCGTTCTCACCGAAGACTATGGTATAGAGTCTAAACGCGAGGACATTACCACAATTACAATTGTACATTTTGGCAGTTAATCAATCAGTTTGAAACATTAATTATGTACCGTACACAATTTGTTATTATCCAGGCAATTAAATGGTATTCAAATTTACATGAAACTTTCCGATCGATGTAAATATTTTATTGTAAAAAATAACAATGTGTCTTTCCTCGGTTGGAGCTCAGTGTGTCCGAAAAAAATGTTCACGACGTTATAAATAAACGATGAGTTGAAGTGTGTACACTCTATCTTTGTTTGTAGCTTTTTATACAGAATCAAATTTTTTTTTTAATTTGGAAATCGAGTCAAGAGGAAAATTATAGACATACACTGGAAAAACAGGGGTGTTACAAATTACACCATGGGTGTTGTTACATATAAATACCAAGAGAGAATCAAAATTAACACACAAGGGTGTTAAAATAACACAAATTTAAGTGTGTTGGCAGAGATTAGTGTTATTTTAACACCCTATGTTGTAAATGTTCATTCTTTTTTGGTATCTTTATGTGACAATACCCAAGGTGTCAATTTTAACACTCCAGATTTTCAGTGTGTAAATAAAGTGTTCTTCTTGGTTCAAGATTGTGTGATGTTCAAACATAGTAATGAACATTAATGTTTGCTTTGCTTTACTTAATTCTAAAGCATCACACACAAAAATCTAAGTGTAACGTTGTTGCAGCTGTTGGAACTTTTATTTATTGGAGCCATTTGACACTTAGATTTCCACAAAATATTAAGCTTTAAATGTTATAGATAATTACAGTGTAAAATGTCAGCTTTGGATACATAAATATTTCTACGTTTCCTTTTAACTCATTAAATCCCGATCTTTCAACACTCTACATTTTACTTCTTATTCAAAGAGTGTTGCCAAAAGTATACTATGAAAAATTACTTTTTCGTACGTACGGATTACTAATTCGTACGTACGGAATAGTAATACGTACGTATGACTTAGTAATCCGTACGTATGGAATAGGTGGGTTTTTTTTACCGTGTCCTAAATACACTTCCATAGTAAACCAATACCAAGCATTGAGTTTCCATTGTTTTGTATAAGTATTTATGGGTTTTTTTTTTAAATATCCAAACAAGTAGGCCTATATCTTAGGTTAACATTATCAACATCGACCCAATTCAGACTTTGAAACGTTAGAAACTGATAAACCAATGGCAGCCTTCTGATAAAACACACACCCAGCGTACCTTTGAACCAGTTGGAATCGCAACCTACATCATATGTTGGCAAGCGTTTTGTTGCCAAAAGTATTACTAGTTCAGAATGCATTTATTTTCAAATAATGCAAACTGCTGATCAAGAAAGCTGCAAATGGCGTATATAAATACGGAGATTTAAGTTTCGTTAAGTATACCCCTTTGATGAAGCAGTTATTGGTAAAAAAAATAAATATAAAATGAAATTCCTAAATAAATTGTTGGGAGTGTCAATTATTATCAGCGAAGAGCGTTATCATTAATGCTGACATTATTTAGTGTTAACATTTCCATGCAATGTAACAACTAGACACTATTTGACGATGTACGTACTGCGTATTGGACACAACCATACTGTCGTACAGTTTGAAGGTTTTGTATCAGCATTATAGTTTGATCAAAAAGATTGGCTGCCCTACACGCAGGTCAGACGGTTAAACACTCTAAACTAAACCATCCTGACTGTTTACTTAGTCAATGATAAGACTATTGGCACTGAAGGTCTATATATGCAACGTCATTGCAAAATACAGTGGATTTTTTTTCTTCGAGAAACATATTGAAATGTAGTATGGAAATAATATCATTGAAAGGTTTGTGGTAAAACCATGTCTGTTATTGATTTTTTCTAAAAGACTGTTGGGTAAAACATATGTTTTGCATAAATTGTGCCATTAAATGAATATAAAGCTGTATTAAAGGCATCGTACACGTTTGGTAATGACTCTGATAATTAATGGCAATAAAAACTTACTTGGTAAGAAGTACAGCAGCTTTGGATAGTATAATGTATTTTGATAAACTTTTCACTTCGAAGTAGTGCGGTTATGGACAAATATATCACTTTTTATCCCCAAAACATTTGAATCTGAGAAGCGTTACGCGTAACGCTTCTCAGAGTGTGTGTTCCAATGCAGATTATTCTTCCTGCGTGAACATAACTGCTCCAGATTTTCGGCAATATTTCAATAACGCTACCACCTTTTAAAATGGAATTTTCACAGGTTAGTTTTATGGTTTATTATCTACAACTATATAGGTTTGAAACAAACATAAGGCTCCAATTACCAAACGTGTACGATGCCTTTAATTATCAAGATCAAATAAAAATAACACGGTTTGTGATGTAAGGGGACACGTCTTTACATTTGCGAGAATCATAAATTCCGTCATATACCTTAAAATACCCTGAAAATTCCCGAGTCAGAATTAACCCGGATCCAGGTCCCATGGGGGCCTGACCCATTTCTGGGTCAGTGTGTCAGAATCCGTGTCAGTAACTGACGCAGAATCCGAGTTACAAAATTCATTTTATTAACCATTTTCCAGGTCAGCCTGACCCAGAAATGGGTCAGGCTGACCCGGAAAAGGGTCAGGCCCGCTGGGAACCGGAATCCGGGTCAATTCTGACGAAAGCAACTAGTAGTCCAGACTTTTTGTCATTTTGATGAGAGAACCGCAGCTGAGCAATTCTGTTGTCTTTAGTATTTTGATTAGTACTCTAATCTATTGAAGTCAATGTTTACGTTTAAGGCGTTGGAATGATACGCCCTGCTAATGTGCATTGTGGTAAAGTAAGGACACGGTCAGGCTATGGAGAGGCTTATCAAAATAATACCAAATGACAGACCAGTAGCCGCTGCAGTGCGAAGGGTCTGTACAAAGTCATACACAAAATCGTCGATTCCAATGGGTTTACCCTAAAACACACCTACGCTGTATGGCGTAGAGGATGGTAGTAAGTCATCATTTACAAAATGTAGAACAAACTTCCATTTCGCGTACACTAACCAAGGACATTGAGTAGTTCTAAACGCGGGGGGGGGGGCTACCTACCTCCAGTCATAGCATTAACATAACTTTGTACACTTTAAACATTCTGGGATTGACTGACCCGGAGGTCCGGGTTCCAGAAGGCCTGGCTGACCCGGAAGATGATTTAACACATTGTGAATTCAACTCAGATTCTGCGTAATTTTGACCCATTTCTGGGTAATTTTGACACAGATTCCGGGTCATACTGACCCAGAAATGGGTCAGGCCCCACGCGACCCGGAACCGGGTCAATTCTGACCTGGGAGTTTTTAGAGTGTGGTCTTCCTCGATTTTCATCAAAGGCGAGGACTTTCTAATTTGCCAAGCTAATAAGTATCGATTTGATTATGTTATTTGTTTCTTATTAGGGATTCCGTAATTGTGTGCAGTTTTGTTAAGTCTATAAAACATTGAAAATGAACCTTGGAACACCAGCACAAGTACTGCGACAAAAGCTTTGCCCAATTAGCATTATGCTTGTGCCCTTAATAAAATAGTGTATATCATTACTTATTGACCGTTAACCTGGGAATAATTAGTCTTATCGTTTTGACTGTTGTTCCCTCCCTTTAACTGCGGTAGACAGCCTCAATGCTGTTCATTACTGAAACTCATCGCGAACGGTGGAAGTGATGCCTGCAATTTTGTCCGAAATTCTGTTAAACAAGATTATCAAAGACTCTGTTTATTAAAGTTAGTTTGATTCATTTATATGGTGGTAAGGTCTGTTCAAAAACGGAAGTTTAGTAGAAATTGCAATGTCAGACACGCAATACGGGAACAGTCAGAAGCCGACGTTGGATGTCGAGCTCGAAGGAAAAATGAAAACATTGGATTTGGAGCACATGAAGGCAGAAAGTGAAGATGTTACGATTGAAGATGGAGAAGACGAGGTGCTAAGAGAAGGATGGGGGAACAAGATGGATTTCATCATGGCGTGTATTGGTTACGCCGTGGGTTTAGGAAACGTCTGGAGGTTCCCGTACCTATGCTACAAGAACGGAGGAGGTTGGTCACATTCATACATACTCATTTGAACTTCATCATCTTGTCCCATGCCCATTTTCATTGTCATTGTTAATTTAATACTTTGTTTGAAAGCTAAGGTCCACTCCCATTCTTATATACGCCTTTAAAGGCATCGTACACGTTCGGTAATGACTCAAAATAGCATAAAAACTGACTTGGTAACGAGCAACGGAGAGTAAGTATAAAACATTGTGAGAAACGACTCCCTCCGAAGTAACGAAGTTTTTCAGAAAGAGGTAATTTCTCACTAAAATAATAAAAACTTCTTGCAAGAATGAGTTTTTATTATTCTATCTGAATGCACACAAATTTGTACAACAAGGGTGTTTTTTCTTTCATCATTTTCTTGCAACTTCGATGACCAATTGAGCCCAAATTTTCACAGGCTTGTTATATTACGCATATGTTGGGATACACCAAGTGAGAACACTGGTCTTTGACAATTTCCAAACGTGTACGATGCCTTTAAGTGAAGACTTTTTGACTTTTCAATGACATCTTTATTTTAAAACGATTGAAGTCGCTTGTAATTGTTTACAAAATTACAGGGAAATCACGTTGTTAACAATAAACAGTGTAAGCAATTAGGCAAAGGACCTAACGGAAAAATAAAATGGTATAAAAAACGCAGCATTCTTGATGATACACCATTTAAAATCCTCATCTGAGGAGGCTCTTAAATTTTAGAAAAAGAAGAAAAAAGGAAGAGGAAGAAGAGAAGAGAAGAAGATGAAGAAGAAGAAAAAAAACAACATTGCTCTCTGGGCGATTATAATAATTGAAGTAACTATTTGTAGTCAATATTGCGGGTACAACCATGGCATGTAAAGGATTATCTTTTGAAGGAGTTTTAACATCTTTATTTTAAAACGATTGAAGTCGCTTGTAATTGTTTACAGAATTACAGGGAAATCACGTTGTGGACAATAAACAGTGTAAGCAATTAGGCAAAGGACTTAACAGGGAAAAATAAAATGGTATTAAAAACGCAGCATTCTTGATGATACACCATTTAAAATCCTCATCTGAGGAGGCTCTTAAATTTTAGAAAAAGAAGAAAAAAGGAAGAAGAAGAAGAAGAAGACGAAGAAGAAGAAGAAAACAACATTGCTCTCTGGGCACTGAAGTAACTATTTGTAGTCAACATTGCGGGTACAACCATGACATGTACAGGATTACCTTTTGAAGGAGTTTTGGTTCCGAGAAGAGCCGTTTCGAACAGTGTAGCTTATGAGAATTTGTGGTTTGTCCTTGGGGCAAATATATATCTAAACAAAAATATTATGTGCAGGATAAATAATAATACTATAAAAGCTTCGCAAAATGCTATTTCTATCAGAATAAAAAATTATAATTTCAGTGGCATTATCACTAAGCTTTGTAACAAATTGTATAAAGAAATTCCCAGATAAAAGGTTTTGCGTGAAGGGATGTCGATTTCTAAGTTTTTAGAAACTGGGTGTTGTGGTTTTTGAGGGTTGATCCTCTAATTTGAAGTGTTTTACAACTGTTTTAAAGTTAAAGCCGAACCAATCAAACAATTGTTTGCAGTTGTTTACATTGACTTTAACGTAAACAATCATAGGTACCTAATGAAACAATCGCACTGAATACCAAACTGCATAAAGTCCTTGTAACGAGGAACAAACTCCTTTACATCTAATTTACTATAACATTAATTATAAGAACACGAAGCTCTCAAGTTGATGCATAGTCTCTTGATTAGAAATCTACATCGACGGACGTTTTTAACGAACGTAAAAGGCCGTTACATGCCAGTCCAAACAGTTCAGAATTTCTAAACGCATAACCTTCCCAGATGCGAACTAATTCAGCGGACTCTGCCCAGAGATATAGTCAGCAATCGAAGTGAACAACAAACAATGTTATCTTAACGTGTCCAAAGGTTACTCTATCCATTATCAATTTACACGGTGTTAACGCTCCCTGTATTTCCATCCGCGCATGCAGCTGTGGGTCTTACTATTTTTCCATGCGTATCACTTGGGCTAGTCAGGACCAGCGATCTTGTTTAAATACAGTTTATGCACTCTGTTTGCCCTGTCTTTAAGTTTCATTAAAATTCACTTTCCAGATTTGATTTGCCAGAATTGTTTGAAAAACATTAAGTCATATTCCTACTTGAGATTATGATAGCCACATGTTAGTCTGATAGATAAAACAAGGAGGGTAGTGGTAGCAAGCACATAAGACAATTACATCAAAAAATGCATGAGCTTTCGTACCAACAACTACAATCACAGATGCAACGAAAGGGAAAAGCCAAGTATTGCTGTAAACACAAGAAAGTTACGGGCGGGGGTAACTAGCATCTGTTCCTGTGGGACAGGAAACCACAGTCCCTATTAAGTCCTTGATCGATACAGTGCAAAAACTGGGGTTTTAAAATTGACACCATGGTTGTTGTCACATATAGATACCCAAGAGAGAATCGAATTTAACATCAATGGGTGTTACAAATAACATCAATGTAATTGTATTGACAAAAATTTGTGTTATTTTAATTTGATGGTGTAAATGTTGATTTTTGTTTTCAGTACCTATATGTGACAACACCAAGGTGTCAATTTGAACAACCCATTTTTTGCAGTGTACAGTTCAGGTTCATGATGATCTTTTGTTCAGCATCTTCCCTTTCAATCCCGTAACTTTATTGTAGTAAATAACATGTACTTGGCTTGTCCCCTTCAATGGATCTGATGAAGTACTTGTTGGTACGAAAGCTCATGCAGTTTTTGTATATTAGTTAGTCTTAAAGTGCTACCACTATCTTCCTTTTTTTTCCCATCAGACTATAACATGACTATTTCTATCCTAATCTTAAGTCGAAAATATGACTTTCATGTTTTAAAAACAATTCTGGCAAACCAAATCTAAAAGGGCACTTGATATATGGTCTGACCGTTATTTTTTGTAATTATTATTATTATTATTATTATTATTATTATTATTATTATTATTATTATTATTATTATTATTATTATTATTATTATTATTATTATTATTATTATTATTATTATTATTATTATTATTATTATTATTATTATTATTATTTTTATACAAACATGGACAAGACGTATACGGTGGAAGTATGAAGGTCTATATTTCTAAAGATGATTATATAGGCAACACATGACCAATAAAATGAGAACAAACACCACAACACACCAACAATGCTGAACAACAAACCACTAACCTCTCACGACGTCTATCGCTCGTCTGTTAATGTCTTTCATTTTAAATTTGATGACTGAATAATTATTCGGGACAAGTTTGATCAACAATAAAACTGGGGTGTTAAACTGACACCATAGGTGTTGTCTCACTAGATGCCGAACAAAAATCAAAATGTACACCAGGTCTGTTAAAATAACAGTAATCTCTGCCAACACAATTACATTGGTGTTATTTTAACACCCCATGGTGTTAATTTTGATTCTCTCTTGGGTATCTATTTGTGACAACACCCATGGTGTCAATTTTAACACCCCAGTTTTTGCAGTGTTAAATTAATGACAACTTAATGGTTACGTTTTAGATAATGTTTAAATAAAATATAGATTACAAGAACTTGATTTGCTGTGCATTACATTTCGTTTCTACTTATTTTGACTGCAGGAGCATTTCTCATCCCATACTTCGTGTCATTGGCGATGTGTGGAGTGCCAATGTTTTTCATGGAAGTCACTTTGGGACAAATGCTGCAAACAGGAGGTATCGGAACCTGGGATATATTCCCAGCCCTTAAAGGTGAGATTTCGACCCCGTGTCAGTGTTTTCAACGTCGTATCTCCAAAAGCAGTGGCGTATACCAGACATTTTCAAGCGGGGGCAAATACATAATCGGAGGGTGGAGGCTATATTAAATTGAACCATTCATTTGTGCGTTTTTTCTATCTTACTTGGGGGGGGGGGGGTAGCGGGCAAGGGTTGTGAACGGGGGTGGGGGTGGGGTCTCCCCTGCCGCCATCTGGTTATGCCACTGTCCGTAAGCATGAAGCTCAACTTAGACTCTCCAAAAAGTTTTCACAACCAAGTACTAATGTCTGAGTTGACCTCGCTTGTACGCGCGCAAGGTCAAAATAACATGATCAAAAACGGAACTATTTTCAATCGGAGCTAAAGCCACCCATTACTTTCGCCGTTTGTACACACAGGTGTTGGTCTGGCCGCCGCCACCATCGCTGCCATGTTGAATGTGTATTACATCATCATCGTGTCTTGGTCTCTCTTCTACTTGTTTGTTTCTTTTACGTCCGTATTGCCTTGGAGCGACTGTAGAAATTATTGGAATAATGAGTTCTGCAGCGAACTGGAACTTCAGGCAACTTTGTCAAAAGACGTAAGGAAAGAATTCTTCCTCTCTACAAACGGTTCTCTCCTACCAAAGAAGCTCGGAGAGTCAGCAGCAGAGCAGTACTGGGAGTAAGTGCCACTCAGGGGATTCCTTAAGAAAAGCTATAATCTGGGCCCAATTTTATAGCGCTGCTTATAAACGGTAAGCAAATTTTCTTGCTAACTGTAGCAGAAAAAGTTGCTTGTTCATAAGCGTATTTCACAGGTTAGCAAGAAAATTATGCGGCCATCTTGCGCGTTCACCATGGATTTGCATTGTTACGTCATTCATTCTCATACAGTAAGCACCGGAAGGTTAGCATGCCTTTTCTTGTGCTTACAGTTAGCAGCTCTATGAAATGGAAACTCGCTCAGTAAGCACAAAATCGGCCGTTAAGCAGCTCTATGAAATTGGGCCCTGATTAATTTTATCTTGATGCTACGGAACGAAAACAATGTAAATAACAAAATGACAAGAAGCCATTTTGAGATATAGTGGACACAATACTATGACACTATTAGGTTGGATAAATTTGTCTTAATACACCCAAACCATACAATGCATTCCCACACTGCAAAAAATGGGGCGTTGAAAATAACACCCTGGGTGTTTTCACATATAGATACCGAACAGAGAATCAAAATGGAAATCATAGGGTGGTAAAATAACACCAATGTAATTATTTTTGCAGAAATTAGTGTTATTTTAACACCCTATGGCGTACATTTTTATCATGTTGTTGTATATAATGTGACAACACCCAATAGAGTCAATTTAACACCCCAGTTTGTGCAGTGTTTAGTGTCCACCATATCTCAAAAAGGTTAATGCCGTTGTTGTTTTAATGCATCGGAAATTACTTTCAAATGTGGCAACATTTCTGAACCACTGAAATCGTTAACATTATTTACAATTGTTTCTTTGCAGCCTGTCCTATTTCCCAGTCTACAGTAATATTTCTTTGTGAAAACGAGTTTTCTTGAGAACTTAACAAAATAAAAGATATTTCTGAGAATCCCAGCAAAGGCATATACGAAATTCATACATTAATGTGGGTTTCTGAGTGTTGAAAATTTTTATAAAAATTTCTCTAGGCCCTACCAGTACAAAATCTCAGTTGTCTAGGGGATGAATAAATTATGACCTAAAGGTTAATTATCTTGTGGTAGATGGTGTTTTTCAACTCTCTGTTTTATTACATTTCACGATCTCCAAGCATAGAAAGCAAACATTGAGCTGGAGATCAACAGTTTTCCAGTTGAATAATAAGTAACTAACTTGTGTATGACGTTAGTGTAATGGCTGAATTCTGTGATAGGAGGAGGGTACTACACATCAGTTCAGGCTTTGATGAGATTGGTGGTCTGCGATGGGATCTCCTTGGCTGCCTCGCTCTCGCTTGGATTTTAACCTTCCTCTGTATCTGGAGAGGTGTCAAAACCACTGGAAAGGTAAATTTATTGCACAACTTGGTGAAGTTTATTCACACCGACGAAAATCTTGCTTACAATTAATGATTAATAACATTTGTTTGGAAATTGTAAACTAACGAAACCAAAGAATTGACAGAAAGGACAGGACAAACCCAGGTAGATTAAGGTACGCTCGTAAAATCCCCTGGGTCAGAATTGACCATTTGTGGGTCATTATTACCCGGAATCTGTGTCGAAATGACCCCGAAAGGGGTCAAACTGACATAGAATCCAAGCTAAATCCCTTATATTTTTACCAGTTTCTGGGTCAATTTTGACCCGGGAGTTAAAAAGCGTATGAACGATCTGCTGGATTATACGTTATCTACCCCAAACACCTTTATTTGTTTATTTTATTTTATGACACTTCTTCACTGGCACGTACAACAAAAATAAAAATTACAGGGAATATTAATAGAATATTTATTTTGAAAATGTAGTAAAGAATGTTTAAAAAGTTACAACAAATCGCCAGAGGGTGGCAAGATGGAACAGGTGACCAGCACCTCTACAGAGCCATCCTACCACAGTTAAAAGGGAGGGGAAAGGGTTGGGGGAAGGGGAAAGAGGGAGGGGAGGAACAAAAAGAAGAACCCTTAATAACGGCAGCTAGCACAACTGCAGTTAAAACCCCAAGAGCAGACAATGTCAGATTGGAAAGTGGAAATAAATTATTAATTATAAAATTCAAGCACATGAGTTTAGAATGAGAAGAATGATGTGTCAGATCTGGTCGCCAATTGGAGTTGATTCCAAGTAGAAATACTGCGCTGGCTTTGTGTGATTCGGTCTTGGAATGGGGAATGGATAACATTATAAGCAAATAATTATTTATTTGTCGTCAATATTTAAAAAGTACAGACATCCAGAATTACCTTTTTTCTAAACTTGATTTATTTTGATGCTGATGTAGATCGTCTGGTTTACAGCTCTTATTCCTTACGTCATCCTTTTGATTCTTCTCATCAATGGACTCCTCCTGGAAGGCTCAACGGATGGTATCCTGTATTATATCACTCCAACCTTTGATAAGCTTACGGAACCAACGGTAAATATACGCAGACCACACCCATGAATCCTGGATACACTGTTTCATTAATAACCAAATGGCTATTTACCATGCCACACAAGGTTTCCTCTGGTACATTATTTTGACTGTCTCATCGACTGCTGAAATGCTCCATGTGTGTTGTTCTCAGAGTCACTTTAATCAGGGCAAATTGTTGATTTTGTTAATCAACCATTTTTTCCTGCTTCGAAATTGCGAAATCAAACATTAACAACTGAGTAAAAAAGTTAACCAACTTGTTCGTACTTTTTGATAACCGAATCTTCCCAATGTTCCTTTGTCGAATATAATTTTGTTTTTACCCTTAACCGATGTGTATTAAAACTGTATACTCAGGCAAATCACTCGGGTGGGATTCGAATCCACGACCTTTGCATTGCTAGAGCAAATGCCCTACCACTAGACCATCAAGCTAGCCCGGTTCCTTTGTCGAACTAGGTCACTAATTAATCAAAGACAAAACTATTGACCAATTGGGGCGCCTTATTTGTTGTTTAATAGGCTAAGTACTTTTACACAGTTGATCATGTTTGGTGTGCATATTTTTAACGAAACAATAGTATTATTATTTTTTTTCCAAATGTGTTCTTGAATGATAGATGTTATGCTTTTAAACGTCAGTAGTATTTAGTGAATAATATATTTTGTATAATTTGTTCATTTTTCTATTCTTTCATTTCAAAAGTCATTTATATTTTGGTGTATTGGGAAAGTCGGATAGGGTGGTTTAAGGACTTCGAGTGTTGTTGTTTGGTAACTACGATAGCTTTTATCGCTGCAGTTTGACTTGGTCTATATATTTGTTTCTTGGTCGAGTATAGGTGTCGATGAATAGGGGGCCTACCACTACTCTTTAGCTTACATGAAATCTTCGTTTTTCTGTAGGTATGGGTAGATGCAGCGACACAGATATTCTTTTCGTACGGTGTTGGTATAGGTTCGCTCATCTCACTCGGTAGCTACAACCCCTACAGGAATAACTCACTTATGTAGGTATACCAACTATGATTTTAACAAACAAACCAGATAAACAAATAAACTAATCAACTTTATCCACAATCTGTTCAGCATAATATTAATTTTAACAAGCTTTCACGTTTCATATTTCCTGTTTTACGGTGTATCTCTTTTCCTTTTCTTGATAGAGATACCGTTGTTGTCGGTATCGTAAATGCGGCTACCAGTCTGTTCGCTGGTTTCGTCATCTTTGCCATTCTTGGATACATGGCATTTATACAAGAAGTAGATATACAAGATGTCGCTGATGAAGGTATGTATCGTTATTATATTGCATCTATCATGTTGAAAATGTGATGATTTTGTTTATGTAACTAGCAAAGAATGTTTGTTAATTTCACTCATGCTTTTATTTTGCCCGAATGTTAAATAAGCTATAAACTATATTTGTGGGTTAGCTGCCCATCGTTTAACTGGTGATTAAAGCAACTAATAAAACGTATCAAATTATTCCTCATCGGCTAGACAGTTTGATCACAGGCTGTCAAGTGATCACTGTTGATCAACTAATTTGAAAACCCCAGTTCTTTTCAGAACCACCCCAACTCCTAGAGAGAGCTTTATTCACGTGTTTCTGCAAACCTTACTAGATTGTTTTACAATCGCCTATCTGACTGGAGGGTGCAAATTAACTAAATCTCGAAAGGAAAATTGTTATAGCTGGTTGAATATCTAGTTGTTGAGTAAATTGTTGTCAAATAATGTCAATTCCCTGATGCTGAAGTGTGCAGCGGCTTCTTTGCTAGGTTCTTGTGGCTGGTGATTCGGCTCTTGTGGCTTGTGATTAGGTTCTTGTGGCTGGTGATTCGGTTCTTGTGGCTGGTGATAGTTCCATCTGCTGGACGGTGTTGGTCGTACGTATTCTACGTTGAAGCCTATTCATTAATTTGCATACTATTGTGTAATTATTTCAGGTCCTGGTTTGGCATTTGTTGCGTATCCTACGGCAGTGAATACGATGCCTGCTGCTCCGTTCTGGTCAATCTTGTTCTTTTCTATGTTGGTCATGCTCGGCTTAGATAGTCAGGTATACCCGTAGGCACTATTACATTTGATTCCTTTGAAAGTACATGTATTAAAATAGTGACTTTTATGTGAACAAACCTACTTTTTAACGCATGCAATTTTGTACCGACTGATTTTTCTGATTCACCCGGTTTAGTGCAATATACCAGTTGATCCGGTTTAGTGCCAAGTACAGTTATACCCATCTTGACAATCAATTTGATTGACTTGGTTTAGTGCCCATCCTGACAATCAACTTGATTTACTAGGTTTAGTACCCTATACCCACCTTGACAATCAATTTGATTGACTCGGTTTAGTGCCAAATACCCACCTTGACAATCAATTTGATTGACTCGGTTTAGTACCCTATACCCACCTTGACAATCAACTTGATTGACTCGGTTTAGTACCCTATACCCACCTTGACAATCAATTTGATTGACTCGGTTTAGTGCCCAATACCCACCTTGACAATCAATTTGATTGACTCGGTTTAGTGCCCATCCTGACAATCAACTTGATTGACTCGGTTTAGTACCCTATACCCACCTTGACAATCAATTTGATTGACTCGGTTTAGTGCCCATCCTGACAATCAACTTGATTGACTCGGTTTAGTACCCTATACCCACCTTGACAATCAATTTGATTGACTCGGTTTAGTGCCCATCCTGACAATCAACTTGATTGACTCGGTTTAGTACCCTATACCCACCTTGACAATCAATTTGATTGACTCGGTTTAGTGCCCATCCTGAAAATCAACTTGATTGACTCGGTTTAGTACCCTATACCCACCTTGACAATCAATTTGATTGACTCGGTTTAGTACCCTATACCCACCTTGACAATCAACTTGATTGACTCGGTTTAGTGCCCAATACCCACCTTGACAATCAATTTGATTGATCCGGTTTATTGCCCAATACCCACCTTGACAATCAAGTTGATTGACTCGGTTTAGTGCCCATCCTGACAATCAACTTGATTGACTCGGTTTAGTACCCTATACCCACCTTGACAATCAATTTGATTGACTCGGTTTAGTACCCTATACCCACCTTGACAATCAATTTGATTGACCCGGTTTAGTGCCCAATACCCACCTTGACAATCAATTTGATTGACTCGGTTTAGTGCCCAATACCCACCTTGACAATCGATTTGATTGACTCGGTTTAGTGCCCATCCTGACAATCAACTTGATTGACTCGGTTTAGTACCCTATACCCACCTTGACAATCAATTTGATTGACTCGGTTTAGTGCCCGTCCTGACAATTAACTTGATTGACTCGGTTTAGTGCCCAATACCCACCTTGACAATCAATTTGATTGACTCGGTTTAGTGCCCGTCCTGACAATCAACTTGATTGACTCGGTTTAGTGCCCAATACCCACCTTGACAATCAATTTGATTGACTCGGTTTAGTGCCCAATACCCACCTTGACAATCAATTTGATTGACTCGGTTTAGTGCCCAATACCCACCTTGACAATCAATTTGATTGACTCGGTTTATTGCCCAATACCCACCTTGACAATCAATTTGATTGACTCGGTTTAGTGCCCATCCTGAAAATCAACTTGATTGACTCGGTTTAGTACCCTATACCCACCTTGACAATCAATTTGATTGACTCGGTTTAGTACCCAATACCCACCTTGACAATCAATTTGATTGATCCGGTTTATTGCCCAATACCCACCTTGACAATCAATTTGATTGACTCGGTTTAGTGCCCATCCTGACAATCAACTTGATTGACTCGGTTTAGTACCCTATACCCACCTTGACAATCAATTTGATTGACTCGGTTTAGTACCCTATACCCACCTTGACAATCAATTTGATTGACCCGGTTTAGTGCCCAATACCCACCTTGACAATCAATTTGATTGACTCGGTTTAGTGCCCAATACCCACCTTGACAATCGATTTGATTGACTCGGTTTAGTGCCCATCCTGACAATCAACTTGATTGACTCGGTTTAGTACCCTATACCCATCTTGACAATCAATTTGATTGACTCGGTTTAGTGCCCATCCTGACAATCAACTTGATTGACTCGGTTTAGTACCCTATACCCACCTTGACAATCAATTTGATTGACTCGGTTTAGTGCCCGTCCTGACAATTAACTTGATTGACTCGGTTTAGTACCCTATACCCACCTTGACAATCAATTTGATTGACTCGGTTTAGTGCCCATCCTGACAATCAACGTGATTGACTCGGTTTAGTGCCCAATACCCACCTTGACAATCAATTTGATTGACTCGGTTTAGTGCCCAATACCCACCTTGACAATCAATTTGATTGACTCGGTTTAGTGCCCATCCTGACAATCAACTTGATTGACTCGGTTTAGTACCCTATACTCACCTTGACAATCAAGTTGATTGACTCGGTTTAGTGCCCAATACCCACCTTGACAATCAATTTGATTGACTCGGTTTAGTGCCCAATACCCACCTTGACAATCAATTTGATTGACTCGGTTTAGTGCCCAATACCCACCTTGACAATCAATTTGATTGACTCGGTTTAGTGCCCAATACCCACCTTGACAATCAATTTGATTGACTCGGTTTAGTGCCCGTCCTGACAATCAACTTGATTGACTCGGTTTAGTGCCCAATACCCACCTTGACAATCAATTTGATTGACTCGGTTTAGTGCCCAATACCCACCTTGACAATCAATTTCATTGACTCGGTTTAGTGTCCGTCCTGACAATCAACTTGATTGACTCGGTTTAGTGCCCAATACCCACCTTGACAATCAATTTGATTGACTCGGTTTAGTGCCCAATACTCACCTTGACAATCAATTTGATTGACTCGGTTTAGTGCCCATCCTGACAATCAACTTGATTTACTCGGTTTAGTACCCTATACCCACCTTGACAATCAATTTGATTGACTCGGTTTAGTGCCCAATACCCACCTTGACAATCAATTTGATTGACTCGGTTTAGTGCCCAATACCCATCTTGACAACCAATCTGATTGACCCAATTTAGTGTCCGATTTAGTGTCCGATACCATATTGACAATCAAGTTGATTGACTCGGATTGCTGCCTGATACCCGTCTTGACAATCAATTTGACTAACCCGGTTTAGTGCAAAATACACTCTAAAAACTTCCGGGTCAGAATTGACCCGGATCTGCGTGCCATGGGGCCTGACCCGTTTCTGGGTCAGTATGACGCGGATGTGTCAAAATTACCCAGAAATGCGTCAGGTCCCCTGGGACCCGGAATCCGGGTCTATTCTGACCCGGGAGTTTTTAGAGTGTACCCATCTTGACAATCAGTTTGATTGACCTGGTTACTTTCCAATCTTGACAATCAGTTTGATTGACCCGGTTTACTTTCCAATCTTCACAATCAGTCTGATTGACCCGGTTTACTTTCCAATCTTGACAATCAGTTTGATTGACGCGGTTACTTTCCAATCTTGACAATCAGTTTAATTGACCCGGTTTACTTTCCAATCTTGACAATCAGTTTGATTGACCCGGTTAACTTTCCAATCTTAACAATCAGTTTGATTGACCCGGTTTACTTTCCAATCTTGACAATCAGTTTGATTGACCCGGTTTACTTTCCAATCTTGACAATCAGTTTGATTGACCCGGTTTACTTTCCAATCTTCACAATCAGTTTGATTGACCCGGTTTACTTTCCAATCTTGACAATCAGTTTGATTGACCCGGTTACTTTTCAATCTTGACAATCAGTTTGATTGACCCGGTTTACTTTCCAATCTTGACAATCAGTTTGATTGACCCGGTTTACTTTCCAATCTTGACAATCAGTTTGATTGACCCGGTTTACTTTCCAATCTTGACAATCAGTTTGATTGACCCGGTTTACTTTCCAATCTTAACAATCAGTTTGATTGACCCGGTTTACTTTCCAATCTTAACAATCAGTTTGATTGACCCGGTTACTTTCCAATCTTGACAATCAGTTTGATTGACCCGGTTTACTTTCCAATCTGACAATCAGTTTGATTGACCCGGTTTACTTTCCAATCTTGACAATCAGTTTGATTGACCCGGTTTACTTTCCAATCTTGACAATCAGTTTGATTGACCCGGTTTACTTTCCAATCTTGACAATCAGTTTAATTGACCCGGTTTACTTTCCAATCTTGACAATCAGTTTGATTGACCCGGTTTACTTTCCAATCTTCACAATCAGTTTGATTGACCCGGTTTACTTTCCAATCTTGATAATCAGTTTGATTGACCCGGTTACTTTCCAATCTTGACAATCAGTTTGATTGACCCGGTTTACTTTCCAATCTTGACAATCAGTTTGATTGACCCGGTTTACTTTCCAATCTTGACAATCAGTTTGATTGACCCGGTTTACTTTCCAATCTTGACAATCAGTTTGATTGACCCGGTTTACTTTCCAATCTTGACAATCAGTTTGATTGACCCGGTTTACTTTCCAATCTTGACAATCAGTTTGATTGACCCGGTTTACTTTCCAATCTTGACAATCAGTTTGATTGACCTGGTTACTTTCCAATCTTGACAATCAGTTTGATTGACCCGGTTACTTTCCAATCTTGACAATCAGTTTGATTGACCCGGTTTACTTTCCAATCTTGACAATCAGTTTGATTGACCCGGTTTACTTTCCAATCTTGACAATCAGTTTGATTGACCCGGTTTACTTTCCAATCTTGACAATCAGTTTAATTGACCCGGTTTACTCTCCAATCTTGACAAACAGTTTGATTGACCCGGTTTACTTTCCAATCTTGACAATCAGTTTGATTGACCTGATTACTTTCCAATCTTGACAATCAGTTTGATTGACCCGGTTTACTTTCCAATCTTGACAATCAGTTTGATTGACCCGGTTTACTTTCCAATCTTGACAATCAGTTTGATTGACCCGGTTTACTTTCCATGCTTGACAATCAATTTGATTGACCCGGTTTACTTTCCATGCTTGACAATCAGTTTGATTGACCCGGTTACTTTCCATGCTTAACAATCAGTTTGATAAATCTTATTACTATTATTGTTACAATCACATTTATTTCAATGTTGCCATTACATTACAAGCCAGGGTACAACGTTAAAGTTAACGTACAAGATAATAAATATATAAAGGCAAACCTTTACACGGAAGTTGAATAAATAATGACATAACAGGGCAACATTTAGGCCTAGGGTGAAGCAAAAGCTTTTGTTCCCGTACCTACGAACAGACAAACAACAAACAAACAAACAAACACCCCAACAGACTAGAACAACACTGACTAAACAAACAAAGATGTATGCACTAAGACAAATCATCAACCGGAAAATAGGCCATAACTTTTCTACTATTAAGAATTAAGGAACTGAGCTTTTAGTTTTTTTGACCCGGTTTACTTTCCAATCTTGACAAACAGTTTGATTGACCCGGTTTACTTTCCAATCTTGACAAACAGTTTGATTGACCCGGTTTACTTTCCAATCTTGACAAACAGTTTGATTGACCCGGTTTACTTTCCAATCTTGACAAACAGTTTGATTGACGCGGTTTACTTTCCAATCTTGACAAACAGTTTGATTGACCCGGTTTACTTTCCAATCTTGACAAACAGTTTGATTGACCCGGTTTACTTTCCAATCTTGACAAACAGTTTGATTGACCCGGTTTACTTTCCAATCTTGACAAACAGTTTGATTGACGCGGTTTACTTTCCAATCTTGACAATCAGTTTGATTGACCCGGTTTACTTTCACATCTTGACAATCAATTTTGGAAAATTAACAATACGATGTCTCATCACAGTCAGTCGACATACAGTCAGCGAATTGTACGCAGAAATTAGGTTACTTACAAGCACTGAATAATTTTGACGAACAACACATTTAGTTTCATTTTTTCCTAAGATGAACTTGACCTTTCATATCAAACAAATGCTACCTCTTTCATCAGCTGAAATTCAGTATGCATACATTGGACGTTCTAAATTTTCTCAAAATCAATTGGGCAATTTTGTTGTGGCGCATTGTATTACGGGTTGTTAATTCATGTTATTTTGTTTCCCGATTGCTAGTTCTGTGTCGTAGAGGGTTTCGTTACATCCCTTATGGATGGTTTCCCGGAGTTTAAACTGAGACAGAGACGCACGCCCTTCATCATAGGCATTTGCGTCGTGGATTTCTTTCTTGGTTTCTTGTGCTTCACCGATGTAAGTTTCTCTCCATTTTACTTTGCATTAGTTCTCTGTTATATTCAAGGGTCGACAGATTATTGACTATGGCGAATTGTCGATAATCTATCGAAAAATTAGAACAGTGAAGACCTTATCAATCCAGAATTCACTGTTCATGATTGTTTTAGTTTTATATATCATCTTACCCTAATAAACAAAACGAATATTTATATGAATATATGAATATGAATATAGTTATTTATTGTGCCTGCATCAAAACACTGTGTTTTCCATTGGTAATTGGAAATATTAACATCACACAAAAAATATTTATGGTAACAACCAGTAACAGCAATAAAGAGTAAATATCAAATAAACAGAATATTCAGTAATACTTACAATTTACTTACTTATTGCTCATTAAATCTATTTATCTTGCGATACTGTGGGCAGACGCAGAAGAAGAAGAAAGACAAATATTTTTGATTTGTTTTCTGTTTCTGTGTCAGGGTGGAATTTACATGTTCCAGTTACTGGATTCGTATGCAGCGAGTGGAATGCCCCTACTGTGGGTGGCAAGCTGGGAATGTATCGCAATATCGTATGGCTATGGTATTAAGAAATACTACAATGACGTCAGCACTATGTTAACCTTCACCCCAGGGTGGTTCTGGCCATTAAGCTGGGCTATTCTTACCCCTGTTGTCACAACTGTAAGTATATATTACGCTCAGTCTCACTACGGAAATAATGTTATCATGAAGTCTGGCAAATATAAGGAGAGCTAAATTGAGTTTTGGTCCTCCAAGCGCAGTACATTAGAGCATAAACACAAACGAAGATGCATTGTATCAACATCTAGCAATATTGTAGTAGCGTGGTAGCAGACTTTATAATTTGATATATATGAAGATCTATTCGAAGACGCATCTACCACATCGCTCACGATCAAATGAAAATGCATTCAATATGCTTTAGAGTTATTATAAAGGATTGGTAGCACTGACAAGATAGTTGCAGACAGTGTTCAATTTTTGTGTAATCAACCATATTCATCAAACGACAGATCTGTGAAAATTGGGCTTAACCCGTTGTGTGAGTCAGGAGAAAATAGTGAGAAACCATGCACAATTTTCAGCATGTAAACATATTGTCTTTAATTTTGGTTGTAACATTCGAAATCAGCCGTTGCTTTTTTATTTTATTTTTTAAATAGGTTTTCAGATACAGTTTTCTCGAATATGATTTCATTTCAGAGAGAACTATTTCACAGAAAAAATGGTTCTAGTATGAACTTTATAATCAGTAAGTTTTCAGACTGAAATTAAACAATTGTGTTTTTATCCTCACAATAGACACTTTAATACCGTTTATCCAGTATCCGAACTAGAACAAAAACAAAATCCGGTGAAAACAAAATGTTAGTTAATCTGGTGATAAAATATATCTGTCTTTTTCTGGCTGTTTTCCAGGGCATATTTATATTTAACTTGGTGGCTTACTCAGCGCCTAAATTTGGTGAAGATTACTATTTTCCAATCTCTGGTGAGATATTAGGATGGATGATGGCACTTGCCGCTATGCAGTGGGTCATTTCCTACGCTCTATACCTCTTCATAGTCACTCCAGGAACAGTCAAAGAGGTAATTTATAAAGCTTGTTGTTTGTTCTTAAAATATTTACCTATAACTTGTCAATGTGTTAGACAGTAGACCTCTTGCATTGGCCGTCATCGCTGAGGTCAAACAATGGAAACATGCATGCGTGTACGCGCCGCGCACAGCTCTCAGCCAGTTCATGACAATTCATAAAATGCTCATAAAATGTTCATAATTTTTTTTACTCGCACGGCATTTCTTCATCGCACGTCAGAAACGCCGTGCGAGTAAAAACAAATGATGACGTCATGAACAATTTTTCAGAGCCGCACTCCCATCCCGTACATGCACCGTTTTCTAATGGTCCCTACCGTGTAGGGAGGATTAGATGCACGTTACGTGACAGGAACGTGAACGCAGGCACGTAGGAAGATGACTTTAACAGGGGGGGGGGAGGCCAGCTGGTTATATCTGTGAAATTTGCCTGGTCACTCACCTTAATTATTAAACACTTTACCCACTTCCCCAGATCACCAGACTTGCATAAAATCGTTTAATGTACTATCAGTTAAAATAAAACTGACACGGTGTAAAGTTGATGATGGTAGAAACATCCCTCGAAATATTGATGCTAAAATACTGTTCGATGCTATCTTTTTAAAGAAATGAGCATGCGCGGACCCAGGATTTTTTGAACCGGGGGTCATAACAGTATAAACAGGCCTCTCCATGTGTGGGTCAAATGAATTTCAGGGTTTGGGTCCAGGGGCCGGCCGTACGGCCCCTGGTGGGGTCCAGGGGCGAAGCCCCGGAGGGGGGTCATGGGGGCGAAGCCCCCTGGAGCTTTGAGCTTTTGGCATTTTGGGGTCGAAAAATCAAGCTTCCGTGTGCCTAAATACAGAGAAAAAGAGCACTTCTGATCAATATCAATCGTCTAATTTTACAGAAAAATTTCCTGTAACATCAACGAAGGACTCCTAGAAAATGTTAATTCCACGCTGGCTTTTGTATACACGCATAAGGAATGGGCGCCTCCTAGGATCCCTTCACTGTTGACCCCATACACATACTGTGTGGTACAAATAAACAAAAATTGGGGCCGGGCGTTTCTGCGCACGTGTTCAATTTGCGTCTGTTGCATGGGCGGAAGCACCGACGAAGAAACTTCAAGATTCCGTAAGCAAATGTATTCAAATAGCCACTTTGTCAATGTGATCTGATTAAATGGCCTACAGACTGCAGTACTATTCCCTCAGAACATTATGAACAAGCCAATTTATCATCCGAACAACATTTTTTTAGGGGGGCCCGCCCCCCTCATATTTTCAGCATGTTTTCAGCGGGGGCCAGTGGCCCGCCCGGCCCCCCGGTTCCTACGTGCCTGGAACTAGAACGTGAACGCGATGATAGGTCTTCATTTACCTCAGTGGGGGCGCTTTTGGGGGCTTGTGACGTCATATGCAAGAGAAAGACACCGTTGATTTATAGACCCCTTGCATATGACGTCACGTGCCCCAAACAGTCCACTCACTGAGGTCAACGAAGAGCTATCATTGGCTGAAAGTTGTGCGCAGCGCGTACACGCGTGCACGTTTCGATTGTTTGACATCAAAGATGGCGTCCAATTCAAATAGCCTGTAAGTCACATGACTATGAAAGTCTGATAGGCCTACTGTCGGTGTTGTTCAGCTTTTTAAAATGATTTTGTTTACAGTCACTGTGGATGAGATTTGCATATAGAGGAAAAAATGGCACAGGAACTACCGATGCTTGTCAAATATTTACTTTAGAATGAGATGTTTTATCAAATAATAATCACTGTACATATCTTCAACCTCCTATAACGGCTGTACTAATTGGGTGTTTTTTATCTAGCGTCTACATTTCATGGCAACACCCAAAGTCTTCCCAAAAGAGAAGGAGAACCCAATTGAAGACGTCGACATGGATGGATCATCCGGCGATGATAAACAAGCTAAGACAACTGCCCGCGAGAACGTCTTCGATAACAAAGCCTTCACGAAAGACAACGGCGACATACGCGTACGCGTTGATGTTTGTTTTGGGGACGAGGACGAGGCTTTGTAGAAAAGAGTAAACTTGAATTAAATAATATTGTTTCTAATAAAAGTTGACGATTGCCTTGAATGGTCAACGTTGACGCTGCGAATCATGGCTCAATATCTTTCGCCATGAAGGGTGGTTATACCTTTGGCGACATACACGTTGATGTTGGTGTTGGGGACAAGGACGACGCTTTGTAGAAAAGAGTAAACTTGAATCAAATAGTATTTTTTCTAATAAAAGTTGACGATTGCCTTGAATAGTCAACGTTGACGCTGCGAATTATGATTTAATATCTTTCGCCACAAAGGGTGTACCTTTGGCGACATGCACGTTGATGTTGGTGTTGGGGACGAGGACGACGCTTTGTATAAAAGAGTAAACTTGAATCAAATAATATTGTTTCTAATAAAAGTTGACGATTGCCTTGAATGGTCAACGTTGGTGCTGCAAATCGTGGTTCAATATCTTTCGTCATAAAGGGTGGTTAAACCTTTGGCGACATACACGTTGATGTTGGTGTTGGGGACGAGGACGACGCTTTGTAGAAAAGGGTATACATAACATGATAAGAAACGAACCCTTCAAAGGAATATAGTTTTTGAGAAAACTTTAGAGGATTTAAAAAACAAATCAATCTGAGAAACGTTTCATGCACGAGACGTTTCTCAGATTGTGTTCGTTTTATTGTATATATCTACATTATAGGCCCTATAGGATTAAAACAATTGAACGTTTCCAAAAGCCAAAGGTATATTTTGAAGATTTGAAGAAACATATATGCAAATGAGTACGATTTATTTTTTACAGCATACACTCATCTAGACTACAGCGGCTACCAGTTGCGCAGTAAGTTGGTTGGCTGTCGACTTTTGGGTTTAGATAAAAAGCTTTGAAGAACTTTCTTTGGGACTTCATGTCTTTGCTCTTTCACTGGTGGAACGCGTGACAAACAATACAAATGATCTTGGTGGATTTGTACAATGAGATTGCATGAAGAGGTATTAACGTTTTCAATTTAGAAGAGAGCAAACTAGATTTAGTTGTCTCGTTATTCGTGAATTTTTGTTTTCATTAACGGTCATTGTCAGCCTTAGTATCGTTCTGCATGCTCAAAATGTAATACTCTCTGCAAAGCGACTTGAGAAAGGCGCCGTGTATTTTTGTAATATATGTTTATTGTCCTTAAAGGTTTTTTTTTCTGACTTCAGGTTAACTTAAAGAAATTCTTAACGGGAACATTTTCCAGAGAATGCTGAAATAAACTATAAATGTAGTAACTGTTATATCCTTTTGTGAAACACAAGTAGAAATTCTGCAAAACTATATTAAAAAATGTCATGTTTAACTTAATCTGTGGTAAAAACAAAGTAAACTGATATCACCCATGTCTTGTGAGTTTTGTATAAAGCTACATAATTTGATCGTATTCAGGAGAAAACTAAATCGACTGTATTTGGTAAAAATGTTTTCATTAAACCTTACAATGGGGCACTTTTGGGACGCTAGGTGGCAGCAGACATACCGGGTAAGTCCATTGTTCTCGGTTATGTGCGCATGCTCAGAACTACTTGAACAATGAAATTTTACCCGATAAGTCTGCTGCCACCTAGCGTTCATAAATCTCCCATTAAAATAAAATGTCTGACTTTATTTAGTTTTCATTGCGCAGTACATTTATTATAGAGAGTATTCTGTATTTTGCTCTTTTCCTCAAAGCTTATACCGATTGTTTCTTTGTAACATGTTAATGTTCAAGGATGAACAGAATACCGATAATGATTGAGTGGGCGGTTTGTCTTTGCAGTAAATCATACAACAATCTGAATCTCAATGTACATAACTTCATTTCATCAATTTGGTGTATAAAGTGTCTATCCACTCACCTGCAACAGCAAGTTTGTTTTATCCATTATCTATAATTTAGGTGCCATCGATGTCTTTTTGTTTCTGCTTCTAAACAGAGTAAGGCCGATATGTTTCGTGATTAGTTTTCATGAATGAGATTTTAAGAAAATGTCTTCCTTCTCATGTTCGCCATTGTTTATAAAAAACACGACTTAATTCATTCGGAATTTTAAAATTTAGGGCAAAGGGAACAAAGGTGCATAATTACATGGTTTTTACAATATTTCGTTTTGGTAAACATAATGAATTGTCTACCTCATGTATCGATATTTGCGACATGTTTGAATTTCCTTTGGTGTTACATACATTACCATATACCTTGACTGCGTTTGCATAATCGTTATTATTTTACTTCATTATAAGGGATTTAAAGGTTATCTTTTTAAATATGAAAATGATTGTTTACATCTTGTCATGAAATAATCCTGCCATTGAAAGCAACATTTTATTCCAAACCAGTATTTTCGTATTGAAAGTATCGTGTTTCCTTCGAATTACTTTATACGTTTTTGGGGGTTTTTTAAAGTTTTTTTTTAAAGAATCTCCAAATGTATTAAAGACCTACTTGAACGAAAGCGTGATCTTTGCTGAAATTCATTTAATCTGTTTTCAATCAATAAGGAAATTGAGTTCACATGAGACTAAACAGAATTTAATAGTGTAAAAAAAGTACTTTTGAATACTCTTCACCGGTGCTTTTCAGAAAGATTCGCGAAAAGCCCTATTACATCATCACTCATGTTACGTCAATGTGGGAGTTCCGTTTTGTATAGCCGCTTTGTTGCAGCATGGAGGTATAACGAAGCAACATCCCACAATGACGTCAAAGTATTGTCATTTTGACGCACGCCGTCAACCGCAGAAGTGTTTCTAGTTTTTCAAAACCTTCAGGTTGGGGCCAAATTTTTTTATCGATAATTAGGAACAATTCAGAAGTGTACATGATAAACAAAAACATTATAAAAAGTTTAAATAGCATTCCCGTAAAAAAAAATCGCTCGAGTAGCCGGTTAATGCCCAACTTATTCATGTCAAATATCTTTCTGTACTGTAATTATATTATTTTGTTTCATACCTTATGGTCGTAAAAACAATTTACATTTATTTGATTTGTTTGAGTTTCTAATTGCAATAACTGGACAGACAACGTCAAACTAATTACCACAGAATTTAACAATTTTAAAAATACTCAGCTGTGATCATTAAGTTTGTATGACTTATAGTTGTAAAAGCACCAATTCCAAAATAATTGAAACATCTGCTGCTGTAAACGTTCTTATGATGCCTATAATTATGCTAATTTAATTTATGTAGGTATTTAATTCCTTCAAAGTTTAATTAAACAAAAGCTTGCAGTTTTTCACGGGATGGCTAAACATTCTTCAACTCACAAAGTACTAGCTGTTTCTTGAGGCTGGCAAGCCACCGTCATTAGAGTATAACAGTATCCAAATGTTCTTAACTGAAGTCAAATGGATCTGGTGACCACATTTGTATAAAAGGGGTACATACAAAAGCACCGATTTATTACTCTACTATAGTGATTGTTAGATGTTACATAATAAATGTAGTTATCGTAATAATAAAACCACTCAAGCGTATCAGTGGATTGCCAGTCTCATGGCAGTCTTGATTCTTGTACCATAAACTGCCTGACGTATGTCTGTATTTGTACCACGGAGTCACGACTCGTTCTTTCTTAGCATGCTTTGCCCACTACACTGGCGACGAGGACGTACATAATATTTGTGAGTATGCAAGGGTTTGCAAGACTTAAATTCTGTCGGCATTTCGGCGAACAATAAATTCATAAAAACAAGCTAATTCTCCCGCTGCTTTTCTTTTTTCTCTAGCTACCTTTCTCTATCCTTTCACACGACTCGCACTTTTCTCTGCCGAATACTGCAATACCGCCCTCTTTTTATATTATGTCTGTGATTTGCACACAGTGTGGCAGGAGATCATGTCCCCCAAAATGGCGAATTGGGTTGAAACTTCGTCTGATATAGCGCCCTCTTTTGAAATAAACTTCCTTTAGCACATGTAATTATACACACAGGGGGACAAAATCTCATTCTAACACCGGACAAGATCATGTGTATCGCATCGATTTGTCCCATATGTAGACTGAGATTGAGGCTGCATGGTCCAAATTCGATTGGCGTTTAATTGCCTAAGTGTCGCGTATGTTTTAAACTTATTCTGTTGATAAACATTTACTTTGCCAATGTAAATTTGATGTAAATTTTGTGTCTGCAGTTGACCATGTTTGTCAACAGTACAAAAATACATCATTATTTGTTCTTTCCTTTGAAGTAGGCCTACGTGTATGGATTGCTGTTTATATATCTTAAAGTCGAAGAACATAATTAAATTCCAACTTAGAGGCTACGTATAAAATATCCGTTATAAAAGAAGAAAGTGCATGTTTTACACTGCAGGCCATTGGAAAAACTCATTCCCTGTTAAAGGCAGCTATAGATACACTTTTGCATGAGTTTTGGTAATTGTAAAAGACAAGTGTTCTCATTTGGTGTATCCCAACATAATGCATAAAATGAAAAACCTGTGAAAACTTGGGCTCGGTCATCGAAGTTTCAAGAAATTTTGTTAAGAAAAAACACTCTTTTTGCATAGAATTGTGTGCTTTCAGACGCATGAGAAAGGCATCATGCCTGACGCCTTCGTTTCTAAAAAGTTTGATAATATCAACAGCTCTCAAGTGCTCTTTACCAAGTCATATGCTCATAAATTTGTTGGAGTAATTACCAAAGGTATACCCTCCCTTTAACGCATGGCTATAACAATTATATCTAATTATTGTTGGGAAAGTAAAATTTTGCCATGAAATATATGAAAGTTAAATATATTTAACAAGTCAACAAAGAAAACCCGAGAATAAGACTTGACCTCGTTTCCGGTTCCTTGTAAATAATAAAGAATTTTGCCCAACTGAAGTTCATGTTATCATTCAACCCAGTTAATGATCGCACAAATTCGGACGTGATTGGCAAATGGTTTCTCTAATTGCAACTTCGTCCCGAGTTTAGATTTTGTTTCTATATCAATTTTAACAGCTTATTTGTACTATATAAAGATTGACATTGTATTTAAAACAAATTGCTACGTGTATTTTTATTTCCATAACTATGTATGTATAAAATATTTTATTTCATAAAAAAATATAGTCTTCGTTCGAGATGATTTCTCGTTTTTGATATGCGCGAGACTTGTTGCACAGTCTTGGAGCGCCGACACGGCTGCTAGGGTTGAAGGATGTGATTTGTTCATGCATTAGGACCCACAAAGGGGCATATTTGCTCGGTACTAAAGCGTAAGTTTCAACCGTGATGTTATGTTCATTCAGAACCATTTGGAAAGAAAGATAGCCAGGTAGCCCGAGGGCCCGCGTTATCATTTGTATACACATTTTGGCCTAGCACCATATAAGAGCGAGTTGTTGTGGCATTATGATGACCTAATTTTCTTACACACTCCAGCTGTTCAGACGGACCTGGCACCGAATGTACCGCCGACTGAGCAGCATGATCGAGAAGATAATGATAGAGAGTAGAGAGTTATCTGACACCACTAACCCCTTAGCCTCTATAACGCATGCTCAGACCCCACACGTCTGGGGTAAATGAAGGCATTTCGCATATGGGAGAACATCGTAGTCCTTGACACCGCGACCTGAAAATAATGCAAACCCCATTACACACGAGGACCTACTGCTTGTTCTACTCATGTAATGTGCGTGTTTTGTCAAGTGTTCGTGTCATTGGTTTACACTTTCACCGGGGTTCAACTGAGGAGCGTCCACGTGGTGAATACCTCCAGTAAGCTACGCTCCATGGGTTGAGGAACTGTTGCTAGCTCTGTGGGTTCAACTTTCCTGAGGCTCATGAAGGGAACTCATACACAACAGAGCACACATCCATACCCATGGGTTACTTCTCGTCCTTCCGCCATGCTTCTCCCATGAGAAAGCAGCCAAGCCTAGCTACGCCAAGTACATTGAATGAATGCCACTCTTAATTTGGATTAGATTCAACATTTCTTCTTACAAACAGACTGGTGGTACTGATAAATATGGATGATCTCCACGTGGACAGCCATAGCAGTCCCAGCAATACAGTGAATAATGTGGACTCAAACGACAATTCATTTGATGGTAACACACAAACACCCACCGTACGAGCAGGCGATGGCACACACAGTGAAGATGAAACTACTGGTCTTGTCAGAGTAAATGCTGAGGTTGAAAAAACAAATGAGCCAAATGAAGATGTCGAGAAATGTTGCGCTGACGAGGATGAGGAGGAGGGAGACAAGAAAGAAGAGGACGTGCAGGATGAGGTGATAAGAGAAGGATGGGGGAACAAGATGGACTTTATCATGGCGTGTATTGGTTACGCCGTGGGTTTAGGAAACGTCTGGAGGTTCCCGTACCTATGCTACAAGAATGGAGGAGGTGAATATAACTCGTAATTTAGTTACTGACAATAAATGTAACTAACAAGTTAATTTAGTTATACTGACAATGTTACTAATAAGTTAATTTAGTTATTGACACTGTAACTAATAAGTTAATTTAGTTACTGGCAATGTAACTGACAAGTTAATTGGTAACCTGGTTACTGACAAATATAACTAACAAGCAAATTTAGTTACTGACAATGTAACTAAACAAGTTAATTTAGTTACTGACAATGTAACCAGCAAGTTAATTTATTTACCTGGTTACTGACAATATAACATGTTCTTTACTTACAAGATTGAAACTATAGTGGCACTTTGTCTCGTATTATACTAGTATTAGCATCTATTTATACTTCCATGATTTACCTTAGCCCCTGAAGTAAACCTTGTCGGTTGCTTATGTATATCGATCTGTCATAGTTTAATCATATTTTTTGTGGCATGGGTGGGGTTTCTGCAAAGATCTGATGAGTTATTGAGGAGTTAGTAGTATGTTATGGTAAGTCTCCTCGAATCTTAGTAGTCCTACCGTGCATGGTTCCGTGTCATACCATAGAGCACATCCTTTGGGGAACTATTTCATATAATGCAGTATCCGCTTTGACCTCATTAAATATTATTGTCACTTGGGTCTCGACTTCATGAAGCTTTTTGAGCTGGAAATACTGCTACAAATTCTGCTTTATAGCGCAATGAGCAAGAATCCAGTCACGTGTGAAATGGTATATTTGGCTGCTATCCATTTCTGGTAATCAAAATTGTTTTGAGGTAAGCTATTTGTTTGTGCTTGAGCAGCTCTGTGGGGTTGGTCTTATAGTAGATTGCTCCTTGTTATATCACTTGTTATCAAAGCGCGTGCTTCATTTAGGCCCCATCTTAAAAGATGTGCTTCTTTAGGGTTCCTCTAGTTTTACTCCTTTAGTAAAATTTACATAATTATACTTTTGATATATTTGTGAATACTGTGGAAATAGCTGAACTGAACTGAACTGAACTCTTGCGCCTAAAGTCACACAGGTGGTCGTGTTGACCAAACCATGACCAAAACAAGGATACAATTGCACCAAAACATTGTATGTCAATATTGGTTATTGCAGCACATGCAGCAATGTTGGTCATACAGAGAAGAAAAAAAGGGCTAATGTAAATTTCCCCTGACACGTTTTGAAGGATGACATTTTGTTAATTCTATCAATAACAGCAATCGCATTTTTTGCCGACATACACGCCTTCTAGCAATGTTTGCATGAAACCCTACCCACTTCTCATTGAACTACCCTAGATTAAACTTGAATAAACAGAATCCTCTTTGGTCCGGACATTTATGCTGAGAATTTAATCGATTGCACAGGTGAAATTACTTTGGTGGGTGCTGTTTTTTGGCTTACCTTGTGATGAAAGAGGACTGCCTGGAGCTCCCCACCTAGCTTTTACGTGACTGGTAATGTGTGTCAGTCTGTGTGAGTTGACGCCCAGCGGGGGTTTAGCAGTTGTCTGGGGATAGTGTGACCCTCTGGTCTTCGATTGGCGTGGTCTCTCATTAATGTATAGTACATCAGTAGTCACTCCTGATTTTCTGTTATTACGCAGGAGTGGCAGAGCTGACAAAATAGTCGCAGACAGTGTTCATGTTTTGTGTGGTCAAACCATTATACACGAAATAACAAACCTGTGAAAATTTAGGCTGAATACGTTGTGCGAGTAAGGAGAAACTAGAGAGAAACCATGCACAATGTAAACACTTTTGTAAGTAACAACCAAAATCAGCTGTTGCATTTTGTTTTTAGGTTTTCAGATACAGTTTACTCGAATATGACTTCATTTTCAGAGCGAAATTATTCCTAGATGGTATGGTGGATGGTTGGGTTTGGGGGCTGATACTGTCCCTTTAAACCACCCCCCTTCCAGAATACAAATCAACAATGAGCTCATGTTTTCAGAACACTTCAGAGAAAAGTGGTCCTACTGAACAACCCAAAATCGCCACGTCAATTGTAAAAAAAAAAAAAATTGTCGGTCCACTAACCTTTCATAAGTTGTATTTACTTTCGATAAAACGCAGTGTAAGTGCATATTTTCCCTCCGTTTCAAGACATCGCCAGTCTTTCATCTGTGTAGGTCAGAATGTCAATGGGTCACCGTTTTCTCTGCCCCCTCGACGGTTTGCGAAAACACATCGAATGAACTCCGTATGCTATAGAGTGTGTTGTTTGGTCAAGTTCACTAACCGACTGCATAGTGTTATTGAACCGGGGACTGCACTTTCTTACCGGATCAGCCAAACAAACCGGTCCAAAATAAATACTCCAAGTAGTTTCTTTGGACGTTTCGTCAACCAGGGTTACACTCTAAAACTCTCAGGTCAGAATTTACCAATAGTTCCGGGTCTGGGGGCCTGGGCGATTTCTGGGTCTGTGTGGGGCCCTGAATCTGTGTCAAAATTACCCAGATGTGGGTCAAACTGCTCGTAGAATCCGAGCTAAAATCACATTTCTTTTAAACCAGTTTCCGCATCATCCTGACCCAGAAATGGGTCAGGTCCCCTTGGACAAGGTATCCGGGCCAATTCTGACCTGAGAGTTTTTAGAGTTAGGCTTAACTCTGTGCTAAATTATGGTGTTTCTTTTACTCCGCAAAACGACTCTAGGCTTTGTGTATGGGTGAATTATGCATCATCCAATGTTTCATACCGTATCTTTATTTGTGTGGGATTTGCTAATACTTGTAGCTTCATTATACTAAAATTTAATAGAAAACAAATGAATTAATCAACCACAAGGGTAAATTTGTTATAATTATTTTTAGGTTGAACAAAGAAAAATTTACCAGAGCGGGACTTGCGATCTCCGGATTAACGTTCGGGGTGCCAGTCAAAAGCCAGACAACCTGTTTTACTGCCGTGTATGAGGGATTACACCCAAGTTTACGATACAACCTGGGAAGCGATCCTTCTGCTAACGTTTCCCATGTCGTATCGTAAACTTTGGTAATTTTTTCTTGTGTTTTATTGTTTCTTTATTGCCCGTCACTTCTTTTAAAATTCTTCTTCGGTGAAGCAACGGTTGTCATTGTAAGTACCGAACACCCACAATCATCCCAAGCACAAATCAACCCCCCCCCCCCATCGCCAACCCCCCTCACTTTCGCCCTCTTCTTCCATAGTCATAGGGGTCCGACACATCCCGTTTGGAACCCGTATTATCTGAACCCTGGACACGTCCTTGACCCCTGGCTTTAATTTTGATGTACTGTACATGTACATGTACACGAAGATACATGTAGGCCTATAATGTACATGTACGGTATGTAACCCATGTTCCCGTAAATCCAAGGTGATATCTCCAGGGGTCCTCTAATCGAAACCAGTGCTTGATGACTTTATCACATGTTCAGAGCATAGAGAAAGAACTCAGAGTGACGTTAACTTTGTTGTAAAATCTCTGATGAAACAAATCTAACGTAGTAACAACTAACATACGCAAAAATAGCACACCAACAATAATATTGTATATTACATACCGTACCACACACAGGAAGTATAAATAGACCACTAGGAAGGTATCCCCTGGATATTTAAAACACGTGGCGCATAGATTTGTTTGCAAAATAGTGTGGGGCGGCCGGAGGCAGAAATGAATTTGAGGTTTTAAAGCTGCCTCCCTCAGATTGCCTAAAGTCGGTCGTCGTTTACAGTTAGTTAGCAATTTGCATTTACGTGCTGCGTAAAATGCAAAGCCTTTGGTGTGAAAATTGACACCATGGGGGTTGTCACATAGATACCAAAAAGGAATCAAAAATTAAAACATGGGTGTTAATATAACACTTATGTCTGCATGCCAACACAATTACATTGGTGGTATTTTAACACCTTATGGTGTTTTAAAAACACCTTGTGGTGTTAATTTTATTCTCTCTTCTACATGTGACAACATAGGTGTCAGTTTTAACACCCCAATTGTTTGCAGTGTAAATCTCATGAACCATTGGAGGAAGGTAGCATTCAATAGGCCTATGGAATGTGGTCCACAAAGGCAACATATTTTTGTTCGTGGAGAACCCATGATATGCATCTCTTGCAGTGCTGCAACAACATTTTTCCCTAAAAGTTTCCCCAAATACTGACTAAACGAGCATTACTTTTTAATCTCCTCTTTCTCTTGTAGGTGCATTTTTAGTTCCGTACTTCATCTCGCTGGTAGCTTGCGGGGTGCCAATGTTCTTCATGGAAGTTTCTTTGGGACAACTCATGCAGACGGGCGGCATTGGTGTGTGGGACATATTTCCCGCCCTCAAAGGTCAGGGCATAACATTACAAGACATGTTTGCAAAACCATTATCAAAGTCTGCTGTAAAAAATATTGTGGTGTTGGCTTGTTTTGAACATTTAAAGTATTGGATATTTTGATCGATAGTTTTAAACAATGATACGGCTGTTCATTCTACTTTTGTTTATGGACCCAGCGATAGAAATCTTAGAATGAATACTTTACCTTGGAGAGTTTACGCATTCTAAATAGTCGGTCGAAGGTCGGCCACGTGGAGTGTATTAATACGCTTATGTTAGACTAGTCTTTGATCCAAGACGCTCCAGTTGTGTACCCCTCTGGCGGTGAGCGGTTCGTTGGGGCGGTAGCGGTTTAGGTAGCGGTTATAGGTTTTCATGACTACATTGTGTTCGTGACTACACAACTGGAGCGTCTTGGACCAAGACTAATGATAAACCAGACCGGATTTTAAAACTACAGCAAAGTGACCTTCGGCTCTTTGGAGCTTACGATACTGCTTCCCTATCAGTGAAGACCAGAGCCCTATTGCTTAAACAAATTCTTCTTGCAAAAATCTGCAGGATGCCAGGGCTGGAATTTCAGCTTTGAGAGGGCAAGGCCATTTTAATTGTGCAAAGGGCTCTTCCAATAGAAAGTCCATGGGAAAATTTTAAAGGGGCACCAAGGCCAAGCCAAGGGCAACAGAGGCCATGACCTCCGTAGCTTCCTTGTAACTACAGGCCTGGACAACAAGCAATGATGGTACATTAAATTTTAACTGGTAACCTGATTGCGGTAAGCGTAATTTTGTTGTGCTTCTACTTTGTGTGTTTGTTATAGCAACTAAAAAATGTCAGTTTTCGGGGTGCCATTAGAAGTCATATTTAATTAATAAGAGCAGCACTTGGACCTTCTTTTGTTGTTTCCATACGTTACAGGTGTAGGTCTTGCAGCTGCCAATATAGCCGCCATGTTAAACATATATTACATCATCATCTGCGCCTGGTCTATATTCTATTTCTTCGCATCCTTCAGCAATCCACTCCCTTGGCACGACTGTCAAAACTACTGGAATGACATCTACTGTCTAGAAAGGGAACTTCAAGGCAACCTTACAGCGGACACGAGGAACAATTCTTTCTTGACAATAAATGGGACACTACTTGCGAAGAATCTGTCCGAATCACCAGCACAGCAGTACTGGGAGTAAGTCTCGTTGTAGCTCAAATCAATTTTGGGGTGTTTCACCTGAACAGGTAGAATCATGTATAAGACCTTTGTATAAAAATAATGAAAAATACTCACATTTCGTTAAAAACGAAGTGTACAACAGTCGTGTAATATGTTCATGTTAGAAATCTGTCTGGGGTGTCGGATGGCCAAGCGATCTTGGGCGATGGACTCAAGTTCTGTAATTTACAGAATGAGGGTTTGAATCCTGGTCTGGTCAGTTGCGACATGTGTCTTTGAGCAAGGCACTTAATCATAATTGCTTCTATCAACCTAGGAGTACTAATGGGTACCGGCGAGAGCTGGGGTAGTAACCTGCGATAGACTGGCGTCCTGTCCAGGGGGAATAGAGATATTCTCAGTCGTTTAATGACAAGGAAACCGGATATAAACACCGGCCTGATGAGCCATATTGGCTCCGGACAGACTTTACTGTACTTAAAAAAAAATAGAAATCGGACTTGAACTACAGTTACACTTTTATAGTCTCCGATAGCCTTTAATAGCAATTATTTCAAGGTAGGGTCATGAAAATAAATTAAATTGTGTAATTTGTATCCGAAAGCCTACTTGATGTAAAGATGGTATAACGGTATATTATTGCAGAAAGACCCTGCAAAAAATATTTCGTCTGCAGTGTCTCCTTTGATTAGAAATCAATAAAAAGTTTGTCGACAAATTTTGAAAATCCAAAGCTCGCCTGCAGGTGTCTTTTGGAAATTCCGTGGTGTCCGTTTTGAATGTTGCGCTCATTATAACGGCCAGAGATGTGGCTGGTACCCTCAACCACCTCGCTTAACAAGTAGGCACTGTATTCAAATGAATCTTTCACAGGTGACTTTTATTTTTATTTTATCTTTCCTGATAATTTTCCCCATAAATCAGCATCCTACTTTGAAGAAAAAAAACCCAAAACGACGACCCTACCTTTAAGTGGTTTTTCTATATTGTAAATGGTACCAGATGACTCGATTCGACAGAGTTCAAACCTATAGTAGGCCCTACAGCAGATGTGGCAGATGTTATTTTTTCGGGACAATCACGATCCTCCTTCGGTTTATAGAGATGTTCGGTTGGTTATCGAAAGTACAGTTCTTGTCGACGTCAAAGCTATTAATTTGCACGTCAGTGTGACGCCATGTCTCGCACAAGCTATGGTTAGATTTCACACATCCATGCAGCGATTTGAATGAGCAACCTTTCTAAGTAATGGATGAGATGATATTTGGATGATTATAAGAAATATAGCAGCACCGTACGGCAAGACGTTCATTAGCTGGAGGAGATGGTCTATGGTTGGAGGATATCATGGTCGTAAGCTCGCAAGGGGACACGTTGCCTTAAATTGGGCGATTTGGGCTATATAAAGCGTTTGTTATGAAATGAATATGGTTGGAAAGATGTTTTAAAAGTAGAATATAATGATCCACACAAATATGCCTCGAAATTGTGTGGTTTTCCTTTTACTTCGTGAACTAACACAGTCCGCCACTTTTGTGGAGTCACAAGTTTGGTTCAACAAAATGGTGGACCGTGTTAGTTTACAAAGTAAAAGGAAAACCACACAATTTCGAGGCATATTTGTGTGGATCATTATATTCTAATTTTAAAACACTTTTCCAACCATATTTGTTTCATAATGAACGCTTTTTATAGATCAAATCGCCCAATCCAAGGCAACGTGTCCTTTTAATTTATTACCATGAGCTATACTATAGCGGTATGGTATGACGGTTATACAAATTATTTACAAGGTCGCTCTGCAGGAAATGAACATGATCATCATGTGAATGTACTATTAGTAATGTGGCTTTCAAGGTTGGACACATCTTATTCATATGGTTAATGCCTAATAAAAACAAACTATATCCAGGGGTCGTAAGTTAGTTCTAGTAAACATGTTTTCCCCAAGCATTCTTCATACAATCTGCAAGTAAAAATAGCCTTCAATGGCTAACTTAAGCCCGGGCATAATATAATGAACTGTTTAAGTTAATAATTGAAAAAAAACCCGTATCTCTTTTTCTGTAGACGACGAGTACTGAGTGTTTCAAGTGGTCTGAGCGACGTGGGTCGCATCCGATGGGAGTTGGTTGCCTGCGTGGCTCTAGCATGGATCCTTACATTCTTATGCATATGGAGGGGTGTCAAGACGACCGGGAAGGTAAACCATACTGGAAAGTCACCCCCCTTCCAAAAAACCTTTTGAACCGTAATTTTATGGGGTTTCGTAACCCCACACGTGCATAGTGATAACTTCTTGTTCATCTATATGCCTCGTTGTATGGATTATTCATCATTCAATAAGTGTTTCCGGTTCACTGGAGGGAAAGATCAAGTTCATGAATATCTGCTGAGGCAGACGCCGAGGGTCACTCCTCGATAGGAATTTCATTCGTCTTTAATTCTTGTACCATTTCCTTAATTTGTGTTTCTTGCACTAGACTTTTAATGTTGGGAGTTGCATTTTTGTTGGCGAATTATTTCTTATGAACTGGTCAGCTGAACTGAAAATTTGTCACTGCAACAGAAAATCGAGACACATCATAAATCAAATCATGTATCGAAAATATACAGAAATTGCCAAAATGAACCTTGATCAGATTTGATCGTTTCTGACCTTGATTAAGATAAATCTTAACAACAGTACGGGAAAGTTGGAAACTTGAAACCACATCGACACTTATTTCAGAACAGTTGAACTAGTTTTACACAGCAGACCCCTATATTTAAGACCAATCCAGAAGAATCAAGGTAAATCTAACCCAGAATTCAGGACAATTTGACCATCTCCCCTCTGACCTAGATTTGACCCCCTCTAAATTAATCCCCTTTTCCTGACACCGATTCTTGTTTTGATTATAGGCCTATTTGTGAGGTCCCTTTTTCCATGGACTCTAAAAAACTTCCGGGCCAGAATTGACCCACTTTCCGTGGCCCTTGTTGGGGTCAGGCTGACCCGGAAAATGGTCACAAATGGGATTTGAGCTCGGATTCTTCCATCTGTTTGACCCATTTTGGGTAATTTTGACACAGATTCCGGGTCACACTGACCTAAAAATGGGTCAGACCCAACGGGACCTGAAATCCGGGACAATTCTGACCCAGAGCTTTTAGAGTGTGTGACAATTTCATAAAAACTTCTCAGCATTCAAATAATATCAACCACAATGTTTTTTTGTCCGCAACACTTTCCCACTTCATAATAATAATAACAGGAATTTGTTAAGCGCCTTTGCCAAATGGTTCAAAGCGCTGTTAGCAAAACAACAGAAATCAAAACAAATAAGTTTTTAAGAGTCCCCTTAAAGGCAGGGTATACTTTGGGTAATTGTCAAAGACCAGTATCCTCGCCCCAACGTATGCATACAATAGAAAGCCTATGGAAATTTGGGCTCAATTGGTCATTGAAGTTGCAAGAAAATAATGAAAGAAAAAGCCACTTTTGTTGCATAGAATTGTGTGCTTTCAGATGCCTGAGAAAGGCTACATGCCTGAAGTCTTTCTCGGATTTAATTTGTGTGTGTGTGAAAAATTACCTCTTTCTCTAAAACTACTTCAAAGGGTGTCGTTTCTAACAAAGTTTTATAATATCAACAGTTCTCCAGTGTTCATTAATCATTTTGTGTTTTGCCTAAAAAAGTAAAAAAATCAATGGATATTTTTTCAGATCGTTTGGTTTACTGCTCTAGTACCCTATGGAATTCTTTTGATTCTCTTGATAAACGGGCTCTTGCTTGAGGGATCAAAGGATGGAATTCTGTTTTACATCACACCAACTTTTGACAAGCTTGGTGAACCAACGGTAAGAAAAAAAAACATTTTTATTTCGCAAGATACGTAGGAACCTCATACATTATGGCGTGTCGTGGCCGAGCGGTCTAGTTCACCGGACCCAAGCTCTGTGTAGTTAGCAGCAGAGTTTAGGTTCAAACAAATCCCGATTATGACACTTTTGGCCTTGAGCAAGACACTTGATCATAATTGCTTGGTAAACAGATGGGAAGGTAGTGCATTCTGCTCTACCAACGGGCTACTAGTGGATGATACCCATGCCTTCATCCTTACGGACTGTGAAGGGGTTAACCCTGTTTCAGCCCCAGGAGTAGGTGGCAACGTGCCCCTGGTGACAGTTGATTTGGGTCAACAGCCCAAATCAGTTAAGTGTAGCCCTCACATTAAAGTGGCCGTCCGGCCTTGTGATGTTAGGCGATTTCTCATTTAAAAAATAAATAAAAACAGAAACCGTTCAAAATGTTAATAAAATTAGTTTGTGTATAAACTTAATCCCCAAGGACAAATCTACACAGCAAAGTAGATACTATATGGTGTTACCGCAAACTGAATAAAACAAGCAAACAAACTTAATTTTATTTTCTTGAATTTGACAGGTATGGGTAGATGCAGCGACGCAGATATTCTTTTCGTACGGTGTTGGTATAGGCTCGCTCATCTCACTCGGTAGCTACAACCCCTACAGGAATAACTGCTTGTTGTGAGTTTCATTATTATGTTTCTCCCCGAATTGACGACTGATGCTTATTATCATTTATAGTGCGGAACAACCAGCGGCCTTTAAGGCATGGCTTCGCATATCACGCACACTATATGCCCTCCTACCTTCGTCATAAACATTTTGACATTTTGCTGTCAACTCCATTGACCTTCTCCTGAGCAATATGATCGCGGTTATTGAAAGGGTAACGGTGACTTGTCAACATGAACTATTTCAATTGAAATGGACTTAAACTGGAAACTTTCTCTTGCCATTCACAACATGAAAATCCTGCTTAACTTATGCCATAAGGAGCATGAGGGAGGACGTGGAATGTACCTGCATCGCTCTTGGCATTGTTCATCAATAGAACGTAATTATTACCATGTAGGCCTACTTGCAAAATAATTACGCAGGTCTCCCCCCAAACCTTACTATTAGATGTCTTTTGTTATAACATTTAATGTTTTATGATATCTGCTGAAATTCGGAGACCGAAATAAATTGATTTGAGATTTACACTTTAAAACGTGTCTTTAATCTATGGGTTTTTATGCATTGTATATTCAGTTTGCGGTAACACCGTGTGTATATATCTACTTTGGTGTGTAGATATTTTCTTTTAGAACTCGTTTTGCTATTTAATCTACAGCCGCAGAGTACAGATTTCAGCATTCGGGAGACTGCTTAGCTCTGCAAAGAACTGTCCTGATTATTAAGTACCACCTGGGGAGGTACATTCGGCCGGGACTACAACTTTCGCTTAGTGGATCGAGGGGACTTCTCGTAATATTAACTTCACTTCCGAGGAGTGAGTTTCTTTAAATTGGTCCAATTAAGAACTCACTCCGCGGCAGTGAAGTTAATAACCAGAAGTCCCCTCGATCCACGAAGCGAAAGTAGTCGTCCCGGCCGATTTCCTACCATCAGTTCTTTTCAGAACTAAGTAAGTCTCCCGAATTTCGAAGTCTACTCTGCGGCAGTAGAATAAATAACAAGACAAGTTCTCATAGAAAAAATATACACAGCAAAGTATACACGTGGTGTACAACAAAATGAATACACATGTCTTTAGTCTTCGTGAACTTTCAATAACGTGTTCATAATTAAAACTCTGGTAACTTTGTTACAGACGGGAACTTGGATGGGTTTGATGGTATAGGAAAGGAGCAACATTAATTTTGATGGCTATTTTAAATTCATTTCGTTGGAGGCGTACATGAAATAAATTTGTTATAACAATTTCATTAATGACAGTGACACGTTGGTGGTGGGCGTGGTAAATGCGGCAACAAGTCTCTTTGCTGGCCTTGTCATCTTTGCTGTCTTGGGTTATATGGCATTTGTCCAAGAAGTACACGTAAGGAACGTCGTTGATGAAGGTATGGGTGTAAATGATTTGTTTCTCAGGTCCTGGACTCGATCAGGAAATATGGTGGATTGATTATTATGCCAGATTTCCTTTTGAGGTGCAAAATTGAAATATATGCTGGAGGTCTTGAAACCATTTCAAAATCCTAAGTCCAAAATCAAACTATAAACCGATGTAACCTTTAGTATAAAAAAGAGTTGCAATGTACATTACAGGGCATTTCCTGGCAGGTAAGATACTACTGGTCATATGGGAAATTTTACATTTTGCTTCATAACTTCACATAAATGCAAGAGTTGTAACAAAATAATGGCTGAACAAGTTTTGAGATGACCCCCTTTTTTCGTAATATCAAAAGTTGATAAAAATCAGACAGTGCAATCTCCATAAAATATTAGATTTAATATTTTCTTCCATCGGGCTGTGTACAAATCGTGCCTGCAGGAAGTCCAGGCTCTGTGGCTCTATTGTAAACATGTTGTGTTACAGGATGGTCTGTATACAAATAATTGTTTGTAATTCCAATTCCCTCGTGCTCAGTCTGTCCACACCTTGTAGAAACACATTCTGTTGATCTCTTCATCTTCATTGCATACGGGAATTACAATAAGAACGATAAATAATTATTGGGAATTCTTTTTAAAGTTGGGTGGGGGAAGTAAACCGTGGCAATTTATATTTTTGGCAATATCTTCATAATGTCTGTCTGAAATGCTGACATCTTCAACACTTATTTTGAAAGCAAAATATGACGTCGATTTGACTTGATTTCCCCTACCTCGAAAGATAATAAGGTTAAACCAACACAACAAGTAAAATAAAATAATACAATTTAGGATTACCGGAATTTCGTTTCTAAGTTGGGTGCGCTAATTTCAATGAGAATGTTACATGTTACTGTCCATAAAAGTATAGCCGGTTTGAATAATTGGCATGTAAATTGTTGTCTTGAAAGAGTGTGTCTTATTATAACGTCCTGACATTATAAGTCTCAGATGTATCTGAACCGATTCCGCTTCTAGTTTAAAAAAACAACAAATTATATTTTTAAAAATGAGCAAAACTCGAGGACATCTTTAGGATTAAGGAATGTTTCCTTTCAGTGTGACATGATCTTCGACCGTATTCCAAGAACTCATACATATTTAAATATTTTAGCAAATGTTGCCAATTTTCTCCCCCATTCATCTTCATAATTGTGCCTGTTTTTCCAATAGGTCCGGGTCTAGCTTTCGTAGCCTATCCCACTGCTGTCGACACTATGGCTGGTGCACCGTTCTGGTCAGTGCTGTTCTTCGGCATGTTGATTATGCTTGGACTGGACAGTCAGGTGATACATTAACAAGATATTGAATTGTATCACTGCATAATCTCTCATTAAATAGCCTTTAACTTTGCAATGAATAAAATGAACTCCTTGTGAGGTAAAGCTTACGGTATTAAATATCAGAAACGTAGACCTTTCCCAAGCCTCCAACCTCTGTTATATTTGTTCAGTGTCAAGAATTATAATAAGATTTTATGTTTTTTTGTTTTAATGAAATTCAGGTATGGTTATGTTAGTTGTGCACTTTAGCTTTATTATACTATAAATTATTGTTGTTGGTAATGTTGGTATGTGACCGCAATGCAGTCATGCAGTCCTTACAGCCTTATCAACGATAATCTGACCTTTCGTACCTCTGTCCCGCTGCATGCAACCTTCCTTTTATTATGGTGTTTTGATTGAAAACAATGTCTGCAAAAAATGACCCTGAACACATATTATGTTATATGGCAACTACAATTCCGATTACTTTATTAATGATTATAAAAGAGAACCAAACTGTTTGTTTCCTCTAGTTTTGTTAAATAAATTGGCCATCAAAATTAGTTCCCCGTGAGAAATGGTCGTTATTAAAAGTAACTTTTTACAGAGCATCGTCATACATTGATTAAATTTCATATGTTTTTAAATTGCAGTTTTGTGTGGTTGAGGGATTTGCGACGTCTATCATGGACGCCTGGCCACAGTTCAATCTTCGGAAAAGACGTAGCCAGTTTCTTGTCGCAATTTGCGTCATTGACTTTTTCCTTAATCTCTTTTGCATAACTGAGGTACGGTACATTCTGAAATTATTGATATTTGTATATAATCATCGTTATTATATATAATCATTACTTTCAGAAAGTATTCTTTTAGTCGAAGGCACACACCAGTTAATTAGATCGTAGCCTAGATGAACATGTTAAGTGTCTGTTGCCAAGGCCATACCAATATAACTTTAAAGGAACGTTACAGAACTGGTAATTAAAATTTTCTTTAAGATCACAGATTTACATAAAACTTACACGGTCTAATGATGATGATAGTAGAAAACATCCCTAGAAATATTTCTGTCTGAAATGCCATATTTGATGAGAAATAAATAAAACTAATTTCCGATTTGAGTTTATCGCTCATGAGCATTTTATTCATGCATTGTATAACACATGCAAATGTGTAATCGGTTTTTCACTATTTTCTCGTGACCCAGATGGCCGATCGATCTCAAACTTCTACAGGTTTGTCAGTTTATGTATATGGTGGATTGTATAAAGTGATTAACTGTTTTGTTAGCAAAAAACAATTCTGTAATGTGCCTTTAAGTCAAGCTTCATTGGCCTAACCCCTTTCTGAGTTATGCAATGACCTATAATCTGTGTCAAAATGACTGTTATGCAAAATCTGAGTTAAAATCCAATGTTTTAACCACTTTCCGGGTCAGACTGACCCGGAATTGGGTCAGGCCCCCTGGGACCCGGAATCTGACCCGATGTAGGGAAAAACACAACCGGTTGTTTCACACTTGTATAACGGGGATGACCAAATCATTTCCTTGTTCTTAACCCTTACTTGTCTTGTTTTTTACTGTTGATTTTTAGGGAGGAGTTTACATATTTCAGTTGATGGATACGTATGCTGCTAGTGGTATGCCTCTTTTATGGGTTGCTGGCTGGGAATGTGTGGCTGTTTCGTATGGTTATGGTACCAGACGTATGTACAATGACGTCACCACTATGTTAACCTTCACCCCAGGGTGGTTCTGGCCAATAAGCTGGGCCATACTCACTCCCGTTGTGTCATTTGTAAGTTGATATACATTATGTTGTAATAGTTATGAGTATAATGGAAGACATGATGAGTGAGGTTATCGGTTGGATAACGACACAACGAATATGAAGATATAATATATCGTTAAACACTGCATTACAAAGTAACGCCTCAAAGTTGAGCAGATATTTTTCAAGATTGTCCGAGCTCAGGAGTTTTTAATGGCTTTTCCTGGCTTCCAACATGCAACTTTGTAGATGAAACAGAAGAGGAAATACACCCAATCTTCCAATCGGGCGGCAATCTTTTTCCCCTCTTGTGTTTTGGTACGCTTGTATTATATTAATTGGAAACTGAATTTCTAGTTACAGTTATTTCTTTCGACCCACCAACCCACATCTTCGGGGAAAATTGAAAAATCTTTTAAACATTGAGTGTATTCTGAATGAACCTGTACAGAAAAACATGAATTATGCCCTTCCCACAAATTATGTTAATTCCGTTCACACATGCGTACAGACGATATTGATTGGCAAACGCCATAGAGTTGTACATTAGGCAGACGCACAAAAGGTATGCGTCACACCACCATCAGCCCCATACAAAAAAAGCTCAACGTTCCCTCATTTTTGCCAACTAATAGTGTTAGTGCGCACGCTCGATGTGCAATTTACATATTTAATGGAAGGGTTTATTGCTTCTTTTTGAAGAAACTATAACTTCATTTTGATCACGAACACAATGTTGTTTCTCCTCAGGGGATATTCGTCTTCAGTCTGATTGCCTACAAGGGTCCGAAGTATGGAGAAGATTATTACTATGATTCAACAGGTGAAATGCTCGGTTGGTTTATGGCTCTTGCCCCCATGCAGTGGATTCCAAGTTACGCTATCTACCTTTTTATCGTTACCCCAGGAACAGTTCGCGAGGTAGGATTTTATACATCCATGAATATTTACAACAAACTCGTATAATATGACAAAAAATTTAGGAAAAATACATATAGCCAGATTATACTTAAGCATAATTGGTCGTGTTAAAGACACTGGACATGTTTGGTAATATTGTCAAAGACCAGTATTCTCACTTGGTGTATCCCAACATATGCATAAAATAACAAGCCTGTGAAAATTTGGGCTCAATTGGTCATCGAAGTTGCAAGAAAATGATGAAAGAAAAAACACCCTTGTTGTGCAAATTTGTGTGCTTTCAGATGCTTGAAAAAGGCTTCAGGCATGAAGTCTTTTAATATTTTAGTGAGAAATTACCTCTTTCTCAAAAACTACGTTACTTTAGAGGGAGTCGTTTCTCACAATGTTTTACTATCAACAGCTCTCCGTTGCTCGTTACCAAGTAATTGTTTATGATAATATATACTTTGAGTAATTACCAAACGTGTACACAGTGCCTTTAAAACAAACTTGTTATTAAAACCCTGCGGTGAGGGCCGTTGTCCACACATGCTGACAGATGTTATGTCTTATAAACACATCGTACACACTGGTCGGCTCAATTATGATGTCCTCAGCTAGACCATGCCACACGTTTTAGAGGGGTTGTCAATCAACATGGGTCAGTGATTTGGTTAGAAGGGGCAGGGCAAAACCCGGTCAGCATCATTGTGTACACAAATCAGTATGTCAATTGTCAATGGTAGATGAAACCAAAATATAAAACTTAATTATTAAAACCCCCGAATAAGCTTAAATTAGTCTAACCCAGGCAATACATGGACACGTTAACAATACACTATACAAATAATCGTTGACAAATGCAAAACAAACACTCTTAAAGACACTGGACACCTTTGGTAATTGTCAAAGACCAGTCTTCTCACTTGGTGTATCTCAACATATGCACAAAATAACAAACCTGTGAAAATTTGAACTCAATTGGTCATCGAAGTTGCGAGATAATAATGGAAGAAAAAACACCCTTGTCACACGAAGTTGTGTGCTTTCAGAATATGTGGTTTCGAGACCTCACGCGTGAGGTCTCGAAATGAATTCAAATATTTTACTGAGAAATTACTTTTTTTCTCAAAAACGACGTTACTTCAGAGGGAGCCGTTTCTCACAATATTTTATACTATCAACAGCTCTCAATTGATCGTTACCAAGTAAGTTTGTATGCTAACAATTATTTTGAGTAATTACTATAGTGTCCAGTGCCTTTAACCTGTGGAAAAGACTTGTCAGCATGTTCTGACAACGTACCACGACAGGGGCGTTGCAACCAAACAGGTCCCTCAATGCAGGGTTTTAAATGAACGTCCACATTAATGAACACCATATCTGTTGAGGTTAGGCCTATGTACAAAATAGTTACTAATTCAAATCTTCGTTTCCTCTCATCTAAACAGCGTCTTCAATATATGACCACGCCACTGGTCTTCCCGAAGGAGAATGAAAACCCTCTGAATAACAGCGAGCTCGTCACTCTGGAACGTTACGAGACGAAACGAGATGACATGGTGACGACTACTTCATCATTACGACCAGAGGAATACACAGATCATTCAGAAGACAAATAGGTGTGTGTCTTTTAAAAAACCTGTCTGGGGAGAATAAACTCATGTTTAGATAGTTTGGAGTTTGAAAGTTTGTTCTTCATTGTAAATAGAAAGCCGAGATGTGCGGTTTATTTCTTACGCCTATTACTTGAATAATTAATTTTTGTTAATGTCAGAAGAAAGATGTTTGTTTTTTATTCTGGTTGTATCATTGGTTCAAAGAGAAATAATTTGCGCTCAACACAGCGTCATGGTTATGGCACTTACCAGAAGCAGGGGGTACGAACCAGGCAAGGCCATGCGTGGCTTGTATTAGTACACTCTAATAATTGTACTCTCAGAATTGAACCGGATCCGAGTCCCGTGGGGCCGGACCTGTTTCTGAGTCAGTATGACCAGTAATCTCTGACCCGGAATCTGTCAAAATGACCCACAAATGGGTCAAACTGACGAAGAATCCCATGTCAAAAACCCATTTTTGACCAGTTTCCGGTTCAGCCTGATCCAGAAATGGGTCAGGCCTCCTGAGACCCGGAATCCGGGTCAACTGACCCGGGAGTTTTTAGAGTGTATCCACAACTGATCGGGCAGTGCCAAGATTGTGTCAAAAGCACTACTAGATTTGAAGTTAGGAAAACGTTTTATTTAGACAGCATTTTTTAGTCTGAAATAATTTGTGATAATCTTATGCAATCACAAAATATTTCTGGAAAAAGTGCAAACTCACCCTTTTAAGATTATGATTTTATGAGAAAATGGTGTTTCTGTGGGGAAAACATTGTGTTTTTAAATTCATTTTCAACAAGGCCTTAGCTGCGCCCCTGAATAAGTTGTTCTTTAAAAACAATGTTTGAGATGTAAACTTGATAACCGACAAGCCTAACGTTGTTCAATAACCACAGGAGAATACCGGTGTGGCAAGAGATTCTGTCCCCAGGAGATTCTGTCCCCCATGTGGGCACATTTCTGATAGCGCCCTCTTTTGACTCGACTTCCCTCAGCCCATGTTAACGTACCGTACGGGGGGACCAACACACGGGGGACAAAATCCCCCGTGACACCGGCGCGAATAAGTAGCCAGACTTTATACTGCAACAATGAGAGGCAACATATCTTGAAAACCAATCAAATTCAAATGAAGTTATTTAGTTGTTTCCAATCCATTTTTTCGAGCAGCCACGGAAAAAAATTACATGCTTGACCCACGGGGCGCGCTCGGAAGGCTGATTGTATTACGGGTAAATAACTGTGTTTGGGGGCACAATTCTTGTTCTAATGGTCTGAACAGATAAATACATGTTCGCTGGACCAACACAATAAAGATTGAAGCATTCTGAAAATGTACACATTGGTTCACTACTAATTTTCAAAAAATAGTACATTTCGAAAGGATTAAGTTTTTGTGCACATTATAAAGGGACCCTAATCTGCCATCCCAAACTATGTCAACCTCTGAGTTTACCCACCCAGATATCATAGTATAAGAAAGAGGGGGTGTTTAAGGGTAGTTCAAAAAAAAAAATCAGCGGAATTGATCCACACATTTTGTAGTTATTAAACAAAGTATGAAGCTAGTCCTTCCGCCTGCTCCCCTCGGCTGCTCGGAGGGTTGGATTTAAATTTCAAGGTATTTTTTAATTTTCCCCCTTTTAAAAAATGTGTTTTGTGATCAAATGACGTTTTTGTTACTTGAAAATGTGCATATTGATTACTAACGTTCATCTAGTAAGGTTTGCATGAACATAACAGTAATGACAATTCTTAAACGCAAATTCTTCTAAACTTAGGGCCTGATTTGCAGCTCGCGTTCTTGGTAGTGAACCTTGTTTTATTTTATAGAAGTTATTATATCTTTTAAAAAAATAACAAAAACAAAACAAAAACGTAACTATTTTCTACATTTTGTTTTATAAAATTCCGTATTAATCATGTACTGTAAAAATGTTATCTTTGTCGTTTCAATGTGGTTTTAAATACTGCTTCTAATGCGTAAGATATCACAAATACAGGGTATTAGAAAAAAACTGAATATTAAATAAAATGTTCACAAACATAATTTCTAAGTGTGTACATTGTCTGTGAGAATCTGATTGTTGGTGATAATTTGGTACTCTTCTGAATTCGCTGTGATCTTTCAAAAGTCTCAAATTCTTGATATCGGCCTAGTATGCAGCATGTCCTAATTTGTCAAGCCTATATTTAACCGTTTACAATGTTTGCCTTTACCTACATAATTTCATGCGAACCACTTGATTTGTAGTACATCGAGTAATTACCTACGTCTCAGGGAGACTGTTCACTTATAAAATGTCTCACTGAGACCGCTTACCAACATGAGTTGACCTCATCCCTTTTATAAGTTCACCTCCTTATTTAACACAGAACTTTATTTTATTGTGCTACTACTACCATCATGTGTACAATACATTCCGAAAAGGTGTCAGAGCTCGCTTCACAAAGTACTAAAGATTCATCTTAGGATGAGTTGTCAAGATCACCATAGTGATTTGAATTGTGACATCACACTTTGCTTAGCAATTCGCACTTAAGAGTGAGCTCTTTGCGAAATCGAGCCCAGTCCTAAAGAAGTTGTCTTTCAAACCATTTTAAATTTTAATTTTGGGGAGGAAAAAACGAGACGGCTGCGCAACTTGATACCGGTAATTGTAATTTTTTTGCCCACAACTGTCTTGAAAAAATAGCAGGCTATGCATATACATCAGAAATTACATAGAAACAGGAAACAAAACAACCAAGGTTTACGAAATAATGTCAGCGCAATTGTTGGATCCCATCAGAATTATAAGCAAACACCCCAGATGAAAGTGCTATGTCCCAATATTTATTCGGGAAATATTCCTCCGCCCACCAGAATTTTATTGGACACAAAAAAAGCTTTTCGCCATCAAAATATGGGAATCAGCAATCCAAGTTAAATTGTTTGACAGAAGTGTATTTTTAAGGGTGAAAAATAGCTTTGAACAAAGTTGATAATATAAAAAATGTTTAGGAACTTGATGATCTCGGCGTATGTGTTTGTTTTTGGGGGCTCACTGTGGTGAAATGCGGTCGTTTCAAAAGATGGCGCTCATCTGTAACACACGTGTGGAAAATTGTCAAGCACGGACGATGGGAAAACCACCCCATATTGCACTTTTTGATCCACATGGACAAGTCGGCACCTTCTACACGTATTGAAGAACATTCTGGTAAGTTTTTGTTTGCTTTTTGAACCGCTTAAATGTTTTTTTTCTCCAAACAATACACATTTTTACTCGATGATTCGCACTGCATTCTGGGTTGCGGGAGGGCGGCGGCCATAATTTTTACGAACCACCGACCACCACGTACTATGGAAACGTTTTTTTTGTTTTGTTTTCATCATATATTGTTCAATAACGTTAGTGTTAGTGATTGTAAATTGTAGCTGAACCTTTCATCTGTTCACATGGCATTGAAAAGTGGAAAAAGATGAAAATGGAAATATCGTCACCCACAGTCACACTGATTTTTCCAAAATTTATAAAAAGTGTGTGGTGTAGCTTGTTTTGGTTGGATTGGATGACCGTATGACAGTGACATAACAAGTGAGTACACATTCATTGCAAAAAAAATTATCTGAAAATGCATTTATGCAAATTTCTTTTTCCCATGTTTATTTTTCGTTGCATTTTTTTGTCTTCGTCATTATTTAATATAAATTATGTTTTATTATTATTATTATAAATGTTTTGAATAGCATAACCATTTAGTTTGTAGCTTGAATTGATCCTTATTCCAAAACTCACTATAAATCTGTTCAATCTTTGACTGGGAAATTTTAATTTAATGTTTATTTTATTATGTATTTATTTATTCAATTCTTTTTGGGGTTGAACAAAGATAAATTGTTCACCCCAAAAAGCTGAATTAATTTTACCTTGTTTTCCAAATGTTGCTTGTTACTTTAAAGGCACCTGGCAGTGGTATTTTGTCAAAATAAAGCTTTTGTCGTTAATATATACATTTTGATGAGTGGAATGTGAATAAACAATTAACTAAGGTTCAAACATTGTGTTTTTATTTTAATTAAACATTTAAAAATAGGCCCCCGTTTACATGGCGCTATTCGTGACGTCAATCGAGGCGCGGGATATTTGAAGAGAAAATGTGTAGTCTGGCCCTGTACATTACGTCTGGGTACCTGATCAGTATGATGCATTTTCGTATTCGGACGTCACCCAATGCAATCCTAGGAGAGTGTACAGTCGACGTTTATACGAGGTTTTCACCGGTCCCGAACTGTCCCATGCGCGTTTCTATGTCTTAAAAAACGGAAAATACGAGCACGGTCATAACGAGAACACGGATAATACGATTCGAGCGGCCCCGTGATGACAAATCGGAACGGCGCGCCGCGGCGCGGCATACAGCTCAAGTTGATCCGAACACCAGAAATATGTTCGCTGCAGCGCTGAAAACGATGTCGACCGGACCACTTTGCCCTCGTTAGCCTGACTTTCGATGCCCGTAACTGCCTATAATTAGGGATCTGCAGGAAACAAATGCTAACTGACCCCATCTTTAGTCGTTTTGCTGCATCCAGCAGCAATACACCTGGTCGGCATTGCCGGGAAAATGCACGAAAAATCCCTTTTTTGGGATAACCAAACGAAACGTACAAGCTCACTACTGGCACGTAAATGCAGGCAAGTTCGAGGGGGTTGATGTTCGATCGCGGCGAAGTCTGCCTCGACTGACGTCACAAAAAGGGATGGGCGGAGTCACCTTCAAACAACTTTGTCAATTTTTTTTCACATATAAATCGTGACAAACAATTACTCAAAAAATTGTTTTATTGTTAATATACATATACCCTTCTGTAAAAAAAAAAAAAAAAAAAAAACTATTTCCAGGTGCCTTTAATACTTGATATTTTAAATCGAAAATTGCATCCCCTAAGGTTGAACCCTGTACTGCTGTTCTGTCATAAACTTGGGTGTGATCTTTGCTTAAATGGCAGTTTCAGGTTGTAACTTCTGAAATGGCACTTCAAACTAAGATAGTGTCAAAATAGGGATACTGCCAAACATTTATGGCGCAGTTGGCAGAGCCGGTTTGAATGTGTATACTACCCTCACGCACGTATGTGTAAGGTGTAAACCGAGGACTTCTCTTTTTTTTATAAAGTTTTTAAAGTTTTTAAAAATTTCTCCCATTGTTTGGACTGTTTTTTTGGTTTTCCCCATTTTTTTTTGTATTTAAATTGTAAAAGCGAAGACCCTCGCCTCGCTCTGTCAAACACCCAGATCCCTTTTGTTAAAGTCCTCGGTTTCAACGGGACACGCTCACACACACACACACACACAGCACACAAACAAACACACACACACACACTCCCCTCTTTGTTTGTTTGTTGGGGGGGAAAGGAAATGGTACATGCTCCCCCTCCAACTGGGGACCTTTCCCCAACCGGCCGGGGACCCTATTGTCCTTTTTTTTTTTAAATTCCTCGCTTTGAATGTGTATACTACCCACACGCACGTTTGTGTAAGGTGTAAACCGAGGACTTCTCTTTTTTCTCCCATTGTTTGGACTTAGTTTTTTTTAGCGACGTCCCCATTGGTTTTGTACACAAAATCAAAGCGAGGACGTCCTCGGTACACCTTTTCCCCGGATCCCTTTTGTTAAAGTCCTCGGTTTGAATGCGTAGACATACCCACGCACACACATCCAAATCCATGGTTTTAACATGTAACAACTGTTAAATTGGGCCTACGTGAATTTAATTATGTCATTCCTTTTCCTTTACAATAGATAAATCCATTAGTGATAAAACAACATCCCTGAGACGTTCCATAGAGGAATACCCCTCCGAAGTAACTGATGACATCTTTGAATCGCCCATCAATTGGAGACAAGTAGTTAACCCATTGATGAATCAACTGCCTCTGCCCACGAGTCAACTGACCCGCTGCCCAAGCCCAAGCATGAACGTAGCAATCTCAAGAAACCGAAGGTATATTATAAACATTGTTTCCCATTCGCATTTAAATGTGAGGCGTCCCACCTCGCTACTTCCAGCGTCCACCTCACTCATCTTTTGCCAATATCACCAAATCGCTGTGAAAATTTGCCTTAGGGGTTACTAATAAAAAAAGAAAAAATTTGTGTAATTTAAGAGCTATTTCATTGATCTCTATAAGGGTTTGCCCTTAACCTTTTCAATGACCAGCCAGTGGGACCAGTTAGCTTGTCATTTCAAAAGACCTTCTACATGACGTCATTTGACAAGTTTGAAGAGGGTGCCCTCAGATAGAGGTCAAAAGGTCACTTGCTTCTTGGCTGATCCTGTGTGACGTGTGTAAATAGAAGTGTGTTTTCCATTGTTCATCATCGTTTCACCTCTAAGACGAAGGCGTGATGATGTGGATGAATAAGGTTCCTATTTTGACAGCTTTTTGAGTTTAAGGATACAAACAATCATAACACAGTCAGTGGTATTACACATAGTGTTTGGAAGCAATGAACCAGCCTGCAGGACCAGTTGGACAGAATCTAAATGGCTATAGTCCTCCAAATTTATAGCTGGCATTTTGCCAGTGGACCCCTGTTACGGGAGAACGCTGTTTATGTATCTATTTGGTTGTGTTGACAGAAAACATGCGCATTACAAAAATTGCTTGCTTCAATCATCAATTGAATGTTTACCACCTCATTCAGTTCATCAGCCAGGGAAAACACTTGTAGGGAGTATGGGGTCTCTATAATTGGTTAAGTGGGGCAGTGGGGTTGATATGCCCGATACTTTACACAGATAACAACATAAGTACATGTACCAATTTCTTGTACCGGATAAAAGGTCTTTTTTGCTTATTCTCTGTCCAATTATTTTTTCTTCTTGCTGTGCCTGAATTTTGGAGAAGTGAACCTTCAGAGTCGACTAAACCCTCTGCTCAAGTCTTCTTGAGTGTCACCCCACTTGCAGACAGAAACCCAAACTACACCTTGAGGACTAGACTCCATGGATCAAAGGTATGATGAACTCTATTTTAAACACTACCTTGAAAAGTTTCCATCGTTTTAGATGAGCTATCAGGGTTCTCTCCATGCAAATTTTGGTCAACATCCAAAACATTCTGAGAAAATTGATCGTCTCTGGACATTTTTGTACCGGGATGTTTTGTTTCATTCCTGATTTTCATTGATATTCAATAAAAATGGCCTTGAATTTGATATTTTGACTATCAAAATGTTCCTCCTTGGATCGTAAAGACCCATTAGTTGTTGAAACCCAATGACTGACGTCATGTTTCAAGTTTCGCTATCCCCTTACAAAAATATACGGGCCCATTTTTTCTCAGAATGATGTCATCGGGTGTTTTGGATGTTGACAAATTTTGCACTGGAAGATTATCGATTACAATGGCAAACAACACCATTTAAGTGTGGGGTTAGAAACTTGTAATTTTTCCCCACTCATAATGAGTACTCTATCTATTGGAAAATCAATACACCACTAAATTGAATTTGACATTTCCCTTCCTCTTTAATAACTCTAAGGAAAAGTTGAAAAACTTTGGGTTCACCCTAAGGTGTCAGACAGGCAACTTACAGCTGATCAGTTGATTTCCTCTTTTGGGGTTTCTCAGCTGACCTTTGAAAAATGAAAAAACAAAGTACAATCTTGCTGTGCCAAACTGCAGTTGCAGGCTGGGTATACCTCATTGGATGGCATAGAATTGATTGATTTTGAGTTCAAGATTGGTAGCCTAGGGAAAATTTCACATTTGAAATTTTACTTGTGACAGACATGTAATTTCTCAGGATTTTTTTCTGATTTCAGGATTTTCTCAAAGCCTCCTTGAGCCTTCAAATTTTCTCAGAAGTAAAACCAGTCATCAAAGGGAGAAAGAAATTGTTCAGATTTTCTCAAAACCTGTACCTTTGTATTTCTGGTCATGCACTGAGTCTCTATAAACCATCTATAAACCTGAATTGTAACATTGCGGAGGTTTTAGGTCTAGAATAAGGTGGAACCCAAACCCTGCAAGACAGGTTTCAGGAATTTTAACATACAACAAATCTCATTGCTGTTTTGACAAACCTCCTGATAACTGTATACCAGATGCCATCTACAAGAAAATTGTCCCCAAACTCTACCAATCAATTTTTTGTTCCAGTTTGCAAAATCATGCCTCACACTAGTCCATTATGGCCATACACAAAATCCCTGTTATGGTATAAGCTGTTCATCGTTTCTTGAAAACTTGACCATTTTTGACATGATCACTTGTTAGTTGTGAAGCGTGTTTATTGAAATTGGATTGGAATTGATTTGTTTTTCTAAAATCAATAACTTCTCATACCTTGATAGGGTTTGCCCTGAACTTTTTGAGTGACTGGCCAGCAGCACCAGTTAGCAATTATCATTTATCTAGTCAAACTTCCGGGACCAAGCTGGTCCTAACAATATTGAGTTTTTCGTTTGCGATTCTAAGTCTTTAAAGGTATTGTACACTTTTGGTAACAGCTCAAAATCAGTGTCCGCATTTTGTGTGATTCAACATGCATGAACAAACAAACCTGTGAAAGTTTGAGCTCAATTGGTCATCGAGATCACGAGAAAATAGTGAAAAGAGACCTAAATGTGTTTTCTGTTTTTTCAAAATACAGCGCGTGATAAAAACTATTGTTTTACTCATTTCTCAGAAACAATAAGGAACTCTTTCTACCATTACTTACTTTAAATCATGTAAATTGTGTGTGAATCTGTGAACATTTGTGTTTTTCGATCTTACCAATAGTGTACAGGGCCTTTAAATACTTTAGTTTGACGTAGTTTATGGCTATAAAACTTATGTTTAACTGTTAGGAAAGTAATATTTCATTCATTAGTCTTTGTGGGAAAGTTAAAATTGCCCAATATTTTAAAACAGATAAAAACTTACCAATTTCTTATACCGGATAAAAGTTCTTTTTTGCTTTCTCTGTCCCATAGTTTTTTATTCTTGCACTGCCCGAATTTTCCCCACAGCTTTTCCTGAATTAATTTTCTCATTTTTTCCCCTGTTCAAATAGGATTCATGCACGACAAAATAGAATCCTGACATGATGCTTAGAGGCACCCTGTTGAACTCAAGGAGCTGGGTCATCATTTGCTCCTGAACCCTTTGGAGAAGTGAACCTTCAGAGTCGACTAAACCCTCTGCTCAAGGGTGACTGCTCTATCCGACACCCCTATATTCCGACACCCCTATGTTCCGACAACCCCCTCATTATTTACGTAGGGTTAGGGTTAGGGTTAGGGTTAGGGTTAGGGTTAAGGTTAGGGTTAGGGTTAGGGTTAAGGTTAGGGTTAGGGTTAGGGTTAGGGTTAGATAGGAAAATACACCAGGGTTGTCGGAACATAGGGGTGTCGGAACATAGGGGTGTAACCCTGCTCAAGTCTTCTTGAGTGTCAACCCACTTGCAGACAGAAACCCAAACTACACATTGAGGAGTAGACTCCATGGATCTACAATATAATCAAAGGTATGATGAACTCTATTTTAAACACTACCTTAAAAAGTTTCCCTCGGTTTAGATGAGCAGGGTTCTCCCCATGCAGTAGCTAGCATATCAGGCAGTTAAGCGCAAATTGTGGCCGATATTTGCGAATTGCGGCTGATAGATACTCAAACATACACACACATGTTTGTTAATCCAGTAAATAGAGGACTTCTCTTTGTTCTCTCATTGTTTTGACATTTTCCAATAGGTAGAGTCCTCACAAAGGTGGGTAGAAAATTACAAGTCTCTTACCTCATGTACATGTACATGGTGTAAAATATAATTTTATTTGATCTTTCAGAGCGAAATTTGAAACATGACGTCATCGGACAGATGGGCCTGTACAATTTAAAGAGAATCATGTAGACTATATTTAAAGACAATGCAGTTGTGATTGAACATTAAAATTCAGGAATGAACTAAAAATTCTCTGCACAAAAATGTACAGATTTTACAGACCATATTTGAAATATGACGTCGTTGAACGTTTTGGGATAATGAAAAAAATTGCACTTGAAGGGTATCAAACACAGTGGCATTTTACATTAACCTGAGGGTTAGAGACTCATAATTTTTTCCCAATTTTCATAACTTTGGACTCAATCTATTGAAAAAAGGAGTGCATCACAAAACTCATTTGACCTTGGAGCCCCTGTTTATGGAAACAAAAATTCTCCTAAAATTATGGTTAATTTTTGCACAACTTTACCATAAATTAGGTTTTTGATGTTTCAACCAAAAGCATTGTTACAAGGTTTGACCTTAAAGAAACAGTGTGTCAACATTCTTTGCTTCGCTGTAGTTTACTCAACAAATATGTTAAGTATTTTTTCACATTTCTTGTTTTCATCTTGTGTAGATGAACTAATCCAGAAAGAGAGTGTCTGATCTCCATACAGAGTTGTAGCTGCCTGGAAATATCAATCAACTTAAAAAGGTAGGATACTTTTGGTATATAGGCCCCCTAGTGATAACAAAGCTATCATGGTGCTTAATAACTCTGAGGAAAAGTTGAAAAACTTTGGGTTCTGGTTCACCCTAAGGTCTCAGACAGGCAACTTACAGCTGATCAGCTGTGCAAAACTGCAGTTGCAGGCCTGGGTATACCTCATTAGATGGCATAGAAATCCCTTGCAGATTGTTCTTGATCTCAAGATTGGTGGCCCAGGGAAAACTTCACATTTGAAATTTTCCTTGTGACATACATGTGATTTCTCAGGATTTTTCCTGATTTAAGGATTTCTCAATGCCTTCTTGAGCCTTCAAATTTTCTATGAAGAAGTAAATCAAAGGGAGAAAGAAATTATTCACATTTTCTCAAAACCTGTAGCTTTTTTTTCTGGTCGTGCACTGAGTCTCTAAACCTCCTGAATTGTAACATTGTGGAGGTTCTTGGTCTAGAATTTTCACATACTTCAAATCTCATTCTCAATAAAGTTTTTGTTCCAGTTTGCAAAATCTTGAAAACTTTTCTGTTGAAATGATCACTTGTTAGTTTCGAAGTGTGTATATTGAAAACAATTGGATTGGAATTGATTTTCTCTTCCATAAATCAATAACTTGACAGGGTTTACCCTGAACTTGTTGTGTGACTGGCCAGCAGCACCAGTTAGCTTGTCATTTATCTAGTCTGTCGGCTTTTTCACTCGTCCAAATTTCAAATAGAGATGCTTTTCAACACTGGAGTAGCCAGCTGGTCCACTTAGAATCCTGTTTGACTGGTCCTCGGGATGTTTTAACTGGCAATCTGGCCAGTGGACCAACGTTAAGGGAGAAAGCCAACCTCGTCCCCATGGTTTACTTTATTTCCAACCATGTTACTTGGACCCTGATTGGACAACGACTGTTGTACAAAAGTCTAATGTAAACATGTTTAAAAGTTGTACTCATTCAGTATTCTATGGTGTTCCATATGTGCCACTCCTTTGGAAAAAAATAATTCCGTCGCATTTTTTTTGTTTGCGTCGCATTTTTTTTTTTGCGTCGCATTTTTTTTTTTTGCGTCGCATTTTTTTTTTTTTGCGTCGCATTTTTTTTTTTTTCGTCGCATTTTTTTTTTTGGCGTCGCATTTTTTTTTTGGCGTCGCATTTTTTTTTTTCAGGCGCATATTTTTTTTTCCGTCGCATTTTTTTTTTCGTCGCATTTTTTTTTTCCGTCGCATTTCTTTTTTTTTCGTCGCATTTTTTTTTTCCCGTCACATTTTTTTTTTTCAGGCACATTTTTTTTTTCAGGCGCATTTTTTTTTCTGAATCGGTCACGTGACCGTCACATGATGTCCATGTGATGATTTTTTGGCTCCGCTATTGCAGTTGGCGTGTGAACAATTCTATTCTTCTCCTTCAGGGTTGCGGCCATTGCTGTATTACAATTCGTTACAACTGTTTTAGACCATGTAGTGTTAAAACGCGCGCGTCTAACATTTTTTTCAAGTGTTAAAACATACTGCTTTTCTATAATTAATGCATGTATAAATTCATATTGTGCGTGGGACGCGCGCGTATACTAAGTGAGGCCAACGCAAAAAAAAACAAAGGAAACCAATTTATATTCAAAATTAATGTCCACACCCGTCATGCACCACTGTTGCCACATAACCATTCCATTCTAGGGGGTAATGATAACTGATCTCTTGGCTAGCGGGTTTCTGTCGCACTAGCACTGTAATACACGCTTCCGTTGCTCGGTTCTTTTTTCAACTGTTCTTCTCCATTCCTGGAAGACCTTTAGAGTCATGTTTTAGTGTATTTGGTAGCCTTAATAGCCCAACGAAGCCGGTGTGTCCCTTTAAGTTAGCAGGATTAAGACTTAAGTGCAAACTTAAGTACTCCAAGTTAAAGGGGCACACCGGCTTCGTTGGGCTTTTAAGGCTACAAAATACACTAAAACATGACTCTAAAGGTCTTCCAGGAATGGAGAAGAACAGGGTAGTCAAATTATGGATACAAGTTGTAAATAATACAACAAAATCGAACGTAAGATTTTATTTCAGAGAGTCCGAGCAACGGAAGCTTGTATTACAGTGCACAGCGTGGGGACTCGCTACACGCAACACAGGGGCAGTCGTGTAGCTGGCGAGCAGAGTATCTCGGCGGTGCTAGCGCGACAGAAACTCGCTAGCCAAGAGATAGCTGTACCTGGAAGCTCATGAACATGTGGGAGGGGTAGGGAGCCAGACCACTAACTATACGTTGTTGTTACTGCGGGTTTGCTAGTCGGCACACCTCGCTGATCGAATCCGTTGTTTCAAAATTCTACATGACTAAATTACGTAAACAGGTAACCGGTGTGTCCCTTTAAGTGGGGCGCTTATTAGTAGCTATTCACAAAACATCTAAGTACCCCACTTATCTTAGTACCCCACTTAAATCTAAAAAAGTTAAGTTGTTAGATTAAGTTATTGCACATGCGCACAAAACATACGTCATCAATGGTTACTATGATGACTCGGACGCAATCAATCAGTTATCATTAATTACCCCATAGAATGGAATGGTTATATTTTTTCGCAACAGCGGTGCCACAGATGACGGGTGTTGTCATTAATTTTGAATATAAATTGTGTTTCCTTTGTTTTTGCGTTGGCCTCACTTAGTATACGCGCGCGTCCCACGCACAATGTGAATTAGGCATGCATTAATTATAGAAAAGCAGTATGTTTTAACACTTGAAAAAATGTTAGACGCGCGCGTTTTAACACTACATGGTCAAAAACAGTTGTAACGAATTGTAATACAGCAATGGCCGCAACCCTGAAGGAGAAGAATAGAATTGTTCACACGCCAACTGCAATAGCGGAGCCAAAAAATCATCACATGGACATCATGTGACGGTCACGTGACCGATTCAGAAAAAAAATGTGCCTGAAAAAAAAATGCGCCTGAAAAAAAAAAATGCGACGCAAAAAAAAAAAGGCCCCGGAAAAAAAAATGCGACGACCAAAAAAAAAATGCGACGCAAAAAAAAAAAATGCGACGTAAAAAAAAAAATGCGGCCCCCAAAAAAAAATGCGCCTGAAAAAAAAAAAATGCGACGCCAAAAAAAAAAATGCGACGCCAAAAAAAAAAATGCGACGCAAAAAAAAAAAATGCGACGCAAAAAAAAAAAATGCGACGCAAAAAAAAAAAATGCGACGCAAAAAAAAAAATGCGACGGAATTATTTTTTTCCAAAGGAGTGGCACATATGGAACACCATAGTATTCACCATGTTCACAGCCAGACTATTCTAATTTGCATACGTATCCAAAATGTTTGGATATGCAAATGATCCACTACCAGGGTGAGAGAGCGGTCAACCTCGTACTGCTGGACACACCTTGGAGACGAGGTTGGGAGAATGCTGCTTGAGGAAAATTTTGTCAGATATATTTTGTGTGGTTTAATTAATAGTTTTCTCAACATAAATGTTTAATTTGTTTTCCTTTTCCTTGTTTCATCCTCTACAGGTCAACTTATCCAGACAGAGAGTGTTGGATCTTCATTCAAGTTGCAGTCCATCACCAGTGGTGATACTGTGTCCATTAACAGGAGTTAATTGGTGTTATTTGTAACTTTGAACTTGTTATTAGTTTATATGGGATGGATCTAAAGGTTTAATTTAATTTCACCAAGATAACGAAGGCTTTTCTTGAAAGAGCATCATTGTCTTCAAGATTAAAAGGTGCACATCCCGAGTGTGATGAATTACGAACACTTCCCTTGTGTGGTGAATTACGAACACTTCCCTTGTGTGGTGAATTACCAGTACTCAGCCCTGTGTGGTGATTGACCTGTACTTCCCTTTGTGTAATGAATAATCTATACTTTCATTGTGTGGTGAATAATCCATACTTTCATGTTTGGTGAATTATCCATACTTTCATTATGTGGTGAATTATCCATACTTTCATTGTGTGGTGAATAATCCATACTTTCATTGTGTGGTGAATAATCCATACTTTCATTGTTTGGTGAATTATCCATACTTTCATTATGTGGTGAATAATCCATACTTTCATTGTGTGGTGAATAATCTATACTTTCATTGTGTGGTGAATAATCCATACTTTTATTGTGTGGTGAATTATCCATACTTTCATTGTGTGGTGAGTAATCTATACTTTCATTGTGTGGTGAATAATCCATGCTTTCATTGTGTGGTGAATAATTCATACTTTCATTGTTTGGTGAATTATCCATACTTTCATTGTGTGGTGAATAATCTATACTTTCATTGTGTGGTGAATAATCCATACTTTCATTGTGTGGTGAATTTATCCATACTTTCATTGTGTGGTGAATAATCTATACTTTCATTGTGTGGTGAATAATCCATGCTTTCATTGTGTGGTGAATAATTCATACTTTCATTGTTTGGTGAATTATCCATACTTTCATTGTGTGGTGAATAATCTATACTTTCATTGTGTGGTGAATAATCCATACTTTCATTGTGTGGTGAATTTATCCATACTTTCATTGTGTGGTGAATAATCTATACTTTCATTGTGTGGTGAATAATCCATACTTTCATTGTGTGGTGAATTATATGGTGTTCTATAAAGGACATTCACGGCGACTTTTCCCCTACAGGTTAGTCGCAAGCTTGTACTCGACTGGCAGCGCAACGATGGACTACACCCTTTTAAATCCATTTATTTCCGACCAGAGAGACAATATCCCTTTTCATTCATGACATCTATGCATTCTGTATCCAACTTTCATGTTTTTAAATTTGATAAAGAAGACAATCAAAAAAAGATTGAGTTCAAAACTCTCGTTTTTGTAATTTTAAACACGACACAACACAATGTTGTCCCTCGCAGCGGCGTAGCCAGGGGGGCCGGGGGGGGCAACTGCCCCCACAAATTTCCAGTGCCCCCCCCCCCCCACGCAGTCGCGGTACTGCTCTCAAAAAAGAAAAGAAAAAGAAAAGGGAAAAAGAGGAAAATGCGTGTTTGTATAATCTAATGTAGTGAACGATCGCGATCAAAAAATTGCAAATATCTAGAGGATGTAAAGGGGGATTTTGTTGAAACTTTCAGGCATGAAAAACCTATCCTTAGGCTACATTATAAATACGTTCAGCGAAAAAAAAATCAGAGGATGAACAATAACATTTTAAACATTATGTCGATATTTGTATAGGGGAGACGTTTTTTAATGAGATTCCCACCGGGCCCATTCATACTTGTTAGCCGCTGCAATAAATCAACGGAAAATTGTGTTACTTGAGATAACAGACACTGAGTCTCAACTCCAGGGGTCATGCTCTATTGAAGAGTATGAACATTTACAAGATACCATACTATCTAACGTCAAGCACCTAAGGTCCACCCTAATGGACAAACAGAACAAGAAACGTATGAATGTCCAAGCTAACCATAAGAAACACATTCATAGACGTTTGATATTTGACATTCATAGACTTGTGTGGTAAATTACCATTCTTTCTTTTATGGTGAGCTACCAACAATTTCACTTGTGTTGTAAATTATCAATACTTAACTTTTATGGTGAGTTACCAACACTTTCACTTGTGTGGTGCATTAAAAAAAGATTGGTACTTTGACAAGAAAAATAAACTTATGTGATGCAAAACAAGTAAAAAAGAACTGTTTTTCTCGTTGTATGTTTTGTTTGTTCGGCCGTTGCTACAAGAAATAACATACAGGCAGTCAAAAATAAGTTAAAATTGTAGTTGTGATGCAAGGAAATTCGTCATTGTAAGCGCCCATACAGTCTAAAATTCGCTCAATTTAATTGTACTTCAGATAAAGGACCATATTTATGTTAAATAGTTTTTGTAACTTTCTAATGTTAAACTGATTATTATGGTTTGTAGTCTTAATGGTCTTTACTTTTACTTGTTTCAAAAACACATTTGATATTATGTATGTTTTTTGTTCCACAAATAAACTATCATTTAACAGACACCAACAAACATTTCTTCATTATCTTTTTCCTTTCCTGTCTTATGCTAAGGTCAAAGGTCATAGGTTGCATCTCATTATTTTTTTGTTACCTATCCATCCTAAGGATTATATATAACGTCCGAGCAATTTTGTTTTTTAAGTGGAGACTTGGCCCAGTGGGTAAGCTCACAGCTCCCGGAATTATGGAGCTGTGTGAGCTCGGGGTTCAAAGACTGGCGGGCCCATTTTTTACCAGTAAAAAACTTATTTGGGAGGTTGCTGGTCAGTCAGTCAGCCAGTGGGCTGGCTTGGGGTGTTGGGGTGATGGGCTGGGAGGTTGCTGGTCAGTCAGTCAGCCAGTGGGCATCGGATGATAAGGCTGGGTGGAGGACTTGGGCTATGGGCTGGGGTGCTGGGATGCAACCAGTGGGATGAGCTGATGGATGCGGGTAGGGAGAGTCACCATGCTGGGGTGTGGCTGGCTGGTTGAGTGTCAGGAATTCTTAGTTATTTCAGAAAGTCAGGGTTCAGTCACAGCAGTTATTTGTATGATACTCCTGTCAATCCCTCATATATCTGACCACTCCGTAAAAACCTTTGAAATAGAACCAAACAAAATTTAACAACAATTTCTTAAGGTAATAGAGCCTAAAAAATGAGCAACATTTACCAATGATCCCTATGCATGTACCAACTGAAGAAATGTCTGGCCCTTGACCTAGATTCACAAAATAGCAACCTACATGTACATGATACTTCGTAACTATTTTCTCTATCAAAAGGTAACTTGCATAGCCCCTTTAATATGTTTGGTTTGTTTATAAAGTGCGCCCTCTCTATGTCATATTAAGACAGTTTTACATGGAGGGAGTTTCGGTTTCAATTTCGTTTCACAAATTTCTACCTAGAAATGTCCCTTTTGATACAAACTATGACGCTGTACGGATTATTTGGCAGTTCATCAAAGGCAGGAGAATCGCTGGATATTATAAAGGTACGTTTTAGATTGATATAGGCAGATGTGTCGGGTTTTCTATATGTGTAACCACGACTCATGAGGTTGACGTTATTATCACTACTAGTACTAGCACTACTCAGTCCTAGTCTAGGACTGAGTAGTGCTAGTGATAGCGGAACGAACCTCGTAGTCGTATTGTAGTTCTATTCTAGGCTAGAACTACGATACGAGGTTCGTTCGTTCCGCTAGACGATGGGGCGGGACGATAGCGGAACCATGGCGGGACGAACCTCGGTAGTTCTAGAGTACACTAGCACTATCCCTCCCGGACCTTCCTCCCAGCCAGCAGGTTAGTTCAGATTAACTCAATCATGTAATTGTGTTGTCAATATGTAATGTAAACCTACCGTTTGTCCGTAGATATCCGGTCTGTAGTGTATGCCTGCGCATGCGCCCCTCCCCCTACATGCCCTAGCCCACCTTGTTGAGCTGTAATGGCTCTCTTTTAACATCGGTCTCGAGTGTTATGAGACCGGTGTTAAAAGAGAGCCATTACTCCTCAACAGGTGGGCTAGGGCATGTAGGGGGAGGGGCGCATGCGCAGGCATACACTACAGACCGGATATCTACGGACAAACGGTAGGTTTACATTACGCCCACCTTGTTGAGCTGTAATGGCTCTCTTTTAACATCGGTCTCGAGTGTTATGAGACCGGTGTTAAAAGAGAGCCATTACTGCTCAACAGGTGGGCTACCTCCCCCCCCCCCAACTGATGATGCCTGCAACATGTTTCTTTCATCCATGCTCTGATCTCATCTAATTCTAATCTAAGCTATAGGCCTAATATAATAAATAGTTTATTATAGTCCTAAAATCAATCAATGTACATGCATCATAATATGACATCCTGTCTGATCCCTCCACTATTGTCACATAACACTGACATTGAGTATTGACTCCATACAGCATAAAAAGCTTCAGAAACCAGACTTTTAAGTTTTGATCATGTTTCAATTTGTAAGAAACCACAAACAAATTCACCAGGGCTCGAATTTAGGGTAAAATTCCACAAGACCACAGGGCTTGGTAGTTTTGAATGTTGACCGGACCAGACTTTAAGTTACAAGACCAGCATCTTAATGAGAAAGAACTTTCTACAAAGTTTAACTTGAAAGCTTTTTTTACTTGAACAAGCACTGAGAGAAGATTGATCTTGCTTTTCTTGTGGGTAAGTTGGCCTATATTTTGATACTTAACAGAATTGGAAGATTTTATCAGACTCAAAATTCAACAGTGAACATTGTTTCTTTTTGTTAAAGATTACACAGTGAGTTGAAAAAAACACAAGACCGCCGGGCTTGTGCGGACGTGAGTTTACTGGCCCAACACTAAAATCACAGGCAGGGGCCTGCGGTCCAGTGTAAAATTTGAGCCCTGTTCCCATTAGACCCATGTCCACTCATCCTTTTCCTGTGGCTCTATGTTTAATGGACAAGTAACTGTCTCAGTGTCTATCGCCACATAATTAAACAAGAACAAGTACTAGGAGTGAGTGACAGTGACTAACTACATCATACAGGTACACTACAGTGACCACCATTAGTGTAGTATGAAAATATTGACTGCTTCGGGTGCATGGTTTTAAACTGCGACTCTTGAGGTGATCCTCGGCGCGTTCTATTTTCCTGAGGCTAAAATAGATCCCTCCGGAGGGATAACTGAGGGAGTTTTATTTTTAACCATAGCACGAGTGAAAGCAGTCAATATTTGTTTTATAACATCTTATACATTGCGTCTAGACGTCTAGGTACCACAAAGATGGGTATAGTACATTGGTTGCTATGGGAAAGTATATTGGTTGCTATGGGTACAGTACATTGTTTGCTATGACAGTACATATGATATAGCATGACCATAGCAACACCATAGTCAGCTTTTCAGCTACCTGACCAGTAGTAGTGAGTCTCTGTGAGTTGCTCTCTAAGCTCTCATACTGGTACAATAACAGAAACTATCCCCTTTAAATGGGGGTTACTCCAGGGCCTCAAATTGCCAAGCGTGACTTCGTCTTTCTTTACAGCCAAGTGCCTCACCAATGCCCTTCCCTTGCCTTAATTATACCACGGTATGAGGAATTTGAAAACTATTCAAAAACTATTCAAAACCTCTGTTCCATTACGGAATACAATAGTGACCACCTTGTACCTACAATACTACAACTTATTTAATCACCTATAATCATTTATAGGGCTCCCTCTCTGGGTGCTCACGGCCCAACCCAAAATTAGCTACAGTGTAATGCAAGTTAAATGTTGAACATTCTGGCAATACACTCCCTCAATACATACAACTGAACTTTACACAATACCCTATACATTCCGTAGCCATTAATCCCTCAATGTTTTCCACAGGGAATAGTATTATTAAAATCACATTGTGACAAAGTGTAACCTTGTACATTCTTGGGTCTTTCTACCAGGCAAGATACTGCACTGGTCATAATGGGAAAGTTTACATTTTGTGTCATAATTTCCACATAAATCGGAGAGTTTTAAAAGTAACAGCTGAACAAGTTTTAAGATGTGCCCCCTTTCATCATATCAAAAGTTGATAAAAATTAGACAGTGCAATCTCCATAAAATATAAGTTTTAATGTTTGCTTCCATTGGGCTGTGTACAAATCGTGCATGCAGGAAGTCCAGGCTTGGTGTGTTTTTTTGTTAACCTGTGATGTCACAGGTCACATCCTCTATAGATAGGCTACATGATCTCAGCTTGTGCTTAAATTATTATTTTTGTTCATGAATTTTCAATCTCTTTTTAACATAATCTCTGCAGTTGTGTTTGTGTGATTGAATTCCGAGCAAGTCCAGTCTGTCCCAACATCTGAGAAAGCTAACTCTAGGGTCTCAGAGTGAAGTTAATGGAACAGAGTCAGATTACTTTGAGGAGCTCACCTGTTAGCGATGAAGCTGTGAGATGAGGCAGAAGTTGATCAAGAGTGGAGACACCTCAGAATAACACCAGTTGATGGAGAGACATCCCCAGAGGTTGATGACAACAATGACAACAATGTGTGCACCATGTTTGACAGGTAAAAATCATTACCTTCTTTTTGATCTCTTTTGAGAAACATTATTTTCTCTAGGCAGGGTACACTTTTTGTAATTATCAAAGACCAGTATCCTCACTTGGTGTATCCCAGCATACATAAAATAATAAACTTGTGAAAGTTTGGGCTACATTAGTCTTCGCAGTTGCAAGAAAATAATAAAAAGAAACAAAAACCATTGTTGCTTAGAATTGTGTGCTTTCAGATGCCTGAGAAAGGCTTCATGCCTGAAGCCTTTCTCAGATTCAAATTTGTTGGGTTAAAATTACCTCTTTCTCTAAAACTACACTACTTCAAAGGGAGTCGTTTCTGACAATGTTTATACTAATCAACAGCTCTTCAGTGCTCCTTACCAAGTAAGTCTTTGTGGTAATTAACTTGTAGAGTATTACCAAAAGTATACCCTGCCTGCCTTTAAAACCTCTTATCAAAATGTGTACATGTTTTAGTTTTGTTTTTTAGTTTGTTTAAACAATTCATCAACATTATTTTTTTAAACAAATCATCAACAGTTTTCTAACTTACCTCAGTATTTCAAGTTCAATATTTATTAAGAATTTAAGAAACAGTACTCCTTCCTTGACAATCAATAAGACGCAAACATGTTCCTGGTTTGTTTTGTTTTGGTTTGTTGTTAGCCTTGATCAAGGCAGTCGCATTTTTCACTCAAAAAAAAAGCCGTAAACACACCCACCCGTATACACTGTGTGTGTATCACGTCGTACGACGCCCGTACACACACTGTGCGCAGGTCATCCGCACTCGTACCACTCTCCGCATGCGGAGGCCGTCAGGCCGACAGCCTTGACGGGTCTGTAACTTCCGGGTTTAATGTGTTTTTTTATATTTTCGTCAATTTTTGGACGAAAATGGGAACTCTCGGATATGCTAGTATGCAGCTCATGAATATTTAAATCTTTCGTCAGACCTATTGCAGATAACACAGGATGGGAAGCAAATGAATTATTCATTTTGACGTCCAATCACGATCTTCTCACTATGACCTTTGTACCATATCAATATCATGCTTGCTGTATGTGATGCGATGTGAGTAGTTACCGACTTAATGGCGTTTGTGTGTAGCATTGTCTCAGCCATTTTTGACCGGTAATCTGCGAGGCTGGTCAGTCAGCTCACAAGTGCTGAACCCGGGCGCGGCCCCTGGAGCTTTTTGCGCTGCACTCAAGTTCTCTCATTGGACTACCCTGATCACTCGCCATTCTTTTGGTTATTAATTCTGGAGTTGATGTAGTTTCTGCATCTGTCTTTTCCTGACATGTCCTCTCGAAGTCCGACTCTGTGCAGCCACACCGTCTTCATACTTTTGAATTGTTCTCAGACAGGGTCTTATAAGAATTTACTGCCAAACAAAAATTGACAGGATACAGCCACACATGATACATGTGAAATAGATTTTTAGCTACCCTATTCTAGTGAATGTACTTGGGAAATTTGGTTAGGCAGCTCTTTTTTAGTGGGGCGGCCCAAATGATATAAAAAGTGCAATGAGCTATATATGCCTTCATGATGAAACAATCAATAATGGTAGTTTATTGAGGTCTTTGTTTTGTATATTCTACCTCCAATGAATGCACCAACAATGATTAAATCACTGTTTAATGATGCAAGATGGAGACAGTAGATGGTCAATCGGGCCTTACGTCACTAAAAAATACATCAGAAAGCGTCTTCCTGCTGGAAAATGGTGTATGTAATGTATGTAACAAATTGATCCACGCAACCTCATTTGTTTAATTCCATGCCCTCATTGTCTCGCTCAGCTGAGGAGAATACGCAACATTTTCAGATAGATATTATTATAACAAAGTATTCCCAAATTCAAACCGGCGCGCCAGTGTAGCCGCATCTGGATTCTGCATGCATATTCATAAGAATGAGTAAACAAGACTTCCGCCACTGACCAATGGGGTCTCGCCTTTCGCGCGCATTATAGTAATGAGTCATCGGCGGGGAGACAGAAACGTCAAGGCGTTGATCGGTGAGTGGCGCATACAGCTCACACGACCACGCGCGCACCCGTATACACACACACAGACACCATGCACACAGCTCGGGCGGGTTAGTAGCTCTCGTTGGTAGCTCGGGTGTGTAGCGAAGCGCAAAAAAAATAAAAATGAAAACAATATAATAAAATTGAGAAAAACTCCAACGCCTTGATCTTTTTTTTTTGGGGGACACGTGAGGTTACAGGATGACAACCCATTATAATGATGTTTGTAAAAACAATAAACAGTTTACTGTTCCCTTTTCACAATCTTTTTTTTGAAAATGAATAAATGTTTTAATCAATATTACAGGAATAGTCCCTATTGGTCTCACAGGGAGCTTTGGAATCTACAACAGGAAAGGAATGCCGCTCTGCAGCCATCTGTAGAATGCAACAACAAACCTTACATGACTGATATTCTGTAGTAGTGAATGCTGACGAAAGCAGATCCTCTGCAGAATAGATACCATGAACAATGTAGAAGTCATGTTGATGATCGAGCAGATCAAACACCTAACATTTTGCATCGGACTGTTCCAAGGATACATACTTGTGCTCTGTAGAACTTTGGGTGCTTCGGATTACAACTCTAGAGCGTAACATCGTGAATTTAATCAGACATTAAGTCTGAATTCCAGTTAACATTGGATATGTGGTTCTTGATGTAAAGGATCCAAGTTCTGTGGATTAAGTATACCCTAACCCTAACCCTAACCCTAACCCTAACCCTAACCCTAACCCTAACCCTAACCCTAACCCTAACCCTAACCCATACCCTAACCCTAACCATAACCCTAACCCTAACCCCAACCCTAACCCTAACCCTAACCCTAACCCTAACCCCAACCCTAACCCTAACCCTAACCCTTAAGTTCTTATTTATTCATTTATTTATTTATTGCAAATAATATATTAATTGATCATGAAATATCCAAGAAATTTAAATATCAAGACATTAAGTCTGGGTTCAAGTTAATATCAGATATGTGGTTCTAGATGTAAAGGATCCAAGTTCTGTGGATTAAGTATACCCTAACCCTAACCCCAACCCTAACCCCAACCCTAACCCTAACCCTAACCCCAACCCTAACCCTAACCCCAACCCCAACCCTAACCCTAACCCTAACCCTAACCCTAACCCTAACCCTAACCCTAACCCTAACCCTAACCCTAACCCTAACCCTAACCCCAACCCTAACCCTAACCCTAACCCCAACCCTAACCCTAACCCCAACCCTAACCCTAACCCTAACCCTAACCCTAACCCCAACCCCAACCCCAACCCTAACCCTAACCCTAACCCCAACCCTAACCCTAACCCTAACCCCAACCCTAACCCCAACCCTAACCCTAACCCTAACCCCAACCCTAACCCTAACCCTAACCCTAACCCCAACCCTAACCCTAACCCTTAAGTTCTTATTTATTTATTTATTGCAAATAATAAAGTAATTGATCATGAAATATCCAATACATTTATATATCAAGACATTAAGTCTGGATTCCAGTTAATATTAGATATGTGGTTCAAGATGTAAAGGATCCAAGTTCTGTAGATTATGTGTACCCTAACCCTAACCCTTAAGTTCTTATTTATTTATTTATTGCAAATAATAAAGTAATTGATTATGAAATATCCAAGTAAAAATTAGTAAGTAAGTATATCAATCTAGAAAAATATTGAGAAATAAAAATACTGTTATAAAGGATGACCAATCTTCAAAGTTAACATAATTATGCATATGCATTTATTGTATGTTCAGGATAATTTTTTGACAATTCATAACTTCTAATTTATGTAAAACATCTGGTGAAAAATTGCAAAGCTACAAAAGTTACAAAAGGTGACCAATCTTCAAGTTAACGTTTTTTAAATGCGCATTTAATTGTTATATAACTTTTTGACAATTCATAACTTCTGATTTACATTTAATATTTAAAATTTAAATTTAAAACTCTGGTGGAAAATGTTGGTATCCAAATGTTCATTTAAAGCTTTTGATATTTTAATTACAGAAGAAAACAATGCAAACGTTTTGAATTTAATTAAACAAAATGTATGTTTTTTAATTGTGTATGAACAATGTTTTAAATAAAAAAAGGTATGCTTTCAGCATCTAAAGTTTTACGATTGGTTTTTGTTAATTTATTATCTGTCTAACTTGCCATTGTTTATTTTATAAAAAAACACAAAATCAGACTGCCTAAGAAACTTAAACTAGCGAAGACACAACAGACATAAAACATTAACTTTATTTAGAGGAAATGTTATCTCCATTATAATTGGGAAACAATCTTCTTTTTCACTGGTGGTAGTTTTAAGTAACTATTCTTCGTCAACAGAGGGCGCCCTTTAAAGACAACAGAGGGCGCCCTCTTATGTCTCTGGAGGGCGCCCTTTACTCTGTGTATTTATTTATTAACGTGTGTTTATATATTCATCACGTGGTTCTAATATTCATCACGGTTGAAAATCATTGGTCTGCTGTGGATCGCCGATGGCCTAGCGGACAAGGGTCACGCACGGAGAGCAAGATCGGAAGACCTGCATGGGTTCGAATCCCGGCAAGGACACAAGGTAAGAATAAAGGTATAAGGTATATTGACACTAACTAACATGCACTAACTAACATGCACCCCGCACGATGCACAGGACGAAGGGAGGAGGTGGAGAGAGAGAGGGAGAGAGAGAGAGAAGGGAGGGGTGGACACATTTTTTTTTTTCGGAAAAAAAAAAAAAAAATGAAAAAAAAAGGGAAAAAAAATGAAAAACCGAAAAATTAACGGTCTTTCAGTTTTTTAAAATCGGCTGAAACGCACGCTCGTTAATTTTTTTTCATTTTGAAAAAGTAAAAAATTTTAACGGATTTTTGCCGCAAAAAGTCCATTAATTTTTGGGTTTTTTGAAAATTAAAATCTGTAAAGCACCCTAACATGCTTATTATGATGCTTAAATTGCTCTACTACATAAATTACGCATTCTGGTCACAAAAACAACTTAGAAATTTTCGTTTTCAACAATAATGTGCATTTTTAAGGCTTTACAATTTATTTAAACACCTTTTTAGTATGGTAACTTTATTTCCATACATTTCCACCATTTTATTACACACAGAGTTCTAATCCTTTTGGTTTAAGGGCTAAAAACGTTGTTTGTTACATTTTACAAAAATAACATGTATTTTTTCAACTAAAAAAGTAACATTTACGATGGCTAAAAGGAACATTCAAATTTGCAATCAAGTTTAGCAAAAAATAATTGATTCCCATGATGTACATAAATTTTAAACATAATTCTGGCAAGGAAAAACAACGAATTTCCAAATTTAGTCCAGTGACAGCTAATTTATCTGTAACACTTCACAATAATGTTTAACTTCATGGTTTTTTTTAGAGTAAAATGAGGGGGGAGGGGCTCTATTTATTCCTATAAAAATTTCTCTAAACCTTCAAACAAATAAAGGTCTTGTAATATATGTTCATGTAACATTGTGAGTCTGTGTTGTTCATTTTAAACAGGGCACCAGACTAAAATGGCTACTGACTGAATAATCGTTAAAGTTTATAGAGCATGAGGAAAACGTCCTTTTTGATAAGTGTAGAATTTGCATAGTGGAGAACAAGTTTGTTTCTTACTTTATCTTACCCTTTATCATAAATAGCACTATAAAAACCTCAGCAAACTTGTGTCTACAAGTAACAACATCTCTATACATTAATCGAACGAACAGGGACATCATAGCTGATCTAATGAGTTTGTTCGGAAATTATAAGATGTTGTAGCAGCTTGTCGTTTCTATAAAAGTATAGGACCTTGATCAGTTTCGAAGGGGCGTTTTTTAATTACAGATGATACACAGTCCCTTTAGATATGACACACTACTAATGTTAACTTTGTTTTCATTTTGTTTGAATCTAGTTGAAAGTACCTAAATGCAACAAAGCAACATATACAGTAAAGGTCTGTTAACATTTTACAAGACATTGTCACAATACTTTGTTCACTTCTGTACTTGTTAAAATTCTTCTTGGCATACATTTATACTGTATGCTTAACACAGTCATTGGTACATGTGGTTTTAAAGAATCACGTGAGGAATAGCAGTGAGGACAATGATGTGTAAATGTTGTGTAAACAGGCCCTTTTACAATGTGTATTATTAACGTAACAAGCCTACCTCAATATCCTAGAATTCTATGTTACAGAATTGAGGTCGCTTGATGCAGAGAGAAGATGACGTGTTTGAATTCATGGTAAAGATGAAAGCCCAGTGCTCTCTTCATCCAAGCTTGTGCATCTCTCAATAGAACTGAGGCGTTTGTTTGTCAGATCATCTTATATACTGCAACATAAACCCAAAGAACAATTCTATGCATAAAATTACTCCAGCCTAGGATCAACATTTTTGTATAACAGTCTTTGGGTTGTGATGAATCTTTAAAAAAACCACATCAGGCATGTCCAACTTTCAGCGACTCTATCTACGACTTCAACCTCAGACAACTATAGTGCCATAAAAGGGATACAGGAAAGGGGTGCTGATTAGGAGGAAGACAGATAGATACTATGATCCAGGGAAGGGGTTATATGTTGGGGATGAACCATAGAGACAACAAAGTGAGGTGCATATTTTGGATTATAAGGCTAGGTCAAAGCTAAACATCTAACGAATAAGAACATCATAGCTGATCTAATTGAGTTTGTTTTGAAAATATAAGAAGTTGTAGCAGCAGGGACGTTTTATTCTTTCATATACATATATACCGTATGCAGTTGTCGGTACATGTGGTTTAAAAGAATCACTTGAGGACAAGAACGCACTAGAAGGGGTAACATGTTGGGGGAGGATCCAGAGTGACAGCAAAGTGGAATGCATGTTTTGAATTGAAAGTATTGCACTAAAAGGGGTAACATGTTGGGGAGGATCCAGAGTGACAGGAAAGTGGGATGCATGTTTTGAATTGATACAGTACAGCACTAGAAGGGGTAACATGTTGGGGAGGATCCAGAGTGACAGCAAAGTGGGATGCATGTTTTGCATTGATACAGTATGGCACTAGAAGGGGTAACATGTTGGGGGAGGATCCAGAGTGACAGCAAAGTGGGATGCATGTTTTGCATTGATACAGTATGGCACTAGAAGGGGTAACATGTTGGGGGAGGATCCAGAGAGACAGCAAAGTGGGGTGCAAGTTTTGCATTGATACAGTATGGCACTAGAAGGGGTAAGATGTTGGGGGAGGATCCAGAGTGACAGGAAAGTGGGATGCAAGTTTTGCATTGATACAGTATTGCACTAGAAGGGGTAAAATGTTGGGGGAGGATCCAGAGACAGGAAAGTGGGATGCATGTTTTGAATTGATACAGTATGGCACTAGAAGGGGTAAAATGTTGGGGGAGGATCCAGAGACAGGAAAGTGGGATGCATGTTTTGAATTGACAGTATTGCACTAGAAGGGTAACAGGTTGGGGGCGGATCCAGAGTGACAGCAAAATGGGATGCGTGTTTTGAAATGATACAGTATGGCACTAGAAGGGGTAACATGTTGCGTGAGGATCCAGATGTGACAGCGAAGTGGGATGCATGTTCTGAATTGATACAGTATGGCACTAGAAGGGGTAACAGGTTGGGGAGGATCCAGAGTGACAGCAAAGTGGGATGCATGTTTTGAATTGACAGTATTGCCAATAAGGGGTTACATGTCAGGGGAGGATCCAGAGTGACAGCAAAGTGGGATGCATGTTTTGCATTGATACAGTATTGCACTAGAAGGGGTTACATGTCAGGGGAGGATCCAGAGTGACAGCAAAGTGGGATGAATTGACAGTTTTGCACTAGAAGGGGTAAGATTTGGAGGCGGATCCAGAGTGACAGCAAAGTGGGATGCATATTTTGCCTTGATACAGTATGGCACTAGAAGGGGTAACATGTTGGGGGAGGATCCAGAGTGACAGCAAAGTGGGATGCATATTTTGCATTGATACAGTATTGCTCTAGAAGGGGTAACATTTGGGGACGGATCCAGAGTGACAGCAAAGTGGGATGCAAGTTTTGCATTGATACAGTATTGCACTAGAAGGGGTAAAATGTTGGGGGAGGATCCAGAGACAGGAAAGTGGGATGCATGTTTTGAATTGACAGTATGGCACTAGAAGGGGTTACATGTTGGGGGAGGATCCAGAGTGACAGCAAAGTGGGATGCAAGTTTTGAATTGATACAGTATTGCACTAGAAGGGGTAAAATGTTGGGGGAGGATCCAGAGACAGGAAAGTGGGATGCATGTTTTGAATTGACAGGATGCACTAGAAGGGTAACAATAGCATGTTGGGGAGGAACCAGAGTGACAGCAAAGTGGGATGCATGTTTTGAATTGACAGTATTGCACTACAAGGGGTAACATGTTGGGGGAGGATTCAAAGTGACAGCAAGGTGGGATGCATGTTTTGCATTGATACAGTATGGCACTAGAAGGGGTAACATGTTGGGGGCGGATCCAGAGTGACAGCAAAGTGGGATGCAAGTTTTGCATTGATACAGTATGGCACTAGAAGGAGTTACATGTTGGGGGAGGATCCAGAGTGACAGCAAAGTGGGATGCAAGTTTTGCATTGATACAGTATGGCACTAGAAGGAGTTACATGTTGGGGGAGGATCAAGAGTGACAGCAAAGTGGGATGCATGTTTGGGATCGATACAGTATTGCACTAGAAGGGGTTACATGTTGGGGGAGGATCCAGAGTGACAGCAAAGTGGGATGCAAGTTTTGCATTGATACAGTATGGCACTAGAAGGAGTTACATGTTGGGGGAGGATCCAGAGTGACAGCAAAGTGGGATGCAAGTTTTGCATTGATAGAGTATGGCACTACAAGGAGTTACATGTTGGGGAGGATCCAGAGTGACAGCAAAGTGGGATGCATGTTTTGAATTGATACAGTAGTGCACTAAAAGGGGTTACATGTTGGGGGAGGATCCAGAGTGACAGCAAAGTGGGATGCATGTTTTGAATTGATACAGTAGTGCACTAAAAGAGGTTACATGTTGGGGAGGATCCAGAGGATCCAGAGTGACAGCAGAGTGACACCAGAGTGACAGCAAAGTGGAATGCATGTTTTGAATTGATAGAGTATTGCACTAAAAGGGGTTACATGTTGGGGGAGGATCCAGAGTGACAGCAAAGTGGGATGCATGTTTGGGATCGATACAGTATGGCACTAGAAGGGGTAACATGTTGGGGGAGGATCCAGAGTGACAGCAAAGTGGGATGCATGTTTGGGATCGATACAGTATGGCACTAAAAGGGGTTACATGTTGGGGAGGATCCAGAGGATCCAGAGTGACAGCAGAGTGACACCAGAGTGACAGCAAAGTGGGATGCATGTTTTGAATTGATACAGTAGTGCACTAAAAGGGGTTACATGTTGGGGGAGGATCCAGAGTGACAGCAAAGTGGGATGCATGTTTGGGATCGATACAGTATGGCACTAGAAGGAGTTACATGTTGGGGGAGGATCCAGAGTGACAGCAAAGTGGGATGCATGTTTTGAATTGATACAGTAGTGCACTAAAAGAGGTTACATGTTGGGGAGGATCCAGAGGATCCAGAGTGACAGCAGAGTGACACCAGAGTGACAGCAAAGTGGGATGCATGTTTTGAATTGATACAGTAGTGCACTAAAAGGGGTTACATGTTGGGGGAGGATCCAGAGTGACAGCAAAGTGGGATGCATGTTTGGGATCGATACAGTATGGCACTAGAATGGGTAACATGTTGGGGGAGGATCCAGAGTGACAGCAAAGTGGGATGCATGTTTTGAATTGACAGTATTATACTAGAAGGGGTAACATGTTGGGGGAGGATCCAGAGTGACAGCAAAGTGGGATGCATGTTTTGAATTGACAGGATGCACTAGAAGGGTAACAATAGCATGTTGGGGGCGGATCCAGAGTGACAGCAAAGTGGGATGCATGTTTTGCATTGATACAGTATGGAACTAGAAGGGGTAACATGTTGGGGAGGAACCAGAGTGACAGCAAAGTGGGATGCATGTTTTGAATTGACAGTATTCAGGGGCGGATCCAGGATTTTCCAAATGGGGGGGGGCGTGAAAATATACCAAGCAGCAAAATCTTCCCTTCCCCATGTCTCCCCCCCTTCTCTCTCTCCCTCTTTTTTCTTTTCTCCCTCATTTTTTTTTTTTTTTATATGAAAAAGGGCTGATCCGCGCCTGGTATTGCACTAGAAGGGGTTACATGTTGGGGGAGGATCCAGAGTGACAGCAAAGTGGGATGCAAGTTTTGCATTGATACAGTATGGCACTAGAAGGAGTTACATGTTTAGGGGAGGATCCAGAGTGACAGCAAAGAGGGATGCATGTTTTGCATTGATACAGTATGGCACTAAAAGGGGTTACATGTTGGGGGGAGGATCCAGAGTGACAGCAAAGTGGGATGCATGTTTGGGATCGATACAGTATGGCACTAGAAGGGGTAACATGTTGGGGGAGGATCCAGAGTGACAGCAAAGTGGGATGCATGTTTTGAATTGACAGTATTGCACTAGAAGGGTAACATGTTGGGGAGGAACCAGAGTGACAGCAAAGTGGGATGCATGTTTTGAATTGACAGTATTGCACTAGAAGGGGTTACATGTTGGGGGAGGATCCAGAGTGACAGCAAAGTGGGATGCATGTTTTGCATTGATACAGTATGGCACTAAAAGGGGTAACATGTTGGGGGCGGATCCAGAGTGACAGCAAAGTGGGATGCAAGTTTTGCATTGATACAGTATGGCACTAGAAGGAGTTACATGTTGGGGGAGGATCCAGAGTGACAACAAAGTGGGATGCAAGTTTTGCATTGATACAGTATGGCACTACAAGGAGTTACGTGTTGGGGGAGGATCCAGAGTGACAGCAAAGTGGGATGCACGTTTTGAATTGATAGAGTATTGCACTAAAAGGGGTTACATGTTGGGGGAGGATCCAGAGTGACAGCAAAGTGGGATGCATGTTTGGGATCGATACAGTATGGCACTAGAAGGAGTTACATGTTGGGGGAGGATCCAGAGTGACAGCAAAGTGGGATGCAAGTTTTGCATTGATACAGTATGGCACTAGAAGGGGCAACATGTTGGGGGCGGATCCAGAGTGACAGCAAAGTGGGATGCATGCTTTGCATTGATACAGTATTGCACTAGAAGGGGTAACATGTTGGGGGCGGATCCAGAGTGACAGCAAAGTGGGATGCATGTTTTGCATTGATACAGTATGGCACTAGAAGGGGTAACATGTTGTGGGAGGATCCAGAGACAGGAAAGTGGAATGCATGTTTTGAATTGACAGTATGGCACTAGAGGGGGTAATATGTCGGGGGAGGATCCAGAGTGACAGCAAAGTGGGATGCATGTTTTGAATTGACAGTATGGCACTTGAAGGGGTAACATGTTGGGGGAGGATCCAGAGTGACAGCAAAGTGGGATGCATGTTTTGAATTGATACAGTATGGCACTAGAAGGGGTCACATGTTGGGGGAGGATCCAGAGTGACAGCAAAGATGCATGTTTTGAATTGACAGTATGGCACTAGAAGGGGCAACATGTTGGGGGCGGATCCAGAGTGACAGCAAAGTGGGATGCATGTTTTGCATTGATACAGTATGGCACTAGAAGGGGTAACTTGTTGGGGGCGGTCCAGAGTGACAGCAAAGTGGGATGCATGTTTTGCATTGATACTGTATGGCACTAGAAGGGGTAACATGTTGGGGGAGGATCCAGAGTGACAGCAAAGTGGGATGCATGTTTTGAATTGACAGTATTGCACTAGAAGGGTAACGTGTTGGGGGAGGATCCAGAGTGACAGCAAAGTGGGATGCATGTTTGGGATCGATACAGTATGGCACTAGAATGGGTAACATGTTGGGGGAGGATCCAGAGTGACAGCAAAGTGGGATGCATGTTTTGAATTGACAGTATTGCACTAGAAGGGGTAACATGTTGGGGAGGAACCAGAGTGACAGCAAAGTGGGATGCATGTTTTGAATTGACAGGATGCACTAGAAGGGTAACAATAGCATGTTGGGGGTGGATCCAGAGTGACAGCAAAGTGGTATGCATGTTTTGCATCGATACAGTATGGAACTAGAAGGGGTAACATGTTGGGGAGGAACCAGAGTGACAGCAAAGTGGGATGCATGTTTTGAATTGACAGTATTCAGGGGCGGATCCAGGATTTTCCAAATGGGGGGGCGTGAAAATATACCAAGCAGCAAAATCTTCCCTTCCCCATGTCTCCCCCCCCCTTCTCTCTCTCCCTCTTTTTTCTTTTCTCCCTCATTTTTTTTTTTTTTATATGAAAAAGGGGGGGGCGTGCGCCCCCACGCCCCCCCCCCTGGATCCGCGCCTGGTATTGCACTAGAAGGGGTTACATGTTGGGGGAGGATCCAGAGTGACAGCAAAGTGGGATGCAAGTTTTGCATTGATACAGTATGGCACTAGAAGGAGTTACATGTTTAGGGGAGGATCCAGAGTGACAGCAAAGAGGGATGCATGTTTTGCATTGATACAGTATGGCACTAAAAGGGGTTACATGTTGGGGGAGGATCCAGAGTGACAGCAAAGTGGGATGCATGTTTGGGATCGATACAGTATGGCACTAGAAGGGGTAACATGTTGGGGGAGGATCCAGAGTGACAGCAAAGTGGGATGCATGTTTGAATTGACAGTATTGCACTAGAAGGGGTAACATGTTGGGGAGGAACCAGAGTGACAGCAAAGTGGGATGCATGTTTTGAATTGACAGTATTGCACTAGAAGGGGTTACATGTTGGGGGAGGATCCAGAGTGACAGCAAAGTGGGATGCATGTTTTGCATTGATACAGTATGGCACTAGAAGGGGTAACATGTTGGGGGCGGATCCAGAGTGACAGCAAAGTGGGATGCAAGTTTTGCATTGATACAGTATGGCACTAGAAGGAGTTACATGTTGGGGGAGGATCCAGAGTGACAACAAAGTGGGATGCAAGTTTTGCATTGATACAGTATGGCACTACAAGGAGTTACGTGTTGGGGGAGGATCCAGAGTGACAGCAAAGTGGGATGCACGTTTTGAATTGATAGAGTATTGCACTAAAAGGGGTTACATGTTGGGGGAGGATCCAGAGTGACAGCAAAGTGGGATGCATGTTTGGGATCAATACAGTATGGCACTAGAAGGAGTTACATGTTGGGGGAGGATCCAGAGTGACAGCAAAGTGGGATGCAAGTTTTGCATTGATACAGTATGGCACTAGAAGGGGCAACATGTTGGGGGCGGATCCAGAGTGACAGCAAAGTGGGATGCTTGTTTTGCATTGATACAGTATGGCACTAGAAGGGGTAACTTGTTGGGGGCGGTCCAGAGTGACAGCAAAGTGGGATGCATGGTTTGCATTGATACAGTATGGCACTAGAAGGGGTAACATGTTGGGGGCGGATCCAGAGTGACAGCAAAGTGGGATGCATGTTTTGCATTGATACAGTATGGCACTAGAAGGGGTAACATGTTGTGGGAGGATCCAGAGACAGGAAAGTGGAATGCATGTTTTGAATTGACAGTATGGCACTAGAGGGGGTAACATGTCGGGGGAGGATCCAGAGTGACAGCAAAGTGGGATGCATGTTTTGAATTGACAGTATGGCACTTGAAGGGGTAACATATTGGGGGAGGATCCAGAGTGACAGCAAAGTGGGATGCATGTTTTGAATTGATACAGTATGGCACTAGAAGGGGTCACATGTTGGGGGAGGATCCAGAGTGACAGCAAAGTGGGATGCATGTTTTGAATTGACAGTATGGCACTAGAAGGGGCAACATGTTGGGGGCGGATCCAGAGTGACAGCAAAGTGGGATGCATGTTTTGCATTGATACAGTATGGCACTAGAAGGGGTAACTTGTTGGGGGCGGTCCAGAGTGACAGCAAAGTGGGATGCATGTTTTGCATTGATACTGTATGGCACTAGAAGGGGTAACATGTTGGGGGCTGATCCAGAGTGACAGCAAAGTGGGATGCATGTTTTGCATTGATACAGTATGGCACTAGAAGGGGTAACTTGTTGGGGGCGGTCCAGAGTGACAGCAAAGTGGGATGCATGTTTTGCATTGATACAGTATGGCACTAGAAGGGGTAACTTGTTGGGGGCGGTCCAGAGTGACAGCAAAGTGGGATGCATGTTTTGCATTGATACTGTATGGCACTAGAAGGGGTAACATGTTGGGGGCTGATCCAGAGTGACAGCAAAGTGGGATGCATGTTTTGAATTGATACAGTATGGCACTAGAAGGGGTAACATGTTGGGGGAGGATCCAGAGTGACAGCAAAGTGGGGTGCAAGTTTGGGATTGATACAGTATGGCACTAGAAGGGGTAACATGTTGGGGGAGGATCCAGAGTGACAGCAAAGTGGGATGCATGTTTTGCATTGATACAGTATGGCACTAGAAGGGGTAACATGTTGAGGGAGGATCCAGAGTGACAGCAAAGTGGGATGCATGTTTTGCATTGATACAGTATGGCACTAGAAGGGGTAACATGTTGGGGGAGGATCCAGAGACAGGAAAGTGGAATGCATGTTTTGAACTGACAGTATGGCACTAGAAGGGGTAACATGTTGGGGGAGGATCCAGAGTGACAGCAAAGTGGGATGCATGTTTTGAATTGACAGTATGGCACTTAAAGGGGTAACATGTTGGGGGAGGATCCAGAGTGACAGCAAAGTGGGATACATGTTTTGAATTGATACAGTATGGCACTAGAAGGGGTAACATGTTGGGGGAGGATCCAGAGTGACAGCAAAGTGGGATGCATGTTTTGAGTTGACAGTATTGCACAAGAAGGGGTTACATGTTGGGGGAGGATCCAGAGTGACAGCAAAGTGGGATGCATGTTTTGCATTGATACAGTATGGCACTAGACGAGGTAACATGGTGGGGGAGGATCCAGAGTGACAGCAAAGTGGCAGCTGGTTCCAAATAGTCAACTAGTGTAGTCAAACTATCGTCGACCAGACAACAGTCGAAATATAGTCAACCATAGTTCATGTGCAAACTTGGCCTGGAATGCACTAGAAGGGGTAACATGTTGGGGGCGGATCCATGGTGACAGCAAAGTGGGATGCGTGTTTTGGATTGATACAGTGTGACACTAGAAGGGGTAACATGTTGGGGGAGGATCCAGAGTGACAGCAAAGTGGGGTGCAAGTTTGGGATTGATACAGTATGGCACTAGAAGTGGTAACATGTTGGGGGAGGATCCAGAGTAACAGCAAAGTGGGGTGCAAGTTTGGGATTGATACAGTATTGCACTAGAAGGGGTAACATGTTGGGGGAGGATCCAGAGTAACAGCAAAGTGGGGTGCAAGTTTGGGATTGATACAGTATTGCACTAGAAGGGGTAACATGTTGGGGGCGGATCCAGAGTGACAGCAAAGTGGGATGCGTGTTTTGGATTGATACAGTATGGCACTAGAGGGGGTAACATGTTGGGGGAGGATCCAGAGTGACAGCAAAGTGGGATGCATGTTTTGAATTGACAGTATTGCACTAGAAGGGGTAACATGTTGGGGAGGATCCAGAGTGACAGCAAAGTGGGGTGCATGTTTGGGATCAAGGATGGTAGAAATTTGATAAGGGGTAGATACAGGGTGGTACAAATAAAGGGTATGTATTTGGTGGACTGCAATGTACATAAGGGCAAAGAGGGATGTCAGTTTTGATCAAAGTGTTGCACATCATAGATAATATTCATTTTATTTAACTCACCAGAACTTCAAAAGAATGAGTGAAGTAAAAGTTAATGAATCTTCATTCGTGTAATCTCTTTGCAGGAACTTTCTGCACAAGGACCAAGAATATTCTGTGGAAAAAGACGTATATAAAAGCAAAGTTTTTAACAAAATGGAAATCTTATTGCAGGCTGTTGCAGTAATTATCAAAAGTTGACAGTGTTTTTTGTGATGTTTATATTTTAAAGGCATAGCCTTTTAATCCACTATTTCACAAGAATTCCCCTAGAAGTTTCCATCACTCTCATCAGCTGATGGCATAATAGATAGAGGCTATAATATGAATGATGACTGTGTATGGTCAGAATGTCTTGTAATGTGTGCCATTTAATTTCATAGCGATGGGCTTGTTATGATATCGTTTGTTTGTTTGTTTGTTTGCTTGTTATTTAGACGATCTTCCCGTCAAGGGAACTCAGCAAACCCCATAAGGGAATATAAACGCCTAGATGGCAATTCTCTCATATAGGCTACCAACATTGGTTTAAACGCCTATGATTATGAATTTCACAAATCAATCAATTGTGATACAGTAACTAGATGACAACACTTATTCTAGTCATTGTGAAATCAGTGGTTAGCTTGGTAGGATTTGAACCCGTAACCTTGTGATTGCAATTCCTGCAGTCTAACCCCTGGACCACAGTGACCACACTGTGCTGTATTTGAACTGGTCAAAAACACTGACAGAGTTTGCACAGGGTTGGGATTAAACTAGTCAGGGCTACAGTACGGTTGTTGTAGTTATACACATTATACACACAACCATCACTGTCACTGTCTAGTGTCAGCAGTGTCACCTCGCTCGATCTATATATCTCTGGACTCGACTGGCTACATTACGTGAATCACCCATTAAAAGCAGACCCGTGTTTGCCTATGACAAACTCGGGTTGGTACTCACTGGTTTGGGAAAGAGCAGTTTCCAATACGATCTTTCTTTTCTGATCAAAAGTTCATGAGGCGTAAACATACATATGTGGTTTGGTGTCAGGTGTCACTGCCTGTGAGTTTACTGACACAAATATCTACAAAATTTCACTGGTTCTTGTTTATAATGTGAAGTAATGGGAAAGAGTGTTAAATGTTGATATGAAAGCAACTTTGAATCATAAAATCTACCAAATATATCTTTAGAAATCAAATCGGAAACAGTAGGACTTTCTCTCTCTTTGTCAGCATTTCGGTTATTTGACACCAGCAGTAGGCTTGTGGGTCAGGATCACTGGCCTTGTGAAGTGGGTTCCAGGGTGAATGTTTATATTACAACTACTAATACTGATAACAGCTGATATACACTCACAGTGCAACCATTGAGTAGAATTAAAAGATTTTGGTTAATGGGAAGTTCACGTAATGTACGACTCGAGCGACTGTGACTGAGTTTTTTTGTGGCACAACAAGCAGAGACATTGAACTTTTTCAAAGAAACAGCTGATAATAAATCTAGTTGTGTAAAAGACTGCAGTAAACACAACAAACAGCAACGACTACTAGTACTACGTGTAATACCCACTACCACCCTCAGACTCTGCCAACGTCGTCTGTCGAGCTGTGTGGGGACGTGAGGGATAATAATGGCGGGCATGGCGGGTAAACACTACCGACAACCGGACCTCAATCACAACAAAACTTGCTGCTAAAAGCTGTCCTTTGTAATACATAGATACACGCCAAATGACCTATAAAGCATTTCCATGCTTTTACAATGTAAAAACTGAACAGAAAAATCCGTACTTACCACAGTTTTTGTGATTAAAACATTTTAATTTGAAGACACACGTCGTAAGCAGACGACAGCTCAATGTTATTGTGTAATGTGTTCCGGGTACTCACTACGCATGTGCTGCAAATTGTGCAAAGTGAGGGCGCCCTCTATTGGAACAAATTAAAGAAGAACTGTCTTATTTTGTTAGAATTTTAATCTAGTTTTGTTTTTCTCTCAAAACCATGAACTCTTTCTCACCATAGGCCATTGCTCGTTGTATTAAAATACCAACATTATTGTCCTCACTGTTTACCATTGTCCGTTTGGGGGGGGGGTAACCCAATTTTTTATATTTTTTTTAGCTCCACACAAAAGCCCTTTATCCCAGAGCAAATTTCGATGTAACTAGACCGACTTGGAAGGAAAAATGGTCTGGTGCCACTTTAAAACAATTATTTTAAAGTCAGAAATTGCAGTCTGCAGGCAGGGATTCTGACCGAAGTGTGATAATGGTCTTTTGCATGGAACTTTGTTTTTTAAGAAATTTTAAGACCAGAAACCCATGCGATCCCAAAACAATGTTGCTTGTTGTAACTTCTCTGAACTTGCATGAAAGTGAAATTTTGTTTAAATTACCCCACTACAAGACACAGAAAACAAAAACAACAAACTCTTTTACAAAAGAACATCTGCTTTTTTATTCATGGATATAAGTCAATTACATAAAAGCAATAGCGTAAACGCACACATTTAATTTACAAATCAAGTGAACCCAATATAATTTATTGAAGTTGTAACAATTTTTACCAGTTCTAAATAGAAACTGCAATTTTATATTAAATAAAGCTGTGAACATTGCAAAAGTGAGTTATTAAAAACACAAACAAACGGAAGTGGATATAATTTTGGTGAAAGATTTGTTTTCAATATAAAGCACACAATCATAAGCATTACATCCTCGTGCAAGAAGTAAACTGCTCCCAACTGTTGGGAAAAACAACTAGCCGCTAAAATCAACAAATTTGTTCTTCTCTGTTCTTCCCCGAGATGAAAGTGTTAATCTTAAACTGAACTGAGTGTTTCCAACGCTTGTACATATATATAATAAACCAACATTGGTGACATAGTAAATACTATTCACAAGCCAATCCTAGGTGGTAGTATTTTTAATCAATCAATTATAAATTATAATATAAAGCAGTGACTTAATTTCTACCATTGAATCTTTTGGTTTAACCAAATATAAACTTTAGGTTGTTTTTAAATTGAGTAGCTTGACTGGAGTGTCTCAATCTCATATGGCCTAACTGGCCCTGACCAATTCTCTCAAAGAAAGTCGCTGCAAGTGGCGTAACTAAGGGGTAACAAGTTGCTGCAAGTGGTGGAACTAAGGGGTAACAAGTCGCTGCAAGTGGTGGAACTCGAAGGAGGGGGAGGGGCCGAGATGCCCCCCCCACAAAAAATCCAGATACATGTATATAGCCCCCCCCCCAAGAAGGGAAATATGCCCCCCCAACTGAAAAACAATATGCCCCCACCCCTGCGCCCCCCAGTGGAAAAACCCTGGCTACACGCTGCTGTGTGTGAAATCCAGCCCGTGGTCTGAGCCCAATTTCATAGCGCTGCTTTAAAGGCATCATACACGTTTGGTAATTCAGTGTTCTCACTTGGAATAAAATAACAAGCCTGTGAAAATTTGGGCTCAATTAGACAAATTTGTGTGCTTTCAGATAGGAATAAAAAATTCTTGCAAGAAGTTTTATTATTTTAGTGAGAAATTACCTTTTTCTCAGAAACTACGTTACTTCAGAGGGAGTCGTTTCTCACAATGTTTTATACTATCAACAGCTCTCTGTTGCTCATTACCAAGGAAGTTTATGCTAATATATATTTTGAGTAATTACCGAACGTGTACAGTGCCTTTAACTAATCACCACAACCTGTGCCGTCACAGTAATGACCTGCAATGGTTGGAGTGCGGCAGTTTACTAATCAACACAACCTGTGCCGTCACATGGATGACCTGCAGTGGTTGGAGTGTAGCAACAATGAGTTTACTAATCAACACAACCTGTGCCGTCACATGGATGCCCTGCAGTGGTTGGAGTGTAGCAATGAGTTTACTAATCAACACAACCTGTGCCGTCACATGGATGACCTGCAGTGAGAGTGAGAGAGAGAGAAATATGACCTCAGTGCATTTGTGTTAGACGAGTCAAATTAAAGTTCAAGAGATAGATCTAGGATCAAAATGCAAGACTTGACAAAAGTTGAACTACACTCAGAGAGGCAGCTCAATATCTTCTGCATGATGTAACATCAGTGAATGGCAACAGTCTAATAGCTTCTTGTACAGTATGTCTGTAAAATATTAAATATGAAAAGCTATTAATAACAGTTGCATGACATGTTTGCAATCAATACTCCCATCAGGATGGTCTCTTTATGTAACATTTGAAAAATGCATGGTGGAGTATTGAAATGGTTTTGGGTTTGTGTGAACACCATTGTCCACTGTCTCTAAGCAGAATATATTTCTCATAAGAAATCATCCTGAAAATTGATTTATTGCTGCGGAATAGTTTTTTATCAATGAGGGGTTGGAGGGAGGTCCTTATAAATGTCTTAACAATCCTTGAGAGAGATTATTAAACATTTGAAAGAGCTTGTCAAGCTAATTTCTTTTTACTGCTGTGGAGTAGATTTATCAGTCTCCCGAAGATGACTAGAGCTTGGCTAGTCAAAGGGTTAAAACCAAACTTATCTCACCCAGAGATAATGTAGATGTTTATGAAATGATCATAACGGAACATAGTACGCACGGAGCGATCAAAAAATAAACATTCACTACACTGTGCGTGCGACGGGGAGAGCGCGTGCGATGTATGTCAGTTACGGGCTGTACCACTTTGACACGGGGGTGGAGTACAATAATCATAAGAATGGGCGTTGCGTATTACTGTGATACTCGAAGTTTCACGCAGTCATTGTGGTTTAAGACAATGAAACGTGAGATAAAGCTTATATAATGAGCTATCAGATCCAACTTTTGCAATGACTGCATTAAACAGTATTTTCCTGTATGGACACCCCCACTCTCCCAAAATGAGCTGTCCTTGTACTAAGTCAATGGCCATATGTTTACGTTAACGCGCGCTCGCACACACAACACGGAAAGGGTTATGCTGCAAAACTATGGACAGCGTATGTTCCGTTCTAGGGCAACAGGTTACAGTTAACCAATCATCAAAATTGTTACATGAATGAACAAATAAACTGTTCAGCTTCAAGAAGCCGTTTGATCCCGGCAACTGCGCGGCGCAGTTCACGAGTTATGGCAGGTTATGTAAAACGAGTAGAGGCAATTTCGATAGTTTTTCACTCCCCGCCATAGGCGCGAGAAAGAAAGTCAATTTGTTTAAATAAAAAGGGCAACAAGTTCCCTATTATATAGAACTGAACAACGTACATGAATTGAAAAAGAGTAAGTTCCTCTTCAAAATACTGAGTGATCCATAAAATTCGCTTGTTGCAATCTCGAGTTATTATGAATTTTGTAAGAAATTATGCATTTTAAAAGTATATTTTGTGCGTATTCGGGGCCGGACATAAAACGCTCAATGCAAATGAGCGCTATGTTCCGTTATGGATGGCAAGGCGGGTGGGTAGAGGGCAATACTAGTAGAGTGGGAGACCTTCTACCAACAATATCAAATAAAGTTTGTAACAAGAGTTACCATTTATGCTCTTGGAAACTAAGGAGGAGATTCACAAATGGCAAACAAAATTAATGTCTTACATTTGTAAAAACATTTTTTTTGCAAACTGAGCATTGATTAGAAAACAAGTAAGGTAAGACCCAAGTGCATGGAAAAAGCTTTGTTTATAACAGGGGTGTGATGAAGCAAAGTAGATATACTGGATCAAAATGCAAGTCTTACCCAGTACAGAGAAGGCAGCTCAATATCTCCTTCATGATGTAACATCAGTGAATGGCAACAGTCAAACAGCTTCTTGTACAGGATGTCTGCAAAATATGAAACATAATAAGCTGTTAACATTTGATAACATTTGATAACAGATACATGACATGTCTTGTAAACTGGCTGTTTTCAGTCAGTATTTCTATCGGGAAGCAACATTCTTAAGTTTTGAGTCATTGCATGGTGGAGTATTATTATGGTTATAGGTTTGCAGTAACACCATTATGTAACTCTAACTTCTTTGAGTAGAATATAGTTCCGATGAAGATCTGGTCCTGGAAATGTATTTACTGCCACAGAGTAAACTAGTGGATAAGGGGAACTTCTCACACAATAATCTTTACTATCCCAGAGTATGGTTATAAGTTAGTTCTGGGAAAGTAAAGATAATAATGAGTAGTTAATTTACAATCCTGTTATGCCTGTGTGTAGTTTGATGGTTGTATAAAAATGTACAGTGTTTAAAGGGTTTATCAGTAAATTTGGGTTTTAAGATGAGAGAAATGTAGTATAGGGCATACATATTCTCCTTTAATGTTTGATCAATTTCTGAATGTTACATTCCAAGAATGATGGTTGAGAGGGTGGGTCAGGGAGGTTAAGAGAGCATTATTATTAGAGTTGGAGACCTAAATCAACCAACAAGATGAAATACAGTTCTAAAAGAAACAGATAGAGATGCAAGGCTTACCCTCTGTGGATAAGGGCTTCTTTTCCTCTCAGAAGAAGTTGTAAGCTATTCCTTCATGAAATGATGTTGGTGAGTGACTACAGAGAAACAACTTCATGAGCAAGGAACCTGAAACATATAAAACATTCCAATCAAACCAATATTTAATAATAGATTCACTTTTGGTAAAAGACACAATCTCCTGATGATGTACAGAGCATACAGTTTGAAACAGTAAGTAAACCACTGTTTTTCTCAGAACCACAGACTGTGCCTTCACCATGCAAACCATCAAAACTTAAGGACTTATATTTCGATGTGTTACTTTTTAAACAAACTAAAACTTAGTGCCATTGTGCAGTTTAGAGAAACTGTACATACTGGATTTTTTCGGAGTACTTCCTCATAATTCCCTCGTCTTCACAACATATGGCCATTTATGAAGATGGTTTCTTTAGATTTTGGGAAATCGGCATGAAAGGGTCATTGTTTCTGATGATTGTTAACACTATCTAGAACTGCATGAAAAGAAATCCTGTACCTGTACCATCACATGGATGACCTGCAAAGGTTGGAGTGTAGCAATGAGTTTATTTATCAGCAAAACCTGTGCCGTCACACTGCAGTGGTTGGAGTGTAGCAGTGAGTTTACTTATCAGCACAACCTGTACCATCACATGGATGACCTGCAGTGGTTGGAGTGTAGCAGTAAGTTTATTTATCAGCACAACCTGTGACTTCACATGGATGACCTGCAGTGGTTGGAGTGTAGCAGTGAGTTTACTTATCAACACAACCTGTACCATCACATGGATGACCTGCAAAGGTTGGAGTGTAGCAATGAGTTTATTTATCAGAAAAACCTGTGCCGTCACATGGATGACCTGCAGTGGTTGGAGTGTAGCAGTGAGTTTACTCATCAACACAACCTGTGCCGTCACATGGATGACCTGCAGTGGTTGGAGTGTAGCCGTGAGTTTACTCATCAACACAACCTGTGCCGTCACATGGATGACCTGCAGTGGTTGGAGTGTAGCAGTGAGTTTATTAATCAGCACAACCTGTGCCATCACATGGATGACCTGCAGTGGTTGGAGTGTAGCAACAATGAGTTTACCTATCAGCACAACCTGTGCCGTCACAAGGATGACCTGCAGTGGTTGGAGTGTAGCAGTGAGTTTACTTATCAGCACAACCTGTGCCGTCACGTGGATGACCTGAAAAGGTTGGAGTGTAGCAACAATGAGTTTACTAATCAGCACAACCTGTGCCGTCACATGGATTACCTGCAGTGGTTGGAGTGTAGCAGTGAGTTTACTTATCACAACAACCTGTGCCATCACATGGATGACCTGCAGTGGTTGGAGTGTAGCAGTGAGTTTACTAATCAGCACAACCTGTGCCGTCACATGGATGACCTGCAAAGGTTGGAGTGTAGCAACAATGAGTTTACTAATCAGCACAACCTGTGCCGTCACATGGATGACCTGCAGTGGTTGGAGTGCAAGCAGTGAGTTTACTCATCAGCACAACCTGTGCCGTCATATGGATGACCTGCAGTGGCTGGAGTGCAGCAGTGAGTTTACTCATCATCACAAGGATGACCTGCAGTGGTTGGAGTGTAGCAGTGAGTTTATTAATCAGCACAACCTGTGCCATCACATGGATGACCTGCAGTGGTTGGAGTGTAGCAACAATGAGTTTACCTATCAGCACAACCTGTGCCGTCACAAGGATGACCTGCAGTGGTTGGAGTGTAGCAGTGAGTTTACTTATCAGCACAACCTGTGCCGTCACGTGGATGACCTGAAAAGGTTGGAGTGTAGCAACAATGAGTTTACTAATCAGCACAACCTGTGCCGTCACATGGATTACCTGCAGTGGTTGGAGTGTAGCAGTGAGTTTACTTATCACAACAACCTGTGCCATCACATGGATGACCTGCAGTGGTTGGAGTGTAGCAGTGAGTTTACTAATCAGCACAACCTGTGCCGTCACATGGATGACCTGCAAAGGTTGGAGTGTAGCAACAATGAGTTTACTAATCAGCACAACCTGTGCCGTCACATGGATGACCTGCAGTGGTTGGAGTGCAAGCAGTGAGTTTACTCATCAGCACAACCTGTGCCGTCATATGGATGACCTGCAGTGGCTGGAGTGCAGCAGTGAGTTTACTTATCAGCACAACCTGTGCCGTCACATGGATGACCTGCAGTGGTTGGAGTGTAGCAGTGAGTTTACTTATCAGCACAACCTGTGCCGTCATGTGGATGACCTGAAAAGGTTGGAGTGTAGCAACAATGAGTTTACTAATCAGAACAACCTGTGCCGTCACATGGATGACCTGCAGTGGTTAGAGTGTAGCAGTGAGTTTACTCATCAGCACAACCTGTGCCATCACATGGATGACCTGCAGTGGTTGGAGTGTAGCAGTGAGTTTACTTATCACCACAACCTGTGCCATCACATGGACAACCTGCAGTGGTTGGAATGTAGCAGTGAGTTTACTCATCAGCACAACTTGTGCCGTCACATGGATGACCTGCAGTGGTTGGAGTGTAGCAGTGAGTTAACTAATCAGCACAACCTGTGCCGTCACATGGATGACCTGCAAAGGTTGGAGTGTAGCAGTGAGTTTACTAATCAGCTCAACCTGTGCTGTCACATGGATGACCTGCAGTGGTTCGAGTGCAGCAGTGAGTTTACTAATCAGCTCAACCTGTGCTGTCACATGGATGACCTGCAGTGGTTGGAGTGCAGAAGTAAGTTTACTCATCAGCACAACCTGTGCCATCACATGGATGACCTGCAGTGGTTGGAATGTAGCAGTGAGTTTACTCATCAGCACAACCTGTGCCGTCACATGGATGACCTGCAGTGGTTGGAGTCTAGCAGTGAGTTTACTCATCAGCACAACCTGTGCCGTCACATGGATGACCTGCAGTGGTTGGAGTGTTGCAGTGAGTTTACTCATCAGCACAACCTGTGCCGTCACATGGATGACCTGCAGTGGTTGCAGTGCAGCAGTGAGTTTACTCATCAGCACAACTTGTGCAGTCACATGGATGACCTGCAGTGGTTGAAGTGCAGCAGTGAGATATGACAACAGTGCATGAAACAAGTTGTGTTTGACGAGTCAAATTAAAGTTCAAACGAGATAGATCTTGGATCGAAATTCATTACTTACCCGTTGTAAAGAAAGTTGACATCACTCAGAGAGGCAGCTCAATATCTCCTTCATGATGTAACATCAATGAATGCCAACAGTCAAACAGCTTCTTGACTGGATACCTGCAGTATATGAAACACGAAAAGCTTCCAACATTTGTTAACAGATGCATGACATGTTTTGAAATCTGGCTGTTTTCAATCAATATTATCTCCATCATGATGTAACTTTTATACGAGCAATTCCACACTGATGGGCGAAAAAGTGTGACATGGGAGGACATGGGATAGTAAGGGAGTGTCTAAAAAGTTGGGAACATTCCCATCCAAATGGAAAGTTCCCATTTGAACGTTCCTGATTTTGTGGATAGGGGACACATGCCGATTGGAACGCAGCAGCTTTCTTTTCGCACCATTCTTTTGGGAACGCTCAAATGGAAACGTTCCACTGAAACATCCATGTGGGAACATTCACACCTGGTACGCTTGTTACATGTATTTTGTGCGTTGCCCCTTGGCTTATGTAAAAACATCTGCGTGTTTTTTTTTCGCCTTGAAACGGGCACTATCTTTCAAAATTCGTTCAGATATTTGAAAAAAAATATTTTGGTTAAAACAGGACACGCATTTTAATAGTGGTGGTCAAACGAATTCTGAATTGGGTGAGAACGTGCCACCATTCAAAATGGGAATTCTTGATTTTCTTATATGGGAACGTGCGGGAACAGCATCAGCGGCGGAACGTCCAAATGGGAATATGCCCGCGATCCGCTGGGAACACTGAGTATGCCCAGTTGGACGGGGCAATATGTTCCAATTGGGACGTGGGCCAAGCGATCCGACTTTTGAGACGCTCCCTAATAACAAAATGAAGTATGGTTTTCATGTATTGTTGTCCGTCCACATGTTTTCAAAATTCAAAGGCACAGTGACATGAGGATTGTGGTGGGAAAAAAAACCCAAGTAAATGTCCGAGTATCATTATCATATTTTCTTAACTTTGGGAAGACGCACAACCACAAACACACGTTTGTTAAACGATAGAGGACTTTATCTTTGTTCTCCCATTTTCTTTTGTATAGAGTCTTTCTTATTGGTTTTGTAAACGAAAGCGAAGCGAGGACGTCCCCACTCTGTCAAAACACTGGTTCCCTGTTGTTAAAGACCTCGGTTTGAATGGGTAGACTTTCCCCCTACACCCGGGCCATACACAGTTTTTACCATACAATCTTGTTTTACCAAATGTCCCACTTCTTCATTTACTTCCGTTACTAACTAACTAAACATTAATCTTTTGAACTCACCAGTACGAACCTCCTAATCTAGCCCACCATGTTGAGCTGTAATGGCTCTCTTTTAACATCGGTCTTATACACTCACAATGGTGAGTGTTATAATAAGACCGATGTTAAAAAGAGCCATTACAGCTCAACAAGGTGGGCTACTCCTAATCAAGACCGAGAGGAAAATAAGGGATGGATCTTTACAGATGATAAACTGGCACATGTAGCATGAGTTCTGAATGACTTCACATCGACTTGGTATGATGGAAACTTGTGATGGCGGTGTCCCAGGGAAATCTGCCCCCCGGAGATTCTGTCCCCACGGGAAACCAACATGGGCTGGAGGAGGATGATTCAAAAGAGGGCGCTATCAAAAGAAGTTTGTACCACTTTTGTACACAGTTCGCCGTATGGCCTATGGTGGGGGACAGAATCTCCGGGGGGACAGAATCGCCTGCCACAGCAACTAGCCTCGTCCCCATGGTTTACGTTTTTTCCAACCATGTTTACAATAGTAAACCCTGGGAGGGAAACTCCTTACTTGAACCCTGATTGGACAACGACTGGTGTACACAAGTCTAACGTAAACATGTTAAGTTGTACTCATTCAGTATTCACCATGTTCACAGCCAGACTATTCTAATTTGCATATGTATCCAAAAATGTTGGATATGCAAATGATCCAATACCAGGGTGAGAGAGCGGTCAACCTCGTACTGCTCGACACACCATGGGGACGAGGTTGCTGCCACAGCGGCTCTAGAAGATAGAATTTATATTTTCTTTTGAAAAAAGTAGAACAACATTGTTTGTGTGCGTTTTTAACACAAGAGGGCGCTATATCAGGCAATACTGTATTTGGCTACCAAGAGAAGAATTAAAAACCACGAACACAGACTTGGAACCACGTCTACGGTGTTTGTGTTCCGCACACTTAATAGTTAAATTATAACACGGGCTGAAGACTGTTGCATCTTGCATTAGTGTACTCTCCTAAAACTACACTTTTTGTAAACTCACACACATTAGACCATGTAGCCTTTGTTTTCAAAAGAGTGACCTTGTACATTCCAGGGTCTCTCTAGCAGGCAAGGTAATTTGTCCTTCCTCCATGATACTACATTGGCCATTTGGAAAATGTCCCTTTTTGGGAGGTCATAATTTCCATATATATTAAAGAGTTATGAAAAAAATGAAGCCAAATTTGTCCCTTCATAACAAAAGTTGATATAAATCAGCAACAGTGCAATCTGCATAGAATGTAAGATGGTATGTTCTCTTCCATTGAGCTGTGTAATAATCTTGCTTGCACTTGCAGGAAGTCCAGAGCCTTTGGCTCTTTTGTATACATGGTCTATAGGTACCATCCAAACTGGGCCACTGAATGCCTCAACAGCGCAGCTGCCGGATGGCTGACGGTGCCAAAAATACGTCAACTCCATCAAGACACCAGGTTTTAACAAGACTCGTAAGCCATGGCCAATCCCTCCGAGCCAACTGGTTATGCGCCCTCTACCGGCGACTAATTCAAAAATAAGCGTCACCGATTAAGATAGCCTGAACATCTGACGTCACACTTCGAGGCTCGTGAATAACGCCAGCTACCTGCCTGACCGGATGTTGCCAGATGTTTTTGACCTCATACTCATTTTACACGGAGATTCGCTGTCAAATCGCACGTATTCATTGCGGATAAAGACAGGGGACCAGTCTACGATCAAGACTGCTATTGATTATTTTGTACCGTCAGTTTGAAAAAGGTGTTCGGAGTCTGTTTGGCTGTTCGGATTGGACGAACTAATTTGGACGAATCAAGAACAACCACGCATTCCGTTTAAGATCAAAATTCATTCAACAACCGAACCAAAGTTTTATGATTTTGTCGAACATGTCAGTTTTGTTGTGTGTCCCATCCCATGATCCACCCTTTTTGATAACGTCAGGCGATAATGATCAATTCACCAGTCCTCGGATGTCAAGACTTGATTGTTTGACCACCGGTCTCATTATAGGGTCAACTTGATGGTTTTAGTAGCGTTTTTTCGTTTCATATTGTGGTTTATCGCACGGAGAGTACGGTATACAGTATCCTATCCAATCAGAATCCATGAAGTACAATACAGCCCGCCCACCACGTTGTCATCCAATCACGAAGGAGTTCAGCACCGTATCCTTCGTCAACTGCTCTAATAAATGAGTAATAATGCATTATTCGTTACATATTGCATCAGCTTGGAAGATAAGTATGTATGTGTAGGCCTAGTATTGGATTTCTTTAACTTTACAAAAGACCTGACGGCAATGAAAGGAATCTGCAATGAAAGGCAACCGATCCAAAACCTCGTTGGGCGTACATGGGTGCTGAACCACGATTGTAAAATGACTGTGTATAGCCGAAATTTCAAAATAATAACACACAGTCATTATATTGCATAAGGTAAACAGATAAGGCCTTCGGGTTCAGCGTGTTGCAATAGGTGGCCCACCACCCTACCCCAACAAAAACAAGTGTTTCCATGGGCTAGGTAGCCTGCATTATAAGTCGTCTCTCCTCTTCGTTCTGACTCCAACAACAGCTTGCTCTTGTGCCATATTTATTATTTTCAAACGAATAAGCAGTTAAAACCAAGCAGTGTAGTGCCATATTACCAAAAGCCACAGCTCGCCTTTATAATGTTTGAGAACTGTTACAAGGCACTGACGGTTCACCTCGTTAGTAATAAAAAAAAAGCCCTTATCCGTACGATCCGCTTCATGTACAATGAGTAAAGGCATGCTGACGGTTCACTTCATTAGTAATAACAATTCTCTAATCCGTACGAACCGTCCCATGTACAATGATACAAAGCACTGACGGTTGTGCGGCCCTAAATGTAGCTCAAGCCTAAAATGTAGCCCGACCTAAATGTAGCCCCAAACTTGTACCTAAATGTCACCTTGTACCTAAATGTCACCCCGACCTAAATGTAGCCCCAAACGTGTACCTAAATGTCGCCCGACCTAGATGTAGCTCCAAACTTGTACCTAAATGTTGCCCCGACCCAATTGTACCTCCACATTTGTCATAAACCTTAAAGTATCTCAATGTTTATAGAGGGGGCAGTGAAATCATACATGTAGCCGTGTGCAGGCAAGTCATGAGATGAGACCATGTGTGACTACGAAAAATATTTTAGTGGTACTCGATATATGCATCAAAATATAGAGTGACTTGAACAAAAGGGATCCTGGTTTTTGACAGAGCGAGGACGTCCTCGCTTCGCTTTCGTGTATAAAACCAACGGGGACGTCGCTAAAAAAAAAACTAAGTCCAAACAATGGCAGAACAAAGAGAAGTCCTCGATTTACGGGATTCCCAAACGTGTGGTTGTGCGTCTTCCCGAAGTTCAAAAAATATGATACTCGGACATTTACTTGTTTTTCTTTTTTTCCCACCACAATCCTTCTGTGCATTTGAATTTTAAATACATGTGGAAAGGAGGGAGGGTGTGAGAAAAAAAGTAGACTGTGTGCCTAGTCATTGTTCTGCCCATCTTTAACATATTATTAGCAATGTGTTATGGGAGTATGGGAAATTTGAAACTATTCCCGGCGGTGGCCATCGAATGATAAATGGGCAGAGAATCGTTATGAAATTTATGTCACATGACTTCGGTGTGGTCTCTGGTAAAAAAAACCAGCCTATGGCTGTTTGAATGTTGTTTTAATGGGAGACAATGGGATTGTCTCTTTCTTTTGAGAAGTCAATACGCGATGGCTAAAACAAACCTTATCTTTGATGTTTGCATGCATCCTCAAAAATAAAGAGAACAAAAAGGAGAGAAAATAACAAACAAAAAGGGGGGCTCAGAAGGGTGAAAAAGAGGGAGTGTTAGAACTTACTAAACTGAACATTTTCCCAGTGATAATATATTGAGCCACTTCTGGGGGTTTTCCGTTTTATTTACTTTGTGTTTTATAAGTTGCAATTCATAGGCCACGTTTTTAGCTTGTTTATAAAAAACGTAATCTCATGATTCAAGACATGTTCTTTTGAAATATTGTGTAGCGACTGTTGTTCATGCGGCCATTCAAGCAGGATTTGCAGGTTCTATTCATCAATTTCTTTGAGTGAGTGTTCTTGAGTTGAATCTTGCAATCTGATCTGAATTATCTTGTCCTTCATGTTCGTTTGTCGTTTAGAGGCCAACTTAAATGGTACAGGGAAGAGGTTGTTTAGAAAATAATTCTCATGTATTAAGTTTGCCAGTTTTTTAATCGTGCATTTTCTTTAGATTTGAGTGATGTATTGTTCGGGAAAAGGCAAAGTGTAAACAAGAGGCGGGTTCTCTCTTGATGATAGTTGGTGCACTCAGCATTAAATTTCTGTGGTCACCATTAGATGTCGTAAAGCGGGTCATCTTGTCCGTGTTGTATCCATGTTATAATACCTTTTATTTATAGAAATTGACATTACTCTCAAAATATGTTGTGTGTGTGCATATGGGTAGGTATCCACATTCAAACCGTGGACCTATAACAAAAGGGATAATAGGTCCACGGTTGCTATCACAAAGGAAATCATTGTGGTCCACGGTTGCTAACACAAAGAGTTGAACAAAGGAGGGTCCACGATTGCCGGTGTTTACACACGTGTGTGCGTTTGTATCTCGTCGTTTCACCCTTAATGACGGCGCCAAATACAGATTAAGGGTATGCAGAGTCCCAAGCAAGATATTAGAACGTGTCCGTCAATCGCTAGCATTAATAAAAGCCGGGGGATACACTTAGGTACAAGTTGGGGCTACATTTAGGTCGGGGCGACATCTAGGTATAAGTTTTGGGATACATTTAGGTCGGGCGACATCTAGGTATAAGTTTTGGGATACATTTAGGTCGGGCGACATTTAAGTACACGTTTGGGGCTACATTTTGGTCTTGACGACATTTAGGTGGGGGAATCCGGTTTCAAACAATGGAATCAATACGATTGGCTTGTCTTCAATGAAAGTTTGAAGTAAATCTTAGACTGAACATCTAACAAACTTCCTATACGACGAATATCTAGTAATATGTTCATGTTTGTGGCTAAGAACAATTATATATAAGACTGTAAGCTTTTACAGCTCGTGTTTCCCGAAACAAATTACACTCTACCTTCAAAACAACATTTAAAAGGAAAACAGGTTTGGCATTTCAAAATATTGTCAATAGCCGACCTTTAAAGTTGGGGCTACATTTATGTACACGTTTGGGGTTACATTAAGGTCGGGCGACATTTAGGGCCTGGGCGACATTTAGAGGCCGCACAGACGGTTCACTTTTATTAGTAATGAGCCCGACACTGAGCCCTAATCCATTCGAATCGTCCCATGTACACCGATAAAAAGCACTGACGGCTCACTTAATTAGTAACAAAGCCCTAACCTTACGAACCGTCACGTGTATACAATTATAAAAAGCACTGACGGTTCACTTAATTAGTATTAACAAAGCCCTAACCGTACGAACCGTCCCATGTATACAATTATAAAAAGCACTGACGGTTCACTTCATTAGTAATAATAAAGCCCTAATCCGTGCGAACGGTCTCATGTAAATGATTTGAGGCATGCTGACGGTTCACTTCATTAGTAATAGTGTCAATTAGTGTTCGGTGGCTGAATACATGTCGAGATTAAATCATTTGCAGAGATGAAAAAAGATACTTCCAAGTTACTACAAAATCATTTAGATGGCTGCAAGTACATATTCCCAAGTAGCCAGTGAAATCGTTTCGCCAGGTGTTGTATCATTTTATAAGAATCAAATGCAGTTTTGTATCATTTTGAAGCGATGGTCATTTTGAACGTGTGCGATTGTATACAATAGTTTTTCTCGACAGTCACGGACTGACTAGTGTAAACAGGTCGGTTAAACAATATATCATATTAAAGGTAGGTTTGTCGTTTGGTTTTTGTCAACATACTCCATCCACGTTTAGAGAGATGAAAGCGTCACCCAACCACATTTCATGCATGAATCGTTACTCAGATTCAAATGTTTGTTTATTGATTCTTATCAACGGGGGTGCTTTTAGGCCTATACACAGGATGCTTTTAGGCCTATACATTGCCATGTTTATAACAGGTAAGCTTTCGGATAAAAATCGCACCATTTCTTTCGGGGTCAATACCAAAGTATGAACCTACCTTTTATTCTCATCCCACAAATCCACATTAATTTCTCGAAAAATACAGCAATTACCGACGATGTAATGTAATTTACATAGTACAAGGTGGTCATTGTAAGAAAAAAGGCCCTAGAAATTTGCCAGAAATGCTTTTTGCTTTTGGGAAATGAGTAATACAATTAGATTTGATCTCGTTGCGAGTCTAAACCCCGATGTTAAAACGAGGTGAAAACGTGTAAAAGGTTTTCCCATTTTTTTCTCATGACTCCGACGACAGATTGAGCTTAAAGTTTAGACAGGTTTATTTCATTTCGGTCAAAGAAAGGGCGCATGCTAGTTTGTGACAATTACCAATGGTGCGTGCGCATGCTTAAAAAACATAAATTATTCACAGATTTCACTGAATTTTAAATTCATA